>JABMLP010000020.1:0-600000 GCA_013176395.1 Venturia oleaginea | reverse complement strand
CGGGCAGGCACATTTGTTGGGCAAGACTACAGCATCGTCGCCTTGTTTGGCTGGATCCAGCAATGCTCTGCATGCCTCACCAACCCCGCTGTTTGTTGGGTCGTGCAACAGACAATCTTTTGCTGACCCCCTTCTAGACGAGTCCAGACACGCCAAACTAAAGGATTGAGATAGCCAGCTGGTGTCGCCTCTCTCCAGTCGTCGCATTGTCCTTATACCATGCGTCCCACCGCCGTCTATCAATCTGTCCTTGAAGCACCTCTCCATCATCTCGATCACAAACCTTTCAAAGAACTGTAGCGAGTTAATGCTTCACACAAACCCCACGATCAAATAGAGAGAGACCCTCGGAACAGTCCGTTCACCCCCTACTAGTAGTCTGTATTCCAGACGATTGAACCCGCTTCAATCAACGTCACGCAAAGCCATCGCGCATCTCGAGATTAAAACTCGAACATCTCGCGCTCTCGCCCGTGCCTTGGATGCCCTCTGCACCACGCCCAATTTGATGCATATTATTGCATCTTTGACACACAGATCCGTGCCAATTCTCGGGCAGATCCGGTCCGACACTTATATGACAAGTATATTGAACCTTGCATCCTGTATGTCGAAATCGCTATAGTGTCACGAGATCGTTGCTAATGCGCTCCGCAGCTGTTGTTTGGACACATCTCGCTCTGCTGGCCCGAGTCCCAAGCTTGTCTTGCAGTTCCGGTTTCTACCGCAACACGCGTCCAGCCTGATCGTGCATCAGCAACCCTTGATATCACACGCGTTCGGCTTAAAGGAGATCTTCAGGTAATTCTAAGTATTTTCGCTTCGACTGCCTCGAGGTGGAATCAATTGAGCCTGTCCGACATCTTCCACTAGCTTCCCCCGCATTCAATCCTTTTGTTATCTCACAAGGACATCTCGGACCAGGTGTGTTAAAAATTATTGTACGAATTTCCCCTTCATTGATGAGTCGTTGAGCGCGATTCCACTCTTTTCTTGCAACTTCTCGCTCGCGACTGTTACAAATTAGGCCAAGCAACAGTTCTCAGCCTTGGATCAAGATGTCGTCATCTTCGCCAGTACCGAAGTTCAAGGTAGAACCCGTGGAAACCACAGCAAAGTCGTCTCGCAGATTTGTCCCTCAGCCAATAGAGACAACGACAATCAGCTCGAGGTCAAGGGGCGCTGAGGCTGCTAGTTGCGCGCCTCCCAGGATTTCCACGCCTCAGCCTATCGAAACAACTACTTTAAGTAGTAAACGGAGGGATGACATCCCATCTCCAGCACCTCCAAAATTTACGCCACAGCTAGTCCATACCAAGAAAGGAAGTCGGCATCAGGAAGATGACAAGAGTGTTTGTCCAGTCGTGGACGCTGCCTCGAAGGATCCCGCCGTGTCTAACAATAAGGTCAAACGATCATTTGTGCCGCAGTTGGTTGATACCGCAAAACGAACGCGTAAAGCTGGTGATACTCGGCCAGCTCATCTACCATCGGATAGGACCGACGCGTTGCCTAGCAGTTTGGATGGACTTCGTCAATTTCGTCAGAAGGTGCTCGATACCCCTCCCCCACCTGAAAACACCCCCGCGGGCATGCTAAGCCCCTATATATCATCCGCTGAAGCTAGGCGCTTGGGCATCCCGCTCCCCCGTCGTCAAATCTCTCAATCGACTCAAGCCAGCACACGACAGCATTCTTTTCGTGTCCCCGAACTAGAATGTATTGACTCGTCAGAGTCTGAGGATAATGAATCTCCTTGCATGTCGACGTCTCCTTCCTCAGCATCTGATGTATCATTCAGACATGCTACGAGAATGAGGGAGAGTGTAGATGCCTCTTCATCAGGGTATATGCTTGAACTTGCCGCCAAAGCAGCAGAGCGACAATTGAGAGATCAAGCTCTCGCTGCATTTCCTAACGACGATCGTCACACCCCTGTCGATCATTACATCGGCCGCGAGTCCTCCACCGCTGCCAGCGTCGCCGGCACGCGCAGCGAGTTTGACCACCGCCACTTTGGTTCATTCAATTGGGATCTCAAGGACATGCGTCAACATCATGAGCAACTTGAAGCCAAGAAAGAAAAGGAGCAGGCGGAGAGAGAAGCGAGGCGTAATCGACTTCATCGAGACTCCAACCATGGTCCGTGGGGCAATCCTTTTGCAGGATCGGTGCCTGGCAAGACAAAACAAAGGGATATCGAGATGGAACGCATGCACCGCAGGGCTCGCCCTCCCATGCTCGGAAACGATATAGAGTTTCCCAGATGTAGATCACCATCGCCTGCCCGGTTCGACGTTACGCAAGGCTCAACGTTTCTTCGCGCCCAAATGTGTTACCTGACCGAGCACGCCGACGATCCTGAAGATTGTGAAGAAAGCTTGTGGAAAGTCAAGGAATCGAGCACAACCGTGCGTACTTCCATGTGGTCTCAGTCAAGCAGTCGTGATCTAAGTCCTGGTGGTTTGTGGGGCGGTTGTTGTCGGGGAGGCACTGGTTTGAGTCCACCTCGAGGTCCAACTGGTCTTATGACACCATACCATGTTTATGAAGAAGCGCCCAATCCAATGGACACAATCGCAAACCCAATGTTCAGACAAAACCCACCGTCACCGCCGCCCTCCAATTCGGAAATCGTCCTCACTGAAGAAAAGGTCGATACCGAGCAAGCTATTGAGGACGAGTTTGACGATGAATTTGTAAGCCAAGTTTACAACTACCTGTCACTTGGATATCCCTCGCTGGCCCGAAAGTATGATGATGAATTGAGCAAAATATCTTGCACTCCTTTGTCGGATTTGAGGCATGACGATAAACTCGCCACCTCAAGGGGGTACATACGCCTTGGTGACGACGAATGTGGGGAAAAAGACGGGATTGACGAAGAAATGTGTGCACGTTGGAGGGCCCTGCGTACATATATCCACGAATGGGCTCGTCAACAACCCCGCATGGCACAACCGCAGAATCAGCAAGGCTTTGGGGCCAGCGTTCGTCGTGGCAGTTGGGCATGGTAACCAAGGCTGAGATTGTGAGTCCGTGGAATGTCCCCGATTTTTGTTTCTGCTGGACAGCGATTATTTTTTATTTCTCTGTGGAGTTTGGGCATTGTATCGCGGGTGTCGATATCACCCGGCGTGAGCATTTTTGTAGCAAAGGTGAGACGGCACGGTCATAATTGGATATCATTTGGACATTTGGATAAGCTAGATAACACACAGGAGTTCCTGCATGGAGTCTGCACGGCAAAGGCGTTCTGAACACGGTCGAGGTACACAGCCGTTATCGTATCAATATACATAATCATCAATCTACTTGTGGAGTTGCGATTGGGTCCATTGATCGAACGCGGCGCTCATCACTCACTCGTACTTGCGATTCCAACCGAGATCCAGGTACGTGCTACCCACCTCTCACGATGCAACGCTCGATAATCACGCTTCTCCCTTCTGTGGAAACCTTGTACCTGCAGCTTGAGCAGATCTGAAATGTTTACTGAGTAGAGGCGTGGGGTGAGATATGTCCCAATCAGGAAATTGGCATCTGGTCATCGTGACTTCCATTCCAATCCAGATTCCATATATGGTGGACGCGACTCCGTCCTTGCCTCCGTATCTAAACAGCTTATCTACAACCTACCTACTCCACACTCGACGTCGTTTCCCATCTCTCAATCCACTTTCATTCCCATCTCACTTTTCTTTTCCACTTTGCGCGACGAGCCGACAACATGGGCGCCTTCGATGCTTCGTTCCGGCGTGACTTGGCAAGCAATACATGGACCATGTATGCCGTTGGCATATCCATTGTATGTCTGCGATTGTGAGTGTGCGCTAAGGTCGATGGTGATGAACATGTGTGCTGACAGGACCAGCTATTCGCAGATCCGACGATCAGGAATTCGAGGATTCAAACCTGATGACTATGTGATGATGGTCGCCGTGGTAAGCTCCCACATCAAAGGTTGTATGGAATTGTACTCAAGACATGCAGATGTTCTACACGATCCTGATCATCAGCCTGAACATCATCGTCGTCGGTGGTGGTAGCAACCTGTTTCTCCCAGAAGAGTTCCCAACATTCAGTCCCTCCGACATCAAAGACAGGATTTTCGGTTCCAAGATCGTTGTAATTTCAGAGCAGGTGAGCACTCACCCGTGCGCTTTGCGTTGACATTGAACCATGCTGACAAGCGCGACAAGGCCATGCTGAATGTCATATACACGCTCAAAGCCTGTCTATTGATCATGTATTCCCGCCTTACCAACGGCACCACCTTCAAGAAGTGGGTCAAATATCTTTCCATCTACATTTCGATCGGATGGATCGCTACCGAGATCGCCTTCTTCACAGCCTGCACGCCTTTTTCGGGATACTGGGCGGTCCCACCTCCAAACCCACAGTGCACGACGCTGCAGCACTATGCCTATGTCCAGGCCACCTTCAACATCTCCAGTGATCTCATGATGCTGTTCATTCCAATACCCATGTTCATCTCGCTTCGTCTGCCGCTGAAGCAGAAGATCGTTTTGTGTGGGGTTTTCTCCATGGGTGTCTTCGTTGTGAGTGGACATTCTGCAGCTAGTTCGGAATTATTTACTCACCTCCATGCGCAGATTACTGCAGCGATTCTGACCAAGGTCTTCAACCTCTCTGATGTATACAATGTCGACTACATGCTGTGGTATACGAGAGAAGCGTCGGTGGCGGTCTATGTTGCCAATCTTCCCCTTATCTGGCCCCTACTCAGAGAATGGATTCCGTTCCTCCGGGGCACCAGCAAAGACAACTCCTACCAGCTTCCGACGCACGAGAACCGTAAAAGTCAAGGCGGTCTTGGAGGCCCAGCGCCGCCTTCGCAAGGCTATGCTAAGCAGTCGGACACAGACACGGCACTGAGCTTGAGCGACATGCTTAATGCCCGAGCACATCGAGATGACAAGAGATCGGAGGCTATGTCCATCGAGATCGCAACGGAGAAATCGGCAGGTCAAAGCGGAGGCAGTCCCACTGGCTGCCCCCTCGTCTCGGACAGCCCCAGCACGGAGAAGATACCGATTCCAACTTTCTCTGCGCCAACACGGGCCTTGGACGCGCCTCGACAAAGCACTGACTCTCGTGCCGCGACGGGTATCTCCAAGGTGCGGCCAAGCAACGAGTTCATCTGCCAGGTAGAGAGAGTGAGGGAAGAAAAACGACACAGCGGCATCTTGATATCGCAACAGCGGTCGAGTGGTTGGGGACAGTACGGCAAGATCAAGACATCGACGACGATAGAAGTGCGCAGTAACGCTTCTCTGCACAATGGGCTTGGTGACGAAGATTACACGGCCGGCAAACCTATGGGTTTCGAAATTGACCGTATCTTGACTTCTACGGCAACCAGGGAGGTGAAGATTGTAGGGCCACAATCCTCGCAGCGGTGAGGCAAGCTATTGGAATGATCTTTTTGTTTGACTATTAGCGAGCTCGATTTCTTAAGATATGATGATACCAAGATGGTGGGACATGGGCGTATGGCAGATGGTAGACTCCGTTTGGATACCCGGCGTTTTCATGGGCAAAGGAATGAAATATTGTGATATTGTATAGAATTTTGGACGCTGGCGCCGGGTCTTTTTCATCTATGTGCCTTCGCTGTGAACGAAGAGATCGTTGGTGGATTTTGGGATGCTGTTCACATGTCAGTACGTCATTAGACCTGTCAGGTGTAGAACTAGATGTTAGAAGAGGATGTATAATTGTTATTGACATGCTGTAAGATACGTTAACCATGGAAATCTTCCTTCCCTCGGAGTGTGGCTCCACTTCCAAAGTCGGTCCGTCAATTCAGTGACGCTTCCTTACAAAATTGCAAAGGCAGCTTGCGAACAGCATGTGTCCAAACTGGTAGTACTGCTAGAATTAAACAGTGATCCTGGTAGAACTTGCCAGAAAACCATGAGTTGACAAAGGAACACTGTTTGTTCGAGACCGAAGGCCTATGAAGCACTTTAACAGTGACAGCATCTCCAGAGGGATCCGGAGGTTTATTTGAAGTAGAGAAGTCTTCATGTTGAACCATAACCTACAAATTATATATACATCACCTTCTCCTCGCGGGTCGAGGGGCCCACGATTCTGGAGCCTGTTCACCCTCCTTGCCCAGCTTCAATCCTTGATAAGATGCAGAATCTTTCTTTTCCCTCTTATTTGCTTCTGTCTTCTTTTCCTTTGCCACCTCGGCCACGACTCCAGTTGGCCCCTCCGACTCGTTCTCGGTCTCGTCCGTACCAGTGACTGGATCTGTCACCTCTGGCGGATCTTGAGGGGGTCTTTGGGGCAAGGCTGTAGAAGCTATCTCTTGCCTCTGCTGCATATCTATCCTCTCAGCCTTGGAAGCCCACCTTGCGTCTGCTTGTGCGGCGAGTTGTTTCATCTGTGCCTGACGAACCAAGTCCATTTGTTGTTCCTGGATGGAGGGAGGCGAATCGCGAGTGTGACGAAGCCATTGGATCCATTGTGCTAGAAGCAGAATGTCAGAAGGGTATTTGAGATAGAGGGTTGGGCAGAGAGATGTGTACGGGCAAGTTTTACGTCTGCGTAGTGGGCGTTTTTATCGTATTCTACTATTCGGCGGAGACGGCCTAAGTTTATTTGATCTGTGAATTCCCAGAAGGTGTTTCCGGACAGGTCCATTCCTGGAAATTGTTAGATACTATGCTGGTATCACTCTTGTGCCGAAAGAATGCCGAATGCATACCGACTAGCCATCTCTTTCTCCATGGAACTGCTTTGGAACTCTTCCATTGGATCCACAGCTTTGTGAGAGGTCCATGTCTGGATGCCATGGTGGGAGTGGTATGGGAAAGGTCATTGTAAAGTGGAGGCGTTCGATGATTTGATGACAGAGTTTGTGGCTAGAAATTATTCTACCTGCGCCTCTGTACTCTCTATTCCTACATATCACACTCCCTTGTCCAAAGTACCAGCCCTATATTGGAACTATCCTCTTTCTTTCTTCACAAGCTCGCCAGAAAGTTGTAAAGTGTTGATAATAAGACTTTATTCCCATCCTCCGAGGACATCCCACGCCGACGACGCAACCCAGCCTCTAAACTTTAAACACCCTCGACACGTCACGCTCCCTTTGCGCCCAACCTCCAGGCTCACCACACGACATAAAGAGAAGGCCAGAACTTTCCTATCTGCCATTCACGCCATCATGGCTTCGGTTTCGTCCCTCGATCAGGACATGCGAAAGCTCCGCGCCGACCGATATACCCCCAAAGCCGCAAACGAGATCCGAGACTGGATCGAAGAAACATTGAGCGAACAATTGCCGCCAGGAGATTTGCTCGAGATACTGAAAGATGGGACAATTCTATGTCGGTACGTTAAATGGGGAGGCGGTGGGATTTATCGTTATACATAGCTGACGTCGAGCGCAGACTCGCGAACCTTGCCCTTCCGGGCTCCCAGATCCGATTCAAGAAGTCCAATATGCCTTTCATACAGATGGAGAACATATCCCACTTCCTCCGAGCCTGTGAAGCTCCTCCTTTGAACCTGCCCGCACACGATCGCTTCCTCACAGTCGACTTGTTCGAAGCCAAAGACCCAGCACAGGTGGTACAGTGTATACATGCGTTTAGTCGCCAGGCGAATATCCTTTTCCCAAACAAATTTAAGACCACAATTGGGCCGTCAAAGCGTGCGGGCGCAATGAGTCCTGCAAACACCGGATCAAATGGTGGGGTTGGATATGGTGGCTTTGGAAGAACAAGAGGGGAAAGCTCTGCGAGTTCAGGACTTGGTCATTCCGCATCTTCTGCCCTGCCCTCGCGTACTCGTGCGCTTAGTCCGGCACTTACGGGAGGCTCAAATTCTTCAAGAGCTACAGACGGAGGAACGAAGTCACCTCGAGGACCTACGAGTAGTTGGAGTAAGAAGAGCGATGAAGGAATCACAGCACCAGCATGGAATATACACCAGTATGGTGAGATTTACGTTCTGGAGTACAAAGACCCATAGGTTAACATTTCACAGGTTACATGGGAGGTGCAAGTCAAGGCAATCAGGGCATATCATTCGGAGGGCGGCGGCAAATCACGAGCGCTTCGCCAATGGTTCCAAGTCTGGCTGAAAAGGAGCGCAGACGGCGTGAGAAGGAGCAGGAGGTGGAGCGACTTCATCAACAGGCCGAAGAGGCTGAGTACAAGCGGAAGGTAGAACGGGAAGTCGAGGAAGAGCGTGCACGTGCTGCAGAGGAACGCCAGTGGGAAGAAGAATCGCGGCGTCAGCGAGAGGAAGAGAAGCGCCGTGTTGACCTACAGAAGCGTGAGTGGGAAGAGCAGGAGCGGAAGTGGAAGATGGAAGAGGAGGCAAGACTGCAAGAGGAGAGAGACGTCCAGGACCGAGTCGCCCAGGAGACTCAACGCAAACGTGCCGGCAGCGATGCGAGGTTAAAGGGACAATTCCTTAGTCAGTACCAAGCGGAAGCAAAGTCTAAGAGCAGACAGAGCAGCTATAATGATCCAGTGCGGAATGCCGAGCGAGAGCGAGTTCAGGAATTGGAGCGACAACTCGAAGAAGCCAAGGAACGCGAACGTCAGTATCAATTGGAACGCGAGGAGAGACTTCAGCATCGTGGTCAGTCGAAGAGCGAGCGGAGTAAAGGTCGATCTCGCTCAAGGAGTAAGCCTCGTCCTCAGCCACGACCACCATCGCCGGTTCAAAGCGATGTTTCTTGGGTGGGAGATGAACGTGAGTATCTTCGCAGTCAGTGGTCCGAACAGAGCAAGAGACCGCTTCCAAACCCAGCAGCTCAGCCATCATCCCGTCCTCTTCCAGAACCAATACCAACGGCGGCGCCTTCGTTGCCTACACGCCCCTTGCCGGAGCCAACAGTGGCGCCGTCTCTTCCGGCGCGCCCTTTGCCGGAACCATCTGCAGCAGTATCACCACGACCTCTACCCATTCCTTCGAAGTTCACAAGTTCTCCCACGCCGAGTACACGCACAGACCGTTTTCTGGCTTCCAATCCGGCACCTCCGCCTACAGCACCACGTACTTTCCAACCTGCCGAGATGGGCATGACTAGTGAATCTGAACGCCAGGCCGAAGATCTGCGTCGTGTTGCATCTCAGCAGAAGACAAAGGCTGGTGGATGGGCCTCAAAATCACTCCTCGAGCGGGAAATGGAGCGGGAGCGTGAGAGACAGAAGGAATGGGAGGAGAGTCAAAAGGAAGTCAAGAATGCACCTCGAGATCAAAATGCAGGAACTGGGCCAGGGGTCAGCTGGGACGTCAATCAGTATGGATATGCTGGTGGTGATAACCAGGGTAGAGGAAGTGGGCCTGGGACGGGTATCGCTTTTGGTGGGAGGAGACAGATCA
Organism: Venturia oleaginea; assembly: GCA_013176395.1. NCBI lineage: Eukaryota > Fungi > Ascomycota > Dothideomycetes > Venturiales > Venturiaceae > Venturia > Venturia oleaginea. The sequence goes on along the minus strand of JABMLP010000020.1, from coordinate 590,622 downwards.
TTGGGCCCAGACCGCTTGGGGGACCTAGGTGATCGAATTGTATGGATTGGCGTTGTTAGATATGCTAGATGTGGGTTTGGTGTCTATGGCTTGTTTTAGATGGATGGCGCCTGTCTAAGGACAGCTGTCGTCCAGCTTGATACTTATATACCACTTGGTCTGTGTTCATAGGCCCTCCGAGCAACGAGGAAGAGCTTTTTGCACCCGTTACGACCCTCGTTGAAGAGCTGTTTAATGTGTTCCACATTCTCTTCCATTTCATATCTTAGTTTTCTCAACCCCCACCTTAAACATAGTCTGCAGGGAGGGCTTTCCAGAACTCTAAGGAGTACAGAGGGGAACCGTTTTGACACTCCTCGTTTAATTCAGATTGTCTACTGTCTAAGATATCATACTATCAACAACAGCATAGAGTAGTAATAGGCAAACGAGCATCGTTTCTCCCCCGCTCCCACTCCCCTCGGTCTTGAAAGAACAGCATTTGGTATTCACAAATGTGGGGAAAGAGTAGAGTAAAAGAGAAAGGTGGTGATGCACATCTTAGGGGTGAGGGTATTTACGTCTACGAAAGATTTGATCGCAACTTGTGATTGAACAGGGGCTGTGCTTAGTGAAGGTGTGAGATGCGAGGCAGCAGAGGAAAACGTGAAGAGGGGGGGGGATAGGCTGAGGATAGGATGCGATTGAAATTATGAGCGAGAAACGTTATAGGGATTGGGAGAACGGACTATATGGGAAGGGTTGTTGAGTCAAATGAAGATGCGATAGGAGGATGTGCTGATTTATGAAATGATTATGGAGTCATGTCAGATCAGATGGGTAGGTGGTGGATATATGGCGAGTTGTGAATCACAAGGGTGCACACATTCCATTAAGAAGTATTGATGGGGCCAGAAAGAGAATCAATCTTATGTATGAGGCTGAAGCTATGAAGACACCATGTCCTTCATTCCCTGTTTCCCAATCGATTCCCATCGCTCAATTTTTTTCAGCAATCGTGAGAAGAGAGGTACCAGACGTCCAGAGACCGGAACACAGCGTGAGATCTGTAACATGACTTTGATTTGTCCATTGACAATGGGCATCTCAATTCGAGGGATTGGCTTTGTACTCTGAGTGGTTCCTCAGATATGCGCATTGTACAGCTGACTAGTGTTCATGACTAAACGTCACCACTTCCCAGCAAGGTGTGACTTCCTCACCTTCTTCCCAAAGTTTGCGCGATGCGGAACTGGACCTTTTCAGGGCGCGAATGTCTGGAGTGGATTTGCCCACGTTATCGCGGCAATCGAGCTTCGATCGTCTTTTGTGCCATCAGGCTTGCGTGCTTGATTGAGGCAGAGGTTTTCTCGGGGACTTCCTTCGGAATCCAACAGACTGGCTCCACCCTCAAGTGCAACAGAGCAACGAGAAGAGGGGCCAAGATTGGCACAAGGATGTCGCTGAAATCCACCTGCATAGTTGAACAGCGTATAAGTAGAGAAATTACATGCAGAGTCTGCGGCCCAATCCTTGTCTCATATCACAATCAAATCGGGTGGGGCCTCTTCCTACTAGCCTGGAGCCATTCGTGAGGGTGATCATCGGAAGTCGAGTTCGCGTATGCCTTGTAGCGTGAGTGGTCTCGATGGAAAGCCACGGGCGAGTGGATTCAGTGGCTGTGACTGAGTGCGAGTTACTCCAGCCGAGTAATTTGAAGCACGAGCTGTTCCCTAATGACCTTGTGTGAGAAGAGGATTCTAATAAATAAACCTTCTGATCGGGAGAGGTAAGATTCGGCCCGAGGAACTGGGGGACTACACTTCAACGTACATACCTAATGGTGAGCAGCAGCGAATCTGAGGTACATAAGAGAGAAGCAGAAGGAGGGTTCGTGTGGTCGTTGGAGGTCTAAAATGCCAGAAATCCGAGCAACTTCGGCAAGCTCCGATGTGATAGCACGACGGGCCAATAGCCCTTCTGCATGTGGCGTGCAGGGATGCAGCATCTAGTAGTAGATCGGTGTATCACCACGGAAGTGGCAAGGTCCCTCTTTCAACGTCACTGAACTTGTCGGATAAGGATGCCAGGATGTTGCACGCACTGAGAACACACACCAGAACAGGTCGACAAACTGCCTTTTCGCACACGCAAGATCAAGAACTATTCGCACCTAAGGAGACGAGAGTACTACGCAAGATGAACAAGAATCCCAGGCCGTGTCGGGGTAGTCCTCCATAGCAATCTCCAAAAGTGAAAGCCCTCCAAAATAATCCCAGTCGTGTGCTGTTCGTTAGGAAACTGAAAAATGTGAAATCGTGATAGGAAATCGTGGGGTATGGGATAAAAAGATTGACAGACCCCAAGAGGTTCGCTCAATCTTTTTGAAGCTCTTCCGATGAGCGCCAACTGCCCATTCTCATATCTGCTCTACCATCCTGGATTTTGGAGTCCTAAGGAGGTGAGCGAAAACTCATATGATGGATTGGACCGTCACCGTCTTCTACCATCGGCCACCACCTTGCTGCTGGTCATAACCGGCTTGCTGGCCACCGCCGTAGCCACCTTGTCCTCCCTGGTAGCCGCCGCCACCGTAAGACTGCTGCTGGCCTCCGGCCTGGTAGCCTCCACCGCCGTAACCTTTTGGGATGGTTAGAAATCCAAAGCTCACGGAGAGCAAACCTCTAGAAGAATTACTTACCTTGGTTACGATGGCCGCCTTGATAGCCGCCTCCACCGCCACCGGCTTGAACACGTTAGCTAAAGTTCGTCGATGAGAGGTGGGAAGGCATACAGTATCCCCCTCCGCCCTGGTAGCCTCCGCCACTACCACCGTCTTGGTTGTACCCACCACGGCCACCGAAACCTCCGCCGCCTCCTCCACCGGAGCGACCGCGGTTGTCAGTCGAGGCTTTGTCCACACGGATGGTGCGGCCATCGAACCTGAGGTAAAGCCTATGTTAGCTTGTAGCCTGCAGAAGACTGGGTGATAATAGGGCGGCACAGGCGCATTGCGTCGATACTGCAAACAATGCGCATCGAAAGGAATGGAGGCAATGATGCTGAAGACCGGAACAAGCAAACTTACTCTACATTATTCATGGCAGCGATGGCAGCATCGGCCTCGCCGTCTTGGGCAAAGCGAACGAAACCGAAACCACGGCTACGACCAGTGTCGCGGTCCTTTACAACGACCTAAAGCAAGAAAGTATGTTAGCGCATCATTGTGACCCGGACGCAAGATTCTCGTACAGCTTCTTCGACCTGACCGAACTCCTCGAACTTAGAGCGAAGAGTTGTATCGTCCGTGTGCCATGCAAGGCCGCTGTAAAACGATTAGCAACGGGTAGTTAACCTTCGAGAGAGCAGACCTTACCCGACGAAGAGTTTGGCCATGTTATTTGTTGGGTGTTGAAGACTTTGCTAGAAAGCACGGCACCGATAGAGAATAGTTGTGAAGACCAGGTATTGTACGGCAGTGTCGGTTGGAGTCGAATTGGACGAGAGGGACAGAAAAGGCTCGAGAGGGATTGAGTGAAATAAGTGTTTGAAGTTGTTGAGGGATTGGAAGCAAGGCAGAAACCTGATGAGAAGATGGGGATCAGTGGAGGGGCAGTTTGACAGTCAGCCGAGAGCCGCGCGCGCTTATCTGCGGTAGCGTCAGTGTTGTTTGAGAGGTGACCTTGAATTGGGGCGCTTCCGTGTGGGCGGGTAACTAGTTGGGTAGATGTCTGGCAGAACAGAAGGATCGGAGAGGTGTGCGATAGATGGAGCGAGTGCAAGACACTGCAGTGCTTATCCACGATGGAATCGCGGGGCCTCAAAGAAAAGAGAAGGAGCGCGGGGCTAGTGAGCAAACATCATCTCTTTGTGATTGGTATGATTATAAATGGCTGTTAAGGTTTTGGAAAGAAAGCTCCCAGAGGCTATTGAAAGTAGGCACATCGTGATTCGCTGCAAGCACACAAGATTCCCACGGCTACTGACTAGATTCTAGAAGGCCACGTTCAAGGGGAGCAGCTCGACATTGAATCGAGATGGTCAGTTCGGTTGGCCTCAACCCAAGCACCCCGTGACGGAAACCATGCGTGGAAAGTAGGGTATATGCCGCCGATCTTGTCCAGTGGCCCTATGTGGCGCAGGGATACGGTCGCAAAGATGCAGGCTCGCATGCCGTGCCTTTGAATCTACATGGGCGGACGTGGTTCGTAGGTGAAGGCTGAGCCGAACCATTCTCGCATCTACTTGATACGCCTGTTCACGTCCATTAGCTTGGAAGGATCACGGAGGAGTCGTTCAGGCTTGCCGGCGAGGCGTCTATCAGGCTTGCCGGCGAGGGGCGTCGACGCGGATGAGCTTCTCAATGGCACTTTTCGTCCGTACAGCTTCTCAATGCACTTATCGTCCGTACTCCGTACAGCAGGACTGCAGTCCTACGTCGACGCATGTGTAAGCTCGCAATGCTCACTCTTCCCATCATGCTAGAATATTGCTTGCCCGGAGTCAGCCTTCACTAATGCTGGTTGAATTGCTTGGTTGGGAATTGAGACAAGATAGCAGCTACCATGCGGAAAATATTTGAAGGGTGGGTTCTTGGTGGGCTTCATACGCATCGGATGCGGCTGCCTTCTCCCCGGTCCCTCTCTCACGGCACGCAACTTCAACTGAACGATGAAATGTCCCCATCGAGGTCGCGAGAGGATACCCCAACTTTGCGAACCTGGGTGCAATCAAGACGTGGCCAAGTCTCTTATGTCCACCAAACGCAGCTTCGCCTCAGCAATCAGACTTTTCCCCTCATCCCTGCTCATTGTGTCGAATTTTCTGATTGGGCAGGGATGCGAGGCAGCAGAAATTGAATGCGTGCTTTGATCGAGGTCGACGAATACAAAGCATGGACGTTGAAGCTCCATAATGCATACAAACCATCATGTCGTGCAGAGGTTAGAGAGGATGAGCTTAAGTTGTCGATGCTTTCGGAGAGCATGGCGGCCGTGAAGCCTGCCACTGCCACTGCCTGCCACTGCCTGCCACTGCATCTCCGTCGAGGTCGAAGTTGCCCTCTTTACTCAAATCGTGTGATACTAGGCATGAACTATCTAAGGTAGCAACTACAAGTGGCCCCCAATTTTTGAGCTTCAAATGTGCGGCCGCACTAGCTCTGCTCTAGTGAATTTCATCATCAATTGCCCGAACCGCGTGCAGGCGTCATAGAGAACAGCCTGCTGCTGTGCGCGCGACTCTCCAACCTGCGATGGACATCAACAAGTGGCTAGCAGATACAGAAATAGCGATAGGGCCGGCCAGAAAACGCCATCAGCCTGGATACCCTGGTCGAAGACAATATGAAAAGACGGCGCCGGTGGTTGATTTGCAGAGCAACAGGAAGAGAAGGACAAAAAGATCCCGGGATGTTTCCAAGGACAGTTCGATCATAGCTCCAGAAGATATACCTACCGAGGTGCCTGCAAGACGCATTGTTCCGCATCCGCATCAAGATCGCGTCGGGGACGCGCCGTCTGAACATGCAGGCGATTCGTCGCGACATGAAAATGAGGCCATGAATGGCGCGAATCCGTATCAGAGAAGGAAGCGACATAAGACGAAAACAGACCGATACAATCCCAAGCCACAAGAACGAGAGACAGACACAGAACATCAGCATGGTGAGAACAAAAAGCGAAAACCTGCGAAAAAGGACAAGAAAGACAGATCAGCTCCGGTAATGGTGCGCAATTTCCATGCAGCCAACGTGCCGCGTGAACGGTTGACAGTGAGCACGCCCTTATACCACAACTTGATAACTATCGGGAATTAACGAAAAGTAGCTGCAGCCTAGGGCAAATGTTGGAATCTTCAAAAAAGGCAAGGCGTCATCTCCGTTTCGGGGTCGAGGTCGAGGTCGTGAGTTATCCTGCATAGAATGATTGTCGTTGGTGTTATCGATTCTAAAAGACATGCAGTCCCTGATCTGGCCTTCTCCGAAATGAATTTCCTCTCAAGACGAAAATTTGCTGCCGAAGAATTTGCCGACCCTGACGAGCCCGGCAAACAAAGGAAGAAGGACAGGAAGCGCGCAACTGAAGAGGAGATATCCTCCTATTTCGCACCCAAGAGGCCACTTCTGGTAAAGAGGTCACTTGATAAGCAAACGTTTCAAAAGACTGTTGCAAGGGACGAGATCCAGCACATTGATTATATCCAAAGACAGTCTTCAACTGTGGCGTCAATCAGACCTACCATGGAAAATCCAGCGGCAACTGAACTCGACGACAGAAGATCTGATCCGCGATCCACCTCGAACACGTACTTCTCATGGTCCGATTCTCTTCGTCATTCAAGCCGACATGCTATTGTTCGACCTGCATCAACGACAAATCTTGAAGCTCATGGAGTTAAGTCGGTCTCCACTCCCTTAGCAGGAAAGAAAGTGAGAGCGTCCTCATATGACCTGAGGCCTCCAGATCTGGTCGAGAAAAAACAAATCATCAGGAGCCAAACCACGAGAGGCCACAAGCGAAACATTGCAAGCTTAAATACAACCCTTAAACATCGCGATGTGACCACGAGCTTTTCCCTCCCACGTCAGTCCAGGGGGTTTATTTTGGAGAGAGCGACATCAGGATCAATTAAATTTCCTCGTACAGCCCGAGGTAGTACTCGGAGCATTGGCTCGCATTCGTTACCGGCGGCCATCATATTTCCAACAGAAGCAGCCCAGCAGGAGGAGCCCATTGTCTTGAATGGCACCAGATTCCCGCGAAACGATTGGACGGCCCCAATCCTGGACAGCCAGGATCAGACTTCGGCTTCGATCGCAAACCTACTTAATGATTGTGATACTGCATACCTTACAAATACTAATGTTCGCATTCCGCGAACCCAGCCTGTACATCTTGACCGGGTAGCCAAGCCCGGGAATATAGACGATGCAAGCGTAGTCAGATATTCTCATCACATCCACCAGAGTCTGAGGGATAATGACGCGGAGGTCAATGTCGAAGATGTATCGTTCAACGGACAAGACGATCGTTTCTTCAACAATCACGCCCCACAAATGCAGGATCCACGAATGCTTGAGGAGCAATACTGTACCTACGAGCCTGACGACGAGGAGGAGGAGACGTTGCGGTATATGCGCCCAGATGTAAGAAGATACGACGAGCAAGTGCAGCATCCTCAGTCCACCATACCGACGAGACGGCCGCGGTATGAAACCCAATGTCACCCTGCCATACAACAACACACTTTGATGGGTGAGATGATGATGAGCGGGTTGGAAGAGGATGAAGAAGAAAAACCCTCGGAGCAATTGGAGTTCGTGGATGAGGTAGACGAGGAGGATGGGTTGGCAGGGTTCTGGAAGCCAAACATGTTGTATTAAAGAGTTAGATGACATGTATCAGAGGGAGGAACGTGGTTAGCCAGATATATCTTACGGCCCTACTTGCATTGTTTCGTTCCAATTTGTATAGAAGAGTCTATTGAATTGTGTAACAACTTCCAAGTTTTGAAGGAGAGTGAAAGCTCGAAAGGCACATTTCGAGGTACGATTACAATCGGGTTCCTTTCTAGTCCGAGTGTCATAGCCATAACGGGTATAGTCGTGGATCAGTCATATGTTCCCTCCCGCTGGACCGATACCGATTGGCATCCGCGATTATAGGTTCAATCATATCACTTTTGTCCGAGGTAACCTGTGTATGTTGCTACGTACCTACTTTCTGCAAATGGGATTTATGAAACCCATAAATCCCGCATTGTCAATACGACCTCCCCTCGTCCGCCTCTCAGCCGTACATCAAAGTTTGTCTTGCCTACTCTATCCCTTCCAGACCTTCTCGTGGTACAGCAGCAGCAGCACCAATTGGTGGTGTTCTGCCGTGACGAAATCTCCTCCCAAACTGGCCCCACTAGCCAAAATTCAGTCGAGGGCGGGACAAATCCAACAACATCTACAACTATCAACAACAACAACAACAACAACAACAACAACAACGACAACTTCTCCGCCTGGGACCGCAAACATGGCTGAGTACAAAGTCAGGAAGGTTGGTGCTGCAAACACCTTGGAGCACCGCATTTTCATCGAGGAGAATGGCAAACCCGTATCGCCTTTCCACGACATACCCCTCTATGCCAACCCGGAGCAGACCATTCTCAACATGATCGTTGAGGTGCCCCGCTGGACCAATGCTAAGATGGAGGTAAGCATCGTCTTACACTAGAAGTTCTATTCGATTTGCCAGGCAATGATTTCAATGCATCTCCTCCAATTCAAGCATGAACAGTGACTGACACAACTCTCGGACAGATCTCCAAAGAGGAGACCCTCAACCCCATCAAGCAGGATATCAAGAAAGGCAAACTCCGTTTCGTTCGCAACTGCTTCCCACACAAGGGCTACCTCTGGAACTACGGTGCCTTCCCTCAAGTAAGCCCACGATCTCACTATACTACAACGCACACAAATTGATTTAGACCTAGACATGGGAGGACCCCAACGTTATCCACCCAGAGACCAAGGCTAAGGGAGACAACGACCCTCTTGACGTCTGCGAGATCGGTGAGCTTGTAGCCAAGCCTGGTGAGGTCAAGCAGGTTAAGGTCCTGGGTGTCATGGCTCTGCTCGACGAAGAGGAGACTGACTGGAAGATCATGGTCATCGACGTCAAGGACCCATTGGCCGCGAAGCTTAACGACGTCGAGGATGTTGAGCGTCACCTCCCAGGTCTTCTGAGGGCTACCAATGAGTGGTTCCGCATCTACAAGATCCCAGACGGAAAGCCAGAGAACCAATTTGCCTTCTCGGGTGAATGCAAGAACAAGAAGTATGTCTCGAAGATATCACGATATCGGAGCCATATGCTAACTCATGCAGGTACGCTATGGACATTGTTCGTGAGTGCGCTGAGGCATGGGACAAACTCATCAAGGGTCGCTCCCCACCAGGCGAGATCTCTCTGTAAGTTATGGTCACGTATATGCCGAAGTTGGAAGCTAACAATGAATATAGTGCCAACACCACTATCGGACACTCTCCCAACCGCGTTGAGGCCAACACCCTTAACATCCCGCGCGGCGAGAACCTGCAACCAGCTGAGATTGACCCAAGCATCGACAAATGGTTCTTTATCTCTGGCGCCCCATCATAGATCATGTATCGTGTAGCGCGAGAATGGTAGCTGTGTAGGCAGGTCTTGATTCAGATCGTAGATACCGTTCAGATGGAACTCTATACCAAAACTTGCACTGGGGAGCTTAGACTTCAATGGTGTTACATAGATTTACAATGCCAATAAAATAAGAACGGAATTGATGCCCGACCACAAAAATGTACAAGATCCACTGGAATGTTGATCAGAGTGGCCATGCTTTTCGGTGATCAACAACAATTCGAACCTGGCATTCCATTTGCACTTGTATGCTTTGCTCCGTGAGTCGTGCCGACCGTTTGTTTGACAGCCCAAACTGAAGGCAGAGCATAAGATTCGAATCACCAGTGCCTCTCTTCTTCCATCCAAATCAACGCCATTTGTATGTTTCGTGACTACGTGAGTCAAAGATGACTCGTCGTATTATGAAGAGTTCAATTCCTCCTGGCGAGCCAATAACCTTGAATGTCTATCCACCTCTTCAATAACCTTCTTAATCTTCACGGTTTCGGGATCGAAGCACATTTCTTTGCCGTCCTCTACCAGGTTGTCAGTCATAGGTACTCGTAGCCTTGTGCTAAAAAAAAAAGGACGCCACCTACTGAACTTGACGGCCAATGTCGCCCTCTCTTCACTTGCTCTTGGTAATTGTGCGACTGAAATCTTCATCGTTTGCCGCGCATTCGGTGGTAGCATAGAAAGAAATATGCGTGCAGCTTTGGATCGAGGCGAGAAAGGATTGAACTTTATCGTGACATCGGTGAGGAATCGTGGGATCATGGTGGACTATGGATCGAGGGCGTTGCGGAGAAGAAGGTGGTGGTCGTGAAAGCGCTTTGATGCAGTTAGCAATTATCATATCCTCAAGCAGAATTTGAATCATGCTCACTGGGCTGTCCGAATAGCTGCGCGATGGCAGTTGAATCTTCAAATGCTCGTCGTCGTCGTCGGCGAACGTCTCCTCCGAGAAATCATGTAGATGAGATACAGTGATCGATTCATTCAAATCGAGCAACTTAGTCGACTACAGCACGCTCGAATTGGCGTCGATAGCGAAATCTCATGAAAGTTCTGCAACAATAAACTGCAACCTCGCAACTGCAGGCCATCAGTTTTTCAAAAGGCCAACCTGGCAACGCGATGACATAGTATTCCCTTCCTACCTTTAAATCTCCGCTCGACACTCGTCCTCATTCATAACCATGACTACGATCACAGCGCGCCTCTCTGCCCTCTCCGAATCTCACAAAACCACCCTCCAGCTGATACAGCGCCTGTCCAAACTCTCCTTCCAGCCAGGATCTGTGCCTCTCGACACTGAAGAGGGCGACGTACGAGTAGAACTCACCAGCGATATACATGAAAGTCTCAAACAGCAAGAAGAGGATCTCGAATTGCTAAAGCAGGAAGTTGAAGACTGGGCCTGGGACGATCCACAGCACGCGGCGCACACGTTACGAAGGAAGGATAGCGAAAGGGACAATTCACGGGAGAAGGATAAGGAAAGAGAGAAGCTGCGAGTGAGAATCCAGGTCGCTAGATTGGGCGAGGATTTAAAGGGCTCAAGAGCACAATTCCGGTCTGCACAACTGCACGCAAAACGAGCTTCAGACTCAGCCAAACGACGGGAACGAGAACTACTCCTACAATCCTACCAAGAACCATCGCATACCAGCACTCCTACCAACGACCTATCCTCCTCGGGCCAACTGCAGACGCAACTTCGTCGCCGAGGTCCAGAAAAGCTCACCGAAGACGAAATCCTGGTGAACGCTTCTGGCGACGTCACCGCTTCTCTCCGGCGAACTCAAAATATTTTGGTCACCGAGCTACAAAGATCACGATTTGCACAAGAGACTTTGGATCGATCAACAGCAGAGCTTGAGCAACTGAGCGAAAATTATACCGACCTTGATTCTCTTCTCAAATCATCAAAAGGCCTTGTATCCACGTTACTGAAGAGTCAGAAGAGTGACGCCTGGTATCTTGACACAGCGAAGTGGATCCTCATAGTCACCATCGTCTGGTTGTTCTACAGGAGAATAATTTACGGCCCTCTTTGGTTATTTGTGTGGTTTCCACTGAAAGCCTGCTATTGGTTTGTCGGCACAGTCTTCTCTGCAGTCGGCCTAGCAGGCGGAGCACCATCGACTGGAACGGATCTGGCAGTTCAACCTAGTGCTTCTCAAGCTTCAACATCCATCGCACACACAATTGTCGCACAGCGACCGCAAATACAAGTCGGAACAGAGCGCGGACCATTACACGACCCGAGCCCAGACGGTAGTTTATCACAGGCAGTCGGACAAATGGCTGAGGAAGGGAAGAACAGACCGGTGAAGAGAGGCGATGGGACGATCTTGCAGGAGCGTGGAGATGTACCTAAGAATTCCAAGAAGAGAATGATGGACACAGGAGCAGAGGCCGCAAATCAGAAAGAGACTGCGGTGGACGAGAAGGGTGAAGAGGATCAAGGAGATCCTATTAGAAGAGGCGATGGAACTACCTTGGAAGAGCGAGGTGACGGGCCAAAGAATCCCAAGAAAAAGGCCTTTGATACCTCTGTCAACAAGGATGAGCTCTGAACCCCAATCTATAGGCCTACTGTATGTACTATTACGACGAACATGAAGGCTGATTGTCAATCAATTCTATTAGCTTCCGCACAGCACCTCGAGAAGGTCTCACAGTGTGGGATGTCGATCAACCCGAAGTCGAAGATACCATCGATCTTGAACTCCCCCAGCTCGAGAAGAATATTTGTTAAATCCTGGCGATTTGATTAAATATTTCTAGAAACTTGAGCTTGCTACAGCCCTCCCTTTCCATATATCGTGATCGTGCCTTCCTCGAGACTAGATCAGGGGCGGGCGGCGTCCTAATTCCTTTAGTTCATCTCATCGCACCAACATCAGCAACAACTCATCAACAGCACAATGGGCACTGCAAACAGGCGCCAGAAGTACAGAGGTGAGTTATCCTTCCGTCAGACTGAGACATCATTTAATGACCTTGACGGTTTAGAAATATCAAGGACACACCAGCACCGTGATTACCAGAAGCAATCTGAGCAGCATCGGCATCAGCTCCATCTACAGCGTTATAACGCCAAGTTCCGCATAGCTCGCAGCCGCGGTATCCCTCAGAAGCTAGAGCCTATTCCCCAATACCAGAACGATTCTCCAAGCGGCTGTCCTCGAGAAATCACTTTCCTCCATCTTCCACGCCACATCCGCCTGGCTATACTCACAGAAGCATGGACGATCCCAAAGATTGGTGGAAAGCTATTCCATCGGGCTTGTGAGAATCGGGGCCAATTCAATATTTGGCAGAACGACATTCAGGTGTGGGCCGCTAAGCTCAATCAGGTGCATCTATACTTGGCTGGCGATGTAGAAGCTGTCATGGAGAAATGCATGGAGAAGATGCTGAAGCGCTGGCTTGAGTGGGCTGAGGGAAAGCTAGAGAGGACTCCGCACTTTCGCAATTGGAAGTACGAGTTTCGGGGCTATACGTTGAATACTTTGGAGTTGATTAATGTTATCAAGGAGGCATTCGGATGGAACTATTAGCGAGGCTTTGCGATCTTCATTTGGCAAGAGTGGGCCCCGATTATCATGTAAGAGATAGTAAGTTTTAACGTTTGTGATGACGCTCTAGGTAATGATGGTAGGATTTTGAGAAGGCCATGCCTCGTTCTGATAGCTTGCCTTTTAAAGAGCTATGTTATGAATGATGAGCCAACTATCAATCTTCATTCTAAAATCTGGTATACGATGCCTTCGTTAACGATGGGTTTCCACGCCTTCTATCCTTCCATCGAGTCAAGAATAGCCAGTCGCCTTGAAAGCATAGGGCCGATACAAAATGAGAATGTGCCGTACGTGACTGCGAGCTTCCACGAGCTCAACAAGTCGCTTGCAAATCAACGGTAATTTTGACCCACATCGCGGTGACGAATTTCCAGTCTCGTGCTACAACGCAGGTCGTAACGAAACAACACAATACTTGAGAGGGAGAGTCCAAGCCCCGGACTAGCTCGGTTGCTGTCAGAGTCGCTAGCATATCGAAATACAAGGCTTGATATTCTAATTTAATTTTATCCAGAGACTGGGCTTGTAAACACCAAAAATTCATAGTGAGGCCGAGTAAGTCTACGACTTACTTACCTTTCTCCTTGGTGGTGTACTTTTCTTCATGATGTATTCATGCCTCGCATCCCCATCTACGACCTTGACAACCAGCGGAAATGATCATCATCTGCACACGATGTGCCCGAAACCATCGAAAATAACATACCCAATCTTCAAACCTTGCCCAACCAAAGATCTCAAGTGCCATCCACCCCACCCTCTATCACCTCTCCGATCCCTACTCCATCACCTCCAGTCCCAATCGCAGAAGCCATCCCTGCCGGACTCACTGAACAAGCCCAAACCCACGTCATAGTACTCGCGATCGTCTTTGTAGTAGTCAAAGGCGGAACAACTGGCCCATGTCCATGATGAAAAGCCGACATTTTCAAGGCACATCCACCACAGTCCACATAGTGAGTAGATGTGACGATGGATACATAGCTCTTGCGTGTACCGCTCATGAGACCGGGAATAAATGGGTTGCCGAGCGTACCGTAAGTGACTGTGCAGGTTGCTATGGATGGTGTCGCGGGTGAGATTGATACGCTGGGGGTGTTTGCGTAAGGAGTGGCAGTTCTGGTGGCCTCGACAGATGTTTGTGACGAGGTTGGGGTGCTGGAATCCATTGAGCTGGTTAGTGCGTATCTCGGAAGGCAGTTGGTGGGAGCATACGCTTGAGGGAATGCCATGGCATTGCCTATCATGGCGAGTAAGGCGGTTATCAGTTTCATTGCAGCGAAATTTGTATTGATGAATAGACGGACTTAAGTTGTGTGGTGAAGAGGACAGATCGAGAGAGGCAGGTGCGGGTTAGTATGTCATATTCCCTCACACATACCATAAGGTTAAGAAAGTCATGGCGAATCATTCTATTTGCAGTCGCGGATCTGGTCGCCCTTGAGCTGAAGCTGAAGTGTACGTTGACAAAGTCCCGTTATCACAAGTGCAGTATATGGTACAAGGAAATTGTGAAACGAAGCAAGAGAAAATTCGCCTATCGGTCAGTCGAGAGCTACTGCTTGGAGACACTCTTCGGGATCACCGTCTCCACGTAGCTGTGTCTTCCCTGGTAGCACACACCTTCAACCAAGTAAATTTTCGCTACCGTGACACACATCCGTTGGCACTTTTCTCCAAACATGTTAACATAAACGGGCAGACTTTTCTAAATTTTGGATTGTGATAATCGTCCCTCAGTGGGTCTTTTGCATCTGTCGATTTCTTGAGTAAACCAACCTGGAAAAGCCCGCCTTGATCGTTTTCGTTCTCTTCGGGCTTCGTGACAGCATTGAGGTGATGCTAACCAGTAGAGTAGTAGAGCTGAATCATCCATCTAGGGTAGTCTAGCGTGATTGCAAATTTTTCACATTCGTTGTTGAGCAGAATAAGTGTCTGAAGGATGACAAGTCTGGTGCGATCGAGCAATTTCCAGCTCCTACCTGGGTACTGTCTCTCCTTGCCCACTAACAACCCAGCAACGACCTGAAAGTGATTCCCTTTTCCATTTGCTCTTTCATGGAACACAGAGACATACTCATGCATAAAGTTCAATGGCGCATACCTGCTTGTCGGACTCTCTAGTGATAAGTTACGACGCCTGCTCTCATTCGCGTCAGTCTACAGGCAGACACGTCACTTAACTCCACTGACCTTTTGGACGTCCGTCAGAGCCGGTGTTGCGATTGAATATCAAGGTGGTTGTCGATGTCCCGATTCAGCGGGCTTGTTGGATAGCCGAAGCACCAAGTCCTGATTGATTTCTATGGCCAATGGTTTGACACCAAAGTCGTAGTTAAACACTGCGGGTGGTATTTTTTGTGGGAATGTGACGACGGACGATCACTTTACATTTCTTCCTCGAAGTCCACAATAGGGAGTTTCGTTCCGGTTAAAAGAGGCGATCTCCGCCATTGGAAAAATCCTTCCATCGAAGACAAGAGGATATGAAGGCTCAAATGCCTTGATGTGAGCGAGGAATGCCAAGATGAGGCAGCTAAGAGGAAAATTTGTCATCTTGTATGGAATTAGGAATGACGAAGGAGAAAGATACTTAGGCATACGTGAGCACCACATGCCAAAAGAGTGTGCTATGTGTTAAAGGAGATGGAGCTGCAACAGACGACTAAGCTCCGAGTGTCCATCATTTGTACCTCTTATATACCGTAGAGTTCGCCTAAAGACAGGAACCCACTGTCCTTGTCATGGACAATACATTGCGAATCTCCAGCTACAGAGAGCCTAGCTGGTTACTTCTTCGAGAGTCGCTTGTTTGTCTTTACGCGTACTCTACGATTAACGTATTCCACCATCGAGTGGGTCAACCCATCGAGCGGGTCAGTTTATGCCAAGACCAGCTGCTCCCTTATCAACACAATATGTCTCAACAACAAAACGCGCAATCATCTAACAGAGAAGGCAGAATCCAGCTTGCCCTTTCTGCCTACAATACCCACCGATTCCGAAGCCTCCGGCGCGCTGCTGAAGCGTTTGATGTACCTCCTTCAACATTGACTAGCCGATACAACGGAATCACGTATCGCCTAGATACTCGCAACGCCCAACACAAGCTCACTACGACTGAAGAGCAGACAATTGTCCAATACATCCTCGACCTCGATTCGCGAGGATTCGCGCCCCGGCTGTGTGAGGTGGCAGATATGGCGGATAAACTACTATGTGTACGCGGTGGAGAGCCAGTAGGGAAAAACTGGGCTGAGAGGTTTATAACGCGCTCAGATGAGCTCAAGATGGCCTTCAATCGAGCTAAGAATAGGCAGAGGATACTACAGGAAGATCCAGAGATTATTGGCGCGTGGTTCAAGCTCGTTGCAGACACTTAAGGCAAAGTACGGCATCCACGACGAGGATACGCACAACTTTGACGAGATTGGCTTCCAGATGGGCGTTATTGGGTCAATGAAGGTCGTCACAGCTTCTGAAAGACGTACACGGCCTAATTTGATCCAGCCAGGCGATCGCGAGTGGGTTACAGTTATCCAGAGCATCTGCGCCGCCGGGTATGCGACCCCGCCATTCATTATCTACAAAGGACGCGTTCATATCTCTGCGTGGTATGAGGAGGCAGATATACCACGGAATTGGAAGCTCTCGGTCTCTGAGAACGGCTGGACAAATAATGCGCTTGGTCTTGAGTGGTTGAAGCACTTTAACGCGTATACAAAGGCGCGGCAGGTGGGGGTATACAGGCTGCTTATTTTGGACGGCCATGAGAGCCATCTCAGCCAGGATTTCAAGGACTACTGCCTCGAAAACAAGATTATAACCCTCTGCATGCCATCGCACTCGTCGCATATACTCCAGCCCCTTGACGTGGTCTGCTTCTCGCCGTTGAAGCGCAAGTACTCCCAACGCGTCCGGGACTTGGCACGCCGACGCGTGTACCATATCAATAAGGAAGGCTTTCTCCCTGCCTTCAAAGACGCGTTTTTCGACGTGTTTACGAAAGAGAACTGTCAAAAGGCTTTTGAGGCAGTAGGGCTGGTCCCTATCGACGCGCAGGTGGTGTTGGATCGCCTTGAAGTACGGCTACGAACCCCGCCAGAAACCCATCTCCCAGAAACGCCGTGGCAGTCCAAGACTCCAAGTAATGCTTATGAATTTGGATCCCAATCCAAGCTCGTAAGCGAGTCTTTTACTCGGTCACCAGTTACTGCGCAGGCAGGCTTTTCCCAGCTTGTTAAGGGCGCTGAATTGATGCTACACCAAAACGCTCTGCTTGTTGCGCGTAACCGCGAGCTTGAAGAGCAATTAGCAGTAACAACGAACCGAAAATCGCGCAAAAGGAAGTGGATCCAGCAAGGTGGTACTATTGAGTATGGGACTGCAGCAGCGCAGGTAGCTGCAGAGGCGTCTATAGCGCCTCAGGGATCAAAGAAGGCTCGTGGTAGTGGTGGTCAAGAAACAGCCCGACCAATTCAACGGCGCTGTAGGAACTGCGGCGCAGCTGGGCATAATGCGCGAACTTGTAAAAAAGATATCAAGATATCTTCTGAATCAGATAGCAGCACGACGAACTTAGAATCTATTGTTGATAGCGATTAAATTGAAGAGTCGTAACATAAGTTGGTCGTGCCAAGCCTTTTTGACCCGCTCGATGGGTTGACCCGCTCGATGGTGGAATACGTTAGTATGTAATTTCATCTATGTTACCCGGATTCCAGTGACTCAGTAGGGCCGCGCGAGCATATTTGTGCAGCAGATATAGTTAGAAAACGGAGGCAGTGGAATTATGAGATATACCGGGACGTGTTGGGTGGTATTTTGATAAGTATGAAGAGAAATTTGAGTATTCATTTAAGGAGGCGAGGTACAAACAAGTTGGACGACATGCTTTATACGGGAGACTCGGGAAGAGGAATGGATATCCCAAGCAAGTACATAGTAAAGCACATACAAGGGTCGTATTACAGCCCAAGACTTAAGTAATGCTCGAGTAATATAGCAAGATGAAGACGCGTACACAGTAGAGTGGATTAAGCTGGCCTGGTCCGTGGCTTGTCGTGTGTGTGTGTGTACTTGAGTCGAAATTGAAGCCGACTCCTCGGTGCTCACAAAGGGGGAAGATTGTGGTTTAGCGATGTTGACAATGTTGTTAAAGGGTGTTGAATGAAAGAAGAGTGGTTGTTCAAAGAGAAGCGACCTGTGGCGCTCCATTAGTTCTAGAACTATCCCGATCCCAATTCCCAAGACGTACTCACATCAGATCACTCATCACCACCGGCAACCAGCCGTTTATTGTTATAATACCCCTCAAGTCATCCTCCTCTACCCCCGCATTCGCTGCCTCGAGATACAATTATTCCATAACAATACCGCCAAAATGCTGAAGATATGGAGCATGGTAAGTTGCCCCACGACAGTCTAAACCAGCGTGACACTGACACACGACCTCAGAAACAGAAACAGCAGCAGGCCGACAATGCCGATGCCGCTGCGGGAAAGAAAAAGAAGGTCACAGCTGCTCAGTTGCGAGTGCAGAAAGGTGAGTCGAGACCCGTATTGGTACCTCATATCGCCTCACAGCGCGTCCAAGAGCAAAGCTAACAGTGCCGTCTATAGATCTCTCAGAACTCTCCCTCGGCTCCACTATGAAGACAGACTTCCCGAACCCCGACGATATCCTCAACTTCACCCTCACTATCGAGCCCGACGAGGGCATGTACAAGGGCGGCCGTTTCTCCTTCACCTTCGCCATTAACCAGAACTTCCCCCACGAACCTCCGAAGGTGCTTTGCCAGCAGAAGATATACCACCCGAATATTGACCTTGAGGGGAAAGTGTGCCTGAATATTCTACGAGAAGACTGGAAGCCAGTGTTGAACTTGAATGCCGTGATCGTGGGACTGCAGTTCTTGTTCTTGGAGCCAAACGCTAGTGATCCGCTTAACAAGACCGCTGCTGAGGATCTCAAATCCAACCGAGAAGGATTCAAGCGAAACGTTAGGACCGCTATGGCTGGTGGATCGGTGCGTGGGGAGTCCTTTGAGAGGGTCATGAAGTGATGTAGGCGATATTGCAATGAGCTTAGCTTTCATCAAGATAAGAGGTGTGCACAAGGAACCATAGCATTGGCTGCTCCCCATCATCCGCAACGGGTACGAGTAATGATATCGATGGATTTATGCTTGGCGGTTGAGCTTGGCGTTGTCTGTGGCGGGCGGTATATGCGCATTATGGCCAGACTCGCGACATGGGTTTGTACCATGTGCTTCGTGCTATTTACGATGCTTCTAGAGGTCTAAAAGGCGGGGTGGGGCACGGATAGGCGTATAACCAGGCAATACCAATCAATCCTTATTTACGCTTCAATTCATTCAATGGCCATTCAATGGTGAGAGATGAAGATGAATTGTTTTCCTAGTCCCCTGGGCAAGTCCTTACATGACTTGATGCTATCTTTGCAATCTCAGCTCAACCTCCATCATATCCTTGTCCGAACCTTGCCCAGCCAAAAAAGTTCCTAGCAGCTCTTATATACTGTACAAGTTAGCCCAATTTGCTCTTGCTGTAAAGTTGCAAACGATGGCGATTGCTTTTTGCTCAGATCTATACTTTTCTCATTCATTGTCTCTCGACTCCGCCCCGTCTTGAAACATGTTTGTAATTAAATCATCATAGCGAAGCCTGGGGAACGATTGTGCGAATGGGTAGGTACTGACCTGAAGGTATTATTGAACGGTTGTGTGGTGAACGGACGATGAAGGATTGCTTCATTGTTATATGGCGTCTACAGTATGATGAGCCATGGCGAAGTCAGATGGAGCGGTTGATGAACAGAGGATGGCAAGCTGCAGCTAGAAGATTTTTTTGGACTCGGAGTGCCAGTTTGATGCACGTGACACTTGGCAATGGGGTCAAATGACTCTGAGCCTCGGTCGTGCAAGTGGATTTTTCCATCATCAACTCCTTTTCGTTTGCTTCGAGGCCCAGGAATCATATCTCATCAAGATAATCTACAGCTTTTCGACGCTATTCGGCCTTCTCTAGACCGACCGTCTTCGAAGCCTCCCGCTGTTAATGCAAGACCAAGATCAGCCCTCAAATTCGAAAGCAAGTTGGCGCGTGCCATGAGCTTACTCACCCAGCTTGCAGTATCACCACGCGAGCGTGAAAGCCAACAGGAGAACACTTGGCTGTTTTGAACCCGCCAGAATGTTTTGGTAATCTGCTTCACTCGTTAGCCTGCACGGGCTATCAAGCAAGAGCGGAATGATACGAAGCTATATCTTCTATGCAATCTATATCTTCGTCTACAACAGCCGTTGTCTTCTTCCACTTCTGTTAAGCATTTGAGGCTGTGAATATCTTCCGGACCTAGTTGATAAGTAAGCTGCATGATGGCGGGGCCGACTGTGGATTCTTGTACGGCACCTCTTGATAGCAGAAATATTGGCATGAATATAAGTACAGGCCTATTCCTGGATATCTAACTTCTTTGTCATAACATGCTTTCCCCAAACACCGCAACCAGCATTACGTGACCTGCAGTTTGGCAATGAATGCCATACTTTTCGCTGCTCGTTAAGAAGACATGGCGACCTACCTTCCACTATCAAAATTTGATTGGAGTTTCAATCGAACGGGACCTCTGCCATGGAGTCCAGGAGTGTACTCGTAAGTTCACCAACTTCGAAGCATAAAAACATTGCTAATATTCCAAGCATCATCGCCGTCTTCACAGGACTCGCGATTTGGAGTACTATCCACATCACAATCCAAATTCTTTTCTTCTTCAAGCAATATCGTGGACTTTACTTCTGGTCTCTGATCATCACATCATGGGCCCTGAGCATTCGAGAAGTCGGATTTCTGATGAGATGGGTGGCACCAAGCGTGCCATGGCAATTCTCACTAGCCCTAGCGGAGATAGGCTGGATCGGGATGGTCACTGGCTTCTCAATCGTGCTATGGTCGAGGCTTCAGATCATTACGAACAACAAATTGATCATGCGAGGAGTGCTGGGGATGATCATTACGAATGGCTTTGTGTTCCACTCCGCTCTTGTCATCCTGCAATACGGTCTTGCTGCCGCCAGCAAATCCGAACGTGGGCCCTGGCTTAAGGTCCTGAACCCTTTTGAGAGAGTACAGATCACAATGTTTACGGTGCAGGAGGTGATCATATCTGGTCTGTATATGCGGGCGACATATGAGCTTCTTCAAGAACGCATCATCCATCATGCCAACAAGACTCGCAAGGCCTTGATCCTGCTCTTCGTTGTCCAGACTGTGGTCATCATGCTGGACATAATTGTGATCACCCTGGATCTGGCTGGCTACTTCACGCTGAAAGCCATTATCCATTCATGGGTCTATGGTACGATAGACTGTTGAGCTTGCTGTCCCAAAATTCCAAGCTTTTGCTTGAAGTTGACTTTCGAGAATCCCTGGCGATTTGAGATATCAGTGTCGCCACGAACCATGGGCAGTCAATCTCGATTTAAAAACTTGGTCTCGTGTTTCACGCGTCACAACTTCCCGCTAACCAGCTTCCCAGGTCTAAAACTAGAACTCGAATTTGTCGTGCTCAACCAGCTGATGGAGATCGCCAAAGCTGGAGTACCAGGCTTGAGCACACTCTCAGCCAGCGGCACCGAATTTACAATCACTCAGACGAGTCAAACCGCCAGCTCTCCAATGGCATCGCCAGAGAGTAGAGCGAAACTTTCTGGGAAGCAGGAGTGGTGGCCACATCCACACTCGGAGGCGACTGAGAGCCGTTCCACAATAACTTCGAGGAGACACACTTTGGCGCATTCCCCCATGACTGGGCTTGGTCATGTTCCTGGAGGGCAGATGGTACCTACGAGGAGATCGATTCACGAAATTATGGAGGAAAGGCCGTTGAGTCTTGATCATATTGGGGTTATTCCAGATCTTTGAGGTGACGGGTGATTAGCGAAGGGAAATAAAGACACAAGCGATACCCATGCTCCGAGTTCTGATCTCCCATCGAATTTTTGAAGATGAACTGTTCGTTCGAATGGGCCTGTGACTTTGAGGACTTTCGGCTGGAATCCAGATGAAACGGCTAGCGACCATTTACCATGCACTGCTCAAGATCAATCTTGTGACGGCACCACAACAACAGCCCTTCCATGAAAGGCTTGCGATTCCGATCTACTGCCTCGTGCGTGCCTCTTCCGGGGGTGCCATCAGTTCACCTCGGGTTATGTGAGGCAATCGGCAATCACAGTCATGGTGCAATTGAGCAAGTCACTATGACAAACCCATATGATTGTAAATTATCAAGCCAGCTCAACAAATGATGTGATCATCACACCATTTCCATCCCATGCATCAAAGCAAAGCAAAGCAAGTCAAATCATGAGCACCACAAATCTCAGTGCAGGTAATCCCTCAAAGATCTAAGTATTCCGTCAATCCCATTACCATACCATCACCATAAGTACAACATGAAGATATGTTTCACAATCCTTCCAAATCTTCCTCCAAAAATGTGATATGAGTAACCTGGTCAGTCAAGACAGTGATGTCGACATGGTTGGTCTCTCTCACGGTAGCGCAATCGTGAAAATGTATCTTCCCAGATGCAATAGTGCTGCAAAGTCAGTAAAAATAAATAATGCTTGCCTGGGTATCTTGAAATCGCAAGGCGTGTTTGGAGAGTATCGCAAAGGCTCATCTCATCCGAAGCTGTGCAGGATGGTCAGTCGAACGTCTTTAGACGAGACCGGAAGACTCGTGTCGACTATCCAAGATGAGAAACGAGCAGACCGGTGACAGACGAGACGGAAGGTCTACTCAGGCTTTTGAATAGAGCCTTGGCCCGAGACACGGCCTTTCTTTGCCGGTGAAGTGCGGGTTCCCAGGGCAGAGCAAGCAGGCGCCTTCTTGGGAGAAGCTTTCTTCTTTGGGCTCGATTTGCGTGGGGTAGGCTTTTTCGGGGTGGCCTTCTTCATGGGTGTGGCTGGTCCCTCATCGTGTTCGTCGTCCTCCTCATCGATATTATCCATGTCCTCGTCATCATCCTCCTCATCCTCGTCTCCACTCTCTTGTTCATCCTCAGGGAACTCGGGAACCATCTCCCAGAGGGGAAGATCTGCGCACGTCGTCTTGTCGAGCTTCGCTTCGGCCCACTGTGTGAGAGCCACGCACTCATCGTGGGTCTTGTGCTCACCAGCCCAGTTGGCGTGAATGTAGACTAGGATATCCATAGGCGCCTCGAAGGACCTCGCGTCCGGTTTGGGTGGAAAAACAGGATCTCCATTGTTGTATTTGCACATGCGTTTGTACTCGCTCGCTTTTAGGGAGACCGTGTAGGTAAGAGAGTCTCCACCAGTGCTGCGCTGGTAGTCGTCCTCATTGCGACGGAGCTGCTCAAGAATGAGCCCTGCCTTCTCACGCGGCCACTCAAGATTGTTGGATGGATTCTTGCGACCGTGATAGCCTGAGCGCTGGTAATGTTTGCGACACCAAGTGATCATGGATGCAATGCGCGCAGTATTGCGCTTGTTGCGGCCAAAGTAGTTGCTGACGCAAGGGCGGGAGTCCTTCTTAAGAAATTGATCCAGAGTACACTCTGGCGCCTTCTCGCAGTAGAAGACATCTAAGCCCTTGCCCTTCGCAACCTCAATGTGATGTTGCTTCCAACCTTTGATTGCGGCTCCCATCTCTGCCTTTGGGCCGTTGAACTGCTCGCTGAGTGACTTGTGAGAACCGCCGACGAGAGCATATGCCCAGCCAGCGCGCGCAGCGTCGTGCTGGTTCTTTGGAATCTCATGCTCAATCCAAGCATCAAACTCACCTTGGCAAAGAGGGTGAGTTAGAGCAGTCGACTGGACAGCATGTGGAGGGTCCTCGAACTCTGCAACTTCTTGTTCAGATATAAAGGGCTCTGATTCAGATCCAGGAACCTTAGGGACAATAGCCAGGGAGGGTTCTCGCTTGAACGTTTCGGGTTCAGTCTGTGCTGGTACTGCTGGCAATAAAGCTTCTGAGGGGATAGACCCCAGCTTGTTGACATCAAAGGCACCTGGGGTTGGGGTTCGCGTAGCTCTGGCTATTGGAAAAACGTAAGCTGGTATTCCCAAAAACATTCATGCAACTTACAGAGCTCGAGCTTGACCGAGAAGGTTTTGATCATGCTTGATGGAGATTGAGACGGCGGAGCGGAAGAAGCTCGGGTCTTATAGGGTGTCGACGGACCATCAGACATTCTGGAAGTGGGTGTATGCAAGGGCGATTATGTTCCTGAAGAAGCGTGGAGTGGTTGTGGGGATATCGAAGCGATGGTGTAGTTGTGGTTAGGAAAGATTTGATACATTGCGAAATGGAGGTCGCGGACATTCTGTATTTAAGCCGGTGAGAAGTTGGCGCAACGGCAGTCCAGCGTGGCTCAGACAGTCATTCGGACGCTGTGTTGTGAATGTATCTGTCCTGGCTCGCTTCGGCGTTCACAATACAGCAACAGCTGTACAAGATCAATGGCGGCTATAATGGGAAGACGTAACAACACAACGGGGTCTCAAGCCAGGTCAACCATTGAGAGCACAGATTGCACGTATCAGACCTCCATAACAGGCCCCACGTGCACATGACAGCGATGAATCCATCTCCGGGCCTATCCTGTGAAGACTGAACGCTCCTCCATCGGCCTCCATTGTGCCGGATGTCTATGTCCAGCGTGTCTCTCTTCGACTCATGGCAACACAACAGGTGACGCGACTTCGGCTCAAGGCGGTGATGTGTTTGAAGTAGGCAGGGTAAAGGCAGAGTCAAAGTTGCGAAGTATTGATGGCCAAGTATTGATGGCAAAGGGTGAGGTGTGGTCGCATGGAACGCGTGGTGGTAGCAATGAACAATTGCTGCCTTTCGGAACAAATCGCTGTCCGTTCAATGTATAAGTATCTCATGTAATCTATTCACTTTATCAACAAAGACCAGTGCGCCGCCTACCGATAGAGGTCACCGAGTCTAGACATCTGTTTTGTCAACGCCACGTTCTTGACAATACTTGTCGACGTCTTTTTGCAGACTATACTTCTGCAATCTTACCAGATCCATGATGTCCTCCACGACAGCTACTTTGCGGCAGTGACTCTCA
Organism: Venturia oleaginea; assembly: GCA_013176395.1. Taxonomy (NCBI): domain Eukaryota; kingdom Fungi; phylum Ascomycota; class Dothideomycetes; order Venturiales; family Venturiaceae; genus Venturia; species Venturia oleaginea. Next base: position 565,765 of record JABMLP010000020.1, on the reverse strand, counting down.
CTCTCGAACATTTGATCCATCACAGCCTGGAGCTGGTTTGGTAGCCACTAGTGAGTTTGGTCAGCAAACATCATCGGTGCGCGCGAAGGTGATGGCAAGATAGACTTACAGTGACGATGGGAGACCCACCAGTCGCAGTCGCATGCTTAGTCTGCTTGAGAATATACTCGCGCGTGAAGTTCCAGTGACGCCACCTGAAATCACGGACCTGGTCCAATGCTTCAAGATAGAGGACAGCCGAGTCTTTGTCGTCAAGCGCAAATGCCTTTGTTCCCACTTCCGCGGCATACCCCTGGACATATTCCAAGAACTCGCGATGATTACCCGGACGGTAAGAACGGAAGTCCTTGAGGATTGAAGTCAAAGGATTTGATGGCAGAGATATCTCAAGAAGGTTGTCGCTTAGAGGGATCATGCTATCGTTTGCACCACTCTCCCCTCGGAAAAACATGGGCTCCTCGCTGACACCCTCATACACGACACCATTCGGGAACATGGTCTGCTTGGCGATGCCAAATATGAAAGTTCGGAAACTTGTGTAGTCATTTGGCTTGGACTTTGACCACATTTCTACAACTCGCCATTTAGCAAGGTCCATCAGAGCTGGTATGGAATACAATACATACCGTTCATAACGCCGTTGACACGCTTGAGGGCGTCGACAACTCCGCGCATGGCAACATTGAAGGCGTCGCGGTCCTGTTTGGCGCACGCATCCAACGCATCGGCAGTCGATGACACAAGAAGACCAGAGTGCTTGACCATAGCGACATGAACCAGTACGAAGCCCGCTTCAGAGGATGTTTGGTCAAGACCGTGTTCAAATGCACGAATGAGTCTCAAGTTGGAGTACTCAAGACCTAGTTTGGGATCTGCAAGACGGTAGTTGAAGAGTGCATACGAACCAGCATATTCCATAAATGGCTTGAAGCCGGCACTATTCATCGTCAACATTAATAATAGAGAGGCTTCAGCGATAACAACATGGACAACTCACATCTCAGCGACTTTCACGATAGGTAGAGCAATGTTGGGAGATAACCTGTCTCTAGCAAGTCCATACTCTTCTCCCTTCATGTGGCGACCATGACCTGACGAGATGTGGTCAGTTATAGGTCGTTTCGATATAGAAAGGGGTATAGATTAACTCACATGGCTCGAGAAGATAGGCTGAAGCAAGGAAAGAATAGTCTCTGTATAGAGCCGTCATCAAAGGTAGGTCGTGCTGATATTTCTCAATAGTGGGAGTCAAGTCTGGGAAGTCTGCAACGGCTTCTCCCAACCTGCATTCCGCAAGCAGACCTGGTGCACCAGAAGCTGTCTTGATAGGCATACGAGAGAGCAATGATTCAAGTGCATCAAAGTCTGGCGGAAGCTGGACGACAGGCTCCGAACGGGGAAGGAAGCCTCTTGAGGTCGACACCATGAATGCTGGGAGTGTATCATCGTTCGGTTTGGTGTCAGTAAGGACATTGAACCTTGGAGTAGAACTAGAAATGGTCATATTGGGCTAAAGGGTTGAGATTTTTGGAGAAAGATTGGGATGTCGGGGGTTTGCTCTGGAGCGTTTCAGAGACTTCCCGGGAGGGGATTTTCGACTTTTGTGCTCTTGCAGCGCTGTTATTCCGGCCATGTTCCGGCCTCTACATGGCTTTTCATTTACGATGAGATAAGGTACGTAATGTGATCCATTGGTCCACTGTCCAAATGACCATTTAGCCAACGGCCTCAAAGCCTATCTAGCCACGTATCCAGGAAGAGACTCATCTACTTGGTGTTTAGTGTAGTCTCCTCGCAACTGTGGTGGTAATCAGTAGTCGTTCTAAGTTCTTCCCTTGCTGCTTTGGTTGATCAGACGATGACATTACTGAATCTTCAGGTAGAAATTTCCCAAGCTCTTTTGCATATCAATACAACAGTCGTAGGAGAGTTCTCGTCTCCATGGATTGTCGTTGTTAACGCAGCTCGCGAGATCTTGACTTGAATCCAAAACATTCGGTCCGACTGTAGCCCTGGTAATCCACCCATGGTCCAACTGCGACTTTTTAAAGACATGTTTTCACGCTGCCTACTTCAGCCTTAAGGATGCCGTACTTTGGATGTAGAGCAATCTATCTCCAAGACTATGGAATTGTACAATATCTTGAGTTTGCAGCGTAGAATACGTCTTTAGGTATATGTGGTTCGTTTAAGCAGCTGGTGATGTCTCATAAATCAAATGCTCTTTTGTACGCGCGTGCTCAGATTTACTCGTGCATCATTCCGCAGATATACTCGGTGTTCCACCATTATATCCCAGCGTGCCGAGTTCCGGTATCCTCGATGCAGCACGACCTCGATCCATACTAGTAGTTGAAGGTGCATCCCAATAATGTACCCGCATTCAATCCTAAGACATCAAGCGTAGTTCTCTATCTATAACGTGTTCCACCACCGAGCTGGTCAACCCACCGAGCTGGTCAAAAAGGCTTGGCACGATCAACTCATGTTACGACTCTTCAATTTAATCGCTATCAACAATAGATTCTAAGTCCGTCGTGCTGCTATCTGATTCAGATGATATCTCGATATCTTTTTTACAAGTTCGCGCATTATGCCCAGTTGCGCCGCAGTTCCTACAGCGCCGTTGAGTTGGTCGGGCTATTTCTTGACCACCACTACCACGAGCCTTCTTTGATCCCTGAGGCGCGACAGACGCCTCGGCAGCTACCTGCGCTGCTACAGTCCCATACTCTATAGTACACCTTGCTGGATCCACTTCCTTTTGCGCGATTTTCGCTTTGTCATTACTGCCAATTGCTCTTCAAGCTCGCGGTTGCGCGCAACAAGTAGAGCGTTTTGGTGTAGCATCAATTCAGCGCCCTTGACAAGCTGGGAAAAGCCTGCCTGGGCAGTAACTGGTGACCGAGTAAAGGACTCGCTTACGAGCTTGGATTGGGATCCAAATTCATGAGTATTGCTTGGAGTCTTCGACTGCCACGGCGTCTCCTGCGGTGGGGGTGCTGGTGGGGTACGTAGCCGTACTTCAAGGCGATCCAATACCACCTCCGCGTTGATAGGGACTAGCCCTACCATCTCAAAAGCCTTTCGACAGTTCTCTTCTGTAAACACGTCGAAAAACGCGTCTTTGAAGGCTGGGAGGAAGCCTTCTTTGTTGATATGGTAGACGCGTCGGCGTGCCAAGTCTCGAATTCGTTGAGAGTACTTGCACTTCAACGGCGAGAAGCAGACCACATCAAGCGGCTGGAGGATATGCGATGAATGAGGTGGCATACAGAGCGTTAGGATCTTATGTTCGAGGCAGTAGTCCTTGAAATCCTAGTTGAGATGGCTCTCATGGCCGTCCAAGATGAGCAGCCTATACCCCCCCACTTGACGCGCCTTTGTATGCGCGTCAAAGTGCTTCAACCACTCAAGACCAAGCGCGTTGTTTGTCCAGCCGTTCTCAGAGACCGAGAGCTTCCAATTCCGTGGTCTATCTGCCTCCTCATACCACGCAGAGATGTGAACGCGTCCTTTGTAGATAATGAATGGCGGGGTCGCATACCCAGCGGCGCAGATGCTCTGGATAACTGTAACCCACTCGCGATCGCCTGGCTGGATCAAATTAGGCCGTGTACGTCTTTCAGAAGCTGTGACGACCTTCATTGACCCAATAACGCCCATCTGGAAGCCAATCTCGTCAAAGTTGTGCGTATCCTCGTCGTGGATGCCGTACTTTGCCTTAGTGTCTGCAACGAGCTTGAACCACGCGCCAATAATCTCTGGATCTTCCTGTAGTATCCTCTGCCTATTCTTAGCTCGATTGAAGGCCATCTTGAGCTCATCTGAGCGCGTTATAAACCTCTCAGCCCAGTTTTTCCCTACTGGCTCTCCACCGCGTACACATAGTAGTTTATCCGCCATATCTGCCACCTCACACAGCCGGGGCGCGAATCCTCGCGAATCGAGGTCGAGGATGTATTGGACAATTGTCTGCTCTTCAGTCGTAGTGAGCTTGTGTTGGGCGTTGCGAGTATCTAGGCGATACGTGATTCCGTTGTATCGGCTAGTCAATGTTGAAGGAGGTACATCAAACGCTTCAGCAGCGCGCCGGAGGCTTCGGAATTGGTGGGTGTTATAGGCAGAAAGGGCAAGCAGAATTCTGCCTTCTCTGTTAGATAATTGCGCATTTTGTTGTTGAGACATATCGTGTTAATGAGGGAGTTGGTCGTCTTGGCAGAAACTGACCAGCTCGGTGGGTTGACCAGCTCGGTGGTGGAACACGTTATTGGTAGTTTTATTACCATTTTAGACTATATCGTTCGAAAACACGCCGTCTCTACGGCGAAGTCTTATGCAGGCTAATCCACTTAGCGATCTAGCTCATGTGCAGAATAGTCTTATCTATATTGCGGCGCCAAGGCAAGCTACCCAGTTTCGCTAGTTAAGGCGGTACACCGGACTGGGATCCGAAGACCGGCATCGCTTATTCTCACCTAACACTTTCTGTCACGTTTGACCTTGGACTTGACTTGGAAGCATGACTTGAATTCTATGGGATGTGCGAAGTTGTAAGGATGAGGAGCTAACTAAGAGGTAGAGACGAGTCTAAGTACTTGCGACCAGTCTCGCGCTAGACCTGATCGAGCAGAACCACCACATTTAACTACATTTAACTGCATTCGAATACTAACATAGTTCGATCATGACACTTTCAAGAGGCGCTGTTTACAATGGCGGCCCTGTACACGGTAACCCTGTTCATTCAAACGTTTACTTTCCAGTTAATCAATCATTAGCGATAGGGTCTTGATGTCAGTCCCCTTTGCCTCTCACCCTTCTTGGCTAATTTTTCTCATCCTCTACCTCCTAGTTGGCTGTATCTGTTGACATAATCGCGTAGGGCGAAAGCAGGAGTAGAGACTAGCTACGAAGAGGAAGGTACTATAACGTTCTTCGTCCCAAGCGCGCATCTTGGTACTCAGAGCCACAGCAAAATGATGCGAATTACCCAAGTTTCTACGAGGCATACACAGAACCGGGCATAGCGAGGCCCATCTTTTACCAGCCCTTGATAAAATCCGAAACCAAGGAAGGCCTGCCACAAAAATTGCATCAAGCCAATATCCACCTTCGACATCGTGCCCCTCAATTCATTATCTTCCTATAAGTCCGGTCAATTCCCATTAAGCAAACATCCTTAGTCGAACTCGCCTCGCAAACGAGGAAAGATCGGTAACAAGTTGCTTGCAAGAAGCCAAAACTAGAGCGAAGATTTTAGCACTCACGTGTGAGATAGGATATGAAACCTTCAACTTACTCCATACCAGCAATACGACACGTAGTCGTCCCTTTCTTTATAGCTCCAGAGTTATCCACCGAGGCATCGCATGCCTAAAAAGAAGAATGCAACACTAGCTATAATTGGTGGCTGCCACAAAGCAATCAAGCCGACCGTCCATGCTAGGATCAAAGCCGCGAGCGACCAGCGCGCTACTCCTTGAGGAAGAAGCAATGGGATAGTTTTACGTCCCATCAGTGCGTCGGCTGAGCGGTCGCGAAAATCTTGAGCATGACCCTATATCGCTCAGATCAGGTTGAGCCTCTCTTCATACATTAGCTATAGACTTACAGTTGTGGCGAATATAGCAAATATCATCCAAACAGCGAGGCCCTTGAAACCCTGGGGCTCCCTACCATGGTCTGAAAGCTATTCAGCATGAATGAGTAATCATGATCCAGAGTTCCTACCCAGGATAACGGTAGTGCCCCAGCAATAGCATGCGAGACCAAGAGCTCCGATAACGTTCTTTACAACAGGAATAGTGGCGAGGCCTCCTTCGTTGTAAACCACAATAGCCACCGAATATATTAATGTACAGTGTACTGTGTTAAGAGAAATACCCGCGACCACCATCAATATGAACAGACAGTAGTATAGCGTTTGAGCTTCTCCCAGTGTTATGCGATCAGCCGGTAGAGGTCGGTGAGGTTTCGCTATCCGGTCTTCTTCTACGCCATCGATCTAGCCAACTTAGAGGAGGAGTAGAGAACGGTTTGGTGTATTACTGACCTGGTTTTTGACCTATATGTACGTCAGTGGTTGAGGTGAGGTCGAGGCTGGAGTATATACGGTTTCATAGTACCTGAAATGTGAGCAAGTGCAATTGATTCCAGATGAAGGCTTTCGCTATTAGTGTCGGTCTTGAAGGTTCAGTGAGTACGAGAGCGATTGCCATCTGTTCTCACAGTTAGCAATAAAGTCTTTTGGCCACTGGGAGAACGGACTGTTGGCAGAGTCGCAGCGGGGATGTCAGATTTCCCAAATAGGAATAAGGTTTTCAGCAGTTTTCCAAGCCCAGTCATTGGCTTGAATGGGTTCTTCAAGACATCCATAACTTCAGCTGCACCAAGGTACATCTCAGTGTTTGTATTGATCAATGCGAGAAAGACAGATTAGTATCCAACGGCACATGCGAAAATACTTATTTTGTACCTCAGTACAGATACCAAGCTGATGTTCCACCATAACATCTCGTCGCGAACTGCTGCCTGATCGGCTTCCAGGTTAGAGGTACTCAAGTTTAGTTCAGGTCTACCTAGCACAAACAAGAGCTATGGAGGTGGCGAGATAAGGTACTTGGCTTCCACTTCCGTCTGCAAATGTTTTCCTAACCCCTTATCCGGTGAATACCGTGGTAAGTAGTGTATAGAGCGCATTACACACACCGCCTATGATCTGATCTATCACTACGAGCCAAAGCGGCCAGATCTCGCGCACAGCCCGGTAACAAACTTGACTGATTTCGGCCGCCAAACGCTCGATGTTAAGTTCTCAGAACATGGTTACGAGCGGCGAAACGAGGCAAGAGTAAATCTGAGCACGTGCGCACAGAAGAGCATCCCTATTCTAACTTTTGAATTGTGGACCTTTGAGTCCTGCTGCCGACCTTCCGGATATTAGGGATCTCCTTATAAGATGTGAAGGAATTTGAGGGGGTACGATCTCCAAAATCCCTAGCTTCTACTTATATAGGTTCAGTTGTCGATCGAGTCTGGGACAGGGACCTGCGGCTAAATCGCTCGAAAAACTACGGGCGAAAAGGGATCTGATTTATAAGGTATATACTAATTGTGATTGTGACTCCAAAACTGTTGCATACAGCCTTAAAGGTGGTCATCAACTAACTTCAAATGGTCTTCAAAGTGGTGACGTCTGCGACAAATAATACACCAAGAATACGCTACTGTGGTCTTAGGGTTTTTGAATATCAAGTAGCCCCAACCTTGTCAACCTTGCCTCGCATCCGCTCTACAGCAAAAATATCCTTGCATATCCTTGCGGAAGTCAGAATGCTGTAGGTCCGAAAGACATTTAAAACCCCTGGGACCACAGTAACTAGGTATACGTGGTTAACAGTCTGAAAGAAGGTGGGTAATGGCGGCTTCATCTGTTTTACTACATTGACCGCTGCATTAACCACTGCTGGCGTCTCAATTAACGTTAAAAGAAGCCCATGACACCATACTCGAAATACGACAAGATCTATACGGTTCCACTTCTGTCCAATATTTACACCGCTCTCACCATGGCACCTTGTCTTTCTATGCAGCTCGGCACTACAGCCTTGATTGTGTTTGCCTGCTTCCAAATCTTTAAAAAACTTGCCAAGCGAACATCAGTCCATCGCCTTCCACCTGGACCCAAACCACTCCCCATCATTGGCAATTTCTTCGACCTCCCTGCAAATGATGAGCCGGAATTTCTGCACTGGTTCAAGCATAAGGATCTCTATGGTCCGATCAGCTCTGTCACCGTGATGGGGCAGACACTGGTCATTTTCCATGATAGAGATGCTGCAAATGTTGTTATGAACCAGAAAGGTCAAAAGACGGCCGCTAGACCTCGAATGAACTTCGCATTCCTCGCTGGTTTTGAGAACTTCCTAATTACGCATCAGTACAACGATACGTATAAGCTTCACAGAAAAATGGTTCATCAGCAAATTGGTACCAAAAGTCTTTCAGCGCGGTTTCACTCAATACAAGAGAAAGAGGTATTGCAAATCGTTCTGCAAACATTCAATGATCCTGATAGTATGATGGTACACCTTAAAACGTAAGTGCCTTTTTAGAAATCTGTATATTAACAAGTAACACCTTCACAGGCTAGCTGCCGCCATAATCGTCAAAATCATGTTTGGTTACGAAATCGAGAGGAACAAACCAGATCCCCTTGTTGAGCTCATTGAACACGCCATGGACAATCTTTCCGTTGCCTTTGTACCTCTCAAATGGATAATTGACACAATCCCAGCACTCCGATATCTCCCGTCCTCGTTTCCATTGACATCCTATCGCGAAGCAGCAAAGACAATGGCCACCGTCAATGAAGCCGCTGCAGAAGTCCCTTACGCATTTGTCAAGAAACAGATGGCACGCAAAGCCAATCGTCCCTCTTACGTTTCGAATTTGCTCTCCTCAAGCGCCGCCGAAAACGGCCAAGTGGACCCCAAAGACGAAGATGCCATTAAATGGACGGCTGTAAGTATGTACGCAGCCGGTTCTGACAGCACAGTCGCTGTGATGCAAAGCGTCATCTGCGCCCTCTGCATCTTCCCCTCCGTCGTTTCACGCGCCCAAGAGGAAATCGATGCGGTTGTTGGGAACAATCGACTCCCAGTTTTTTCTGACAGAGAGAGGCTACCTTATATCAATGGGATTGTGAAGGAAGCTTGGCGATGGAACCCAGTTGGTCCGATGGGGTTGGCTCATGCATGTCAAGAAGATATCGTATACGGTGAATACCTTATTCCGGAAGGCTCGTACCTTTTACCGAGCATTTGGTGGTTCTTGAATGACCCTGCCACTTATTCCGATCCTGAGGTTTTCAAACCGGAAAGATACCTTGCTCCTTTGAATGAACCTGACCCGAGCGATATCGCATTTGGATATGGGCGTCGTAATTGTGCTGGAAGGTTTTTCGCGGATGCGAGCATTTATATCACAATTGTCCGTTTACTTTCCGTCTTCAATATAAGGAAAAGGAGGGATGCGGATGGAAAAGAAATCGAGGTTGATCTTGGGTTTGTGGCGGGGATGCTTAATAGACCGAAGCCTTTCGCTTGGCAGGCTGAGGTTAGGAACGAGAGGTGTGCTGAGCTGCTTCGTCGACTGCAATCTGAGCAGGAAGTAGTAGAAGGTGATTCTGTGCTTTTGGATTTATAGAGTGCTTGCTGGTAGGTTAGACAACTAACTTGGGGATTGCTGAGCCGTTGCTTCCGAGAATAAGGAAATTTTTGTACCGAGGTATGATTGGATAAGTGGTGGTTACGAAGGAGACGGGAGGGAGTGGTGAAATATGACGTGCTGTAACGAGAAAACACATTGTTCTCTATCTCGAACCCCAGCGATGCACCCGGACCGTCTCACTGGCAGGTCTTGACATGTATCTTACGAATCGTCATTCGATTTTTTGTGCCTCCGTGCCTTTGTCGTCTCTATGGGTTATTACGACTTCCCAGCAGGCCCTCCAGTCATCGAAAAATCGGATACTTAGCGAGACAATGACTTGATGTCATTGCCTCATCTACTAGATTTTAGCTTCATCTTTCCCATTAAGATAAATAATGAGCCGTACACGGTTAATAATGGGATAGGTGCTACCCCTGCGTTTGCATTTTAGGGATGTCAGCGAGTCTAAAATGCGCTCGCTGGATGAAAATACGTGCGATGTCATCTAAACCTCATCCATCCGACAACATAGTGCCCGATACTTATAGATGACTGGAGACCTAGCTTCCCAGCTTTTAGGCCAGTGTATCTGCTCAGTTGTTCTGCAAATGCCACACTTCTGTCCTGCCCTCTAGCACAGGAGATACCTACAGTCACAACGAGTCGATCGGAATCGTCCTTACCATCCCCTGTCGTGCTCATGTCCTCTTCCTCTTTACAATCATGTGTATTGTTCAACCCTCTCTCTTCCTCTTCATTGCCGAGTCCATGCTCTTTTATCGTCACCTTATTACGAGTAGTCCTGTCTAAATGAAAGTTTATCCACTCCCCACAGCTCACCCATGCTCTCCACTGCACCACGTATCTCAGCCTCCGCTCTCTCAAGCAGTTTAACAGATATATCATGCTTAAGCATATCATGTCTCCGCCGCCTCGACACTCCAGTATATGCATTTCTGATGGCTCTGGGCGGATTGGGATTTGTTCTTGGATCGTATTTGAGCTGTGGAGCTGCACGGAGAGGTGAATGCGCGTGGGCGCTGCACAATGTTAGGTTGACGGGAGCGTGGCTTATAGCTAGTACGAATATTACTTTTAAAAGCCCTAGACGTAGAGTCTTGATTATATTACAGTATATTATAGAATAGCCAAAAAAACACATACCCGTAGACCCTAGGATCAAGAATTACCTAGGCATACTAGATGATACTCGTGTACAATTTCTCAATGCTGATGCTGCCACAATATTACGGAGTAATTAAGTCACATGCTCCTCGGTCCCGGTCTTCGATAGACCGAGCACCGTAATTAGGATTTAGAAGAATTTCTTCTTTCTCGCTCCCCGAGATCGCACCTTTCTCCCATCCAAGAGACAGCTTACTTGGACAAACCTCGTTCAATCTGCCAGAAAATATGCGAGCTCATTGAGTGCAACTGAGTCAGTCAATAGGCCGACTGCATTCTTGGCACTTGGAGACCAGCAATACACAGGCATTGCACTGAGAACGGACGGTACTCCGGTCTTGGGGTGTTTAGGAAGCCGACAAGCGAATGTAAGATGATGACCTGAGCGGCTCATGATAGAATACCGTATTATCCGGGCAGATTCGCTAGCTCGTCTTCGTGGTCTTTCGCTTACAATCCGTTTTCCTTCCTTCAAAAGAACATTAATTGTCGATCTTTCCGGGAAGCTGCAGTCTTCTCTCTTACAACTTCTTTATATCCCTCATTTCAATTTGAGAAACTTTCGTGAAAATCCAGGTAACGTGATAAAACCTCCGCTTATTACTCTTTCTAGATCTAGTCTCGCCAAGTTGAGCTAGCGAATCTGCCCGGATAATACGGTATTAGAAGACGTGGATGTGCAATTCGCCGTCGACGCCGGAATTAATCACTTTCTCTCCACCACGCACGATCCCCGCGTGCTCCCTGTGGCCAAGGCCGCGACTGCTTTGCTTTGTTGACATGAGGCCGTTGCCCCAAATAGACTGCGGAACCTCGCTCGCCTCTGAACGTACGCAAACTGCTTCATTGCTTCGGAAAATATGTCTTACTCAGTTCTGCTCCTAGCTCTCCTCTCTGCTCCCTTAACCGCAGCAGTAAACCTCTACGTCTCGTCTTACACTACCCCGGCCAATCCATGGGCCGGCAACATAACGACTCTATCCCTGGCTCGAAATGCAGACTCGACATACTCTCTGACTCAAACCCATACATTGAATACCTCGACAAATTCACCATCTTGGCTCACCTTGAATCGCTACAACAACGTCCTTTACCTTGTTGACGAGGACCTGTCTGCACAAAAAGGCTCACTTTCTACCTATTCCACGAGCTACACGGGGCAATTGACTGAGCTTTCGAGAAGTGAGACTTATGTGGGCGGCGTCCATGGCATTGCCTATGCATCAGGTCAGGCCTTCGCAGTCGCCCATTACCCCAACAGTCTGCTCCAGACTTACAGTTTAAGCGATTTCGGGAGAGCCGCCAAAGTCATCGAGAGGTTCAATTTCAGTACTCCGGATTTCACTGTTGGACCCGTAGCCGCCAGGCAGAACACGCCTCATCCTCACCAAGTCATCCTCGACCCCACGCAGCAATTCCTTCTAGTTCCCGATCTTGGATCGGATCTGGTTCGCATCTTCTCTATTGATCAGAAAAGCCTGAAGCTGAGCCCCATCGCTCCGCTCAAGACTCCTGCTGGGTACGGGCCGCGCCACGGCAAGTTCTCGCTGGATAAGATAGCTGGCACTCACATTTTCTACATCATTGGTGAACTGGTAGCAGCGGTGACAGCCTATAATGTCAGCTACAAAGATGGCGGTATCACCTTTGAGAAGATTGCTACGTACAGCACGCTCAATCCTGATCAGAAGTTTCCCTTGAATCCTGATGGTAGCACGAAAGTGGCGCCAGCTGCCATTGATATCACGGTAAGAAATTCCATGCGAGATCGTGGCGCAGAAAGACTCGAGCGTGAAAGCAAGGTTTCAAAATAAGATAGATAGCGATAGCTTTCTGGCAATCTACATTCCGTAGGCCGCCAGAAACTTACCGCTGTCGATCTTGATTCATTAGCCCTCACGAGAAAAGAGGTGTTGAGATCACGCCTCCATACAGTCTTTCTGCGTTACACAAATTCGAACTCAGATGCTTGAAGCTAACACTGCTCCAGCCCGACGGCTCTATGCTCATAGTGTCAAATCGCAACGATACGACCTTCGGCGTGTCTCCCCCAACAGATAGTCTAGCAACATTCTCAATCTCGCCAAAAGATGGAACCTTGACCAAGTTGCCGCTCGTCTCAGCGCATGGATCGTACCCCCGCGGATTTTCAATTAACAAGGCTGGCACTCTGATAGCTGTAGGTCTCCAACAGAGTGGTTCTTTGGTCATACTTGAGAAGAACAAATCAAGTGGTTTGTTTGATAACAAGGTGGCAAGTATCACATTTCAAGATGGTGTCAATCAGCCCAACAGCGTGGTATGGGACGAATGAGAGACTACAGGACTTCAAGGATAATTATCCAATCACCCTTTTACCAGCGCGCAGCTTTCCATAGCATAAAAATAGACATTGACATCTCCGAAGTTTCGAATCATGGTCAATAATCATGTATCCGTGACCGTATGCACTCAATGCAGATACCTAAATGCCATCATACCAGCACCTCCGTACTCTCTGCGGGATTGCTGAGAAGAGCTGACCATCCGTGGCTTGACATCTCTATCGCTAAATTTCGGGCGGTTCGACTTCGGTAAGTTTCTCAGAAACTTATCCATATTCATCTTGAATTCAGGGACTGTGCATGGAGAGATGATCTCGGCTTCAGAAAGAGATGGGAGGAAAACGAAACACGCAAAGACTCAGATCAGAAAGGAAGAGCAAAAGAGTGCCACCAAGCAAGAAGAAAGATCATGGACACAGCAGGAGTCGACTATACGTCTACTGACAATATAGAACCTACCCCCAGGAATTACCTCCGTTACCGATGTGGTGTGGACAACCTAGAGAATAGCCGTCTCCGGAACATTGTCCATCGTCTTGAACACTGGACCATGCGTCCGATGAATGCCAATTGATGGGGCAATAGCTCCTATAGCATGAGACTTCCCATGGCTAAAATCTCTCCCCACTAACCCCCCGGGCCCGAGTAATGCTCGATTTCCACAGGGCAATCCAGCCAACGATAGAAAGCGATGGCGTGAAAACAAGTCTAGAGACTGCCAGAATCTGTACGAGGTTGATATCGAGTTGGGTATTCAATCCTATCATCAGTGCTCATCGCAGGACAAAAACGAGGCTTAAGGTCGAGAGTATGTGGTTTTCCATCATACATATTCAATATGCACCCCCCTTGACAGTCAGTATGTGGGAAAACATCAGTTGGTTGCCCCATCAATCGGGATCCGTGGTCCAGTTGGTCAACGACAACAGTCTTCAGAGGGTATGGTCGTCATACCGGAGAGAATCCTCGCCGGGGCTTCCACTTGCGGATTCTTCCACAGAGATGGAGACTGATGACCCAGGTTCGACTCGTGGCGGATCCAAATGCTAGCAAGTCTTCTTTTTTGCCCTCATTGTCGGGTGTTGTCCTATCTGTGGGGTAAACTCTGGTTGGAACGGCCATTGGGTAAGAGACTAAAGATGTAAAATTTCGAAGCAGACAGTGGCGAGAGTGAGCAAAGAGTCAGTCAGGCGTGTCGTCCTTGTCGTCCCGGTGAGACAAAGGCGTTTTCGAATTCTAGCGGATCCCGTGTTTTTGCCTGTGCGCATGGGAAGGTTTTGTAAAGGAGCGTGAATGAGTCTGTCCAGTGATCGGCCATGATGGTCAATTCTGTCCACACTGACCTACTTTTCTGAAAATTTAAACGGAACTTTCTTGGGAGGTTTGTAAGGCGCCCGTCACCTCGTCAGACTATTATATTGGTTGGTCTAAAATGCGCCTCTTCATTCAATCGTCGTTTATCGGCGTGCACCACAATGGGTGAATGTTGAGGAAGAAGAAATCCTTGAGAAGGATCCCAAGGCAAGTCTATGTTTCAGACTATTAGGAACAAATAATACAGGGACGACACTGTCTGCCAGTCGCTCGTCATGCTACTCTTTCCAATGGCCTCGGTCAATCGTGTGGTCGCATGGATCGTGCGTATCCCGTCACCATCTTCTCATGTATGCCATATCTTGCCTCAAACCGCTTCGACCACCCATCTTTTCAACTCAACTATTGTCCGTCTTTCAAATGTAAGAAGGATTCCAGATCGAAATCTGCTCCAGCGGAATCTGCCATGACTGTAATTGCAAATTAGCATGTACCCAAAAATGTTCGAAGCTGTTTTGTAAAGCGCTCCTCTCCCAGCTGAAGCACCAGCATTGCCCCAAGGTACACCCCATAACCAAATCCAATTCTTCCGTCCACACTTTCTGACACCAAATATCTGATTAAAGGAGAGAACGTACAATCGAAGCCTTTTCCTTCCGATTTTACTGCCGAGGTCACGGATTGTGGCTTGTTCTTCCTGTTGAATTCCGCCTTTGCCTCTGCTATTAATTTTGCCTTCGTGTCATATTCTTTTTGTGCCTGTGCTGCCTTGTCTTTTGCTGTGAGGGACATCTGATGGTATGCGCCATACACGACACCGAGTCCGAGGGCGGACCACCGCAGGACCTGTAGATGGCTTATTAGCACTGGGAACAGCAGGGACTTGACAAAGCCTAGCGGTCGACAACTCGGATTCCAAGAGACAAACTTGGTCATAGAGCGAGCGTAGGACCTCCCGACTAATGGAATGAAGAAGGATTGGAGAAACTCACGTTGACTCCGGTTGAGGCCATTGGGAGCTGTTCAAGACAATATCCTGGGGCCGACACCACTCAATTGATGATATCCGGAGGGTTCAAGAAGGATGGGGTGGGGTCTTGGTGGTGGCGATGGGATTGTGATAGCTGGTGGGCGTGTCGGTGGTGTTGAAGTTTGTTGGACCTTGATCCGTTGCGCCCGTTAATTCTCGGAAGAGCTTCTAAAATGCCGATCCAACGATGCAGGGGTGTAGCATAGGACATTAGGAATCCAGCTTGGGTATGTCAGCATCACTCGAACAATACGCAATCTATAGCGATAAATTCCTGGCGACTTCAAAACACATTCTTTACCCTTCTCCCCATGTCTGTCTGAATTTCTCCACATTGTAGCTCGTATAAATATCGCCACGGCCTGGCATGTAAACACCCTCACCTCGACTCCAGCACCGACCAACAACTCCACCATGGACGCAGCCGCTATTCGCAAAGAAGAGATACTCGCCAAGAAGAACAAATTGGAAGAACTACGACGTGCAAGAGCCGCAAGAGACAAGGACCTCAGGAAGAGCAAGCAAGATGCTGCCACCGGCACTGGCACCATAGGTACGTTGAATCGCATATCTAACGACGAGCTCGAGATGGACGTTGAGAAATTCTTCACGGTTCAATGGATGGGAACTGCCAGAAATTGGTCAACGCTGCACAGTCATAAACCAGTTGGCCTGGCTGACCTTGTATATAGCACAGCCAACGCCCTTGAGAGAAGTCGACAAGCTCCTAGAAAGCGTTTTGGGTGTGGACATCAGTAGGCCTTCCACACCACGTATGTCGAGCGGTAGCGGCCCGCCCATCACCTACGCCACTTCAGCTACTCAGACCCTGGACGTTTCGCCGCCAGTAACAGTCTACGAGCAGCCGTCAGCTCCCTCCTCAGAAGCACCAACCAAAAAGGAAATCATAACGTACGACGTTCTCGTCCAAACCGAGCATTGGGATCAACATCTGCCAGAGGAGAAAGACGCTCAGAGTGAGGAAAAGTTCGAAGAGCTCAGGAAAAAATTAAGGCAAGAAATTGAGGAGGAATTAAAAGCCACTGCACAACCTAAAGAGGCCAACGAAACTACACGACCAGCAAGAGAGGAAGAGCGATTTCCCGCGAGGCAACTATCGAATGAAGAGTTAGAGGCTGTTACAGCTTCAAGAGAGTTCCAAGACTTCTTGGATCAGTCCACCAAAGTCATTGAAAGAGCTCTTGACGAGGAGTACGATCTTCTCACCGACTACGCTCAAGGGAAAGCCAATCTAGACGACGAAGATGAGAGTTATGGCGGACGTGGGAAACGAGGGAGACGTGTCAAGGAGTCGCACCAATTCTGGGACGAGCGGTGTAGCAAGAAGCGCATGATTAGTGACATCGACTTCTCACATCATGTAAGTGTCATTTTTATGGTAGTTCTCGACTTCAACATCGGTACAGCTTTCCTAACGATTCTGAGGGATGAAACGTCAGAAAATCTATCATCTTTATCTTGGATGGGGAGACTCCAAAGTCTACAGGTCTTCGACTGATGCTAATTATTTCACAGTACCCGGAACTTCTATTAGCCGCTTACACAAAAAACCCGACTGCTCACAATGATCCTGCTGGTCTCGTCCAAGTCTGGAATGACAAGATGCGCTCGCGGCCAGAGCACACGTTTCATGCCTCCTCTGATGTTCTCACTGCGAAATTCTCGCCATTCAATCCGAATCTCATCGTTGGCGGCTGCTACAGTGGACAAGTTGTGCTTTGGGATACGCGCTCAAAGTCGCCTTTGCCCGTGCAAAAGACACCACTCACGGGGTCTGGACACACTCATCCAGTCTACAGTATTGATATCGTCGGAACTCAAAACGCAAACAACATCATAAGTTGCAGTACAGATGGCGTGATTTGTGGATGGAGCGTGGACATGCTGGCTCAGCCACAGGAATATCTCGAGCTGTTAGCACCATCGCCGAATAAGACAGAGGACGTAGCTCCATTATGTATAGCTTTCCCGAGAGCCGATCCTACCTACTTCCTTGCTGGAACTGAGGAAGGCACCATTTTCGCTTGCGACCGATACGAACGAGCAGGCGCTAAAGCAGGCATCGATGCGCGAATACGATATGCTGGACACGCTGCTCCCGTGATGAGTCTTGACTTTCATCCGGCACATGGCGATGTTGATCTTGGTGATTTGGTTCTCTCAGCAAGTATGGATTGGAGTGCCAAACTGTGGCATGTTCGTTCGCCAGCATCAACTGGCGGTGCTGCTCTTGGCTCGGCTCAAATCCAAGGGCCGGTAATCGATTTCTCGAGAGAAGATCTAGTGTTCGACGCTAAATGGTCGCCGACTCGGCCCGGAATTTTCGCCTTAGTCGATGGGGCCGGTATGCTTGAAATATGGGATCTCAATGCCGACATTGAAGTGCCCGTTCAACGTGTCGGAACCAGTGACAAACTCGGAGGAGGAGCTTGGAAAAAGCGAAGTCTGAACAGAGTCGCGTGGGAACGCAAGGAAGGAAAGAGAGTCGCTGTCGGCGGCCTGGATGGTGTGGTCACCGTATTCGAAGTCGGCCATGAGCTTGGTGGCAAAGGTGTAACAGAGGAATTCTTTGGTGTCAAGAAGATCGTCGGAAAGATAGAAGCACAGGCTGTCGCCAAGGCGGTGGTCAACGGAAAGTAAAGACTATTGAGCCAAGACTAGCTCGCCATTTCCGGCGCGGTAACGATGTCGCTGAATAGCAAACCTTCAGCGGTAAGAAGTTGTATCGAAGACCGAGCAGCGAAGTCTGCCTTCTTCATAGCCGAAGCTCACTTTCTGAGCTTCAACGCTGACGAAGGCTTGAGCGCATTGGCGTCTCGGGAGATGGACGATCTGCTCTTCACATTATGCACAGCACTGGATATAGATTTTCGCGAATACCCACATTGAAATTTTTCCGTCTAGATGTTGGATCTCAATTCCATCAGGCCGCGTCCCATCTGAAGGAGGTTCTAATGGCCATCCATACTGTCTGCTTTGGCTCATATGGTGAGTCGCTATTCTGTCCACCTACTGATTCTTTTGTCAAGACTAGACTGAGATGGGCTATCGACTTGTAGGGTGCTATCCCTCATGCGGTTGACCATTTCCGCGCTTTACCTCGATATTACTGTTGCATGCCACCTCTGCACGACAGCATGAAAACCGTCCAAGGACAAAAGAATGGCAATTTGAGGGTATAGAGACATAGGTGTATAAACGAAACAGAAATCACACCATCATACTGAGAACTTCCTCGGTGAACTCCGCAGACATGGCTTCTCGACAATTGGGACATCTCGATCCCATATTACCGGCTTGAAGCGATTTGAGCCACTCGCCAACGCATCGTTTGTGAAACATTCCCGCGCAGCTTTCACATCCGGCTAGCATATTCCGTGGACCGTCTCGTCCCAGATCCTCGGTACAGATGGGACATTCGAGTGGCTCGTCTCGTTCTTGCGAGCTGGGTGGTGGAATTTGGTGGGGAACGGCATCTTCATATTTGACGGTGAAGAGGTGGGTGTTGAGTCGTAAGACAAGGTTAAGCTGTCGTTATCGACGACGGCTAATGTGATGTCCCATTCTGCTGCATCGTCGATGATAATGTCGATGTCGCATTCTTGGACTGCTTGTCGTATTTCTCGCCTTACATGTGGTCGACTACAAATGCTGCTCGCTTATCAGAGTATAACAGGAAGAATTCCCCAGCTTTGTTTGGGTTGAGAGCTACGAACTGAGGGTCGTCAATTTCTAGCTTTCTCAAAGAGTTGGGCAGAAAATGGAACTTACTTCAATTTCGTTCACGGCACTTCCATGCAATTATTCGTTCAACCCGGAATATCTTTCCAAACCACTCCAATCACAAGTCCCATCCTCCCATAGCGCCACAAAAGCCCCCTCTACTCCCAAAGCCAAAGTCTTAATTTGCCCTTTTGTTTTCAAGAGATGAGGTACTGAGTCATCGACACCATGCCATATGAATCTTCCATTAGTATTCCAACCCACGTAGGCGTCGCCGCACATGACCATTTTCGTGTTCTGGACATTGTGTTCCGATAACCAAGAATGGAATTCTGGGAATCGCCAGTCTGAAGCGTCCGATTTGACTATCGCTCGTTATCAGAAAAGCTCTCTTTTATATCTATATTTTGGAATTCTGGGTACTTACGATTCAACGCCCTTCTATACATATCCTGACAAGCCAGAAACCAACCCCCAAGCTCATTAGTGGAGAGATTCTGACAAGACCCAAAATCATGTCGATTCAGGATCTCATTCACTTCCTCGGGCAGTCCATGACTTCTCAGTATCAGTATTCTTAGACTAACCAACAAGGCTATCCGGTGCTTACTGGATGGTGCGCGACAAATACTGGGAGCTGAAAATCCAGCCTGTGCCTGCGAAAGCGAAGAAGATATCAGTCATGGCTACGAAATCAATGTTGTTGAAATGAGTTGGAATGGATAGCCTGGTTGAAGTGAATGACTGTTTTAAAGAGTGTTGTTCTGGGGCGGAGGTTAGGCGATAGTGTGGTACTAAAACGCAGAGGTGGCGCAGTGCATGCAGCTAGCCAGAGGCAAGGCTGAAAGTGGTGTTTTGCTATAAGGCTGTTTCGATAATTGGGGTTGTCTTGTAGAGTTGTCTTGTAGAGAGGTTGCGAAAGGGCTTGAGCTGTGTTAGTAGTTTTGGATGAAGGAACTTGAATCAAGGTGTGGGCCTGTTTTCGGTTTGGACTTTGAGCTATCAAATGAAGCTGGATGGAGTGTCGTCCATGAATTGGGAGGATACAAGTTGTCAGTGGAATGGAACGTAAAGCTGGTACTCGAAGAAAGCATCCAATTGCAATGAGAAGCCGAGTAGGATTTGAGATTGTGTGTATACTACAGGGCCTCTTTTTCATCCTACAAGTCGTTCAACAGTTTCCCAAGTACTGTGCACTTTAACAGGCAAGGAAATTTGAATGCCCTGCTGTGATGCATCATTTACCGCACAATCGGAGGCATTCGAGTTTCCAGGGTCCTTTCAGTATGTTATTTCGTCCTGTTTGCTGGGGAAAGGGGTTACTAAGCAATGCAGGCGGCAGGTTTCCATTGGTGTTGGAGAAAGGTTTGGGGATATGAAGTCTAATGACTAGGATGCTGGAGCGAGGAAGCTTGACGGAGGAAATTGATGGATAGAATAGAGCTAGCGTTGGCGCGTCGCGAGCGCGTGGGCCAAAATCAATTTCCTGCCTCCATCACAGACACAAACCACGCATCTCAGTCTAACTCAACTCGCACATCATTCAACAAGCTCTTCACTGTTTCCATAATCACTCAAGCAGCATGTTGGAAGCACGCCTCGAACAAGCCGATATCCTCAAGAAGGTACGAGAGAAAGCGCGTAAACGAAAACCACAATTAACCCCTCCCAGGTTGTTGATGCCATCAAGGACCTCGTACAGGACTGCAACTTCGATTGCAATGACTCCGGAATCGCCCTCCAGGCCATGGACAACTCTCACGTCGCCCTCGTCTCCATGATGCTGAAGACCGAGTCTTTCTCCCCATACCGATGCGACCGCAACATCGCTCTTGGAATCAACCTTTCCTCCCTCACCAAGGTCCTGAAGGCCGCCCAGAGCTCAGATGTGCTTACACTCAAAGCTGAAGATGCTCCGGATGTCGTCAATCTTGTCTTCGAGAGCCCCAACAACGACAGAATCAGTGAGTACGACATCAAACTCATGGACATCGACCAGGAACACTTGGGGATTCCAGACACAGAATACTCAGCCACCGTTACCATGCCATCGGGCGAGTTCCAAAGGATATGCAGAGACTTGATGTCAATCTCAGAATCAGGTACGTGGCATTGTGATCGCTAAAGAGTCCACAGCTAATGTTTTAAGTGGCCATCGAGTGCACGAAAGAAGGCGTCAGCTTCAAAGCTCAAGGAGATATTGGAAATGGAGCTGTCACCCTACGAGCTCACAACGACGTGGACAAGCCTGAGAACAGCGTGGAAATCTCCCTTACCGAGCCCGTCGCTCTAACCTTTTCCCTCAAATACCTCGTCAACTTCTGCAAGGCCACTTCGCTGTCTGGGCAGGTCAACATCTGCTTATCAAATGAAGTACCATTATTGGTTGAGTACAAGCTGGCAAACAACAGCTACTTGAGATTTTATCTCGCACCAAAGGCAAGTTGCGATTCAGGCATTGAATCTTCATCACCAGTCTGCAGATCCTTAGCTAACAGTTGCACAGATTGGCGATGAGGAATAGATGCATACCCTACATGTTTTGTTGTGATGTCTTAGGAGTCTGATGAGCGGGCACATGGTTACTGACGTATTTTACGTATGGGAATCAGGCATAATTGTTATGATCAACATAGCATGGGCGGAACTACTCTAGCACCTCGGAGAGTCCTTGGATCTTCTCTTATCTGCTCTGCAATCCAGTTTCACCGCCTCATTTGTCAATCCTGTGCGCCGTCGTCTACTTTTATTTGGCTTACTACCGCCCTGGACCGGTGGGGGTTCAACTAGTGCGATCCGCGGTGAAGAAGACCCTGATGCTGTCATCAAATTTCTACGAGGCCATTGCGATAACATAAAGATCAAAAGCTTGCATAACCACTCTTTATCTTTAGAATTCTCCTTTTCCTTTGTCCTTTCTTTGGGCATGGCAGATATTCCGGAGACCAAGGTTTTGGCTATTGCCAGTCATGTAAGCTCTGACTTTCGCAGCTTCTGATTCTCGCTGACAAGTAACCCAGGTCACATACGGGTGAGCTTAGCTCTCACACTTCGAGTATGGCCTGGTCCAGCTTCTGAACTCATTTCTAGCTATGTCGGAAATACCATGGCGACTTTTGTCATGCAATATCTAGGTTGCGAAGTTTCAGCTATCAATACCGTTCACTACAGTACCTTCCTCAAATACGCTCTCGTATACACCAAACTCAAACTCACTTTCCCCAGGTAACCATACCGCCTACAAACAGGTCAAAGGTTGCAAGACGCCCGCAGACGAAATCACAGAACTCTACACGGGCCTGCAACAATCTCTCCTCAACGACTACGATGTTCTCCTCTCCGGCTACATACCCTCGGCCGAAGCTGTAGAAGCCATTGGCAAAATTGGTCGCGATCTGAAGTTCTCAGCTGGAATAAAACCCGGATCTTTCTTCTGGGGTATGATTGTGACTCACAATTTGATTGC
The DNA here is from genome assembly GCA_013176395.1 of Venturia oleaginea. Taxonomy (NCBI): domain Eukaryota; kingdom Fungi; phylum Ascomycota; class Dothideomycetes; order Venturiales; family Venturiaceae; genus Venturia; species Venturia oleaginea. The sequence goes on along the minus strand of JABMLP010000020.1, from coordinate 543,486 downwards.
AAGAAATGGCATCTAACGAAAACAAACAGTCCTGGACCCAGTAATGGGTGACGCGGGCCACCTCTATGTGAATCCCTCCGTACTTCCAGCCTACAAATCCCTCCTCCGCTCTGCCGACCTCCTCCTCCCAAATCAATTCGAAGCCGAACTCCTGTCTGATGTCAAAATAACCGATCTACCTTCGCTCGCGCGCGCAATACAAGTCCTGCACAAGGAATATCAGGTTCCTCACGTAATCATCACGAGTGTGAAGTTTAGAGAAGAGGAGGGTTTGAGTGTCATTGGCAGTTCTGCGACGAGTGACTGGCAGCCCAGGTGGTGGAGGGTTGAGGTACCGAGCTATCCTGTTTTCTTCTCAGGAACAGGGGACATGTTTGCCGCCCTTACTGTTGCACGGCTACGAGAGGCAGTGTTTGAAGCTGGGCTGCAGGATGTGGCTAGTTGGCGGAGCCCTGACGATGTTGAGGCAGTCCAACTTCCGCTTGCAAAGGCGACCGAGAAGGTATTGGCTAGCATGCAGGCTATACTCGGGAAAACATATGAGTACTTTGAGGAAAACTTAAAGGCTATCGAGGAGGCGGAGAGCAGAAGTGGCCCCAGTCATAAAGAGGCAGAAGATGGACCGTCTAGAGCGCATTTGTTGAAAACGAAGGCCACGGAGGTTAGAGTGGTTAGGAATGCAAAGGACTTGGTTGATCCGCCGAATCTTGAGTCCTACAAGGCAGTGGCAGTGGATGTTGATATCAAAGTTCTTGGTGATGAAAGGTTGGCTGACGAGTAGGCGTTGTGAATCTCGGTGGAAAGGGAGGAGATGAGGCTGTACATGTATTGAATGATAAGAGATGGGGTCCTGGACCTTCTTAAGCTCGGAACTGGGGGTTTTGTATGGTGGTCTGGCATGCCCATATTTTTACACCGGTAACAGGGAGAGTCTCAGTGGGTTCATCAGGTTCAGGACGCTCGCTCTCACTCGAGGTTATGCTGTGAGCTTGAATAGAAGATATCGATTGGAATCAGATCTCCAATCTAGAACAGCAACTGTGGAAAGATAAGTGGTAAGGAGCTGAAATACCGTCACTACAGTCAGTTCGTCAATTCAACTCTGACGAAGAGCTAAACCTAGAGTGCGCACTCTATTCAACATCGATATCGCTGAAGCTCTGGCAGTGGTTGAGGTGCGAATGAGGTGACAGAGGCAGTGCGAAAACGGACGAATGGACTCGTGGCGTCACGATCTGGTATTTGAGTTGATGCCGTCGGTCTCATCACAGCTGAGGTTGACAACTTGTATCTATGTCACCATTCCCTCGAGGTCACTTTTAGCTCACATCACTTCGCCTCCCTCCCTCCTCACTTTCCTCCCTCACCAACTTCATCATCCTCGCCTCACCGGCCCACGCCGCAAGCCCGATCCCACAGCCTGCAAACCCAAACGCACCAGGTCAAATCAAGAACTGCGTCTGCTCAAAACATTATATCTACTCATTACGATATTCTTCCATGATTCCCCCATCACCTCAATACCTCTGCATAATCAGCACCGTCTTCAACGAGTCCTGCGCCACGAACCATCCCTTCCCCTGCAAAAAGCTGACAAGCTCATCATGCTTGCTACTCGCCGTAGCCCTATCTTTTACCTTGAACGAAGCCTCAACAATATACTCCGTCCCCGTCCCCGTCCCCGTCCCCGCCGCATCCTTGATGGGCCACACTTCGATATAAAACTTGGAAATCCCGCTCCAGGTGCCAATACTCCTCTTGGCCAAAATCGGACCATAAATCCTTGAGTTGTTCAGTTGATCCGTGCCCCAAATACTGTAAAGCCAGTCGCCGAATTTGTCGGGGGCGTTGGTGATCATCATCGTTCGCGAACTCGATGTCCCTGGTAATTCCAGGGCCGAGTAGCCCGAGTCGCTGTTTGATTTCTCGCGGGAGATGGAGAGGGTTTGTTTTTGATAGCCCCATTCAACCTGGGCTTCGTAAGTTGTGTCTCCAGAGTCGAAACCTTCGTTGTTTGCTGTTGTCAATGCTGCGTCAATGTCGCCGTTGGTAATGTTGTAGCGTTTTTTGTAGGTGAGTTCGAAACTGGTGTCGCCTTCCATCTTTCGGATACGAGGGGACCAGCCAGCGTTATAGATTGTTTTGCTGTCTGTGTCGAGGAACTGGACGTTCATCTTTGTGACAGAGGTTGGCATGGCGAAAGTGGAGAGCACGGTGGGCTTGAGTTTGTTGTCTGTGCCCAAGACAACGGTGGGATTCATGAGGAGTTTGACTTCATAATCAGGTGTGAGGTTGGAAGCTGCGTGGACCATTGCATTGCATAGGAGCGAGAGCGCTACGATGGAGGACGGCAGTAACATGATGGCAGAGATATTGTGATAGGATGTTTGAATGGACATTAACCCTTGCTCTTCTATACTTTGCGTTCGGCCCATCTTTGCTCTTATTTGGTGGGGGCGGACTTCACCCCCAGTCGTCCATCGCATCTGGACTATGATTACCAGCTGAATGTGGACAAAGAAAGCATGCGTTTCGGGGTAAGAGTAAGGTCAGAATGTCCTTTGCGATAGCCTATGATTTCCCAGAAGTATCGCCACGTTCCGAGCTTACCATACATAATTGGTCTTGAACAGCTACATGTTGGAGACGAAGAGGTTGACTACTGGTGTGGCGTTTGCCAAGAGTATCTTGTTGTCGAGTGGCGACGGCTTCATTCTTTACTTGGAAGGTGGAAGTGGCAGTGATTGGGCAGCCTCTGCTATTCTTAGAATTACGCTGATGGTTGAAAGGGCGTGTGCAAATGGGTCGATGTTGCTGGTGTAAGGATTCAGCTGAGGCTCGGCTCGAAATTTAGCGGCATAGGGGCACAGGCCCCATTACGGGGAGGAGTTGAAGGCGATTACTTGAAAGGTGTACCTCCGGACCAATACTGCTGAGGATCATAGGTGCTAAGAGCCTGTCGCTGATGGTGGGCTTGGTCGATTTGAGTTTGGAATGTGAGCAGAACGTAGTCGACATCGCACACAAAGGGAGACTCCCGGATGGCATTGCTTCTATGTTGCACTAGCAGGCGGGTCCTTTGATCGATATCCCTTCCTCTTACTACCAAAAGCAGTTCATGATCATCTATCTACGATCCATCTCGATAGATTTAGATAATTGCCAGAGATTTATCGATATCGATCCCGAGTTAGTAGTCTGCTCATACAGCTAGATTCCTAGGTTTGGTAGTAGCAGAAGGGACCTCAGCTGCTAGCCCGACTGTAGTAGGTCTGGTTTCTCTGTATTCTTTGCTCGAACTTTTGCTTTTGGATATCATGGCCTTTGATGTGAGCTTGAGAAAGATGCTAGTTTTCACATGTCGTCCTCAAGGCTCCTCTTGGATACAACCGGGCTTAATCGTGCACAGCCGAGAAGACGTTCGGTGATTAGGATCGAGAAAATGCTACTGGAGACGTCTGTTGCACTCACAAAAGAGGATTGATGAAAGAGGGAATGTCGTGGTGAGAAAAAGGGAAGCTCTCCGGGGAAGGCAAGGATAAGCGAAGGCCGAGGTAACAACTTGAAGGTCATGCTGGTCGAGTTGCAACGACTACAAACTCTTCCAGTGCCTCCGTCTCTTCCATTATCCTCATTAATCCTTCTGATTCTGCTGACAGACTAGTATCAATCATGGGGGCCTCCGACTATAACTTCAAATATTTCAACATCTCTTTCCCCTTCGAGTATGTTGCACATGTCGAGATCAATCGACCAGAGAAGCTGAATGCATTTGTCGAGCAGTAAGTTTATCCTGTGGCTCTGGTTCCATTCAAGACCATGCCTTCCTTCTATCTTCTATTTATAATACACCCCATCTATCATTAGTCCCCTGTCATGCGCCCAAAATTCGCCTCTATCTCTTCAATCCTCCTTCTAAAAGTATGATTTTGCTACACTTCAAGAACTCGGATCAACTCAGACACTAAGAATTCTGTGTCTACACGGCTTCTGTATCAACGCTCGCTCACATGCATCTAACACACCAACGTCAGAATGTGGCTCAACCTCTCCCAAATTTTCCAAAAACTCTCTCACGACTCCAACGTCCGCAGCATTCTCCTCTCTGGAAAAGGTCCCCGCGCCTACACTGCCGGTCTAGATGTCCAAGCTGCTTCCCAAGGCCCAACCCTAGGTCCCGCCTCCGGAAACCTCGACACTGCTCGCCGTGCCACCGCTCTCCGCGAACACGTCTTCGAATTCCAAGACTGCATCACCAGCATCGAGAAATGCTCGAAACCCGTCGTTGTTCTCATGCACGGCTACTCCTTCGGTCTCGGAATCGACATGGGTGTCGCTTGTGATATCAGAGTTTGTACCAAGGACGCGAGGATGTGTGTAAAGGAGGTCGACATCGGCTTGGCGGCAGATATCGGGACGTTGACTAGATTACCGAAAATGGGAATCAGTTATTCTTGGGTCAAGGAAGTTTGTTTGACTGCTCGGGAGTTTGGATCCGACGAGGCTCTCAGAGTGGGATTTGTGTCGAATGTATTTGAGGATAAGGCTCAGGGTATGGAAGGTGCATTGGCCATCTGCAAGTTGATTGCCGAAAAGAGCCCTGTCGCTGTCTTTGGAACAAAGGAGATTCTGAACTTTTCGAGGGACAGAAGTATTGAGGATGGTGAGTTGACGTCCATTTTCTCTCTGGGTCGAGAGAGACTAACATCCTTTTCTAGGCCTCAGATATACCGCCATCTGGAACGCGAGCATGGTGCAGTCAGATGATGTGAAGGCCGCTTTGCTATCAGGTATCCAGAGGAAGAAGCCCAAGTTCGAGAAGTTATAGTGGCAATTAGCCTCAATCGATCAGCAGCGTAATCCATGAAATAACTGAATCTCAGTGGATCTGAAAAAAACCGTTACCAACGTCCTCCAGCTTCTGGCAAAGTGAGACGCCAACATCGTGAGAAAACCCAAAGCTTTTGTCTCACTCCAGGAGAGGTATTCCTAGCCCCGATACTTCTGACTATCCCGCCGCAAATTGGTCAATCAACCGACGAAAAGGGAATCATACAATCACCAACCATATTGAATCCAGAACCCGACATAGGGGGCAAGCAAAGCCCGTCTTAAAGTACCTTGAAACTCTCAACACCACCTCAGTATAACCCAAATACCAAATAGCTTCATAAGACTCCCAGAATTTCGGACAAAACACAGCAAGCGTCCAAGGAACAAAAAGACTGCGACGCTTTCCTGTCGACACGATCTTATTTCTCCATCCACCCTGGAGTCGAGCTTGGAGATGAAGTTCGGAGAGATGATCAGAGGATACTACAACTATGGCAAGATTGTCAATATCATCGTTCGAAGATAAAGCAATTCGTCAGTCCCTGCAGCTGTTGGATGATTCTGTAGGATCTTACCAAGGGCCATCATTCTTCGAGCATAAGTCGTTGCTGGATGCAATGTACAATGTTTCTGCCATGCGGTTCAGGCGCTTGTCAAGACTTGTGGGATAGACAGACATTAACTGACAAGAGGTATAAGCATTTTGGTGACAAAGTCTTCTCGATTTTCCAGCGCAAACAATTTGTCTACAAATCATTGCTCTTCAAAAGGGTTTGAGCATGTCCTGATCAACAATCAAAGCAAAGAAATCTCCTTTCACACCACCAATTTTGGGTAATATATACTCTTGAGAGTGAAAAAAACAAAAAGAAAGTATCGTAGTCAAACAAAAATCGTCCCTTCCACCTTCCAGAGTGCTCCATGTGGGATCGACAACCGCAAGAGAAACATTTTTCAGAACGCCCAAACCACAATCAAAGCAACCATTTGTACTTTACGCAGTGAAAACTCCAGTCGTCTCAGCCGTCATTCCTCTTTCACTGTACACCTTTAGTATTAGAAACTGTACTGATCAGATATGAGACTCACCTCTTAGTCCTCTCTCAAATAGCGCTCCATGAGGCTTTCATGTGGAGGAGTATTGTTCATTACTTCTCCTTCCATCTCTCTGTTCCGCTCACTGATACGGACACGCTCCATCTCGCCTTGCAGCGCACTCATGGCTGCCTCTTCTGAATTCTCCTGGTTACGTTGCCAACGAGGGAGTTGTGGACGTCCATGTCCAATGGCAGGAGGCGGTGTAGGCCGTTGTGTAGGTACTCCTTGTTCATGAGAGGTACGAGTCATGAATTGATTGTTCCGCTCATAAGACGTTGGAGTGTGTGGTGTACTCATTGGCCGTGAGCGAGGCATGTGTATTGATTGAGTTGGCATTGAAGAACGTGGAGCACTTGTCATGCTCGTATCCGAACGTTCTGCGTAACGTGAGGTGGGTGCGCTGCTCGTCACATCGCTCAACGATGAGGCGCTCCTGGAGATTGGAGATCCAGAGCTCACGCGCTCGAACGGAGATGTCTGGCGGAATGGCGTGCTGCGACGCTGGGTGTGGTGATAGCTCGTTGTCGCAGGTGAACCCATTGCCGCAGGAGAAGGTTGGCGATTGTGCGCAGGCATGTATGCTGCGTGAGCATTGAATTGAGACATATGTGAGTATGGGCCCATGACGCCAGCCGGTGAGAATGAGTGTCCTGGGTTAGCGAATGCACCAGGTGTGAACTGGTTCATAGGTGAGATGTGCTGGCCAGGCACGGGAAGTCCAATAGGAGTGAGCTGACGCCGGTTAAGGGAAGGTGCATACTGTTGTAATGAAGGAGATCTATACTGCTCAGCTCTAGCGCGGTGAGCATGCGGTTGGGCCATCATGAGACAGTGGGGAATATGAACAGGCGATGGCTGAGAGGAACGATCGCGGGCTGCGGATGCGCCGCGCGATGACATAGGCCGAGTGCGGTAGCCTTGCATGTTATCTGGGAGTTCGATCTCCAGTCTTGGCTTGTCATTCTCTGGAGGAGGACCTGGTGGTGGGATTGGCCCATCTTTCCATGGGATATCCCCATTGATCAATTCTCTGGCAAGTTGACGGCGCAGTACTCTCTCGACCTCGACAACATCACAAGTACCGCCTGGACCAGTATAACCCTGGGGATAACCGCGCTTATGACCAATTTGCCAGTCCAGCTGCTCCTCCCATTGCTCCCAACTAGCGAGTCCGAAGATCTCTAATGGGGAAGGCTCGTCCTTCACAGCGGCTTTAGATGCGGATTCGGATGCTTTAATGAGCTGCTGTTGGAAATAGTCCTCACCAAACATGCGCTTTGAGTCGTCCGGCTGCGCGTATGGCGGCAAATTTCGGCGTTGGACAGACATCGTGCCTTGTTGCGGAGACGGCGATCCATTGAAGCTGCCAGTCTGAGGCATCGCTCCTTCGCTGAATTGATGGCGCAGTGAGGTGACACGAAGCGGTGTTCCTGGTGAACCTCGTAGGTTTGGTGAACTCTTGGGCGAGGCGGCTGAGTGTGACTGATAAAGCGGTGACCGTGGCAACTGCTCCCTAGACTTCTTCATTGTTAGCATCATAGCCCAAGTTGTGATAAAACAACAAGCAAATTAGTTGGTAAAAAGTGGGCGAGCAGGCGAGCGAACAGAGGAAGCAGGGTGAGCGGTGGCGGGTGAGTTGAATTGAAGGAGAGCTCAGGGGTGTTTGAAGGCTTTGTGGGTGCGCTATACCAGTTCGGGGCGGATTGTTTGTTGATAAGGGTCGTCGTCATGTGGAAAGAGATACTCGTCGCCAGTACTGCTATCATTGGAAACCGTCAGGCTCCGATGACGGATTGAGGCAAGCTGAGGCTTCGATGCGTTGCTTGTGTCACTCGAGCAGTCTGAGTCGGAGTCGGAGATCTCAGCCTGTCTTGGAGCTTGAAGCCGTGTTGTTCTTGAGACAATAGCCTCATCTCTCGATCGCTCGGGGCCACGGCAGACCTGGATCTTCTCACGAAATGCACGCGCCATGAGCCTCTCATTGGCAATTTGAATGTCGTTTGGTGTCAGAATGATGGCTGTTGGATGGAGACGAAGCATTCTACCGAATTAGTGTGAGACGTTTAAAAAAGTGACGAGGGTGATGAGTTCGCATCGGTCTTTGGATTGAACCACCGGGAAGAGCGTACTCAGCTAAGCTTATTGTGATATCCTATGCAGATGTGGGTTGCGCAAGCGTCGTAGTCTGTCGGAAAAGCAACGGTGAAATATCGTCGTCGTCGAAGTTGATCCAAAAGTGAAGTTGAGATGGGTGCAGACATGACGGCGGTCGGTAGAAGAGGTACAAACATAGCTCGCGCTTTTTGGCAAGCTCAGTGGTGAGCTGTGAGCTGTGAGGAAGGATGGTGTGAAGTGGTGAGGCAGGAGGTCCATATCGAAGCACTGCGGGTGCAGTCACAACTGAGATGGGGATCAATTGTCATCAACGAAAGAGTCATGATGGTTCTTGGTGGACTTGAATTGTTCAGTGAAGCCAGATGAAGTTGGGTGTCGGGTAGAGGGAAGGAATACAAGAAGCACGGAAAGGTTCCAGCTATACGAAAGCGGAAGTAGCCAACGAAGGCAAGACCGAAGCATCACAACCTGACGCAAGACTTCCCAATTTGGCAGGCACGGTACCATCTGAAAGGCAGGGGTATATATACGAGAAAGACATCTGGAAGACCATGTTCTGTCCTTCTCTCTATACATCCGAAAGTGGTGAGAATACTTGCCTTCTTCATGCCAAAAACAAAGCCTGGATCCAAGGCCGTCCAATAACACCAATCACTACCTCCCTTGCCTCAGTTACGCAACAGGTCATTAAACACCACCTCCAAAATGTGTATCCGTGGGTATGTTCGCTCTTCAAATCCAAACCGGTGACACCAAAATCATCTGTTTCGATCGGCCTCAGGCTCAGCTCTTCTACCTCCAAAGAATCCCACAAACCAATCCCGCCACCTCTCCGGTACTATAGAAGGGGGCCGAGGACTTGATGGTCTCGAACGCCGCTCCTCTTCGATTCCAAGCTCCAGATCGAGGTTGTTAGAAAAGGGCATTGGCATGGCCGAGGTTGGTGAATCATTCCTGTTGATGGCGGCTTGAGCCTGGACTTCATCCTCATCGTCGTCTGAAGATGAAGCATCTCGTTGGTGACGGTCATACGAATTTTGCCAGCTGAGGCTCCCACGCTGCATGCTACGCACAACGTCGCCTTTGCAGATTGGACATGTTCGACGGCGAGTTGTCAACCACGGCGTACTACGATATGTTAGCAGAAGAAGCTTCATGTCACAAGGTTGATCCACTTACATGCACTCAACGTGGAATTCATGTCCGCAGGGAAGGCTCATAACTCGGCTGACCCCATCAACGTACTCCTCCAAGCACACAACACATTCTTTTTGCCGTCCGCCGTAGCGACGTCGCCATTCAGCAAGCCCGTTCTCGCGTTTCTCTTGTGCAGAAAGGCTTTCATGGTGTTCGCTAAAAGGCGAAGACGATGTTGCGGTTTCGGGCACTTCCGAAGTCGTTCGTGATCTCGGTCTAGAGCGCGATGAAGATCGTGAGACAATGCGTCTCGGTCCAGGTGATAAGAGAGGCGTGGATGGTGACGATGAGATAGGAGTAGCGATGGATGTGGTGCTTGCTTCACTAGATATGGTATGATAGGTGCGGACGGGAAGTCGTTCCACAACAGACTTTGGAGCCCGCCATCTCCGTCGCCGGATCCTTGAACGAAGCAGCAAAAGTGCATACACGACAGTAAGGGTGGCAAGAGGGCTGACCACCAGGACGAGCAGAGTATCGAAGAAGGGACTAGAAGACATATTGGTGGGCGTAAGTGTGACCCATAGACCGTCGTGGTCGGGTTCGTTCTTAGCTTTGGGCTGTTCACTAGGCTTGCCTGGTGAGGAAGAGGAAGGGCCAAGATCGGTACATTTCTTCCCTGCACACTGCACATCGTGATGTTCAGATTCGACATTGTCGTGACCCCAGTGTAGGTGACTGAGCCATCCATCGCCCGAAGAAACGGACTTTTCCTTCTCCATTTGGCCATGGGTAGCAGTCTTCTCTTTACTGCTGGGTTCCGTATGAACCCCTGGAATCTCGTACTCGCCGCTCCCGGGCGTTATGCTGCCACCTTTCAATTTCAGCCCCTTCGCTGGGACGGCTTTAGTTTTATCCTTGGCCTTGTCAGCTTCACGTGGTTTAACCGCGGAAGAGTCCTGGTTTTTCTTATTCGAAAGAAGGGCTGGATCGCGCCAATCGTGAACGCCAATGACAAAGTTATCCGCCGTAGGGTTCATGCTAACATCCTTTCGTCCCTTGGCATCCTTTTTCTTGGTCTTCCTGTGTTTATCATCGTCCCAGTCTTCGACCATGACCCAGTCCAAAGCGCCACTGTTTGGTGGTCGACGGCTGACATCAGAGGGATTATGGTCGTCTCCGAGACCGATCCAGGACAAAACTGAGCGTGCCAGTCCTTTGTGTGACTCCGTTGGCGATGCCGCTTTCGCATTTGATAGCACTTTCTCGGTGTTCTCTTTGACGATAGCTGTAGGCTTTGATGCTTCTGCTGTTGTCGTGAATCTTGGCTTGTTGTCGTCACTATCCAAGTTCTTGCCTTTGCCTTTGTTGAGTTTTGTGGGAAGTTTAGCAAACTTGTTACCGTCCACAGTGATAGGCCCAAAAGTACTTCCGTATGGAATTAAGGACGACAGTAGATGTGCCGTAGTGTATGAAGTGAAAATGGCTGGAACAGTCACATTTGTTGTGTCTCCTCTGGCATACATTGTAACCAGCTGTCCTCCACGTACATCATCTCCCACGATGAGGGCTTTGCCACCTCTTCTCTGCACCCATTTGACCTTTTCGAGGAAGCCGCAGCCTCCGCGACTCAGTAAAACCACCTTTCCGGCGATCTCGGCGCTCTCCTGCAGTGACTGGATGTCCGCGTGTTTCGATACGCCCTGGGAGGAAGCAGCGTCTCGAGCATCCGAGTCTTTAAGAAGATGATCGTCTGTGCCGTCATCCGATTTGGATATGTCCGATGCTATGACAACAGGTTCCTCCACATCCGCAGGTTGGTCTTCCTTGGCATGGGCACGTTTTGATTTGCCCTTCTCCTTTCTGGTCAGATCCGGTTTCGTCGTGTGAGTGGTATATTTCATTTTCGAATCTCCATTTGCAATGTGGCCTGGTTTATTCAAGCTTTCGTCCCAACCGGGCACATCGCTGCAGCCCAATTCCCCTTCAGCTCGCCCTCCACGGCCTAAGTTATCTTCCCCAAAGCCACTTCCTATCCATAATTGCCCGCTCAAACCATTCGCAGGCAGTAGTGGCCCAAACGCTGCAGGTCTGGCCAGGAAGAATGTGGAGTTGTCATCGGTGAGGCTGATTATGGCCGAGGGTGGGAAGAGAGGGGTCTGGAAGGAGAAGAGTGCTCGTAGTTTGCCCTTCTTCTTGGGAGTCGCTGGTGCTGTTGAAGCCAGTTGATCTCGCTGGGCGGGGAGGAGGAACAGGAGGGTAGTTATGGTAAGTATGCAAAAGCTGAGCGATATCAGCAGGCGAATAGGACGCATATTATGGCTCTTGTTGCTAGCAGCTGAGAACAGCAGCAGCGCTTCGCGGGAGGTATTATATCACCATGGAATGTCGGGGAGGGCTCGAGGATTGTGACGAGATGGATAAGAGTGGGTGGTGGGTGGTGGGTGGTGGGTGGTGGTTGCTAGGGCCGTGGCGCACAATACCAAAGCGGAGAGGCAGATGGGAAAGAAGAGCCAGTGATTCTCGTGGGTACAGGCGAGAATGAGAGCGCCACGGAGTCACCGTGATGGTGTTCTTGTACAGCGACAGCGACTCTCTGTTCGACAGAAGACTGCAAATGTTGGAGAAAGTGGTTTGAAACGTCTGCACTCTGCACACACAGGAACTCATGCCGCGCCTGAACAGACAGGGGGTGGGCCTCAGTCAGTCAGTGCCCGTAATGATCGTCTCGTCATGTCATGACCGATGGATCATGGCGCCTCTGTTCAGTTGTGACAGGCAATATGAAACAACACCAGCCTCCATGGCTGCTACTGCGACTTGTCGACATGTTCACATTGTGCGGGCTGAAACCGAAGTTCGTGAGGTGAAAACTCGTGAGGAAATCAAGCTTTCCCCACACGATGCCTTCCCGCAGCTGGCTAGTCGAAAGGATCATGTCGATTGCGATTGCGAAGAGTTGCACAAGTGACAAGTCCATGGTAAAACAGAGAAAAGGACCTTGCACGCATCGTGTGCTCAACCTGACGCTTGTTCGGCCCCGGTGGGAGGACCATTCAATTTCAGAGAGACGCTTTTGCTGCACTAACTGAACAGAATTGTCAGGTGTAAGATACAACGGTGCAAGACAGAGGTCATGTAGTATTCCTGTATCACTGGCGAGTCCTCCTGATTTACTTTGTATTAACTCTCCCTGTCAGTCCCTCCCCTCCCTCAAGCGAGCCACCTGGGCCATGATTCGCGGACATGCATGAATAATTCTCCCTTGAGTCGGCGCCTGTTCGTCTGGTACTCCGCAAGGTTCTAAGCTTATGTAACCAATGTATCGATAAGTTAGTCGATTCTACCAAGTACAAAGTCATGATATCCCACTGTCAGCCTTGCTGCTTATCAATCCACCAATGGGAACGCTCCCGTCGCTACCTACGAAGATACATCAAACGGTGACTAATATTCCGTCTGTTGACTCGACGAAGCTCGTCTTCCTTGACAAGTGGAAAACAGACAACCAGATGAATTAATTGAGCGTTGAGATATACACTTGAGCGCACCGTTCACTACACTCCACACGCGTTGTTCCTATGCAATTGTAATTACCAAAAACCTGAAATTCTTTCTATCTTAGCTTGAGCTGACAACAATCCGCCCGAGGTTTAATAGAACGGGTGAATAGTTGTTGCACGAAGGATATTCCATGAATCCATGTCGCCATGCCCTCTGCATTCCAGGGCTTTATTAGCTGACGCTAACGTCGCCCAAAATGGGAAGCTCTTCGAATCTCACTGCGATCCTCACCTCCAACTGCTGCACCTTCGTACCAGGCTCCGGGGATTCGGAGAAGCTGGTAACGAGACCATATGACGCTCCATCCTTCGCGTGATGGGTCTCTCCGCAATTGAGGTTACCCCAGGTCGACCCTGTGGGGAAGATGAGCACTTGTTTGCGGGCGACGATCCCAGGGTCAAATATCATTTGGATTTAAGTGCTCTTCCCTCCCGGCTTTCGAAATGGTGCTCCTTCAAAAGAATCAGCACGCTGTTCAGAACGATGCTCATCGCTGCGCTTCTCCTCTTCGGGGTAGCTTACGCCTGGCCTCCAAAGTACGCATCTTACGGTGGTGGAGGACCTGGCCCTGACGGGAAATATACCTTGGTAGCACCAGGCATTCGCGCAAAGTTCATTCCCTATGGCGCTAGCATCTCCAATCTCTTCATCAACGATACCAATGGTTTGTCTCGTGGCGAAGATGGATGCCACTTACGCTGACTTCTGGAAGGCATTGAACGCGACATTGTTTTGGGATTCGACAATGCTACGTACTACAGCATAGACAAACAACATCCCCATCTTGGAGGCGTGCCAGGTACTAGCGCCGTTTGACTGCTCTAATTCATATCACTAATCTTCAGGCCGTTATGCGAACCGAATCAAAAACAGGTACTTTCCATCCTCTCCCGCCAGACACTTGCCATCTGACGTATCATACAGCTCCTTCGAAATCGACGGTGTGACCTACAAGGTGATTCCCAATGAAAACGACGGGAAAAACACCCTGCATGGAGGACCGGACGGCTGGGATTGGGTAATGTTTCTCGACACCACTCGCTGTCGCAGTGCTTACTCGAAATAGAGGAATTGGACCGTTGCTGCTCACAGCGCGAATTCGATCACGTTTACGCTTTTTGATGCGGATGGAAACCAAGGCTTCCCGGGAGACGTCTCTAGCGTTGTGACGTACACTCTTACACCAAATGCCTGGCATTTTAAGATGACAGCCAAAGCATTGACCAAAAAGACGCCTATCATGCTAAGCTCTCACACGTATTGGAACCTAGATGGATTCCAAAACCCAAATACCCCAACAACCTTCAACCACACTTTATCAATGCCATATAGTGGACAGCGGGTAGGAACCGATGGAATTCTCATCCCGAATGGAACGATTCTTCCAAACCCGAAGGGTTCTGTCAACGATTTCTGGTCTGCGCCAAAGCAAATTGGTGCAGGGTTTTCCGATCCTGAAATACTAGGAAATTGTGGAACCAACTGTTCTGGGTACGACACTTGCTACATCGTCAATCGCGAACTACTCGGAGATTACGATTGGAAGAAAGACGCCCCTGTCGCTTCGCTATCTAGCAACTTCACCGGTATCCAAATCGACATTTTCACGGATCAGAAAGCCTTCCAGGTCTACAACTGCGGTGGTCAGAATGGCAGTCTCGCGTTGAAAGAGACGCAGGGCTTTTTCAACGACGCTAGCAAGCCGCGTGTTGTCGAGAAGTACGGGTGTGTGGTGATGGAGGTCGAGGATTGGATTGACGCTATCAACCAGCCTGAATGGCAACGCGAAAGTGAGCAGATATTTGGGCCTGGTGATGACGCGTACTCTTTGGAGGCATCATACCGATTCTCGGTCAAGTAGTGATGTTTGTAGCTTTCTGTAGTAAGTTAAGTACTACCTCGGTACATAAATGTTGGAGATCAGGGTGATTATATAATGGCGAGCAATATAAGCAACCCCTGTGGGTCTACCAAGGCTCACAAGGTTTGGCATCCCATCAATGCTCATACATTGGTGAGAATGCGGCATTGGCAAGGACGTGTCACATTGAACGCCGAACCTTTGACAAGACCGTGACCTTGACCTTCCCACTGAATGGATGAGCCATGACGCAGAATGGTCCTCTCTTCGACAGAGGCGAGTGGTCCCCCGGCGCATCCATGATCTACAATACTGACCGCCATCGACGTGCAGACATTCCACTATGGGCCGACATCCCCACGGCCATACTACAATCCGAACTGGCCAGACGACAGAGTGGACACGTCCCAGAGCGCCCGGCGTGCGGTGGGAAAAACAAGGGCAGCTACAATACACCCATCCATGTCGGCGCACTTGTCCTCATCCTCGCCCTGAGTACCATAGGTACGTGTTGTTACTACAACTGCTCTTGCTACTACAGCTGCTCTTGCTACTACAGCTGCTCTTGTTACTACAGCTGCTCTTGTTACTACAACTGCTCTTGTTACTACAGCTGCTCTTGTTACCACAGCTACTCTTGTTACTATCGCTAACCTGATACATCAGCATGTGCCTTTCCCATCATCGCCCGCAAATACCCTCACCTCCCAATACCTCACCAATTCATCTTTCTCTCGCGCCATTTCGGAACCGGTGTCCTCATAGCCACGGCCTTCGTACACCTGTTTCCTACCGCCTACATTTCGTTGACGGACCCATGTCTCCCATCATTTTGGAACAAGCGGTATCCGGCGATGCCAGGTCTAATCGCCATGGTCTCAGTCCTCACAGTGGTAGGCATAGAGCAGTTCTTCGCCATGAGAGGCGCCGGCCATTCTCACAGCAGTGACTTTGGGAGGATACCTGATGGGGAGGAGGATATTCACCATGGACATCATCAGCCCTTGAACGGCTCGGCGCAGTCGGGCGAACGACCTAGACGACACAGGAAGAAACCCAATGGCATGATGTTAGGCGACATGTCTCGCTCAAGCGAGAATCTCATGGATGGCTGTTCTCCATCGATTGGGCAACCATCACCACTCCCTCCACCAACCTCGAAAGCGAAAGACAATCCCTTCGCATCAGATTCCGAGGACGAACTCGACCTCGATGAGCTGGACGAGCTAGGGGAAGCTCCAGCTACTGGCCTTTTGAACGGAAAACCGTCCCGCTCAGAAAACACGCATCAGGATCCAGATCTCCAGCCTTCCGATCCCAGCGATCACGCTGCTCATCAGAAGGCCCTCTTACAGTGTCTTTTACTGGAGGCTGGCATATTATTCCACTCGATATTCATCGGTATGGCCCTGTCTGTCTCGACTGGTCCTCCTTTCGCAGTATTGCTAGTTGCAATATCTTTCCACCAGACTTTCGAGGGGCTGGCTTTGGGCAGCAGAATATCAGCACTACAGTTCCCAGCTGGAAGTATGAAGCCTTGGCTCATGGCTTTGGCATATGGGACCACAACGCCAATCGGACAAGCGATCGGATTGGCAATCCACAGACTTTACGACCCAGAAAGCATGGCAGGATTGCTAACCGTGGGCATGATGAATGCTATATCTTCAGGGCTCTTGCTTTTCGCGGGATTGGTGGAATTGCTGGCTGAGGATTTCTTGAGTGATGGCAGTTACAAGACATTAAGAGGAAAGAGAAGATTCCAGGCTTGTGGTTCTGTAGTAGCTGGGGCATTACTTATGGCTTTGGTAGGTGCTTGGGCGTGATCTATCTCAGGGAAGAGGCGCATTTGCACGTATATGAGAGTTGCACTTTTGTTCCCTCCTTTATCAAGCAGGAGCTGTATAGGGCGGCGTTACTGATTAACAGGGTGGTCATGTTGGTCTATGAATTGAATTTGAAGCAGTTTGATCATTCCTTTGACTTTAAAGATTGGACACATTGGTGCTGGTAATTGTCTGTGAAAGAGTGAGAGAGGTCAAAAAACCATTCAACGCACACTTGCAACATTCTATCCATCATCTTCCTAGCCGATTCCAACTTGCACTGGCTTCTCTTTGCCTATCCTAAGCCCCTTTTTACGACTCCTGGGCCAGATCATCATCTGGCACCAATTTGAACCCTTGCGAAGTCCTCCCACAGCCTCTTTAAATCGATCAATCAGCGCCTGGAGCTTCCAAAGATGGGTACGAAACACATATCCGGCATTCCGCGCCCACCACTCTATTCGGATGGTCCCTCTGGCACGCACTAACCATGCTTCCAGTATTGCCCCGATCCAAGAATTGGTCATGTAGTCGGCATCTTCTTCGACGCCTCAGTGTACACTGCGAAGTATGACCTACCAATCCCTCGCTCGTTTCTCATTGACCCTGAAGATCAAGTTCAGCGATACGGTATGTGGCTCTTGAACCCCTCGTGATCCAAGCTGTTACGGAGGATTCTTTGACGTGGTTCACGCGGGAAGATGAGGAAATATGTTTTGGTGTTTTGAGGAGTGTTTGACGATAGAGGAGGATTGGAGGCATGATGAGTACGATTTGTGGTTTGGTCTGCACATCAATTCCGCGGCTTACCATCCTCGTGCTGTAAGGAAAAGGTGAAGATCTTTGCTTCTGCGTTGCTTTCTCAGAGGATGACATTGTTATAGGTAGGCTCCAAATCCATGGGCACCAGTCGGACGAACTCAGCTTTGATGCGCCAGAATTAGGAGGTCAGATGTGAGGGATCACCTCCCTTCTTGCTATCGGAAATACGAGTTTACATCTTGAGATGAAGTCCTTCGATTTATGATCGATATGGACAAATTTCGAATAAATTGTTAGCTAAACGTTGCCAAAAATATATCAATATTATCTGAAGTTCAGAGACTTGAAATCCAAAGACCTCTTCTTTTAGCGGTAGCACTATTGCTGCTATCAGTTGTCATATTGTATACAACACATCAATGCGTCTTGACCATACTAAGTCATGCGGAGCCCAAACCTTCTAATTCGTAATGATCTCAGCCGTCTCTCTCCTGATCTCCTGGCACGTGAGCTTCATCACTCGGAGGACCAGGTCCATGGCATCATTCGCAAATTCAAGCTTATCATCATAATAAGGATGGTACCCCATTTTCCACACCTCCTCCCATATCTCCGTCTTGTTCTCGAACCTCGCTGCTAAACCTACCAGGTTACATGTGAGTATCCGTTCGGCTGCACTGGTCATCCTCCAGTACTCGCAAGCCATGAGAATCTCCTGCAGTCTCTCCTCCTTTTCGGGAGTGTTCACCGGGTAGAGCTCAGCGATTTTGTGGACGTCGCACCTGCAGTGCATCGTTTTTACAACAATACCCGCAACGCACGCCAATTTTACTTCGTCGCTGGCTTGGCTGGCATTCAATCTTATCCCCGGAGGACCCTGAGAGTTATTGCTGCAAATGAGATCCCATATGTCCTTTTCGATGTCGGCGATGTCTTTCGAGATATGGTGATGACTTGGATTCATCAACCTCGAGGTCTCCATCGAAATGAATTCGTTTTTGGCCAGTTGACAGGCAGCTAATGCGGCAATAGTCTGGTCATCACAGTAAACTTTGTCCTGGTGGGGACCAATCCGGTAGACATCGAACCACGCAAACAAAAGCTTGAACACTGCCGCTGCTCTTGTCTCAATATCAACACCAGTTGCATCGATTGAAGCTGCCCAATCGGCTTCCAAGGCACCCAAAGCTTCGCCTGAGCTGAGGGTCGGGGAGTATCTCCATTGCATGTTTGGGTGGTTCCATCGTGCAAATGCGGCTTCATGGTCCGTTGGGGAGGAGGCATTCAAAGCGAACAGGGCATGAGAGGTTGCAACGGCGCCTAGAGTGATAGGGAGGACACTTGGCCATGCGGAAGACCGGACTTTTGGTGTACGAATTGTGCCATGGACGTGTCGACGTCTATGAAGAACGCGAGCAGTCTTGACAAGTGTACCGCGACAGAGTTTGAACATTTGGGGCGGTGTTGTACAGTTAGAAGTGCTTGTTTGGAAGGATGAATAGATACTGCAAACCTTTGGGCAAGCGCGACGTGGGCATTCGTCCTCAACATACAACGCTCAGCTTGGGATTGACATCGATAAATTTCTGGCAATCGAAAGACAAAAAACTGCCAGAAACATATCACTATCGATCTTGGATTGAGAGTTACCAAAACGAGAGCGTTGTTTGGTATTTGCGTAGGACAGGAGGGGCCATAGTTAACGGTCGCACTGTGTAAACATACAACTGCCGCGCAAGAACGTATTGATCCATCTGCTACCATATGGCGGATGATTCAAGGTACTTGTAAGACAGTTGCCTTGTATTTCTCTTTCCGTTTCAACTTCGTGAAAGATATTTCAAGCTCGCCAAAGGTCGGGTGACCCAATCTTTCTCCTTCAAAATCTTCAATGCTATAGTAGATTTGTTCAATCCATTTCATTCTTTCTTTGACCAGCTTGATTGGGATTAGCCATACTTTCTTTCTAGAACATCAGTGAGTATTTCCTGGCTGCTGATCGAAAGAAGGAGCCAGATTTAGGCAAGATGGAAACTGCCAGTCCCAAGGACATGATCCATCTGAAGTGTTGAGAGGAAAAATGATGTTGAGCCTGTGTACTATTAGCAGTAGGTCTATACGTTTTGTTTCGCGTTCAACAACTCTTCGTAGGACTGATCTTAGATGATATCAATAAAATAAGTTGACACCGACTTGGGACTGAAGGAATTCGATGCGAAAGCGTTTGTCAAACAGGCACCTATGGCCACAGTGAGAGTTGCATCCGCTGCGTTTTTTATTGTATACATTCTATATTTCCTGATCGAATTATTGAGAATCAACCGCGATATCGAAAATGCCGCTAATATCAGTTTGCATGTAGGTCAACGGGCATTGTACTTAACTTGAAAGAGTACATCACGAACAAAGCCTTATTCCATTGTCCGTAAGGGAACGATTGGCCGACTCGGAAGGGGTGCTTTTGTCTCAAGGCTG
This sequence comes from Venturia oleaginea, assembly GCA_013176395.1. Lineage (NCBI taxonomy): Eukaryota > Fungi > Ascomycota > Dothideomycetes > Venturiales > Venturiaceae > Venturia > Venturia oleaginea. The sequence goes on along the minus strand of JABMLP010000020.1, from coordinate 523,815 downwards.
AAAGGGGCAGATTAGAGGACGTTACACACTAGTCAAAAAGTTCGTCGAAATGAAAGGTATCGGTGAAACTACCAGGTGTTAGGAGGTCAAGATCGAATTGCAAGACGATTCCATTGTTCTACTTATCATACATTCGAACTTGCGCCTCGCTAATTGCAAGAAGGCACCCTGATGACGTCCCCGAAGGATCCTTTGAGAGCCTGTCGTGTCCAGGAAGGACAACGAGATTTTTCTTTTGTTCAAGTGAATAGCGCCGTCCCGACGGGCTCTTTCTTGCCACTGTCGGTAGTTACCCAAGATCGTTAAAAAACCTAATGTTACAAGCACGTCAGCGCAATGAAATCACTGGCCGGCCTTCTTGTGGATTAGCTTGATCTGATCTTCCAAAGTCATACCCTGGCCCAGAGCAGCGTTTGCAGTGGCTGGATTTCCATCATACGAGATAGCGGCTCTCTTTCGCCTGTCCTCCTCTTCCTTACTAAGTGGTAGGCCGCTGACTTGGTCGAACACGTCTGTTCGCTGAGAAGCCAACCGCTTGAGATTGTTTGCGACATCGTGGGTGGAGATGTTGGTAGTCGCAGTGCGTTGCTGTTCTTTGTTCTTTTGCTCGCGGTATCGAGGATCCATGAGCTCAACTATTGCGCTGTTAGCAAAAAATCACGAACGAGTTCAGGAAAAAGATCTCACTTTTGATGTGCTGATCCATTTCGTCCCAGGGAATCTGCTGCTTGCAATTGGGGCACTCTCGAGTTTGTACCTTTCCTCGTCGGGCTGCTGCCCTGGATGCGGCTGCTGGCAGAATACGCACTGCAGAAGGAGTGGCCTTTGCTGCGGCCATCGCCTGCTGGGCCCGCTCGCGCTCTGCTTCTCGTTCCTGTATCCGCGCATCCTCCTCTTGGTCTTGCACGGGGTATTGTGGTTGTTGTGGGTACGCAACTTGTTGAACTGGCTGCTGTGGATAGAACGGTGGTGGCTGTCCATATGAAGGCTGTACAGTGTTGCTGTAGTTGAAGTCATCAGTCGGCGCGGTTTCTTCAATAGCGAGCTTATATTTGCCCTTCTGCTCGAGAGAGGCACTTTGAAGGTCGTTCAGACTTTGTGGCGGCGGCAGATCCATGTGCTCATCTTCTTCAGTGAAAATGATAGAGCCAGCAACAAAAAAGTCGTGCCAATCGATCTCTGCGAACTCCTTGGCCTCCCTTTCTGCTTCCTCTTCCTTCTTCGCTTTTTGTTGTTCCTGGTATTTGACCCACTCGGCACGCTTCTTTGCCTTTTCTAAGACGTTGAACTTGTCCTTGGAATTCTTCTCCAGCTCTGCAATGCGAGCTTGCTCCGGCTTGCCATCTTCGAGAGTACTACCGTTCAAGAGGAGCTGGTACTGGTCCACGAGACGTGTGAAGAATTGGTACAGACTATGATTTGGTCGCAAGAAGTCGAACTGGTAATTTCCTGCCTCGCGCTGCGATAGAGACGTGGTCCACGAACGTCCATTTTTGGCAGCAAAGAGCGCAGTGAGCTTCACGACATCTAGATCCTGTGCACTGATGTTGGGCATTCGAGCAGAGAAGAGGAAGTCTGGTGGAGGTTCTGGTCCTTTGGGTTTCGCTGGCTCCTTGACAGCAGTTTCGCTTTCGCGTCCTGCAGACAGGTCCGTCTCTTTTCCCTGCATAATCTCCGACACCCGCCATTGGTAGAAAGGATTGTATGGATCGTTTGGAAGGATGAAGGCGAACTGAGGTTTGGTGGCGGCCTGTTCCCTGATACGAGCCTCAAATGCCGCGCCGTTGCGTACAACGTAACCGGCGGTCTTCTCGATGGTAGCGCGGAGGTCTCTTGATGGCAAAACGACGCCAGGTGGAGCAGCGCCGTGAATGTCATCTATTCCGATGGACGCGACTACTTCTGCGGGTTGCGCCATTGCGCTGGCTAGATATGTTGGAGTGGTCTCTGGTCGAGGGCGCGTTTCCCACGGCTTCAGCTTGGGATTACTAATGGCAAAGACTTTTCAAGCGCGAGACTTGAGATATCCGGGTAGAACCACGGCACCCCGAGATATAAGTCGAAATGTTGACTTGGTCGAGGACTGGTTTACTGAATGCGAGTATTAAAAGAATCGCCAAGGCTTCCTGGCGAGTTTTGTTCGCGTGCTCTCTCAATCGACTTCGCTGCTGGATCCTGGCTTCACTGCTGTTCAACTAACGCACCTCAAGGAATTGTAGTATGCGCAGTTGTTTGTATGGCAATGGCGGTGTTGAGATGGGGTTGGAGTCGAAGATCAAAGTCTCAAAACCAGGCGTGTCAGGTCATACGCTAGGATTCGTCAGGCAGCAGTCTCACGACTTCACGGCCTGTGAGTACTTTCAATCACTGCATTTCCAGGAACTGAATGAGTGATACTTGCACTTCATGGACGACAAGTATGTATACATACAATATGGTGGAAGTTGCAGAAGGAAATAACAGTTTGAACCGGGCGATCAAAAGATGAGAATGGTCCAACTTCAGGTTTCCAAACCTTACGTGCCTCGCGTCTTCGACAGTCTTGTGAATCTGATAACTCGCTATTACAAGCCTTTTAGAACCAAATCAACGTCAGTTACCTTGGCTAGGAGGTACTATGGTAAGAGTAAGACAACAGTGGATTCCTGATATCTTCCGAGCCATGGTCCTCAAACACCAAACGCAGTTTCTATGAAGGAGAATACGATCCTATCCTAAAGTTAAATCCTTAGCGATCTTAGCGTACTGTTGGAACAAAATTACGGGCGTCACCCAGTCTGTCAGTCTGTCGTACCTTGTAGATTGTCCACGTTAATGTACACAGTGTTGTGATTTGTGCATCAACGTGGGCATTCTCTAGTCTATTGATTGACTGATCGATACCGTACCGTAGTACAGTAGAACCTAGTTGTAACACGTAGATCAGTTGATTCTTACCCCTAGACTGATAAGGTCATTTCTAAAAAGGCTCGGCATACTTGAAAGCTCCTACTTAATGAACGGTTCTATCCAGGTCCCTAGCCGTCAATGCATTGCCTTGGCATAGATCAGATTTGCGGGCGCCAGTCAGTCAGTCAACCAGTCATCGTCAGTCAGACTTGAAGAATGTCTACGTTGATACACAAACGACAATACGAACCATAATAGCGACATAATTCTTGATGCATAGCCAGAATGTACCACGCTATATACCAATATACTCAGACATGCATTATCGAGATGTCAGCCATATCTGACCTGATTTTATGGAGTAGAATGTATATAATGAGTGTATATATACGAGTCCGAGTATATTACTGTGTAGCGTAGTATATTCTGGCAATGCATTTGCAGCTGGAGACTTGAAACCCTTTCTCTTTTCCCCGTGAAACAGACACAATGCGATGTATGGGACAGCTATACAGGCTTCTGTTTCCTCAAGGACGAGAAGGGCAATAGATACTACGATGAAAAAAGAAAACCCGGTACTCCCATTGACCCAGGGTGGAGACAGTTATGTCGTGAAGTAAGTGTCCAAGATTCTTTTTGAAAATGCACCCGTCTGGGCAAGAAATGTCCTTTCTCGTGTTGTTGAATATTTTGGGGTAATGCTGATGTGTGTTTTGCGGCAGGCGAAACCTTGCGTATACCAGAATAATCGGTGTTGGATGAATGTGGAGAAAGTAGGTCAAGAATGGCGTGCTAGTTGTAGTAGTTAGGGTAGGGAGAGGTCGATGCAAGTCCAAATATACTTTGGATTTACTTCGGAAGTTTGGATGGTCGGAGCTGGTTTGCGAACATCAACAGGGGTTATGGATCAGGATAGGTGGCATAACCCCTTGAAAAACCACTGTGCCCGTAGCCTTGCAGTTGCGGGTTACGAATCCACTGATCGCCCCTACCCAGACCTGAGCAATCTATCCTCAGTGCTCACCCAAAGAACTTCGAACACGCTCCTCTTCCTACGCTCCTTTCCCTGGCTGCCCACGCGCCGGCTTAACTTCAAAACTCCCCAATTCCACCTCCGTTGTCCAATATCAGCCACGTGAAGACCTATGCTGAACATTGGGACTGCACCGACACAGTCAATCTGAGACAGCCGCGCGCCCTGGACTTTGTCCAAAATGCCCACCCAGCCTGTCGCTACCCAATATCTGGGTGACCAGACCCAGAAGAAACGTTCAAAGAGCAGGTCGAAGAGCAGGTCACCAGCCCGCAAGCCAAACTCTGATGTCCCAGTCGCAAAGACCACAAAGCCCTCTAAGGGATTCGCCTCAGAAGGTGTCAAAGACCATGACATCTTCAGCCTTCCAAGCTCCGATTGGCAATTGCTGGCCCTCATTACCTTCTTGGGGTCCTTAGTACGATTGTTCAGGATATACCAGCCTACCAGCGTCGTCTTCGATGAAGTCCAGTACGTAGAATCTCAGCTGAGACAATTGGGCACTCGCTAACATGGAGCCAACAGCTTTGGAGGCTTTGCCTCAAAGTACATCAAGGGCAAATTCTTTATGGACGTACACCCTCCGCTAGCGAAACTTCTCATTACACTTGCTGGATGGTTGGCTGGATTCAATGGAGATTTCGACTTCAAGGATATTGGAAAGGATTACCTGGAGCCGAATGTGCCATATGTGGCTATGCGCATGCTCCCAGCCGTCATGGGCATCATGACCATTCCCACCATGTTCTTGACTCTTAAGGCTACTGGTTGTCGAACGGTGACAGCTGCTCTCGGCGCAGGACTCTTGATTTTCGGTATGATCTGCGCCACCTGCAGCAGTAATCAAGCTAACAATTGCTACAGAGAACGGTCTGATCACTCAATCGCGCCTTATCCTCCTCGATTCTCCACTGGTCATTTTTACTGCCCTGACTGCCCTCTCCTGGACCTGCTTCACAAACCAGCATGAACAAGGACCCGCAAAGGCTTTCAAGCCATTATGGTGGTTCTGGCTCGCTGCAACTGGTCTTGCTCTCGGTGCCACTGTCAGCGTGAAATGGGTCGGTCTGTTCACAATTGCATGGGTTGGATCATTGACCGTGCTACAACTCTGGGTTCTCCTTGGAGACACAACGACGGTCACTCCAGTGAGTAAATCCTTGAAGCATGAATGAACAGCTACTAACGTGCGACAGCGACGTTGGTTCAAGCACTTCTTTGCCCGCATCTTCTGCTTGATTGTCATCCCAGTTACTTTCTACATGGCCATGTTCGGTATCCACTTCTTGTGCTTAGTCAATCCTGGCGAGGGCGACGGGTTCATGTCTTCGGAATTCCAGGCCACTCTGAACTCCAAGGGCATGCAGGATGTGCCAGTGGATGTTGCATTCGGAAGTCGTGTCTCACTCCGTCACCACAACACCCAGGGCGGGTATCTCCACTCCCACAACCACATGTACCCAACTGGAAGCAAGCAACAGCAGATTACTCTGTACCCACACAAGGATGAGAACAATGTTTGGATCTTGGAGAACCAGACCATTCCAGAGCACGAACCAAAGCTCGAGGGACCAAAGGCATGGGATTTCCTGAACGTAACCAAGATCAAGGATGGCGATGTCCTCCGTTTTTATCATATCACCACTCACCGAAGACTCCATTCCCACGACCAGCGTCCTCCAGTCACCGAAGCCGAATGGCAACAGGAAGTTACTGCTTACGGTTATGAAGGCTTTGAAGGTGATGCCAACGATTTCTTCCGTGTCGAAATCATTAAATCTATGTCTAATGGTCTCGGCAAGGAGTACTTGCGGACAATTCAGACCAAGTTCAAGCTCGTTCATCTCATGACTGGATGTGTTCTTTTCTCGCACAAGGTCAAGCTCCCGGACTGGGGTTTCGAACAACAGGAAGTCACTTGCGCCAAAGGAGGAACGCTTCCAAACAGTGTTTGGTACATTGAGCAGAATGAGCACCCAATGATTGGCGAGGATGCCGAGAAGGTCAACTACCGCAAGCTAGGATTCTTTGGAAAGTTCTGGGAGCTCCAGCAAGTCATGTGGAAAACTAACGCGGGTCTTGTTGAGTCGCACGCGTGGGATTCCCGTCCACCATCGTGGCCAATCTTGAGCCGCGGAATCAACTTCTGGGGCAAAGACCATCGCCAGATCTACCTCATTGGCAACCCAATCATCTGGTGGTCCTCTACTTTTGCTATCTTGGTATATGCTGCGGTCAAGGCTCTGGCTATTATCCGATGGCAGCGTGGATTCAACGATTACTCGATCATTCCCTTCAAGCGATTTGACTACGAAGTTGGCACGTCGGTTCTCGGATGGTTCTTTCACTACTTCCCATTCTTCTTGATGGCCCGTCAGCTATTCCTCCACCACTACTTCCCAGCCTTGTACTTTGCGATCATTGTGCTCTGCCAAACCTTTGACTTCTTGTTTTCGCGCTTCAGCCTTGGTCCTCTTAGACAGCCTGTTGTCGGCCAGACCGCAGCAGTTGCCTTCCTTGCTATCTCAATTTTCGTGTTTACACAATATGCTCCTCTAGCATATGGTGGACCTTGGACAAAATCCGAGTGCAACAAGGCTAAACTTTTTGGCACCTGGGATTGGGATTGCAACACTTTCCTTGAATCGTATGATGCATACGCAAGCATTCAATCGACTCCTGCCTCGAATATTCCAGCTTCGGCAGTCCCAGCTGGAAATCAAGTCGGCGAGCCCGAGAAGAAAGCACACGTCACGCCAGAGTCTGACAACCCTCCTCCACCACCTCCACCACCCCAACAAGCCCCACCACAGGACGGAGAGGAGCGAATCATTAACCGTGAGGAAAGGGTGGAGTACCGTGATGAAAACGGTAGGCTTCTCAGTCCTGAAGAGGTGGAAGAGATGAAGGACAAAGTCAGCTTCCAGGTATGAATGCGACAGCAAGCTCACCTAGTGCGCTCACTAATCGAACGACAGACTCGCTATGAGACCAGAACACGCATCATCGATGCGGCAGGCAATGAGGTCTACGAAGGACCTGTAGACGGGGCACCTCGAGAAGTTGCGCCGCCACACCCTGATGTCGAGGGACCAAACTCGAACACGGGCAAGGCTCCATCAGAGAGCGATGCTTCCAAACAACCTCCCGTTGTTGAAGCAGGCTCGGTCAAGGACGAGCAAAGCATTATAGAAGAGGAGAAGAAGCCCAGGCCAGGCAGCGAGGGCAACGAAGCCACAGGAAGTAGCAGTTAGAAGGAATTCAAGGATTCCACATATCAGTGGAACTATGTAATGCTGGTGACACGCAACCAACGGAGTTCTGCTGTCTGGGATTTGGCGGGGATTAAAAAAAATTCTTTTGTAAGATACTTAGGCTTTTGGGAGTGGTCTCTCAGCAGGATGATGAATGAGGATTGGTGATGCGGTGGTTGAATAGAGTAATTGCTTGCATCTGAACAGTCCACTCTCTGCTGCGCGCAAAAGCACAATTAGAATGAAGACATGTACACCGTATGATCAATATCTTGTTCAGGATCCATTCGAATAGGAGTACCTAACGTGACATGATTATTGTCGGTGACCTCATTGAAGTTTAGGGTCTGCAGGGTGTTTCTCCGAACCAGTGGGTGGGTATAACCTTTTGACCTCCAATGCTTGAGGTTGCGACTCACCACACCTTTCTCCTTTTTACTTTGAGCGCGATCTAAATCCTTTATATTCACAACCATGGCAACGGCGATATCGACAGAAACTGCTTTCAAAGCGCGATCATTAGTACGTTCACCGTCCATTCATCACCAGCATATCAAATCTTCCCGGACAATGCCTTTGTAACGCTTTTGGCTTGCCTCTTCACTCCCACGAAATGATTCATGCTGCTGTAGACATTGCGATTAATGAAGTTGCCAACAGTACCGCTCCCTCCTCCGCACGTCATCCCAATTCGCCGCCTATAATTTCCGCGAGTATGCGCAGCGGAGGACGAGAGATGCCTTCAGGGAACATAAGAATGAGAATGATGAGGGGAAATTGAGGGGTTTGCTTGAGGAAGCGAATAAGGAGTTGCAGGTTCTGAAGGTATGTGGATGATTCCTGTTTGGAGGGTGGTTGGTGATGAGGAGGATGAGCAGATGTTGGGGAGGGGGAGGCGTTGGGAAGTTGGGTTGGAAGAGTTGGAATACATGACAAGGGACAGGCAAAGTCGAGATGATTCACAGCTCGAGACGGCCGTCACAGCTGCCGTTGGAAGGTCAAGAAGTGGACGGGTGCAACATGTCAGTGGCAAGAGTTGGTAACAAGAGTTGCGGGCAAGGGATATAGAGATCGCGAATTGGCATCACGATAGGACAGAGGGCGGCAATTTGGAAGATCATGCTAATTTATCTCACAGAGACAAACAGTAATAAGCCAATTCTTCCAGATGGACAGACTGGTAGTGGAAGGTGGCAAGACGGGCGAGCAACAGGGTAACAGCGGTGGAATTACACGACAGAAAGACACTGGGTATTGATCATTAACGGCTCAATCGATTTGGACAAAGCTAACAGATCTTCTAGCTGGGACTAAAACGACCGACTTGGCTTGTCTGGATTTTACGAACAGACTGTGTATTTTCATGTACAATATAGATTGCCAGAAGACTGGCGATCAAATGGACAAATAACGATTCTTACCTCAGCTATAGACCAATGTCTGTCCTCTACGACCAAGATGGTGATATTTTTGCTTCAATACTCTCGAGTTGAGGTCAAGGGCGATGGCGAACAACTGCGCACGACTTTCGGTCTTTGCATGGAGTCGGTCGCTCGCTGCTCACAGAAGTGCCAAATCTGGTCACCCGGGTCAGAAACCCAACGGATATTGAAATACAGATCTCTGGATTCCGACGAATCGATGATTGCGAGCCTCGCTGCAGAGGCTACGCTACATGATTCTCTCCTGCTTGATAGCCAAAGTTATGCAATCATATACGGTCTTTCTACTCAGGATCGTAATCGCTGTTGAACTATTTTTCGTCTATCCATGAGTTGCAAGACACAATTTGAAGGCTTTGTGCGCCGCTGTGCTATCCCCCTCATTCGTTATGTAGGCAATGGAACCTGCTACCGAGAGAAAAGGTATCATCATTTATCGCATGCTCGCTATTATCATACCAAGATGCTAGATATATCCCTCAGCTGGTGAGAACCGCCTGCGCTAACATCCGAAAATAGAATATTAATCAGTACCAGTTCAAGAGATCTCTCTAGGTTCACCTCAATGCCCATTACCATCGTCATCATCATCGTCATCCTCGCCTTCATATCCCCAAACCGAACCAGTATCAGCTCCCATGTTCCCCATGCTCCTCCTCATCGTTGCCGCCGCATGCCCTCGAACAAGCACTTCCAATCCTACAAGAGCGTCCTCACGATTTATCCGAGAGTAATATGTCGCCGGCGTTCCATCAAAATGTGTCGCGACCTTTATTTCGCCCGTCTCAGCAAATTCTACCATCACCATAGCATAGTATATTTCCCCCGCCGCACCCAAGCCAGTGCTGATGAAGCAGTTCCATGGTCCCTCAGCTTCGCGACGAGTTCTGACATATGCGTATTCTGCGTGGCCTAGATCATCGTGATTAGCTATGGGTGCTTGAAAGTGTGTGTATGTCTGCATATACTTACTGTAGATTATGTTTTGAAGATGTTGTTTCCTCTTTTGTTCCCTCTCTTCTTCCATCTTGGCCAACATGTATCGCCGCCACGCATGTTTATCCATGGTGGCTAGAGAGGTCTCTTTTTCGCGAATGGTGTTGTAGTGGCTCAAGTTTGACGGTGTGATGTGGTTCTGGGAGGTTGTATGTGGTGAAGAGATCAGTTGCGGAATGTTACTTTCTAGCCTCCTCTCGTTGCGAGGAAAGAGCATACTGTTTCAGTTCAAATGAAAAGCAAGAGCGCAACTGCACAACAAGCCCATAGCACGAGCTTGTAACAACAGCCAACCTTGATGCATTCCGCCTAAATGGAGATGAACTGCGCAGAGTATTTTGGTGGTCTGAACTCCGAAACTCGCCAGGCGGCTCAAAGACTCGCTCTCAACTTCGAGACGTTGCGGTACATCTCAATGGTTTGGAAATCTCAGCAGTTACGATGCGTGGTCAGCAAGTGGCTTCGACAGCACCTGCAGAAGTCTACTAACGCATTTTGGCAGGGAGAGAAGCTGGGTGCATGAATGGCATGCTCAGGGAGGGACGAGAATCAACAGGTAGCCCATAATGAGTTCCTTCCTTGTCTGTCTGCATCCCTACCTTCGTCCCAAGCCGCCGTCATACTGTTGGTAGAGCCGTGGAACCTTTTCCACTTTGTCTCTGCAGCCTTTAGCAATGCTGATTCATGTTACAGTCTTTTGCTAGAAATTGGCGACATCAATTTCCAATTGATCCTGTTGTGTGGAGATTATCATTGCAGGTTTTGGGGGTAAGGAGTGTACGCCGTGCTTGTTGGCTGATCGTCATCCAGATGAGCTCACTATGAGGTTCGAATACGTGCTAACTTTAACTGTGTTCTCTACTTAATTTCTATTTTAACGCCCCAGCCGAAATTATATCTCATTTTCCAGGCTCATCTTCTCACGTTCAGATATACAAGGGGGAGACAAGCAGCTGGCATTAGCCATTATATCATTTCCCCCCGGTCCATGAGCACAACCGAGTCTGTTACCCAGATTCTTCAAAAAATAGTGCTAGGATATCTTCCATAGGTCAGACTCTGGCCCGGAATGAGCTGGGCTACAAAACAATCGGATTGCGCGACTTCTGCCCAGCTACCTACCCCCGAAAGTATTCTTTCTGTGTATTTGCACTACCAGTTGTTCGTAGCCTGGCTGCCTACCTACGGAGGTACGCGTGTGACTACGACCACGTCACTAGGTAGTACGTTGTGAAGAACTGCGGTGCTTTCTTTGACCAAGGTTGGCTGGGTTTTTGATGATTTTTGGGTGTACTCCCTCCACACAACCACTTGCCTTGCCAAGTAACAGACTGCTCACCAGCACCATTGCGAACAGCGGCCTCACTAACTGGGTTGTTCAAACACTCGGCTATCCCCTTCGCACACGCGTCGTGGCTCCAAATCCAAGGACAGACGGGTAATCTCCTATCGCATTCGTTCCTCGCGTTAACCAAAGCTCGCTGGCACTAGCTCTTAGCCACCCAGGACGTCCTGCAGCTACTGGGTATTGGACCCGCTGGACAACTGTACATTCTGGCAAGAGCGCGCGTGAGAATCAACCGCGCCGCACGAAACCAATGGATACCACTACCAAACATTAATCCAAGACGCATGGACAACCTGCTCAACTTCCTTACCCACGGCCAAGCTGGCACCAACACTATCCGCAACCTCGACATCGACCTCTGGAAACACTACGTAATACCGAACATAGGGTGATGGATGGCGTTCAACGTGGGATGCTTCCGAAGACGATATATAGCGCCGCAACAGGCCTGTCGAGAGTCGCGAAGATGGTGTAAATGCAACCGCGGGAGCCTCGCAGAGGACAGGACAAGGAGGCGCATAGGCGAACAATCGCGATCAGCAGAACCGAACGGATATCCAGACACCAGACTCGAGAGAGCGTGTGCGAGGAGCTGGAACCATAGTGGTGTGAGGAGAAGAGCCTGGAAGTAGGAGTAATGGTCGGAACTCCGGATCTGGACGTAGGAGAGCGGATAAAGAAGAGTGTCGCGGTAGAGCACGCGGCTTTGAGAACACTAATACTTGGGGCGTTGGAGACTTTGGCAGTGGTGAGCAACGTACTACACCACGTACCTAGTACCGACCTCTACCGGCAGTAGGATCGGAGCTATCAGACGACGACGACCTAATCTTCCTTAACTAGACCAGCCAGACCAGCCAGACTAGTAGTAGAGCTTGGGCACGCCAAACTCGACCAATAAACATGGATATACGCACCCCACGTCGCGACGCTAATGAGGACGATGGGGACATCGAAGTCCTCGGTTAAAATCGTCCATAAGTACCCGTTGGAACCTCTACGAGATCGCAAGCGTCGTCTTCTAGCAGGCACTCCGTCGGTCAAGCTTTACGAGCCTCGATATCGGTACGAGCTGGATTGAGTGGAGGAGCAAATAACTAATTAGCCACCTTGAACCGCCATCTTCGGATCTAGTAGACTCGTGTGACGGAGGGAGAGGGAGAGGGGAAGAGGATTGAGTAGCGTTACTAGGAGCATCGAGTGTCCCGGAATCCTCCTGCATAGCTGAAGAGCTGCTCTCTTGACTATCCCATCCCTACAAGATTTCAATGTATTGAGAAAACTGCACGAGGCTTCAATTGAGAGGCGATGAAGCCACCGAATATACAGAAGATTGACGCTTTAACATGGCCCCTTAATCTCTCTCTCTGAAACGCCAATGTACGGCAATTGACACGGCAATCTTGTCACATCCTCGTAGCTGGCCGTCTTGTATGGTTATAGGTAGGGGGCTCGATGGGATATAAACCTTAACCGGGCGTGAGGGCGTCTCTAATCGGAGGGTATCTTGGATAGACGGACCAGTATTGGTATTTTATTGAATTCGAGGAGGAGAGCGCTATCTTTTGCAATTTCTGAGGCGTCATATTGCTTCCGAAGGCCTAACACAAAATCGGTTGATGAAATCTCGAAGATCCATACATCTGCTCCGTTCTCGTCTTTATGAATGTAGTTGGCGAGAGTCGCCTGAGAGAGGGGATAGATGGGTGAAACATCTGAGATGAAAAAGATCATGGTAACTTCGCCTATGGCTTCGAAGAATGTAATCAGGTCTTGTATGCGGCTGCCGAACGCTGTAGCTCCTATGAGGATGAAATCTGGCGGATAGGACGGGATACTAACGAGATCGGCGGAAACACTATGGGTGACGAAGGGGCGTTTTTCTGCGATAGTTGCGTCTGACTCTTTTGTAACGACTGGAAACTGGTAGGTAGATAGATGGTTGAAGGTGTAGAAGAGAAACTTATTGATAGAAGTTACCGAATGGATGCACCTCATGATAGGCTCGGAGCTGTCGAGGTCAAGACTTCCAAGAGACACGTACCTATCGAAGACAACGGCTTGGAAGCGACTCCGGACCTAGCGAGCCAATAAACCTACCAATTCGAGTACGAGACTCTTTTAGTTGGAGGTTGTCAATTAGCTTATGCTCGGGGTCCCTTCCGCATCCCGGCCATTAATCAGTAGTGACTCTTATTGCATGATACTCATGGTCAAAAAGTGACCCTCCACGATACGTGTCATTATTAAAGTGCGGCCGTAGAATCCCTGAGATAGTTCCGGGGTAAGGAGGCTGGTTTAGATAATCTTTGATGAACTTTACTCGAGATCTTGGTATATTGGACAAGGTGGAAGTTGGAGGCCAATCTCTGTCATGCCCCAGCTCGTCCCTCAACGCTACGTTGATAATCGGCATAATCGACGGCTAGTGTGGAATAATGGTGGATACTACAGGAAGAGTAGCTTTGTTGGGGATCGGCTTTGCTGTAATTGCGGCTTTCTTCGAGATAGGCCTCTGTGAGATTACTGGTACAACATCGCGACCTGTATGATAAGGAGTATAAGCGCGTTGACCTAGATCTATTAAATGGTCGACAAGTTCCTGCTGGTATTCTTGTTCGAGGAAATCGGACTCCGCGCTCGTCTTGTCTTCTGCTGAGAGGTGGCCGGCTTTGGGATGAGGGATCGTGGGGCTTGAGAATTCAAAACCCATGTAGCGCTTGAGCGCTAACTGGTCCGTGGGAGCGTTAGTACTGGTGAGGTTGAAAAAAGGAGATAGTAATATACCTTCGACTATATATTCAGTAACTCTCGCAAACTCTGCGGCATTCAATGCGAAACTATTTCTACTGGGTCGCTGGACGTGTTGTCGCTTTGGGTGTCGGGTCGCTTTGTTAACGGCGGCGAGTATTCGACTTCTGCATAGTAGAGAGTCGCGGGCAGACCAGAAGGTTTTCGGAGAGGGGAGGGAGAGAGTACAAGAAACGAAAGTACATAATAAACGAAGATGTATAATCAACAGACGGTACGAGAAGAAAAGGTGGAATAAGTTGATGTTGTAGTGCTCAATTGGGTGTAGGAGTTGGATGCGACTGTCACGTTACTTTACCGCGCTAGAACAACCCTGGTTTGAAGCTGAAGCGAGCGGCAGTGGCCTCACCTCCGCGGCAGCAAAAGTGCCATTACCGTACCTCCTACTTTTGAACCGGGCTTTTGTGCCGCATAGTCAGCGTGACTACAATCCACTTCTGCCAGAGCTTTCAAATTGTGACTATCGACCGAGAAATCCCACCATTGTTTTCGCTTCTCCCAAGGCAGCCACTGTTTTCTGAGTTTGTCAGCACTAAATTTCCAATCACTGGCCCTGATGTTACTGACAGCCATCAAAACTTTTTGATGTGACCGTCTTCAATCTCACATAAGATCTTCTCGAGAAGATCCAAGAGAGCATCGTTGAATCCCTCCATCAATCCTTCACTATAGAAAGTCTCGGAAGACTGGAGAATGTACTCCTTTGGCATCGTGTGCGACGAGGTGGGCTTGATAACCAGTTGGATGGTGGGGCCATTGGGTGATGCGAGTGACGATTCCAAAGTTGATTAGAGGCTCATGATGACGAGCAGCTGCATTTTCTGTTTCTTTGTTTTTAGCACAAAGTAACCTTGTAGCCGCCGCTTTGAACTATCCTTTCACTTACCCTTGATCCGAATCTCGAGCTATTGGTTTTCGGTGGCTATGTCCGACATGACTTTGAATGGTGATCGAAGATGTTGTTCGTTGAGGTCAACGAATATGTGATGAGTGGACAGGGTACTGAAAGTTGTAGTGGGATGGGGAAGAATGTGGAAGTGGCCGTTGTCGAGATGGAAGTGTATGTAAAGGAGAGACAGAGACTAACAAAGAAATTCGCAGAAGACTGAATGTAGTTGCAGTAATTTCAGGTAAGCACAGTCAAGTCAAAATCAATTCTTTGTGTCGAGATCGACATGTCTAATTTCCTGAGGAATCAGCAACAAGTTCTTGTCAGAACTTCAGAGCCATTAGTCTCGACGGAAGGTGTAGAATATTATTTCAAAGTGCTGAAATATCCTGTACCCTAATCCATGTTCATGCTAAATAATCTTACCACAACCACATCTTTCTTCTTCGATGGATATATTTGTTTCGGCCAAGGCGATCACCGTGATCCAAAGCTAGCATAACCGGCATATTCCCCCTGTATCTTCCATCAGGCCTCTCTCCGAGATGTCACCAGAAAGAAACACCGATGACATAAAGCGTCTTGCAATAGTGAATCCTGGAATTCCTGCTTGGAAATATGGGGTTTTATGTCTAATCTCGAGGTGTCTTCCAGGCAACGACAGGTATATCATTCTTCACCGATATTTCAATCCTCCTGTTAATCTCAAGAAAAGTGTTCTAAAGTTCCTGATGAATCGCGAACTCAGGGCCGCCGCTTTCTACCACCAGTTCTTCGTGATCGACTTGAACGCGGAGTTGGCCAAGCCGGGTGAATGTCCGGTGACAATGATCCTGCAGTTGAAGTGGTTCTTATCTTCCCGACAAAAATCGCAACTCAGATTTGAAGACGGATCATACTCGCAGCGCCTGAGGATTGAGGTGAGGTTAAGCTTGGAGGTAGGGATATTGCCGACCGATGCTAGGTTCTCTATCGCCATGTAAGTGATGGAATTTTTAGTGCGATTTCTGATCGTACGCTTGATCCTGTTTTCCAGGGTTGATTGTGTGTAAGCAGGCGTAGCATAGAGAGCTCCGTATTCTCCATCTTAGCAAGCTTAGCTAGGATTATCCGCTTGCAAAGAGGCTTTCGGTAAATGGTTTGTTGCAGGTCTTGCGGTTGTATTTGAACTACTTCCTAAGGCATCATGTTGATCTTCACAGTACTATGTATACTCTGGCTTTGGTCAGGCGTACGGCGGGTCTTTGGCAGTCACAGAGGTGATAGATACTATATGACGGTAAATTTCTAGGGCGACCGTGTGCGAACAGTGTGGATAGAAGAGGAAATAATATCGAGAGTGTTGTGGTGATTGCAAGTGTGGCTTGTAGTTGAGGCCGAAGAAATAAAAATCCTGAAACGGCAATCTTCGGCAATCTTGACTAACTTTTGCGTGGGCAATTCAACTTAACATCAACACAACCTCACTATCCTTCGAGATCTCCATCAGCCTTTGCCTTTGATTTCACGTCCAAGCAGCTGCCCTTACATGTATAAGCATGTATCTTCTTTGGCCAAACGAAGGCGATAAATCCCAGACAGAGATCTGTCCTGATATGTAAGAGATTGTGGTCCTGCTCACTGGACTTGACCTTCGTTCACAATTGCCTACTGCCTATCTTTATGTTGCTGGACTAATGTTTTCTTCCATTTCGAGAAAATCCGAACTTTGTAACTGAGTTTATAGTTGTAAGGCTCAATTGACTGCTATTAATAGGACGACACCATTGTGCTGAAGTCACGCACAATTACAGCTCTCACATCTCTTAGGCTAGACTCGGCTTTCAATGAATTTATGTATTGATGGCTCAATTAATATGGGTTGTAGCGGTTAATTTTTAATAACAACTGTTAACCATAATATCTGTTGATAAAGTGGTCCAATTACACAACAGAAGTTCTTAGTATAGCCTACAAATTGATATCCTACTGGCCTCCAATATCCCTCTCCAGCACCGATTGCTCAACCTGTGCACCACTGTAGCAGAATACCATGGCTCCGTTAGCCCATACTAACGCTATGACGAGACAAGAGTCAAGGTCGCCGCTCTTTCCACCATCTTCTGGCCCAGAATCGTTGACAACAACTGCCCTTATCACAGGAGCGGTTTGGATCTGTCGTATTACTCATCTCTTTCTGCGCCTATTTTGTAAGACTCAGTCGAATCCGAAAGCTGAAGAAAGAAGAGGAGGAAGATCGTCAAAGGGAGGAGAAACGCCGTCAAAGAGGAGAGGCAAACCGTCAGAGAGAGACGTTATTGGCAGAGCAGCGACCGCACTGGGAAGCCGAGTTCCACGAAGGAGATATCCCGCATAACATACTGACGACGTACAAACATGAGTTTTTCAACCTCTCTCCAGAAGAAAGGGAGGCCTTGATTCCCGTGAGCTTGAGGTGCAAATGGGATGACGATGCGACTATGTCGCCGAAGATTCCGTGAGTGTTATTCAGGAATACGGTGTCAATCGCAGAACAAATGAAGGATGTCGCCAATTCGTGATGGGAAAATGGTGGGAAGACCATGGATGACATACAGTCTTAGCACAGCTAAACTCTAGAGAGGGACCTTCAAGATTGCAGCGTAGCAATTTCAGTCTACCCTTGATCGTAACGTCTCCTACACGACACTACAAATACGTCGGAGACGCTGAACTGGGCGGGGCACCCTCAAGGTTGCAGCGCAACAATTCTAGTCTACGCCCAAACCTAATGTCGCCTACACGACACCACAAACACGTACAAGATTTTGAGCTGGAAGAGCGACCGCCAGGATTGCAGCGCAACAATTTCAATCTGCGCTCAAATCTAACGTCGCCTACACGACACCATCAAGACCTAGAAGACGTGGAACATGGAGAGCTATCTCCCCGAAACTCACCCTATGGCTATTATATTTCACCACCACACTCTCCTGTCAGAGCAAACTCAAAAGTTATTACTCCTCCGCATGGGATCGACAGTCTAACTAGCCGTAACCCAAATCTCCAGGTCTACTCAGCCGATCGTGACCCCAAGGGTCATGATGATCGGTATGATGCTCGTAGCATCGACAGTACAAACCGCTCTGGATACTTGGAACCCCCCGGTCGCAACCGTAGACAAGTAGCTCTCTCTGTAGCTCCCTCAAACTTTACAATGGGATCGTCGTGGGAGATACCTGTAGGATACGAACACGTATATGATACTCGACAAAGTACATACACTGACGCCGAAACGAACATTTCAAACGACGAATACAAAGGAGAAGCTGACAGAAATCGAGCTGAGTACCATCGACTTGAACAACAGAAATAGTGGGAGAGAGAGGCGAGAGAAGACGGAGAAGAGTAGGGAGATATCGGCATGAGGATAGATTAGATAGGGCCAAGAGGCAGTATACGCGATAATGACGACAGAGAAATGTCTCAGACATTATGCCAGAGAGCGGTTTCTAGCGGAGGACGTGAGACAACGGTCTCGTTGGGGGATGTGTTTTCTTCACGGCATACTATGCCATTTTGAGTCCTATCCATAAAGGTGGTTCCTACTGGTCGAATGGTTTCTCTACTTGAGTAGGGAGGGAGAATAATGTCATGACTGATTTGGCGATCGATTTGAGGAATCAAGAAAGCTTTCTCGGGGCTTCTGATAGGTAGAACCTGCGAATGTTGATTCGATTATTGCCGTAAACCTAAGACTCTCCATCTTGAAGCGTGAAAAGGGTAGGCTCGATCTCTGCGCAACAATCGATTTTGTGATCGCATTTTCTTCCGTAAAGCGAACGTTGTCCAAGGCTTCTCCACACTTTTGCCATTTCGCACCGAAAGTGATGTGGTCCTCACCATACCAATATGACAATCTGTAACGTGTAAACGTCCAAGCGCCAGGGCCATTGATTGATACAGATATATTCAAGACGCGACCGAGACCCGCACCGCCTATCAACCTGAATCTGTTCATTGCACCCAAGAAGCTTATCCCGGAAGAAGATCAGAGGCAAGCCACAAGAGCCCTACCACTGACAACCAGAAGACTCAGGAGCTTCTCCACCACAGCCAAAACATCCGACAAAGAGTACGTGGACAACACTATGCACAACCTTTGCCATGCCATCGTTACTTCCCTCTGACCCGGCTAAGGGCTCGAACCTGGGAATCCTCAATACATGCGACGACATATTAGGCTTGTCATCCAGCTAACGCCTTGTTTCAACACTGCGAGTCTGTCTACCAAGAAGGTTATCATCCCTTGGCTGAAGAATACATTACACATTACTCATGCACATGCTGTGATGATGGCTCCTTCAAAATGGCAAAGCGCACCCTCAGTGGTCCGTCTTTCCAGAGACGGATTGGCCGTCCGTGGTGTGTTCCAGGTTGAGAATGTTTATTACTGGGCTGCGTAAGAAGCACATCTCTCCAGGGTCCAATTGAATATAATGGCCTTAGCGAAAGCAATATGCTGCATCTGGGCGGCTTGTCTAATCTACACAGTGTTGTAGTTCCGCCGTCCAGGGATTCTCGAGCACATTGGAGATGTAGGTACTGGTGCCACTGGGGTAATGATAGAGGCTATATTGCACGCGAGACCCAATAGACTTCAATCGGTATCCTTTCGCTCTTTGATTCAGGTTCACAGGTCGACAAAAATGTTGTCACTCTCCCTAATCAGTTGTGCGATCCTTCTGGGCCTTGCCAATGGCACTCCGACACCTTTGGAAGCTCTCGACCAGCTCGCAGAAAAGAAAACTTTCAGTCTTCAGACGATCGAAGTCGACAGAAAGGAACCACGATCATTGCTCGATGAAATAACTCACACATACATGAAGTACAATGCTGATCCACCTGCATACATTGAGGCCGCGTTGAAGATAGCACAAGACGAACCTGCTGCTCCAGCTGCAGCTGGAGGTACAGCCACGACACCCGCGAAATCGATCGGCGGAGACAAGGAGTATCTGATTACCATGAAAGTTGGAAATCACAACCTCACTCTAGACCCCGACACTGGTTCCGCAGATCTGTATGTTCCACCTGCTCCATTTTCATGTCCTACCCGGCGGACATGCGTCCCATCCCTCATTAGTGAAGGCCACTGACAAGCCGCACACAGATGGGTATTCTCAACATTACAACCTACGGCAGAGCGAACGGGTCGACCTCAAAATCGGGTCTACGATACTACAGGTGGTGCTAAGGTTCTGGACGGACATTCATGGACGATCCGCTATGGCGATAGAAGTGGAGCCAATGGCAAGGTGTACCTCGACAAGGTTTCGATTGGTGATCTCGTCGTCCCTAACCAGGCTGTCGAGGCCGCGACCACGGTATCCAAGACGTTTTCCAAGGACCCAGCCAACGACGGTCTGCTTGGTCTCGCTTTCAGCAAGATCAACACAATCAAACCAGCCAAGCAGCTGACTTGGTTCGACAACATCAAGCCAAAGCTCGCGAAGCCACTTTTTGCAGTCTCGCTGAAGCGGAGAGCAGTTGGCTCCTACGACTTTGGCTACATGGATAAGGAGAAATATACTGGCGAGATAGTATGGGCGAATGTGAAGGGCAACAAGGGGTTCTGGGACTTCCCCATCACTGGCTTTGCAGTTGGAGCAGGACAAGAAGTTCCAATCACAACAAGTGCAATTGCCGATACAGGTTCTTCACTTTGGTATGCGCCCGCCAAGATGGTAGATGCCTATTACGCCAAAGTTCAGGGCGCAACTTTCAGCAATTTCGCGGGCGGATGGAGCTTTCCATGCAGCGCCAAACTGCCTGACATTTCTGTTACGGTCAGTGGAAAGAAGGTTGTTGTGCCCGGTGTCAATATGAACTACCAGAGCATAGCAGGTTCGTGCATGGGTGGGCTGCAGAGGGATACTGGCATGCCATTCAGCATTGCGGGGGACGTGTTTCTCAAGAATCTGTTTGTCGTTTTTGAGCATCCCGTGGGCGGTCAAGCCAGACTGGGGTTCGCATCGGCAGCGAAGTAATGGTAGAGTAGAATCGAATGAAGGAATGAAGGAGCCATGGCTGCCATCCATTGCGATTCACTGCGATTCACTGCCATCTACTGCCATCTACTGACCGCCATCTACTTCCTACCATCCACTGCTATCGACGAAATAAGTTACGAGGAATAGTCCGACTCTCTCTGGCTCAATGCATGACTTGAGTTGTGAGGAATGGTCTGACTATGGGTATGGTATGGTATGGGTAACGAGAAACGGCTCGGAGTTCGTATAGGTGTGACCCGCTCCGGCGGCATTATCCCAAAGAAGACGTTTACGTAAGTAGACGTCATTCGTCGTGCAGGAAGTCTCGACCCAGGACAGAACGAAAACATTTTTTCAGTCGACAGACACTCCTACTCGCTGACAATCTCCACTCCACCCTTTTGATTTCTTAACAATGTCAGACCCCACCGCCGAAGAGGAACGACAGCAGGCAAAGGTCGTCTCTAAACATCTACCCACTGAGTACCATGCTGATTTCGAAGGCGCTCGCTATGCGTCAGGGAACCCCTCTGCCTCGGCACCAGACCTCCGCCAGGATGAGGGCGAAGGAGAATCGTCGCTAAAACTCCAGGGCGGAGACATACACCGTGATTTGTTCAAAATTAATGCACGAGCCAAATTACACAAACGGGCCGCCACTTTCTCCCATCTTCCCGATGCTGAACCCAGGCTGGCCGAGGAGACTGCCTCTGAGCAACAAGTACCAGGAGGTTTTCGACGAGCATTTATTCGACAGAAATTGCAGCGAAGAAATAATTACTACGGAAGGACAACCCCAGTCACTAGGAATTTTGTTGAATTCCTCGACCTTTATGGAGCCTTTGCTGGCGAAGACCTTGAGGATTCTGATAATGAATCAGTGTTTGACGAGAACGAGGATGAAGATCAAGAGGACGCGAGAAGGCAAGCCGAGGAACCCACCGAACGTCGTCCACTTCTTGGAAAACGGATGAGCTCGAGGAGGGAAAAGAAAGGAGATGCAGGAATGATGCAATCGTTCTTTACTTTGCTCAAGGCTTTTATTGGCACCGGAATCATGTTTCTACCAAAGGCTTTCAACAATGGAGGAATTGTCTTCTCATCAATCACCATGTTAATGGTTGCCACGTTGTCTATGGTCGCTTTCCATCTACTGCTCCAATGTAGAACCCAGTACGGAGGCGGTTATGGTGACCTTGGAAAGGCAATCGGTGGCCCCAAGTTCAGATCATTGATTTTGACATCAATCGGGATATCTCAGATCGGTTTTGTATGTGCTGGAATCGTCTTCGTGGCCGAGAACCTCTACTCTTTTCTTGAAGCAGTGTTGAAAGGCTCGAGTCCTTTGCCGATCAAGGCTATCATTGCGCTACAGCTGGTCGTTCTTATCCCACTTTCATTCATTCGAAACATTTCCAAACTAGGCCCGGTGGCCTTACTCGCAGATGTCTTTATTCTCATCGGACTCACCTACATCTACTACTTCGACATCGCTACTCTCGCCAAAGAAGGTGTCAGCAAGACGGTCCAGATGTTTAACCCGCAAGACTACACCTTGACCATTGGTGCCGCTATTTTCACGTTTGAGGGCATCGGCCTCATTCTTCCCATCCAGTCATCAATGAAAAAGCCTCACGCGTTTGAGTGGCTTCTTGCATCAGTCATGATCATCATCACTCTCATATTCACATCAGTGGGCGTACTCTGCTACGCAACCTTCGGATCCGACACACACATCGAAATCATCTCCAACTATCCCCAGGATAGCAAGCTGGTTAATGCAGTCCAATTCCTGTACTCGATTGCCGTGCTAGCGGGAACACCCGTCCAGCTTTACCCAGCTTTGCGCATCATTGAAGGAAAGGTCTTCGGTCGACGATCAGGAAAGAAAGATGTGATGACGAAGTGGAAGAAAAACGCCTTCAGAACTGCAGTTGTTCTTGTCTGTGGCGGCATCTCCATTGTCGGTTCGAGCAATCTGGATCGATTCGTTTCGTTGATTGGATCCTTTGCGTGTGTGCCTTTGGTCTATATCTATCCACCTCTCTTGCATTACATGGGTGTGGCGCAAACTCGACGGGAAAAAATTGGGGATGTCGCATTGATTGTATTAGGCGTTGTCGGGATGATTTACACCACTGCGATCACTTTGATTAATAGCTTCTTGTAGGGAGCTTGCATTTGGTTCTGGCGTTAAAGATGAAAAGTTACTGGATGGAGGCGCTCATACGGATCTTGGAAATGGAACTGCCTGCCCAGACAGTGGGTGTCATTAGCATTGGTGTATAGGGTCAATGCATCATCAATCAATGTCATGTTCAGTATCCGGCTCTCTCTAAATACTAAAAGGCACGTACAATTCCATTTGATACCCCGAACTCAACTGCGGGATCTGATCATACTTCCCCTTCAACGCTCGTCTTGTATTCTGCAAGACCTGCAAATACATCAGATTCCCACCCTCACCTTGCTCCGCCATGGTTTTCAAGAAACCCCAACTCAGAGCTCTTACATGTCCATCGCTGATCGTTGCATCAGCGGGATTTTAGTCATCTTAGCAGCTCGAGTCCATGGTTACGCGCTTGTTCACTCACTTCCAATTTCATAACGTACTCCACCACCCAACCGCTCAAAATTTCTTGGCACGACCATCTCATGTTACGACTCTTTTATTTTTTCGCTATCAACAATAGATTCTAAGTCCGTCGTGCTACTATCTGATTCAGAAGATATCTCGATATCTTTTTTACAAGTTCGCGCATTGTGCCCAGTTACGCCGCAGTTCCCACAGCGCCGTTGAGTTGGTCGGGCTATTTCTTGATCACCGATACCACGAGCCTTCTTCGATCCCTGAGGCGCTACAGACGCCTCTGCAGCTACCTGCGCTGCTGCAGTCCCATACTCCATAGTACCACCTTGCTGGATCCGCTTCCTTTTACGCGATTTTCGCTTCGTCATTACTGCCAATTGCTCTTCAAGCTCGTGGTTGCGCGCAACGAGTAGAGCGTTTTGGTTAAGCATCAATTCAGCGCCCTTAACAAGCTGGGAAAAGCCATGCCTGCGCAGTAACTGGTGACCGAGTAAAAGACTCGCTTACGAGCTTGGATTGGGATCCAAATTCATGAGTATTGCTTGGAGTCTTTGCCTGCCACGACGTTTCTAGGAGACGGGGTTCTGGCGGGGTACGTAGCCGTACTTCAAGGCGGTCCAATACCGCCTGCGCGTCGATAGGGACTAGCCCTACTGCCTCAAAGGCCTTTCGACAATTCTCTTTTGTAAACACGTCGAAAAACGCGTCTTTGAAGGCAGGGAGAAAGCCTTCCTTCTTGATATGGTACACGCGTCGGCGCGCCAAGTCCCGGATGCGTTGGGAGTACTTGCGCTTTAACGGCGAGAAGCAGACCACGTCAAGGGGCTGGAATATATGCGACGAGTGCGATGGCATGCAGAGGGTTAGAATCTTATTTTCGAGGCAGTAGTCCTTGAAATCCTGGTTGAGATGGCTCTCATGGCCGTCCAAAGTGAGTAGCCTGTACCCCCCCCACCTGCCGCCCCTTTGTATGCGCGTCAAAATGCTTCAACCACTCAAGACCAAGCGCGTTATTTGTCCAGTCGTTCTCAGAGACTGAAAGCTTCTAATTGCGCGGTATATCTGCCTCCTCGTACCACGCAGAGATGTGAACGCGTCCTTTGTAGATAATGAAGGGTGGGGTTGCATACCTAGCGGCGCAGATACTCTGGATAACCGTAACCTATTCGCGATCGCCCGGCTGAATGAGTTCCGGCCTTGTACGTCTCTCGGAGGCTGTAACGACCTTCATTGACCCAATAACACCCATCTGGAAGCCAATCCCGTCAAAGTTGTGTGTATCCTCGTCGTGGACGCCGTACTTGGCTTTGGTATCTGCAACGAGCTTGAACCACGCGCCAAGAATCTCTGGATCTTCCTGTAGTATCCTCTGCCTATACTTGGCTCGATTAAAGGCCATCTTGAGCTCATCTGAGCGCGTAACGAACCTCTCAGCCCAGTTTTTGCCCACTGGCTCTCCACCGCGTATAGCTAGCAGTTTATCGGCCATATCTGCTACCTCACAAAGCCGGGGCGCGAATCCTCGCGAATCGAGGTCAAGGATGTATCGGACAAGCGTTTGCTCTTCGGTAAGGGTAAGTTTCCGACCATTTGGTGGTGTTTCGAGGATAAATGGGACTCCTTTAACGCGCTCAGAGAGGATTCGCTGTTTAACGTCAAAGGCACGAGCGGCGGCCCGTTGGCTTCGGAATTGGCCGGCTTGGAGGGCTTGGAGTGCGAGCTGGATTCTCCCTTCGTGTTGGAGTAATAGTGCGTTTCGTTGTTCAGACATAATCACATAAGAGGAATGTTAGAAGTCTTGGCATATTTTGAGCGGTTGGGTAGTGGAACACGTTAATAGTGATTGAGAAATTCCTATAAATCACGACCAAAGTCAAATTGATCCCACTCACGCTATCCAGCAACAGATCCACTTTAGTACCCAAGAGTCAAAAGAACTACTACGCGCACAGCCTAAAAATCATGGTCCAATCCCGTCATATCACATCTCCGGATGCCAGCCCGACTCAAACATCTGCCTCATCGTCATTCGCGCACCCGCCTCGATAGGCAAACACTTCCGAACGGTCCATGGGGTGCCACAGAGCCACTTCCAACGCCCTTCTTTGGGAAGTAATTCGTTGCTAGTCATCTTTCTGCGCCAACCACCAACGGTGTCGCAGCGAGCCTCGAGTTCGAGCTCTTCAACGACCTGTTTGACCACGAATCTGAGCTCTCGACTGATTACAGGATGGACTCGGTTCAATTTTTGAGCGCAATTGTACGTGTTAGGGGTTGAGTTGGTGTCGATTGTTTTGAGGGCAGAAGGGCGAGGTTCATTTTGAAGCGGATTATAGAGCATAGTTGACGGAGATCTGAGATCTGAGACCTGGTACAGATCTAACAGAGATCTAGCACAATACAGATTGTCAGGGAGACATTGACCTCTCGAACTGGCCTCAAGGTATTGAAGTCGGTATAACATTTTAGACCTGGGTGTGATATCGATAGCTTCATGGCGATTCAAGCAGGAATATAATGCTAAGAAACTGTCGCCCTCCATTCCAACTCGAAAGGCCTTCAGTCAAAATGACTTTCTTACTTCCCTGGGAGCTGGCTTAGTTTGTTTGATCATTTTATTCGTGCGAGTCAAAGGCGATAAGAAAAGGGAGCAATAGCATGGTTCGATCAATAAGATCCATCGACCCACGATCTCAATTTCATCCATGACCGCCACTGGGTCTGAGCCATCTCTTGGTGTTGTATGACACTCTTCCTCTTCGACCGCTTCATGGTTGTTAGTATAAGTGAAAACATGCTTAACAACTCACCTGCATCGTGCTTTTCGTCGAAGGCGTAATTGACAGCACTACCATCGGACGGAGTAATCTCCATTCAATCATCTGTGGCCACGGACTTGAACGGTGGTGCCTTTTTGTGAGGGATGAAGAAGACTGGGGTATTGAGACTGTTGTCATAGAGAGTAGGGATGACAGGGCCATCCGCTCGGCCTTTGGAAATGTCTCGGGTGCCTACTAAAGAGCCCTCTACGACAACAACAATCCCTCCTCCAAGCCGTCATTGAAGAAAAATGCCCAGGCAGATAGATACAAGAGGTGTCGCCAGACAGCCAATCATGGTATAGGTTTGTAATGGGTGTCAGTTATTCGGCTCCCCGCCGTGCTCCTGCCTTGCTGTCCGGTGCAGTTCCGGTTCTGTGTGATCATTACTCGCAGCATTTATAGTCGAGCTGTTCCTCAGAGTTCGAAGCTTGAAACCTCAATTGCTTCTGATCTAGAGATCCTCACGTAGACGACTTCATACCTTCATACACCATGAGCTCCGACAGGTAACTATCACAAAGAAAATCGATTCATGCTGTACTAATATACACTCTCACTAGTCACCCAATTCACCCTGCAACGGTGCACTTCCCTATTGCCTTCCTGAGCTTAGCATACGCTCTCGACATCGTCTATGGCCTTTCCACACACCCGCCCTCTGCCAAACTCGTGGCCTCGATCTACGACACGGCTCCCTTCCTCGGCGACATTGCTCGATTCTCATACTACCTAAGCATATTAGGGATCGTGACTGGAATTCCAGCCATACTTTCGGGTGGCCAGCAGTTGGTGGAAATGCTCAAGCGTCAGGATATGGCAAACAAACTTCAAAAGTCCCAGAACAAGTCTGCGACTGTCCAAAAGATGCACCCGAAGCTCAAGGTTGCATTCCTGCATGCCGCTCTTAACGACGCTGCGATTGTTGGAACTGGCTATAATTGGTGGACCAGGAGGGCGATTGCAGGAAACGCTCCAACAGACACAGGAGTCCTCGTCAGCGCTGTGCTTTTGTTCTCGCTCCTTTTCTCAGCGTTTCTCGGCGGTAAACTGGTGTACGAGCACGGTGTGGGTGTCATGCGAGCTGGCGAGACCAATAGAATCAAGTCGCAGTAGAAGGTTGGATACTGGAGGCTGAGGGCAGTGCTCGCGAAACGGACAAGGTGGTGCAGATGGCGGCATGGAGCGAAAGCAGGTCATATACTATATTCCATTCAATTACCCTTTAAGAAGTCTTCAAACATTTTCTATCAATGGCCCAAACTCGCGATTGCTTGCTCTGGTGGCACGGCTAAGATGGCAGGGTTTATACGTCATACACAGTACCGCTTTGGGAACTCCTGGCATGGGAGATTTCCTTGGAAAGTTCAGGTTACGCCACTGTTTAGGACACTGCACACTGTGATTAGGAATCTTGCGCCTTCCAACTCATTTCAACATTTTGTCCATCTGATTCAGCATTCAAAATATCACATACCTCCTCACGAACTTTCAACCATCTCAGCCTCTAGAACAAGATAACAACATGCCTACTGCCTCGGTCATCCTAACTGGCCTAGCAAGCATTCTTGCTGTCCTCGGTCTGGCCGTCTACCTTTTCGGCATCCCACCTGAAATGAAACGTAACATAGAAAGGGCTGCTTTGAAAACAATGGGCGAAAACAAGGCTTCATACATGATGAAAGGCATGTCATAGCATCGGGAAGACTTGAATGACGTCGTCTCTAATGCGCGACAGATCAAATTTCCAAGATCCCAGCCTCGGATCAAAAAGACGTTCAAGATGTCAAGAACACCATCGGCAACATCGGGGGTGGAGCCTTACAGAATCCCATTGGTGAGGAGGGTGGAGAATTGGCAGATAAAGTTACCAGTCCCCTCACTGGCCGGTAAAGGAAGGCTTCATCGATTCGGTTCCTATTTGAGAGACCCAATGAAGGAGCATTTCGATGGCGGAAAATTATGACCAAGCGGGCGTTGAGATATGAAATGGCTTAGGAAGAGGAATAACCTGTGAGAAATTACGTTAAGCCGGATTACGCGTTATCTTCTCCCCCGCCGGTTTAAAAGTTCTGTTCTTGCGTGACACATTGACCTCGGCCACTTTGAACTGCTATCACGCTCACCTGTGCTCGGGAATGCTGTATAGAGATAAACATGGTTCGAGCAACGCCCCACATGTTCCCCCAGCCTTCAACAGCAGCTCGACATTTTCACATGCATTTCGTGCATCGACAGGTGCTGAGGTGCCTATGATTGGAGACAATGAGGAGCGAAAACGTTGCCCCCCACCATGCATTCGATTAAAAAAAGTCTTCAAGGGAACGCTAAGCAAGCATCTAGGTTTCAGCACCTCACATGCAGGGTAAACATCCTCCACAGCGGGATGCATCTTCTATACCGTAGGATGTGGAGATATAGCTCAACCGCCTCTCCATTAGTAGAATCGATCCACCTCGAGTTCCTGCCATTCAGACAAGTGACACTTCGCTCCACAGACCATGAATCACGAACTCGAGAGCTACTCGACCGATCTGTCTCTCTCCCTCTCATCCGACGACGATAAGCCTTCCACGCTTTATGCCCTACTCCCAAAACTCGTTCGAAGCCGGCTACGCAGGCTTCCTTCGATAAGACGTTCAGTACATCACTATAGCAGATCGTACAATGCTTCGCCAGACGAGAGTCGAAGGTCGAGCACAGAATTCCGCACTCCTCCTCCAGGCTACACGTCGAGAGTATCTTTATCAGAGCCAGTCTCTGACAGCGAAGACTTGGAAGACGGAGTGCTATCGCGACCATCGTCTAGCTCGTCCAATTCGAAAGCAGAGGACGGCAAGGGCAGCTGGATAAAGTGGTCGTTCGCCAATCAAGGTATACGGTAGCCCCAGTGCGTTCAAAGGCAGCCTCTAATACACGTTAGGTCTGAGTTTGCTCAACCTTGCAGCACAAGAAGAATCTCTACGGCCCAGAAGACGCCATAGCAGCAGCGCTACCACGCTGAGCCGTCAACTCTACGTCCATGGCCTCACCTATCTTCTCCGGGGCTTGCCTACAAATATGACACCAGACGAGAAGATTTCAATATGGGCCGCTGTGCCACAGGACGTGCTAGACTTGTCCCAAGTCAATAACAATTCGAACGAAGTTGTACGCGCAGCTGAGAAGCGATTGGCAGAACAGAATTGCGAGGAGCCACCTTCGTTTCTGCACCGCGCTCTGGCCACGTTCATTGTGCAGATGTTTGTCCTGTTCCAATTCCTGATTCCTTATATAAACATCTTTGCAGCCGCGGCGTACAAGTACGAGCGACAGAACCGAATATCCGAGCGAGTATTTGCTTCCAGCGTCAACACAGTGGATAGTGTGATGAAGTCAACGGTCCGCCTTACCAATTCGGTGTGCCAGATGAACGATGGCAAGGTCGTACAAGCGTTGAACGACCTAGTGTGTTGGTGGGTTCGAGGCATAACAGGAGGAGTGCATTCTGGGGTTCAAGAAGGCCTGGTTGTTCTCGGTATTGAAAGACCGTACAAACAGGAGGGAGGGTTGAAACGGTAATGATTACAGTCTAGATCTGAACTTAATGTTGGCGTAGGCGTAGAATATCCATATACTCGCACTGTCATATAGAGATGAAATAGAACCCACGATCCAGCTCGGAACGTTGGCGTTGCCGCTTTAGGAATGGTATTGCTTAGCAAATCGTTTTGTTTTGATTGCCCTGTGCGTTTCTTGAGACCGCAACCTTTGATCCTTCGAACATTCTCTGCCATCATCCGTTTTCAAGTTGGCCACCACCTTATGAGCCGGCATAGTGACACAGCACAGACAGCGGATCAAACTTCCGACGACGAGCTTCCTCAAATTACGCGAAGAAGAAGGTTACCGCCGTGGAAGATGAAAGCAGATTTCAAAGTCTCCCTTTTAGACCAGCTCAAGCGCATCGAATTCTTTTTCAAGCCCACAAGTCTAGAAGAGCCATTCAACATATGCATCTAACGAAATTGGAAAATGGCAAAACATGAGGGGGCTCTGGCGAGAAAGATACTCTAGCTCGCTGGTCTACAGCCTTCTCGAACACGAGTATGAAACAAGTTCTGATGCAGGGGTAGGTAACTGCATATTTGACTAACCAACCACTGGATGGTCTTCCTACGTTACCAGAGGACAAACACAATCTATTGGTTGTTCTCCTGTTTATATCCCGTCTCCGAGGGTGTTTTCGCCATCTTCCGCGTTAGCGACAACAAAGGTAGGTTAGACTGGCCAACATTTGACACTGAATACGCCACATTTGGACAACTCTCTGCGCCTTGAGTTGAGACGCGAAATATATTTCAGCGCTGGTACAATGTCATTGGTCACCAAGCTCGCTCCTGCGATTAGATGAATCTTTTTGCTACTGGGCATGGAGCGCGCATCTTGTCCACGGAGTATCTGGGAGCCGTGAGGTATCATCTCATTCGCTACCTGCAAACACCTCCTGTTCGGAATCAAAAGACAAGATGCCAAATGTCAAGGGATCGTGGCAGCGGAAACGCCATCTGCCTGGATGCCAGGCAGACCCTCAAAATCGAGAATTGTTCTTGCCAAGGGCATTGTTCTCCTCAAGGGTATAATAACATCGTTCTATCCTCTTTCACACCGGCCTCCTAATCACGGTTTGACTTCTGTACATATACTCTTTCCTTTCTCGGCGTGTGCTTGGCGCTTAGGTTTCGCTGTCTTTTCTGTTCTTTCAAAATGTTGACATTCATTCTTTTACTATCGTTGACGAGGATGAGCATAGCTGGCTATGCCCTCAAAGACGCTTACACTCCTTCAAATTTCTTCGACATGTTCAACTTCTTCACCGGGGACGATCCTACGCAGGGCACTGGTGAGCAGCGACAGTACCAGGTATCTTCGAATGAAGCTAATATACTGTAGTGAAATTTGTTGATCAAAATACTGCGCAAACTGCTGGCATCATTTCCGCCAATGGTTCCTCAATCAAGTTCGGGGTTGAGCATTCGAGTCCGGCTCCAAATGGCAGGATGAGTGTACGACTCGAATCAAAACAATCGTACAACCAAGGCCTCATCATCGCCGATATTGCGCACATGCCTGGATCTATCTGTGGTACTTGGCCCGCATTCTGGACTATTGGTCCAGACTGGCCAATGAAGTAAGTGTCGCAATGAAAAAGAGATGCTGATCCAACTAACAGAGTATAGTGGCGAAATCGATATTATCGAGGGGGTCAACTCGGGAATGACCAACGCCATGACTTTACATACAAGAGCAGGCTGCAAACTTTCTTCGGCCCCAGCAGCTGCGAATGTAAACCAGAAATTCACTGGCTCAATCAAGACCAGTAATTGCGACATTCATGCGCCTGGACAAGGGATGAATGTGGGCTGTGGTATTGGTACTCAGGACACCATGACCTACGGCGATGGTTTCAACAACGAAGGCGGCGGAGTCTACGCCACAGAATGGACCGGCGAGGCCATCAGAGTCTTCCATTTCGTACGCTCTAATATTCCAGCGGATATCCTGGCCGGCAACCCCGACCCCACGACATGGGGAGCACCACTGGCACTTTTCACCGGCTGCGACTTCGACAACTATGTCAAGAACCAGACGATAGTTTTCGACACCACTTTCTGTGGTCAATGGGCAGGCCAAAAGGAAGTATGGCAATCCGATGCCGTCTGCTCCAAAAAAGCAGCAACATGCGAAGACTACGTCAAAAATAACCCCGCCGATTTCGCCGGAGCATACTGGGACGTCAACTCCGTGAAGGTATACCAGCAAAATAGCGGCTTCATTGGTTCCGCACCAGCAGCACCACTGCCATCAACGATGTCAGCAATTTCCTACACCCAAGGCATCCCACCGAGCCTCAAACCATCTACATTGATAGCCATGACGGCACCAATCATACCCTCGGGTCGCCCCTCCAGCATCGCTCAAAGTATCCAGGTCGTAACGGTGTTCATGACAACGACAATGACTGTCGACTCGGCTGATGAAGCAACGGGTGTTCCAAACCCAAAATCAATAGTACGACCCCCTGATAACTGTTCCCAACCGCGTAGAAACGGTTGTATCTCTCTTCTTGACAGGGACAATAAAGGCTGATATGATTTTGTGTCCGCTTTAGATTTCATCGACGGGACCTTCACTCCAACCGCAAGCGACACCAGTGCCTCCGGGGATGAATGGGAAGCCTTTGGATGTTAGTGATTTCCCCGGTGAGAGTCGGCCGGGAGGAGTCCCTGGACCGGCGAAGGCGAAGAGGGATGGGGCCTATGAGAGGCATTTCTTGAAACATAGGAGGGCTTTGGGTGGGCATGGACATGTGCATTGAGGTTGTGAACTGTTTTGTTTGAGCACATATTTGTGTGGATAATCCTGGATTTTGGTTGATACCCCTTGGGATGATTGGTTCTGTATGGTGGGTCCCAATTTTGTAAGATATATATATTTATGGGATTCATTGCCACTTCCTGTTCAACAGGTGCAGGGAGTTGTTATATATACGGCGCGTCATTCCTCCTACTAAGATGGACTCTAGCTATGTCTCTGCTGTCGTATCGAGGCTGAGGCATTTGAGCAATAGATCTTCCATGCACGTTTTCTCCATACAACATTATGAATAAAGGAGATGGATTGTTTCCATGTTCTGCAAGTAACAATTCGGCGTATGCGGTTCTTCCCCATGTTTTTGAGTCCTAGCATCTCCAGTACCATACTGTTAAGTCGGTGGTGTGCGCTTTCCTGTTCCACCTCACAGCCAGTCTCTTGATCTGCTACGGTGCTGAGTGTAAAACAAACAGGCCCCTGCTTGTATACAGCCCTTGCAATCAAGATCGACACCGGCATGTCCCTGATGGTTTGTTTCCAAGTTCACCCGTATTTCAACCATGTCTATATTCCGGCGGACATGGCCCGCTTGTCGCAGCTACTGTTCGTACAGGCGGATTGAAGAACGAGCCGTCATGTCCTCGGTGTCACCCTTCCTGCTCTTTTGACCCCACTGCGTCCTCATTCGCAAGTCTCCAGCATCTTTCGGATGACATTCATTAGATTGCCATTTTCCAGTGCCGCCGCAACTCGCTCTTTGTCTCCCAGTTGTTTGTTGACCGCATCGCCTGTGCTGTGTGTTCCCTCCTTGATCCTGACGTCAATCCTGAAGCGTGGCGAAAGCGCTTGCTCCAACCGTACTCGAACGCCCAATCCGATGACAGTGGCAAGAGAACAATGGGTAATGGTTGGTGTGATCAGAACGGTCACAGTGCTGAACTTGGACTTGGGGGACGTGGGAGGCTTGATCTGAATATCGGGTAGTTTGACGACGGCGAGGGAACCTAGAGTGAGGGGGTGTTCTGGATCGGAAATGGTAGATATCAGGTCATAGATCTCTTGCTCGTCGATGGGCTCAATATAGTCATCAGAGTCAGAATCTGAGGCTTCTGAGGCTGTAGTAGGTGATCCAGGAGGGGCGAATGGATCGTATGGATACCCATGGGCGGGAATGAGGGTGTCGAACAGACCTGTGCCACCATCTTTTCGCTTGAGGGCGAGGTTTTCCCGGTGGCGAGAAGGGAGATCAGAGGGGAGAAGGATGGTGGGGTTCGCGTTGTCTTTGTCCTGTTCCATGATGAATTATGTTGTAACGGTCAGAGATTATGATTATGGATGAGTTTCCGATAATATGCGGGAATTAACAATCCCATGATGATCAGGTGATATGATATCATATTGGAGCAGATTGACATTATGTATATGTATTTATCTCCTGTGACGTGTATGAAAAAGTTGCATCTATCTATCGTCCAAAGTATTGAATCCTAGGTCGAGGATATTGTGAAGTAGTCCAAGTTACTATACGAGTACGAGCACGAGCACGAGCATAGGTCGGTTGACATTACCGATACGAGATTGACATGACCAAAAACAATGAGCAATGTTTGCCTTTTCGCCTACGACATTTGCAGGTATATACTGGGGGAACTCATCATGTACCCGCTTTGTCTCACCGTTGCCCACTGTGCCACCTGCTGAAAGGCGCGCCGGCAATGTTCGCGCAAAGCAGCTGTTCAACCTCGATCGTTGTCATCGCTCGCCTCGAGCTCATCCTCATGATCCGATGACCTTGGAGCCATCAGGCTAAGATAGCATCGGTGAGATCCATCCCTGAGGACACCAGATCTTGGTGGCTTGATGGCTTGATTGGCTTGATGGCTTGATTGGCTCGACTGGCTTAAAGGCTTAAAGGCTTAAAGGCTCAAAGCCGTTCAGCCCGCTCACGGCTCACCCGTCCCGTGCGCAAAAGTGGCAGGCATGCAGGCATGCAGGCATCAAGTCAGCAACAACGCAGCACCTCTGATGGAAAAGAAATACATGGTCCGAGTCGTCCTTGAAACCTCGGTCCACCCATCTCGAACCTGCCTCTATCAACATGGCTTGTTTCTGGTTCGCTTGGAGCGGGAGGTGGATGCACACTCTTTCTTGCGGGACTATCCGATGTGCCCAACAGCAGTCTGGGGAGCATTCACTTCAAACGGTCCTGAATGATATCTTCCCCACCCGGCTCCTATCAAGACGAAGGGTTACTGTTGCAGTTTCACGAACCCATCTCCATCTCGGAACCGCATCATGCTTGTCTACGAGATGCTGCTTTATCCGTTTGTATAACGATTTTGAGGCTCGGGAGGTGATGGTGGATGGTAGATGGTGGATGGTACTTGGTAGGTTATAGGTTGCAGGCGCTACCAAGCTAGCCGCATATGTATCCGCTTTCTAGAAGACCGTTACCGTTCTGTCTGATACTCTGATTTTCGTGGAGTTGCAATCTCTCACGCCGTTGACCAAGCGCGGCGGTACGCACTACTCGTTCCCTGTCACATTTCTGCGATTGACGAGAAGAAGAAGTAAAAACAAATGCCAGCCAGATTCCCTTTTACGGAGCGTCCGGATCTCCAGGGCGCCACCTTGATCCTGTCTTGTTATTCGCCTGTTCCTGCCTGCGATGATACCAGATGGTCTGGACGCTGAAGACCAATCAAAACGCTCCAAGACGTAAATGGACAGCAGTGCACTGTATGTGTACAGTACTCGTCGTGACAGTGGCAAGTCGTAGATGCGTCTTGGGAGAATCCTTGGCAGATACCCGCGTCCATCCAAGTGCCGAGGGTTCAGCACTGCCCTCGCCGGCTATTAACTCCTAGGCCAGGTACTTTGGGGAATGGTTACTGCATAGGTACCACCACGGCCACGGCCTACTCGCACAAGCTGGGCGACTTCTCTGAGGACGTCGACACTGACAATGGGCACCGACTCCAGTTGTTACACAGGCGCCGTACCCATATTCCTGGTCAGCATCGCTGAGCTGCTCATGCTCATCGCCTCAACTGGTTCATTTCAACACAACCCTTGTACCCCTTCACCTTCACCATCCCTGTGCCCTGTGCCTGTGGTTGCCGCCCCACATCACGCCTGCGTCTCTACTCTCGTCTCGTCGCGCTTGGGTCTTCCTCACCTTTCTCCCTTGGACAAGGTTCTGCAGGACCGTCAAGCCTTGATCAATTTTGAATTATCCAGTTTGTCACTTATATTTACCAAGCCACCAACTGCTGCCGCCGTCCAGTTGTCGGCAAGTAACCATCCTACTATCCGCTTCAAATACCGCCTCTTCCCTTCTCATCTGAGGACCTGATGATTTCTTAACCCTATACCGTCACCCGTCGCTGGACTTCCCCGATTCAGACATCCCGAGTCAATAAGGAATCGTTACAAATCGTGGCCACGATTCCACAAACCTCGTAACGAAACATTCGACCATACTGCTAGCAAGCTGTGCCACTTTCGTGCTCCCTCATTCCGCTG
The DNA here is from genome assembly GCA_013176395.1 of Venturia oleaginea. NCBI lineage: Eukaryota > Fungi > Ascomycota > Dothideomycetes > Venturiales > Venturiaceae > Venturia > Venturia oleaginea. The sequence continues at coordinate 487,854 of JABMLP010000020.1, read as the reverse complement.
ACCCCCGCCATCCATCTCGACCTGACCAACCGATCCTTCACACACCTCATACACGGCTCTGACAACCAGAAGACGTTCCTTGCACGTTCGCTGTACTGATTGGCATCATGTCCATGCCCGAAATGGCAAGCGAACGGCCTTTGCTCCCTCAGAGTAGCCAGAATTCCGGCTTCTCATTCGCGCCGCGCGATGCGCCTCAACAGCGGAGTATGCGCAGTCCTCTACACGCCTCGGATATGGAACTGATATCAAATTCCAGACTACGTCTTCGTGGACGAACATAATCGACACAAGAGGCTGAAAGTTATGCGGGCATGCGAGGGATGTAGACGAAGAAAGATCAAATGTGACGCCGCTACAACCAACTCTTGGCCTTGCGCTGCCTGTCAGTAGGAAACAAATGTGGCAACCAAAGATAATGTTGACATTTGACAGGTACCAGATTAAAGCTCAACTGCGTTCCTCCCACCGTCAGTTACGAAAAGGACTCCAGCACCCCAGGGGTGCACACATTTGAACTACAAAGGAACGAGTATCCCACCATACCAGTTGGCACCATCAGTGACTACCAGCGACAGCCACCACTCCCCCAGAACCAATACTCTGTGCCAGCAAACCTACATCCCCAGATTGCAGGACACTACATGGAAGACGTTCCCGTTTACCAACATGAGAATTATAGCAACCCTGCGCCACAGTCAGAAGTCTTATCATACTCATCTGTTACACCTACCCCAATGCCTTCTCAAGAGATGAGGTACCAATCTACCTATACCACTCCACCGCCAGCTTCCCGTCACAACACTATGGAATCGTGGAAACCGGAATCTCCTAGCATTGCGGGCAGCACCGTGGATTCCTTAAGCGAAGTTATGGGCGAATTAAAAATCAATCATCTTGCAACTGGTAAATCAAATGAAAATTTCACTGTCATGTTTCTAACCATAATCAGCACCCTATATTGCGGATCGAGAGCGATTGAGAAACGCTCCGGCAGTTCAGGAATATGAGGTAACTCTGCCTCAGAACATCAGCGGTGACTCCAGGGTCCGAATACCCCCGGAGATGATGCCAACTGATCAGCAAGCCATGCATTACTTCAACTTTTTCTTTGCTCACATTCACCCCTATGTTCCTGTTCTTCACCAAACATCGTTCTATCAACAGTGGAACCACAACAGGGAACAGCTCTCGCCCTTACTGTTAGAGGCAATATTTGCTGTTACAGCTATGACTCTTGAGGATCATGATCAAGGCAACAAGTGGCTGGCACTTGCTACTCGTGAGTCTCGCACCTCGCACAATCAAAGATAGTCAGCATGACTAACTGTTATAGGACATGAGGAGAGCTTCAGGGATGTCCCACGACTCAGTACCATTCAGGCCTCTCTCATTTTGCTCAAAGCGCGCGAGTCAGCGCCCAAGAGAGGCTATTTCTATCGCTCCTGGATGGTTGTCGTCAACGCTGTTGCTATGGCCAAGGATCTCAACATGCACGAGCATGTAGAGGATCATGAGATGGGTCGATTTTGCAATAATTCTGTTTTAGAGTGTGGCGTCAAAACTCGTATTTGGCAATTGCTCTATGTTCTTGAAGCAATGATTGGTGGCCCTCAAGGTTGGTCATCCGCATTGTCCAGATGCCCACAACGCTGACAACCAACGCAGGACGTTACGATTTCAACATCGACGAACAAAGTGTGGATCTGAAACTTGTTAGCCCCATCCCTGGTCAGGACGAAGCCGATTTCCAAACATCCTATCAGTTTGTGTGGTTTGCTCGCGTCGTCAAGAACGTGAGATCCACTATCAACATCTATTCTCGTTTGAAGAAATCCAAAAACGACTGGGCAGCCGATCCATCAAACACTGAACACAACGGTTCCTTTCCAAGATGGGTTCAGGAACTTCCACGGGACTTGCAAATCACGTTCCCACAAGACGGATCGTCGCCCTGGGTTGAGTCTTCATTTCTAGGCAATATGCACTGCTATCACTATCTTAGTGTAATCATGCATCACAGGCCTCAGATGCATTATCTGACAGAGACTGACGGAGACTGGAGGGCGCACATGCTGGTTTGTCATGATGCGGCAAAAAGGATGTGCAGAATCCAAGAAAGCATACTTCAGACATATGGCATGGTCGGCCTGATGTGTATGCAACGCGGCATCAGCTTTACCATCTATTGTGTGCTCACCTGCACCATGCTTCATCTTGTAGGTCTTCCTAAACCACTTTTGTGGCCCAGCGACTGACAGAGTAGGCTTCCATCACATCTCCAGACCCAGCCCTGAACACAGAGGGCCGCGATTTTTTTGTGCGTCACATGCGGATTTTGGAGCAATGTACACCGCATTGGCAGATGCCAGAGGTCCATGCCCAAATCAACGCATTGCGGGAAGCCTTTTCAATGAACACGAGCCGGCCTTTCGAGCTCAAACCAAGCTTCCCATTCGGAAGCCCTACTTCAACACAGCACCAACCAAGCCCGCTGGCCGACGGTGCGTATGATTCCCAGCAACAAGGTCACGGCGTCTCGTTGAGCCCAGCTGGCCAGGTCACTTATATGACTCCTATCACGCCACCTGTTTCTACCACCGACGAGGTTCCCAAGGCTGACTCTCCCGTAGGTCAGTCCTTGGCCATGATGGCTGCCCAAGGACAACATCCGACGGTCGCGGTATCAACCCAAGATTACAATCAGCAATGGAAACCACCTACAAAGATATTCAAGTAAGCAGTATTCGTCTCTGATTCTGAAGCCCCTACTAACAAATTGATAGTCATCAATGGAATGTAGCTTTTGGTAGGCCCCCTCAAAGTTCCGCGTCTCAACCCTCGCCTCCGCTAAGGCAGCAACCGCCAGGCACCTATGATACAAACCAGGATATGAGCCATCATACGTATTCGCCGCAATCCGTCTATTCCGCACACAGCGGCAACAATATGCAGCTCCCCACCAACCTTCCGGCGCCATCGTCTGCCTTTACTTCCGCTCCGCCAATGCCCAATGGATACGTGACACCGACCATGTGGCAGGACGTTGTCGCCAACTCGCTCGTCCAGACGGATGGCCGTAACCGCGTCTGGGACTACGGTGGCCAAGCGGGTTTGAGTCAGATGGCTAAACGCCAGCAACGATAGGCATCCTGCCCTGTTAGATCCTGGACTTCCTTGCATGAACGATAGCCCGGGACAGGTCTCCGCATCGCCTCGCACAGATTGCCACGCTGAATCAATGGTATGGGGCTCGCATTAAAGGATCGGTCAGTAACGCAAATCTACCAGCGGCAAGTGCCGCGTAAATGACGAGGCTGGGACGCGCTGGTCGTGTTTCAATCCTCCCGCGATCAGGGCAACAGATCAAGGTAGCCGCATGGGCTTGCCCGCGGCACTTTCAAGTTTTTTCTATTTTCCCCCATTCTCCCCTTGTTGTTATTATTATTGTTTGGGTCGTAAGGCTGGGATGATGGGACGGCAAGGATGGCAAAGGTTTACATAAATAATGGGTGATGATGACCTGGCGAACAGGGGTGCAAAATGGGCGTCTCGATTTATGATTGCGAGGAGCATTCGCTTACTACGAGCCTAACGGGAAAAGGATAACTGGATCGTTTTTTTGGCGCAGGGATTTTGCTTTTGCCTCATCGGCTTTCGTCCCTCGGACGATGTCATTGCATCACAGTCTTCACGGATCGCATGGGGTGGTGTTGAGGGTATCTTTAGGCGTGAACGCACCCCGTAATGCGGTCTCGATATACTAGGTGATGCTATGGCATCTCATGTTTTCTAATGTGGTGGCTTTATGTCTTGTATACATACTCTTATGCGATGATAATCCAAGCGGCTGTTCTTTTACCCCCTCCTCCTTCCCGTCTTCTCTCATTATCCTCATTTTAAGGTTACATTTGACTCATTGTCCATGTCACCGTCTGCGCAAGATGTAAACTTACCTCGGCCACTTGCGAGTGGATCTAGGACTTTTTCCAAGTCATTCTCCTTCGTCCGGCATCGAGAGTTTGAAAGGTACCTCCACGCAGAACCACAATAGATCGACATGGGATGCACAATCATGCTCCACCGTACATCGTCGATATCGCCTTGCGGTGGTCGCCGCTATGCGGCGAAGCCTTCCGACAAAACTTATCGACAGACGTCGGGGCCGGGCTTACCAAAAGTCTCTCCTTCAACTTCCCCTCTTCAGGCGAGACAATCAAAGAACAAGATAAAGATGCATGAAAGAATGCCAAGGGTTTCCCGAAAATCAAATGCACGACCCCCCTCCCTATTCAACTTGCAGGATCCGCGATCTTAGCGCAGGCAATATCAGCTCGTATCATAATCGGGATCCTTTGACAAGTCTATCGAAGAGTATGCTCGTATTGCGCTTTCTTTGACACTGTAGGTTGTCTGGGGCATTTTGCGCGAGCGCGGAGATATGAAGGATGTGGCGTGATTACTGCATATTCCAGGCAGTCGTTTACCGGAACAAATTTTAGAAGTTAAAAGGAGCTCGGGAACTTTTCTTCTTATGAGGCATCTCTAGATGCTCATCCCCCAACACGAGCAAAGCAAAGAATCTCTCATCATAACTTGTTATATTACTCCTTCGCCAGTGGTCTGTCGGACAAAACCAAGCCCACCGATAGGAATTCCGCAGAAACTATTGTCCGACATGACGCTGGCGAAGGAGTAATGTAACAAGTTATGATGAGATGAGAGATTCTTTGCACGTGCTGGGGAATGTAACGAAGTTCATCTTGTAGACCATATGGGGGTTTGTGCTTTGTGGGCAGACGGTGTGTGCAGTCGAGAGTAGGATAGTGCGAGGGCCTATATGGATAGATGCAGTGTTAACGTTGTTATGGAAGAGAGAAAGAGGGATGGGGAGAAGTCGCTGATTCATGCCGTTGACGAGAAGAGACTTTTCTCGAGGAGTGATAGAGGATTAAGTCACCTCTGGGCAGCGCTGTATCAAATCTGGTCTGTATACATCTTGTCCATGTACAGCCTTCGTCAATGTATATCCACCGAGGGCTCGATCGACTTACTTTGATACACTACTCTCAATTGATATTGATGATCGCTGATTTCTAGCAGTTCCAAAAACTTGAGTTTCCAGGAGGTCTAGGAGTTCATCTCAGGCTGAAGGGCCACGTTTGGATGCGTGTCTCGTTGCTCAAATGGACGGCGGTAGCAGATATGAATTAGCGAGTCCACTGTATAGTTATGGTGGCCATTCAGCTTTTAGCGAGCTACTACTCGAATATGGTTTCGAGGAGTCTAACAAGTCTTCTCATAATAGCACTCCGGCCCTTTGATTCGTGTCCTTGGACCAATGACCAAAAAATCTGGGCTGCCCAGTTCGAGATTGATGTTGGTAGATTTCTAGCAATCCTGCCAGCTCAGATCGCCAGAAATTCATCATTATCGATCATGAACTGAAAGACTACTAGTCAGTAGACAGCCAAATTTCTAGATTCTAGAAGGGACTTCTCTTAACGGCACCACTGTGGCCTCGTACGAGGGATTCAGCTCAGGAATTACAACATTCACCTTACATCCAGTCAAGTAATCTTGCTCACCAACCCAGACTCGGGCACTTATTTTCCATTTGGAGGTACAGTACATCCCAATTGCCCACCCCCAAATACAATCAACCTATCGAGGATTTCAGCTCAACTTCGCCTCAAGATCTCGACATCCAGTATACTTCCTACAACGCAGTGACAACGCATCCAGTGTCCAACTCCAATGGACATGAAGCGTGTCATCACCATGATAGGCTACCTGCTTTGCCACGGCCATGACGCTCTCGACCAATGCCATAGCTTTGGGAGGAAAACGGTTTAGTCACATAGAAGCCTGGATTGGACGTCGGATCGCTCCGGGACCTGACAAGCAAAAATTAAAACAACTCCCTTAAGGGGCGACCGCTACTGTAAAGTAGCTTAGCCTCCTCGATGTCGATATAACTGCACATCTAGACATACGCATATTGCGTTCCATAAAGATATCGAAGGGACGACCATTACCTTGTTACCACATCAATCATACCACAAAAGCAAAAGGTCACTTAGAGATGTGAAATGCTCTTTGCTGGCCATACCTTCACGACTTCAATTATAATGCTCAAGAAATGACCCACAGCTAGGCCATCTAAGAGACATACAAAAAGATCAAAATCACGGGTGATATGCCCAGTCTGGGGTTTGTACAGTGGAGCAACACATGCTCATAGCTATGGATCTGTTGCGATATTCTCTGGTGAAGATTGTCGAGGAAACTTGCATTTGGCGACTATCCCTTTAGTATCTGCGAACAAGCTCGCAGCTTTTCTCGGCAATTTTTTCCCCACGTATAGATGATTTTGGCTGTATCTTGATCGAACAGAATCGATAGCAAAGTCGTGGGTTCCGACTATCATATTCGAGGGAGAGAGTGCAGAATTTGGTACAGCGTAGTAATTTCAGTCCATACTGCAAGATCTGACATTCTCACGTAGACTCTGCAATGTATTCACTTCTTATTTGAATCCTGATAGTCTTCCTGTACCCACCACGTAACATTGAGGCGATTTGTACTCCGGGGCATCTTTAGCTCCCTGCAATTGCTGTTTTATGATCAGGATTGTCAAACGCCAGGGCGGCAGTAAAGAGCCTGCCCATATGAGTCCAAGTAACTCCAGTAACAATGCCCACATGTACAATCAAATCCAAATGCTCTTTCTGCCTCACAACGCGGCAGCTGCCTCCACCGCGCCCGCCACCTTAAACAGCTTCGGATTCGTTATTGAGACCTCCAATCCCGGGTATTTCCATTCCATTATCTTCGCCCACCCCCAGTATGCACATTTTCTCCCTGTAGAACGCGTCAGTAACCGCCGTTACCTCAGCTTCGGCAATGTGGAAGTCTGACCGAAGTATTTCCCAATATATGGAACTACCACCATTGTGAGAAGTAGTTCTATTTGTTGCAAGCTTTCCCTCCATTGTCGCTCGGCGTCTGAGTCGTATTCTGCGTCATCCAGAGAACTTTGTGAGTCGGAAGAGGGGAGTGAATCGAGATCGTCGTCGGAGTCTTGTGTGGCAGGGTCGAGGATGAACGAATTGGACGCTTCGGAGGACATTGTAGCTTTTGTTTGCTCGGCTGGATTGTGATTGGAGACGGAGTGTCGTTGGCTGCCTCGCTCTTTCGAGAGCCGGCTAGAGGTGGTGTAGGATTGTTTAATCCCGGTTATCGATGATATTCGATGTGGCGTAGTATTAGTTTCTAAGCCGCACCCGCACCCGCCAGTGAAGGGTGGAGTCATAATGAATTCCAAGACACTCATCAAATCGACGACCACTGCCCCTCCACAAAACAACAACAACACCATCACACAGAAACAATGGCAGAAATCACAGATAAACCGAAGCGGAAATCCGTCGCGTTCAGCGAAGGCAACACAATCTTCGACAGCGAGGGAAAGATCACGGAAGAAATGGCAAACGGTGGCGGCGACAAAACAACGGCCGAGAGTCATTCTGGGGAGCCCAATGGCGATGCTGCCGTGGACGAGGTGACGGACATGTTCAAGGACCTGGCCAAAAAGAAGAAGAAGAAGCCCAAGAAGGAGGACGATGGCGAGGGAGGCGAGAAGGCTGCGGACGATGGCGACGATATCGACCTCGGAGCATTGAAGAAAAAGAAGAAGAAGAAGAGCTCCAAGACCGCCGACCTGGACGACTTCGATAAGCAATTGGCCGAGGCCGGAGAAGCAGGCGAAGCAGCGCCAGAGGAGGAAGTGAATGTGGATGCGGGCGACCCAATTCAAGGCATGTACCTTTCGCATGGGAATAATTAACCACTACGATACTGACACCTTGGAAAGGCACCGGAATCTGGCAACACGAAAACACGCAGGCGATCCCTTACAAGCTCCTCCTCAGCCGATTCTTCACACTCCTCAGCGACCGACATCCAGATCTTGTTGGTGGGTCAGGCAAGAGCTACAAAATTCCACCACCACAGTGTCTGCGTGAAGGAAACAAGAAGACGCTTCTCGCCAATCTCCCAGAGATTTGCAAGCGTCTCAAGCGAAGTGATGAGCACGTTACCTCGTTCTTGTTCGCTGAACTGGGAACAAGTGGTTCCGTGGACGGGTCAAGACGATTGGTCATCAAGGGTCGATTCCAGAGTAAACAGATTGAGAAGTAACTAATCCCATTTTTAAGGGTAATGAAGCAACCACTAACATGACAATAGCGTTCTGAGACGGTACATTGTCGATTACGTCGTGTGCAAGACGTGCAAATCGCCAGACACGGAACTCAACAAGGGAGAGAACAGGTTGTACTTTGTCACCTGCAACAGCTGCGGATCGAGACGATCAGTACAAGCCATCAAGTCTGGTTTCTCAGCCCAGATTGGAAAGCGAAAGAGGATGCAAACTTGAAGAGCGTTTTTGTATCAGGAGATCTGTTTGCCTTGCTTTACTTTGTTTCGTGCTACGAAGACACGAGGCATCGTTACGTTTGTAGTATGATGCGAGAGGTAGCGTTGGAGGGAACGGGCACAATTTCGAGGTGCCGAGCCAAGCTGAAAGCAGGACAACTGGAGTTGTCTATGCGTGGGGTATAGTGATGGGTAGTATATACAAGTGAATGTTTACTATTCACAATTCCAATTCAGCCATGCATCTTGGATGTCAACGCGTGATTTGTGTATCCATGCAATTTCAGTTTAGCGGGAGATCGAGGCGCTTATTGGTGCTGGGTCTCTTCAGCTCTCACCAATCAACCACGTCTCACGACGGATGCGCCACAATTGGGCATGCAAGATGGAGCAGCCCACATCAATGGTGGTCAGCTCCTGGGCGGGGGCATGTGTTTATATATTGCTCTTCCGACTCCAGACCAGCTTCTCCAGTTCTTCCCGGCCATATCGACCAACTGAAGCGCGCGTCCGCCTGAAGCCTGGTGCGTCTTGATACACGACAGAGCACACAAGCTCTCTCCCGGCGAATACGAAGCGGGGTCATATATATAAAGCACGATTCAGGCCCACTCGAGTACTTCTCTAGCTGAAAAGTCCTGAAGCGTAGTCGACATGTCTGGACAATACTACCGTAAGTTGAACTTACACCATGCATCTGGGAAACCTGAACATAAGCTTGGAGAGGGAGTGTTGGGCGCTGAGAAGAGACAAGGCAGAGAGGATGAGCGCGGAGCCGGCGCGTGAGACCAAGAGGTGGAAAAAGAGTTGGAAGCTCCTGAGATCTGGGATAGAGCTTCGCGTCGTGACAGAAGTTCCAAATACCTCTTAGCAAGATCCTACCTATGTTCCAACCAACAACTAATTCATGTGGGAACAGCTCCTCCACCGGACGGCAACAACGGGTACCCTCCACCAGGGCAGCAGCAGCAGCAGCAGCAGCAACACTATGCTCCTCCCCCACAGCAGCAGTCGTATCCTCCACCTCCCCAAAATCAGCATCAGCAGAGCTATCCTCCTCCACCACCAAATCAACATTCGTACTCGCCTCCTCCTCAACAAGCTCAAGTACAGCATCTTCCAACTCAGCATTCTATTCCACAATCTCCAGGCTTTGCCCCTGCAGCCTCTCCACAGCCTATGAGGCACCCGCAAGTTCCCATGACACAATCTGCTCCAATCTCTCAATCACCTCTCAATACGAACGACCGGTCAAGCATGCCTGGTGGAGCACCCGCTGCTTCACACTTTAGTGCCGCGGCCTCACAGACGGACGATGTAGGGACGTTCAATGGCGGGGCATATCGAATCAGCCACCGAGACACGAACACCATTCTTACCGTTCAGCTGGCTATTGGATGTCCACTTGTTGCAAAGCCAGGTGTGTAACGTTGTGCTGTTGTATGAAATTATTGGCACTGACAGCTGCGCTCAGGTGCTATGATCGCCATGTCACCTACCGTGACCCTCAAAGGTGCAATTAAGTTCTCTGTGAAGAAGTTCGTCACAGGCGGTGAGATTAATACTTCAACATTCACTGGCCCTGGCGAGCTCTTACTTGCACCACCTTCGATTGGCGATATCACGTCCATCCGTCTAAACGGAAACGAGCAGTGGACTGTCGGCAAAGACGCTTTCCTGGCTTGCACGGAACGAGTCCACAAGGATTCGAAGTCAACGGGCATCAGTAAAGCCATGTTCTCTGGGGAAGGATTTTTTCAGCACAAGATTTCTGGAAGTGGTATTTTGTGGATCACCTCGTTGGGTGCCATCATCAGGAAAGATGTGAGTCCTCTCCCCATTCACACTGGTGAAGTGATATCGACATCGATATATCTTGGCTATCGAATTCGATTTGCTTGCTAGAGATTTTCAAACTTCCAATTGACGAACCAGCTTTGCTCTGAAGAATTTGGCTGACAAAACATGCCAGCTTGGGGCCGGTGAGAAGTACATCATCGATAACGGTCACCTGGTCGCTTGGAACTGTCCATATAAAATGGAACGCGTAGCCTCGGGCGGCATGTTATCCGGAATGGCCGCAGGCGAAGGCCTGGTGTGCAAGTTTACAGGACCTGGATCTGTGTTCATGCAGACAAGAAATCCGGTAGCGTTCGCTGCCTACATTACAGCTGCCTCTGGTGGTGGTGCTTAAAAGACAGTTGTTGACAATTGAACAGGTCGATTTTTATAGCCCATTCCCGATGTGAGGCGGGTCTAGATTGAGCATCTGTTGACAGCTGAATAGGGTGATTTTTTCAAACCGTTCCGCCCGAAGAGAGAGCATGCTTTTCACGCCCTTGAGATCGGGCATTTTTCTTATGCGATTCCTGAGCTCGTTGGTGGTTAGGAGCTGCACGAGCCCTGCGGTTTCTTTGGGGCGGTGGACTACCCTCTCCTCGCTGACGTAGCTATCTTTTGAGAACCTTGTTCTGCAACAATGTCATTTCCTTTTGCTAAGCACAACCGGTTGCAGCTCTCCCTTCGAGGTACATGGTACCGGACTTCTGTACTCATTCTTTGTAGCGACGGCCTGAGACGAATAAGACATCTTGAATCGTTTCCTTCTTCAATCTATTCGCTCCGCCACATGCCGATACTTGTAAAGCGTACATGGAGTGAAGCGTTGTGCTGTTGAATTGCGCAGCACCGACAGAGTCCGGTTTATTAGTATCCTTGATATTCAATGTATTATCCGTAAATCTTTAGGGGATTTAAAGGTATAGGAATAATAGTTATATAATTCCGCCTATCTAGAGGAATGATAGGGAAATAACTACGAGAAATAGTGAACGTATTCCACCACCGAGCCGGCCAAACCACCGAGCCGGCCACTTTTCCTTGGCACAGCCCTTGCCCTCTTTAACACGTAATGTCTCAACAATGCAACGCGATAGCCGTTCAAGAAGAAGGTAGAATTGATCTCACTCTTCAGGCGTATACCTCTGGCCAATTTCAAAGCCTACGGCGCGCTGCTACAGCCTTTAACATTAAACACCAAAGGCTCTCTGAACGGCTCCGCGGAATCACCTCTCGATCTCAAACTCGCCCAAACTCTCATAAGCTCACTACGATAGAAGAGCAAACGATTATCCGATATATCCTCGATCTCAATTCGCCAGGATTCGCACCCCGGCTATGTGAGGTGGCAGATATGGCGGATAAACCACTGGGTGTACGCTGTGGAGAGCCAGTAGGCAAAAACTGGGCTGAGAGATTCGTAACGCGCTCAGATGAGCTCAAAATAGCCTTCAATCGAGCAAAGGATAGGCAGAGGATACTACAGGAAGATCCAGAGATTATCGGCGCGTGGTTCAAGCTCGTTGCAGACAATAAGGCAAAGTACGGCGTCCACGATGAGGATACGCACAACTTTGACGAGATTGGCTTCCAGATGGGCGTATTGGGTCAATGAAGGTCGTTACAGCCTCTGAAAGACGTACAAGGCCTCAACTTATCCAGCCGGGCGATCACGAATGGGTTACGGTTATTCAGAGCATCTGCGCAGCTGGGTATGCGACCCCGCCATTCATTATCTGCAAAGGACGCGTTCACATCTCTGCGTGGTATGAGGCAGATATACCACGGAATTGGAATCTCTCAGTCTCTGAGAACGGCTGGACAAATAACGCGCTTGGTCTTGAGTGGTTGAAGCATTTTGACGCGTATACAAAGGCGCGGCAGGTGGGGGGGTATAGGCTGCTTATCTTGGACGGCCATGAGAGCCATTTCAGCCAGGATTTCAAGGACTACTGCCTCGAAAATAAGATTCTAACCCTCTGCATGCCATCGCACTCGTTGCATATACTCCAGCCCCTTGACGTGGTCTGCTTCTCGCCGTTAAAGCGCAAGTACTCCCAACGCGTCCAGGAGTTGGCGCGCCGACGCGTGTACCATATCAACAAGGAAGGCTTTCTCCCTGCCTTTAAAGACGCGTTTCTCGACGTGTTCACGGAAGAGAATTGTCGAAAGGCCTTTGAGGCAGTAGGGCTAGTCCCTATTAACGCGCAGGTAGTGTTGGATCGCCATGAAGTACGGCTACGTACCCCCGCCAGAACCCCGTCTCCTAGAAACGCCGTGGCAGTCAAAGACTCCAGGCAATACTCATGAATTTGGATCACAATCCAAGCTCGTAAGCGACTCTTTTACTCGGTCACCAGTTACTGCGCAGGCAGGCTTTTCACAGCTTGTTAAAGGCGCTGAATTGATGCTGCACCAGAACGCCCTACTTGTTGCACGAAACCACGAGCTTGAAGAGCAATTGGCAGTAATGACGAAGCGGAAATCGCGTAAAAGAAAGCGGATCCAGCAAGGTGGTACTATGGAGTATGGGACTGCAGCAGCACGGGTAGCTGCTGAGGCGCCTGTTGCGCCTCAGGGATCAAAGAATACTCGTAGTAGTGGTGATCAAGAAACAGCCCGACCAACTCAAAGGCGCTGTGGGAACTGCGGCGCGACTGGGCACAATGCGCGAACGTGTAAAAAGGATATCGAGATATCTTCCGAATCAGATAGTAGCGCGACGGACTTGGAATCTATTGTTGATAGCGATAAAATTGAAGAGTCGTAACATGAGTTGGTCGTGCCAAGGAAAAGTGGCCGGCTCGGTGGAATACGTTATCTTTAGTACGCAAATAGGATAGTAGGCTAACTATTATAGCTAGGTACCGTGTAAAAAATATATTTAGTAAATTAGTTTCTTCTTAAGTTCACTCACAATCATACGATCGATCGCAAGATCGCAAGCCATGCTATGCCGTGCTATGCCATCGTGCCGAATCCCGCCCAAGCATACAGTATTTCCCAAAATCCAATTAACTTGTCAACCTTCCAAAATCAACAATTACATATCCCAAAAACACATTTGACATCCCCGTCAACAGGATTCATAAAACCCAAAGAAATGAAACCCAACACCCTTGTGAGACGGAGAGAGGAGATTGGTGTCAAGGCCACCAGTTCATACGTTTGTAACTCTCTATCACGGCCTCGACTTCTTGTTTCGTCACTGTTGGGTGCTTGTATCTGAGTCACTTGGGTTAATCCAAAAACCTGTCGGGAGAATTTGAGCAAGGACACTCACTGAAAGCCAGTCTCCTTCATGAAAGCCGTTCCATCTAAACTCAGATCATTGTCTTTGAGTAGTTCTCTCTCCATAAAAGGGTTTAGAGGCGTTGTTTCGCTCGTCTTGGATTCTTGTTGTAGTTCGGCCCATATGTCCAGACTATCGTCGTTGAGATCGTCGACTACGTTATCGAGTTTCAGCATGGCGATTTTGGAGCGGACGCTGCCTTCGAAGCATTGAGGGACGTTGAAGATTTGTTGGAAGATGTCTGCTAGTGTTCCTTGGGCTGGCGATTTGTTAATGCAGGCTCCATGTTCATGGCCGTGAGAGAGACTCACATGTGTTCCCCTGATCAACTAGGTTGAAGATGGGTGCTGGTGTCCGTACGTCTGCGCTTTTGCAGTACCATTCTGCGGCATGCCACATCCCTCTCGCAACATCCTCAACGTGAACGGTATTATTTCGTAAATCTCGTCCCCACAACCACTTCATCGTTTCGCCCTCGTGCTGCCATACTCTTGCCAAACATAACGCCATTGCTAGATATTTGCTCGTGTATGGCCCATAGACGTGTCCCAGTCTTAGCACACATAACCTCAATCCCTCAATCTTGGCTAGATCTTGCTCCGCTTGTAACTTCCACTTTGCCAATTTCAACCAGGGCTTCAGATCATCATCCTCTTTCCTCGGCTTTTCCTTGGGCTTGTACACCATCCCCGTCGACACCTCCAAAAAGAACTTAATCTTTCTCCTCGCCGCTTCTTTCCCAAGACATACCGAGAGAGTGTGTGAACGAGCCTTGTATACTTCATCGTCCTGTGAGTATCTTGTTTCACCACCGCAATTGAAGACATAGTCGAACTCCTGGCCGTTGGAACGGGTAAATATGCGTGAGAGATTTGCTTCCCTGGAGGCATCTGCTTGCATGAACTTTGCTCTTGAGCATGCTTCTGCGAATTCGGGGGCTAGCCATGCGAGCTCGGGGAGCTGCTTGTCGACTAAACGGACTTCAGAAGCGAGGTTGTTGGTGTGGATGTGGAGAGCGAGAAAGCGTCCCACGTAGCCTTGAATTGTGTTAGAAGCACGTACGGGTAGAGAGCAAGCTTAAACAGGTCTGTACACACCTAGGCCGCCAATGATGAGTACGGCAGGCTTTTCGGCGCCATTCGCGCCGGCAGAGTCGCTCATGTTCGCAAGTGGCTAGATATATCGGATTGTCAGTCACGGAAAGGGATGTCCTCCAAAAGGATTTGAAGGAATTTCCCAAATGACGTCTAGAGCAGAGACGCGGGGCGGGGGACGTTCAAAATACGAGTGCGAATTGGTAGATGGTCGAGGTAGGAGACGTTGAACAAGGACAGGGAGGGTGGATAGGTGGTCGTGGTAGCTGCAGGACGGGAGAGTGGTTATAGAGAAGAGCTCGGTAGGATACAGGGGGCCAGTTCAATCAAAGGGAGCATTTGGGCAAGTGTGTCTCTTAGGGAAGCGGTAAATTGATGGTGCTCTTTGTTGCGCCTGGGACCTGGGACCTTCCTTTATGCGGCATCAAGGAGGGTATGCGGCTAAAATGGTGGTGGTGGGGCAGGCTGCCAATACGGAGCTGTACATGGATATGACACCGATTTGATATAAATATGTCTATCAATATACCCACCTCTGTTGGACCGACCCAGCGGATCAACTGGTGCCAATGTCTTCGTTGCACGACAGAAAGCCTTGTCATAGACTCCTTTGTCCTTCGTTTCCTCGAAAGTCTCCCCCTGCCATGCCACTTCACGACCATGGTTCGCGAATCGACAAATTCAGGTACGAGTCTGCGATGGGCTGAAGCCGACGATCCTATTTGACAAGCGCCTCATCCTGATTCCTGCTTCTGCCCTCCACCAACATCGAAAACAGGACTTCCCCCCGATTAAACCTACGTCAAGAGAACAGCCAGCGATGCTGTACCTAGAAGGCTTTATTGCCCGGCGCAAATGAGTGACCACACCTCTCATCATCCTCTTCAGTCTTGACCGCAAGAACGCCTGATGTCGGACAGACAGGACAGGGACGAACCATCGCATCGGGTCTAAACTTACAACCTGCAGAGAGCTCCACCTTGGGATAGCACAATGCACGTATTTGTACCACAATCACAATCTCCAACCATCTATTCTTGAATCAAAGACATAGGCACGACGAAGAAAATAAAGCATACCCAGCCTGGCATCTCCCCATCTCCAAGATTCTCAAATCGGTCAGACCCGCATCAACTGACCTTGGACGCGAACATCTCTCCACAGAACTGAATTCCGACTCACACTATGCAACAAACAATCATGTTCATTCCGCTCGGCAATGCGCGAAGGCTAACACCGCCCCGGACCGCTGTCATCGGTTTCAAAACTAACCAGCAACCAGGGCAAGCGAGAAGTCAAATCTCCAACCGGCGGCATTACAGCCGGCATTTTACAATCGCGATGGAGCTTACCTACTTCGCCGAACATGATGCTCGCGATTCGCGAATAGGAAGCCCGTGATGCTTTCATGGAATTTGTCCATCAACAAACTGCGCGAAATGGCATTGCAACGAGCATTTTACCATCGCCATGGAACTCATATGCAGCTGCCAGGAAACCAACGTGTCGTTAACAGTTCATGACAATCTTGAGCATATCATCTTCGATAATAGTGAGCTGACTGCCTGCAGCAAGCTCAATCGAGTCCATACATTTCAACACCACTTGCTCTCAAGAAGAATCTTCCGGGAAGAACGTGAAGAAGCAAGGCTTTCAACTCAATTCCCTCATTCTCACATCAACATTCTAGTACCAGGTTCAATTTGCATCACAAATAAGCGGCCGCCGCGTTGTGATGTCGAGGAAGTCAGATCAAAGTGCTACTGGCGGAGACTTCGTTCGTCCAGTATGAGCGACGACAGATCTCCCAGGTTAACTAATATGAAAATTCAAAATAAACCAACATGTCGGTTCAACCAATTGAGATATATATAGCAGTAATAGGAGGATTGCCGGCCAATGCCCTGCCTCCTTACAAAAAAGGAAATCTGCACCAAATTGAACAGTGATACGTCTACGTCTCATCAGAAATCCATGCTCGTACAACGAGATTGGAATAAACCATTTCATAGAGCAGCACTCGACGTTCCCGTTATGAAAACAAAGTTTCTCAATTGCTTGCTTGCTTCTCCCTAGATGTGTTCTTATTCTTCTAATATAACACCCACCATTTCCAAATGTTCAAAGATCGATAGATAGACCTTGCAATCCAATCAATGATATTCTCTTTCTCTCTCTACTTTACACCGCCTCGGAGAAAGGTCAAAAAACGCCATCTCACCATCATGTCTGCTTTCACTCCGAGCTGCATGAACAATGACACATAATGGTCAAAGCATACTTCAGCCCAAGTACGGAGTAAAGCAAATCATCAACCAAGCAGGTGATGAACGGTTCCTTCCCGTTCCCGTCCCGTTCCTTCACAGACGCCTGCCTTCCCCTTCCTACATGTAATGCAAATCTCCTCCATTTTTTCCGCGCGCCCTCTTCTCGCAAATCATCGTGTTCAAGAGCCATCGCCGTGCCCGTGAATGAGAATAAATATAATGCAGGTTCCATGTTTCTGTTTGTGAAGCAAGTACGCCATGCAAATGTGCCACCCCAGAAGGAAGAAAGGAAAACAAAACAATGTACAATGCAGAAGGAAGATGAATATATCATGCTTTTTATGTGCCGTGTGTGAGTAGGTTGCCCATCACTACCCCGAACAGGCTTGAGATTGTTAAGTAGACGTCTCAGTATCTATCGTGGAGTGATGAGATCGTTCTGATGCGACTCTGACCACTTAAAACTCCCAGTTCTCGTCAACTGACTTAATGGCCCAGTCGAACTTCTCTCTTAGCGTCTTAGAGAAGAAACGCTCAATCGGCACGTTGAACTTCTTGGAGAAGACCACTGTCAATCGAGGGTCAATATAGTTCTAGAAAACAGATTAGTGTGATGCCGGCCACAGATCTTGAGCGAATCACTCACAATCTTGGAGGTCCCAAGAGCCACCTCCTTGTTGCTCTCCTTGTCTTCCATCTGGACCTTGGCTGTCTCGATGCGCTGCACGAGCTTGTCAAGGTTGGCCTCGATCTTTTCAACTGTAGGACCTTTGCCCTCGGCCTCTACTTTGCCACTCTTGAGCTCTTTCTTGTACTTCTTCTCAAGCTCATCGGTCTCTTCAAGGCGCTCTTCTAGCTCCTTGTGCTTCATCTCCTTGCTGCCTTCGACAACCAGCTTTTCGTTATCCTTTTCGAACTTCTTACGGATCTTCTCACGCTTCTCCTCGATCTCAGCGGCGATGTGCGCTTTGGCCCACTCGTCATCGAGATCCTCAGGTCGTTCGAAGTATTCCGCACCACGTTTCTTTTTAAGCTTTGGATCGAGGTCGAGTAGCATCACTCTCATCCGCCACTCCTGGAAGCGCATGCCTTTTACTTTCTCTATCATCTTCTCCATTGAGCCCGCGTGAGCTGCCCCGACGGTGCGTTTGTGATTACACAAGATGGCGACCTTTCTATTGGCGTCGTTGTAATCCTTGACCTTCTCAGGAATTGTGCCTGTCGATTTCATTTCTCTTAGTAGGGTGGCCATGGTCCAGGAGGCATTGTAGGTACGGAACACTTTGGCAGTGAGACCTGTCATATATGTTCCCAGATGCTTGTTGAGAGCAGATGTCGTTAATCGATCGAAGATTTCGTCGCCGTCCTTCTTCGGGGATTTCTTGAAGATTTTCAAGTTCTTGAAGACCTGGATGTCGACCTCCACTTCATCATAGAAACGAATACTGTCTTTACCGAGGAAGTCGAAGATGACCTTGTTAGGCGGCTGAAGGGTGATGTGCTCAAACTTGAGAGAACAGCAGCCGACGGTATCGGCTTCATCCTCACCCTTCTCGTTACCGGCACGAAGCGCGAACTTGTCGATCAGGTAGACTGCAGTGGCTCGCTGTCGATCCGCCATCACATCGGACTTCAAGTCTTTCGTGTAATCCTTGCGAATGCGATCAATGTGCTTTTTCAGCTCTCGAGCCTTTTCGAATTTTTTGTGGTCGCTCTGGCCTTTGACATCGGAATTCGCAGCAAGCATCACGTACTTGTAAGCGCCATTGATGTTTTCCTGCCACATCGCAAGCCACGTGCCAGTATTATCATGCTTGACCTCTTTCCAGCTGTGACCTTCTGGTGGTGGAGGGACTGTAGCCTCTTTGCCGATATTGATCGTTACTTGTTCGGGTGCAACTCGTGCCTTGACTCTGCCAGTCTTTGGATGCTCACCACGACCGCGGAAGAGCCCCGGGGGTTCCACTCGGAAATTACCGACCTTCTGCTTGCGACCGTCCCACATGCAGAACATGTATGGCTCCTCAAGCTTGTCTTTCTCGGCCTTGGCAGCCTTCTTTTCCGCTGTCGGCAATGCCTTCTTCTTCTCACGCTCAGCATCAAAGTACTCAAACATTGGCTTGAAATCGCACTTTTCAAAAGATTTGATATCAACTTTATTACCGTCTTTGTCTTTGGCATGGCCTGTCTTCTTCAGTGAAGCTTGGAAGTCGGAGAAAAAGTTCTTGTTGAAGGTTGGATTGGAGACATTGACCTCGGAGTTCAGCATGGCACCATAAAACCCAGCAATTTCTTCCGCATCGGGGTGCAAACTGACAGGTTTTCCATCATAGTGAAGCTTGACGTGCTTGGGAAGAGGTTGATATGCAGGTGGAAAAACGACACCGTTGTGCTGCAATGTCGTCCATTTGATTGAGCCGTCGCCTTTGTCCTGGTTCTCCCACCATCGATATTCCTCCTCTTCAGCTTCAGCCTCAAGATCACCTTCGGTAGGTTCTTCTTTGGCCTTTCCTTTTCCTTTCTTTGGCACTGGCTCAGCCTTGGCCTTGGTCTTCTTAGCTGGAGCAGCCGCTTCCTTCTTAACACCGTTCGTGGCCTTTTTCTTCTTGGCGATAGGAGCATCGGAGTCACTCTCACTGGCAGCCTGTTTGCTCTTCCTGCGCTTAGCAGCCTTCTGCTCATCAGCACGAATTGCTTTGGCAGTGGTCGCGGCCTTCTTCTCAATCTGAACCTTCTCTTTTGCCAGCTTCTTCGTCAAAGGCTCATCTGAATCCTCAGACTCGCCGATTTGCGCCGCTGTGATCTTCGGCGGTTTCTTTCCAGCTGGCTTATTCCGCGCAAGGGGCATATCGTCGTCTGAGGATGCCGGATCTGATGCTGGTTTCGAAGTCTTTCTCTTCTTACTCTGCGACAGAGTCAGTAAGGAACGGCGCATACGTAAGGGCGGCTCCAACGTACCAAAGGGACATCCTCATCTTCTGAACTGGTTTCTTCCTTGTATTTCTTCTGGATACTCCCACGAGATTTCCGCTTGCCGTTTGAAGTTCGATTGGTCGCTGGTGCTTGCTCGTCCACGTCCATATCCTCAACAACGGGTCCATTGCGAATCGAGATTCCAGCGTGCAGGTCGCCGTTTGATGGATTTGCCTGGTCCATGGCCTTGTCAACGCTCTTTGAGATGGTTGCAGCAGACTTTTCTGTAAGACGTCAGTATGCGCCTGAAAAGCCACGCTGCAGGAACGCGAAGATTCCGAAAAGTGTTTGCAAGTGAAGAAAAGTGATGGGGTGGAGAAGCGTTGAAAGTTTGGGTCGCGTCGCGGGAGAGCGGTACAGATGCTGTCACCCAGCGCGCTTAGGTGAAAAGGCCGGGTAAGGGCAGCAGCAACTTACTTCCGTTTGGCTTGCCTCTGGAGAGAGGAGCATCGTCGTCTGACGAAGACATGGGGAAGATATTGGATGGAGGAAAGATGCTACGTGGTGGTTTTGGTGCAGATAGGCTGGCGACTGTCTGAGGTGAAGTAGCGCGTTGCGGTTGGTATTGGTGACTGAAGACTGAATGGTGGATTTTATTGGTGAATGCCGGGCGCTGGAGGAGGCCACGAACATGAAAAGGTGGCACCCGCCGGATTCTGAGGGTGACTGAGGCTATGATGACAGTGGTTTTGGTCAATGAGAGTACGTGTTGGAAAGCCGGCTGGATAGGACTGAGTGAAGATTGAGACTGGAGAGGCTCCGATTCAGATGGGTTTGTTAGCAGCACAGGGTTTAATGAGCCGCCCCCGACAGCACACTGGCAGTGGAAGATGCAGTCCTGCGGTATGAGATTCAGTGAGGACAAAGTGCGCCTGAACACTACACCTGGACACTATTTATTTCCTTCACGCAGCCAGGGCCGGGTAGTTACAGACACCGTGACCGCAACTCTGCCAGCTGCCAGTTCGCTCCACACTCGCTCCGTGCACGTGATCCTGAACAATTGTCCGCCAAGCTGAGTCCGGTTCTTTCCCGCTGCACTCTGGAGACAATCGAGATCGCAGTGAAGCGACCATATACCATCACCGGCATCACAAAAGTCCCATCTCTCCCCTCAATTGCGTTGCTGAAGCCGTCCAAAATGCTATCCAGAGCTGCTCGTCCTGCCCTCAAGGCTGCGTCGGCCGCTGTCGCCCGGTATGTGATGAATTGGAGCTCTACACAAGGGCATCGACTGACAGCCATTGCTATCTATTAGCCCAACCAGCGTCGCCGTCGCAAAATCCGCCAACTATGCCACCCTACGAGAAATCGAGGGCCGTCTCAAGTCCATCCGTAACATCGAGAAGATCACGAAGACCATGAAGGTGGTCGCTTCCACCAAGCTCACCCGCGCCCAACGTGCCATGACCGAATCCCGCGCATACGGACAATCCTCAAACACCGTTTTTGAAAAGGCTGAGACAAAAGTGCAAGAGGGTGAGGGCAAGAACACGCTTCTCATCATCTGTTCCTCGGACAAGGGTCTCTGTGGTGGTATTCACTCTGGAATGACCCGCCGTGCTCGTAAGATTCTGGCCGACAACCCGGATTTTGAGCTTGTCATTGTTGGAGAGAAGGCAAAGGCTCAGTTGGGTCGTTCTAACGGAAAGACCATCGTGTTGAGCTTCGCTGGTATCGGAAAGGATGTTCCAACTTTCGGCGATGCCCAGGCCATTGCGGATCAGGTCTCGCTCTTGCCAACTCAGTATCAGTCTGTCCAGATCATGTACAACAAGTTCATCAATGCTTCCAGCTACGAGCCAACCGTCATCGAGTCTTTCTCCTCTGAGGCCATTGCTGCGTCACGTATGTCTCCTTTAGAAATCGGAAATGGTCAATTGGACAAAGACTAACAGCTACTAGCAAACTACGCTGCTTTCGAAATTGAAGAGGAAGTCCTCAGCAACTTGCAGGAGTACTCGCTCGCCAACTCCCTTTACTGGGCTCTTGCCGAGGGTCATGCTTGCGAACAATCTGCCCGACGAAATGCCATGGAGGTGAGTACAATTCGAACTCCATCATCCCAGTTGAAGCTAACAGATATTCCAGAACGCCTCAAACAACGCTGCAGATATGATTGGAAAGTACCAGATTTTGTTCAACAGAACCCGACAAGCCGTTATTACGGGTGAATTGGTCGAAATTATCACTGGTGCCATTGCGTCGGAAGACATGTAAACTAATCTCGATTTCCACCCCCTAAATACTTTGATCGAGCTTCCCTTGTATGTAGAACAAGTCCGTTGCCACCAAAATCTTGACATCTTGCGTCTTCGTTGCTTCGGAGCTCCTTGAGAATGGATTGTGGGTACTGAATGCAATAAATGGAGCTAGAGGGACTTCTAGTTGAAAAGTTGCTCAGAGAACTTCCCGAAGGCTGAACCTCCACGGTATCTCCTTGAAGCTTCAGGCTTGTCACATCATATGTCTGAGGGGAAATTGAGAAACGGAAGTGTTTCCGCAAAGGCAAGTAAATGGCTGCCCAGTTCGTCTGGCCAATACATGATCTCGGTTTGTTGAAAGTAGCAGCAGACATAGACTAACAGGAACTGAACAAATAGAAGAGACTGATAAATCAAATCATGTGCACTCGGATGAAATGGATGAGCCTCATGATCAGCATTGGCCTGTCCACTACAAACACTTGAAATAGCATGATCTCCTCTGTCTGCCCTCTCCCACTCATCAGGTTTGATCGATGCTCTACTGGCGATATCCTCGGCGAGTTGGTGGGATCGGGTGGGATGGGAATACCTTCGTACAGAGATTTTTTCCCGCGTGTTGATCCATGCTGTGGAAGTCGGTGCGGAGATTCCCAGACTGTCTGGCAGTAGGGTTTAGCTGAGTTTGTGTGTAAATTTCAAACACATTCTCTGGTATGCCTCCATCCGTGCTTTGAGCGAGTGGAAGGGAGAATGGGCAATGGCGAAGATCCGTCGGGATTGCTATTTTCTCTGTTTTGGTATTAGTAGTGCGCGAGATGAGGCTGGATCATTTTGCGGTTGCACGATTCTGGATTGATCGTTGGGTAATTGTGGGAATGAAGCTCAAGGGGGAGACAGCCATGATTGGTATTTATATTCTCGAATATGTGCAAGAGACACAGGATGGAAGCAATTCTTGCAATTGAAAATAATGCCATGGATCTGGATTCGGATCCATGTTCGAGATCAAGGCTAGGAGTGAAACCGTCTCATTCAAGGGTGAGAAACCGGGAACCGAGTCAGCAGAATCCTTGCTGCACCATCAAAGATCCAACCGCGCCTTGGAGTATTTCAGCCTTGAGCCTCTGGATTTTTAGGTCGGAACGTGAGTCGGGACCGTATTCATAGAAATGCAAAAGTATGTATTGTACAAGGGTATCATAGTAAGTACACTACCCAAATCGCAAAAGGTACCACTCTATCCAGGAGTAAGAATATATAACAGTCTCTCCAAGCTTGAGACCAAAACCTCCAGGGTAACCGACTACGCCACGAAGCGTTCAAAAAAATCTCCAATTCCATATTCTAACATGTTCAATCGTAACGCTTTCCTCACTAATTCCTTGATCTTATCATCGTATCCTGTCTAGATTGAGACATGCTAAAGCTCCGAGAGCGCAGCCTCGCAAAGCTCTTCATATCTACGAGGGTCGAATCGCTCTCTCCGCCACCCTCTCGCCCGTCCCTTCACAATGCGCTCCATCTGTTCCTCGGGACTCATCTCCAACTTTCCATTCCCATCTCGAGTGGTCGGACGTCGAACCTCATGCGCCGCTTCGGTCGCGGTCCGAAAACGCTGAAGGCTGGTGATGTGTCTGCTGATCATGGTATTGAAGGAAATAATCGCCTCATTATAGTCATAGATCTGATCACGCTCTGAAGCAAACGTATCCTCATCCTGGAAAGGCGAAGTTGCAGATTTGAGAAAGTTGAACGTGGCGATTCTGGGAGGTGAGCAGGGTGTGCGCGGTGTGCTGGTGAGCATGGAACTTGTGGCGAGGGAAAAGAGAGAGGTGGAGTCAACGAGTATCTTCGTTGGTGTCTCTGGCAATGCTTTGTATTTGCGAACAAAGAGCGGAGATAGGCGCTTCATTGGTGAGCTTTCGCAAGAGCTACTGCTTTCATCGTGGTCGCCGGACACTGATGATGCAACTGTTGAAGGAGCTGTGATGGAGAATTGAGAGTTCACAGAGTTGCGAGGGGAATTGTCGTCAGCTTCACTGGAAAGGGTTTCATCCTCCTGTTCCAGGATTGGATGAAGGGTATTTGATTCGTTCGGTGAGAGAGCGGTCGGCAGTACTTGTTGTGCGCGAAGAAAGAATTGTTCTGAATCTTCGAGAATTCCAGGCAGCAACGGTGAGCGAGTGGACATGCTTCTGGCATGGGTGTCATATGCGAGTCCCGCAAAAAAGTTCAGAAAGACCTGGTAGAGTGGATGGAGCTGTGAGACATCAACACCATGTCGGTAAACGTGAAGGGGAACATATTACCTTTCTTCCCAGGTCAGTGAGGTGTTGTTCACATAGGTTCGCGCATTGTTTGTATTGCCGACGCAAATACAAGAGCTTCACGCCCTGCACCATGTGCTTGTAGTCGATATCATGGAAAGAAGCGAAGCTAGTCGGTAGCGGTGGTAAAGGTCGGAATGCGGAATCCATTGCAGCGAAAGGTCAAACGAGTGTGATTGTTGTATTGTTGTAAAGAGCGAACGAAGGTCGGAATTGTTTGTTGCCTAGAGAAAAGTTGTTGTTTACGGATAGAGGTGCGGAACGACAGTGGAGTCTTCGTAGAATTACCCGCGCCCGGGAGCTTTGAGGCAGTGGGAGTGTGGAATTTAAGATTCAAGAAGGTGAAACACTGGCTGGCCGTGGGAGGAACGGACAACACCACGTCGACACGTTCGAGCGCGCAACACTGTCATTCGTCAAAATGGAAACTCGAAGACGGAATTTAGAAGCCTCGAGTAAAGTCGCGACACGATTTCCACCTCGTATAGAGAAATGAGGAGGAGGAGGAGGAGGAGGAGGAGGAGGAGGAGGAGGAGGAGGTGTTAAGGGATGGAATCCTTCTCTCTAGCTTATCCATGACTGGATTTCCAATTGTTCTCTTGTTATTCTGCAAGCTGTCATGTTCTATTTTGCAAGCTGTCATGTTCTATTTTGCAAGCTGTCATGTTCTATTTCGCAAGCTGCCATGTTCTATTTTGCAAGCTGTCACGTTTCCATTTAAAGATACTTTCTAGAAGGATCTATTGTAAGAGGAGGATTATATATACTAGCTATCCTTCCTGTACTTACACCTTCTTCTCTGTACTTAGATACTTGAAATATAAGCTGTCTTCCCTCACTTGCGAAACACCTTTGAGGGTTGAACTCTTACATTATCTAAGTACCTCAGTCTTACAAAGGAAGAAAGGCTCACAGAGAGCAAGCTCCAAAAAGGAATTTCAAGAAGAGGACACTTGTCCTAATCCAAGAAGCGAGGGCCAACCTCAAGGGCCAAACAGAAAGGAATTTCAAGAAGAGGACACTTGTCCTAACTCAAGAAGCAAGGGCCAACCTCAAAGGCCAACTTCAAGGGCCAACCTCAAGGGCCAAACAAAAAGGGAATTCAAGAGAATTCAAGCTGAGATTTTCTAGAAGGTGCTAGAATCTCCAAGAAGCAAGGGCCAACCGAAAGGGCCAATCCAAAAAGGGAATTCAAGAGAATTCAAACTGAGATTTTCTAGAACGTGCTAGAATCTCCAAGAAGCAAGGGCAGGTCATCCTAAGACAGCGTAGTCTTAGGAGTTGAAGCTGTAATAAGCTGAGGAAAGAAAGAGCTAGGGAGAGAGATTTAATACACTTGGCCTTCACAGTCCCTGGGAGCTCTGTCCTTAGTAATAAGGATTGCAGAGCGGACTATAGTGTAAAAAATCCTTCTGGGATTCTATAGTCACCTTCCTATACTAATAGGCATTGACTCTATACTGCCTAGCAAATCTCTAGAGTAGAGCCTAGGAGTGTGTATAGTAGTGCTCTCTATTATCTCTCATAGGTGAAAATATGGAAGGAGAAGATCAGGAACAAAGAGTTCCTCAAGAACCCCAAGCCCTACAAGAAGCTATGGCAGCATTACAACATCAACTAGCCATTCAGAACGATGCTATTACGCGTATTCTTACAATCTTGCCTAACACTACTCGCTCTGAGAACGTAGTAGAAGGACAAGAGACTAAGAATTCACAAAAAGACAGAATACATAGGAAGAAAGCTGTACTTCCTAAGCTCCAAGAATTTGATGGCAAGCGTTCTGAATGGGCTCAGTGGTTTCAACAAGCAAGGATGAAGTTGGAGATAGACGCAGAGTCTATAGGGGATAGTAGGAACCAATTTGCCTACATCTTCTCCTCTCTACGAGGCTCCGCAGCTCAGGCTACTCTGGCCTACGTAAAGACAGCTCCAGAGGAAGATAAAACGGGACAGAAATTGTTACAGTATATGGACAACTTCTATGGCGATCCAGTACAACAACAAAGAGCTACTGTAAGCCTGTCCACAATCAAACAAAAAGAGAAAGAACCCTTCTTCTCTTTTCTTCCCCGTTTTGAAACCACTCTTGCTAATGCTGGAGGAATGACTTGGCCTGACGCTGTTAAAATTGCATTTCTACACAAAGCAATAAATCAAGAGCTGCGAAACCAGAGAATAGGCCAATCTCAGAGTACCTCCTACCAGCAGTTTGTGTCCGATCTTTTGAATACAAGTATGCAAATCACTACAGCAAAGATGCTCTCTTCCTCAGAAGATAAGTTACGATTCAGAGATAAAGAGAAGTCTTTTAAAGATCTGAACGCTATGGACTGGGAGCCTACACGCGTAAACAAGTTAAAAATTTCGTCTAAAGCCTATGAATATAGGAAGGCAAATAACCTCTGCTTACGCTGTGGGAAGGCCGGCCATAGAATGAAAGACTGCTGGTTGGATACAGAGGTAGAAAGAGTCACGCAACTTGGTTCAAAAAGGGCCAAAGGAACCACTGAGGAGAATGAAGAAGTTGAAGAAGAGGACTACTCGGAAAAAGAGTAGCCTCTATCCAAAGTCGTGGATGGAGGCGTAGAGTAGATAGAGCAAAATTGTCAAAGGAGTCAATTGAGAGAGTAAATAGTATTTTGAATTCGAACAAAGACACTGATTCACACCGTTCTCGGATAGAAAAAGAATGGGAGCAGTTCAGACCCAAGATGCTCTCCCGCCTTTTCTACACAAATACTATAGTGAACGATATATACTCTCTTAAAACTCTCCTTGATAATGGATCTAGCTGCTACGCATCAATAAACGAGGAGAAAGCTTCGCAGATGGACCTTGAAGTACTCCCTATTAGTCCGCGTACTATAGGTGGAGTTCTTAAGGAAGAAGGACAGACCCAAGTGACAAAAATTGCGAAGTTGAACCTAGATTTAGGGGGACTTATATGCAACGCTTTTGCTTATATAGTCCCGGGACAATTTGAGGATCTTCTACTAGGCAGGCCTTTTCTCAAGGACACCAAAGCCGTTATCAATGAATCTAAAGGTACTCTTACCTTTGCAAACGGGATTAGCATTCGCGATGCTAAATTTGAAGACAAACTTGATATACAACAAGTAGCGCCCGTAAGATTCCACCGCCTTGTCACTTCTACACTTGAGAAAATCAAAGACGCGTCTAGAGTATTTGCTGTTACTCTTCGAGATATTGATATTGCCTTGAAGCCGAAAGTCCCTTTGACAACAGAGCAAATACTGGAATTGCTACCTAAGAGGTTTCATAAGTACGCTGCTGTCTTTGATCCTAAAAGGGCCGAGAGACTACCACCGCATCGCCCTGGGATTGATCACGAAATACCTATAGAAGAAGGAAAACCACTTCCTTGGGGACCTCTATATGGTATGGGTCGAGAACAACTCCTTGTTTTGCGAAGGACTCTTACAGAGCTACTAGATAAAGGCTTTATCCGAGAGAGTAAATCAGTTGCTGCGTCTCCAGTTCTCTTTGTGAAGAAACCAGGAGGGGGCTTACGCTTTTGCGTAGACTACCGAGCCTTAAACGCAATTACTCGAAAGGATAGGTACCCGCTACCGTTAGTAAAAGAGACTTTACTAACCTTAGCTCGTGCTAAGTATCTTAGTAAGCTTGATGTAAATGCTGCCTTCCACAAGATTCGAATCGCAACGGGAGATGAGTTCAAAACTGCCTTTCGAACTAGATATGGTCTATTTGAATGGCTAGTTACTCCCTTTGGCTTAACCGGTGCACCTGCGTCTTTTCAACGGTATATAAACTATATCCTTCGACGATACCTAGACGAGTTCTGCTCAGCTTATCTAGACGATATAGTAATATACTCTTCAAAGAACCTTAAAGACCATGAAGAAAAGACTGAAAAGATACTTCAAAGCTGCCTTAACGCTGGGTTATACCTTGATATTCGGAAGTGCGAGTTTAATACCAAACGAGTCAAGTATCTAGGCTTCGTTATAGATACTGAAACGGGCCTACACATGGATCCGGAGAAGATCAAAGAAATTAAAGAATGGGAACGTCCTACTACTCTACGAGGAGTACGTGGCTTCCTAGGCTTTACAAACTTCTACCGTGACTTTGTAAAAGATAACTCAACAATAAGGGAGCCTCTGGTTTGCCTTACAAAGAAGAATACTCCATTTTTATGGGGAAAGGAGCAAGAAGAATCTTTTCAAAAACTTAAGGCAGAGTTTTGCAAAGAACCTGTCCTGTCTGCACTTGATGAAGATAAGCCTACGCGAGTAGAACCTGATGCTTCAGGCTGGGCTTCCGGAGCAGTACTTAGTCAAAAAGATGAGCTAGGTAACTGGAAACCATGTGCTTTCTTCTCTACTAAGCACTTGCCAGCCGAATGCAATTATGATATCCACGACAAAGAACTTATGGCTATAGTCAAAGCTCTAGTCCATTGGACTAGCGAGCTACTAAGCCTAAGTAAGCCATTCATTATCCTCACAGATCACAAGAACCTTGAGAAGTTTATGGTAAAAAGGGAACTAAATGAAAGGCAAATGAGATGGGCGCAGATACTAGCTAAGTTTAACTTCAAACTAGGCTATCGCCCAGGCTCTGAATCTGTAGTTCCAGACGCCTTAACTCGAAGGGATCAAGATCTCCCAAAGGATATTCAAGACCCAAGAATCGTTGAAAGAACTAGAACGTTATTACCTCCAAAGCTTTGGATTAACGTTCTAGAGGATAAGACTCCTGCAAGAGAAGAAGCTGCCCAAGAAAATGCTCAAGAAGTAGACAAAGAACCTATCCCCTTTATACAAAATCCCTTTCTCTCAGGTGATCTAAGGGATAGATGGGAAACTGCACTCGAAGGAGATCTAGACTACAGACGTATTTTCCAAAGCGTTCTAAAGCAAGATAGGCAGTTCCCATCTAAGCTAAAGGTTCCTACTTCTATAGGAGATTGTAAAGTCGAAAATAACCAGCTCTACTATAGAGACCGAATCTGGTTGCCCTCCTACGAGCCTCTCTTAACAGGAGTAATTCAAGAAATACACGATTCAGTCCTATCAGGGCATCCTGGACGAGAAGCTACTATTGCTATTCTCTCCAGACAGTTCTACTGGCCGGGATTTGCTCAAGATATACGTCAGTTTATACGCAATTGTGACGTCTGCGGAAGAACTTCAGTCTGGCGAGACAAAAAGAAAGGTTTACTTAAACCTCTTCCTGTCCCTAGCCGTATCTGGCAAGATATTTCAGTAGACTTCATAGTCGAATTACCAGAGAGCCAAAGATGCACAAGACTCTGCGTTATTACTGACCGCTTGGGTAAAGGAACTATCCTGTTCCCAGTGCCTAAAGAACAGTTTGGAGCTGAAGGATTTGCAAAACTATTTATGCAGAACTACGTAAGATTACACTGGCTTCCTAGATCTCTAGTCTCAGATAGGGACACGCAATTTGTTAATGCTTTCTGGAAAGAAGTTTGTCACCTTCTTAAGATAGAGAGAAGACTCTCTACAGCGTATCACCCTGAGACTGATGGATCTACGGAAAGAAGAAATCAAGAAGTTGAAGCCTATCTACGTAAGTTCTGTACATTTAGTCAGAACGACTGGGTCGAGCTCCTGCCTATTGCTCAAATATGCCTCGATAATAGACCAAACCAAGCTACGGGCCTATCGCCTTTCTTCTTAACCCACGGTTATAACATTGAGCATATAGGAACTGTTGAAGCTCCCCAGGAAACCCCTAAGAATCCAAAAGAAAAAGCACAAGATCTTGTAGCAAAATTGAAGGACGCACAAGAATGGGCAGAAACGTCAATGGTATCAGCTCAGCAACAGCAAGAATACTACTCTAATAGAGATCGTGCTCCGGCTGACTCTTTTAAAGTGGGAGACAAAGTCTGGCTCAACCTAAAGAACGTAAAAACCCTACGTCCTTGTAAGAAACTAGACTGGATTCATGGGAAGTATACAGTTACACGAGTTATCAACTCAATGTCTTACGAGCTTGATACACCCAGAGGAATCCACAACCGATTTCATACGTCTTTACTTAGGAGAGCTGGCACAGATCCCCTACCTTCACAAATACAAGATAATACACAGCCGCCTCCTATAGTAACTGAACAAGGAGACGAGGAATACGGTATCGAGGCTATTCTAGCCGCAAGATGGCGCCGGCGAGGTCGACAACAAACGCGAGAAGTCTTAGTTAAGTGGGTAGGCTACGTTGATCCTACGTGGGAACCCCTTAGCGAACTCCAACAAACTACAGCTCTGGACGCTTTTGAAAGTGCCTACGGCAACGTTCTTGAAAACGACGGACCTATACTACGCCCTCAGAGACTACGCTCACATCGATCTACAAGAGAGGGGGGGAGGGGATAATGTTAAGGGATGGAATCCTTCTCTCTAGCTTATCCATGACTGGATTTCCAATTGTTCTCTTGTTATTCTGCAAGCTGTCATGTTCTATTTTGCAAGCTGTCATGTTCTATTTTGCAAGCTGTCATGTTCTATTTCGCAAGCTGCCATGTTCTATTTTGCAAGCTGTCACGTTTCCATTTAAAGATACTTTCTAGAAGGATCTATTGTAAGAGGAGGATTATATATACTAGCTATCCTTCCTGTACTTACACTTTCTTCTCTGTACTTAGATACTTGAAATAAAAGCTGTCTTCCCTCACTTGCGAAACACCTTTGAGGGTTGAACTCTTACAAAAAGCCGCAGAGACCCACCACCTTTATAATACGCAAGACATGGTGTATAAGTCAGCCGTACCACCAAGTACAGACTGCCTCGCTAAAATAACTTCTTAGTTTTACTACGGACTTTGAAATAATCTAAGCCCCAGGAACTTTAGGTATACGCTTCGTAAAGAAAAGAGTTTCCATAGAGAGTAAATATTACTTCTTTCTTTTACTACAATTCTACGATAGAAACACGGAAAATTCTATAAAGAGAAGTAAGAAATTATTTTAGTAAGGTGGTTGGTGCGTTGGGATAGTTGGTGCGCTAGGTCTTGGTGCGTGGTATGGTATCTTACCTTGAACACGTGGTGGGTCTCTGCGGCTTTCAGACGAGTCCAAAACATGATGAGTTTATTCCCTCCCTTTGACATATAGGGAATGGCGGGTGATAGATGCTTTCAGATCATCCCATCGAAAAGCGCTTTCGATTTCTATTCTCGTATGACGAAAACGATACGTCTATTGATAGGGCATCATCAAGAAGAGGTGATATTCAGGTCATCATTCAATTAAATCTCGGATACAAAATTCCAGACAACAATAGCAAGTCAAGGAGGGAAAAGAGGAAATCAATTATGCTCAGATCAATCAAATCCAAGGGCGAGTGGCACAAACCCCGAACTCCCAGTTCCAATTCCAACTCCGTTTCATTCCTTCGCCCGCTTCCAAAAGAGTGTCCGGGGTGCTCGCGGTATTGAGCACATGTGTGTAGTGATCAATCTGATACGGATTCAGAAGCCGTCCACTTGTGCATGGTTTCATGCTCCAGACATAACATAATGTCTAAGCAAGGGTTTCTTCATCGCTGGCATCGAGGATATCATATTCGTCGTCGGTGCAGAAGCCAGCCTCACTGTCGCTGCTCACGAATTCGACGCTCTCGGCATCTTCAAAGATGTCAACATCCGACTCAGCAGTGGGTGGAGAGACGGGAGTTGTAGTTTCAAGAGCGGTGACTGGAGTTGATGGCACAGCTAGATCGTGGAAGCTAGATGAGGGTGACTCTTTTTCAAGAGTGGGGAAAATCATTCCGCTTCCCTCAACCTTGACATCTTCCTTGACAACAGATGGTGAAGAAGGAGCCTCAACCTCATGGGCAAGGGCTTGTTGGCGAGCCTCTTCCATGCGTCTGCTGTGTTCCTTAAGCAGCCAGATAGTCTGTGCGGCATCTTCCAAGTTGGATGGACCGGGTGCTGGGAGCTCGGATGGTTCGGCTTCCTTCTTTGCGATCTTAGCAGCATCAATAGCAGCCTTTGCAGCAGCGACCTTAGCCTTGTGTTGGACTTCGACAGCGTGGATTTCTGCTGAGAAATTGCGGAGCGTCTGGATACGGGTCGAACGTTCCTCTTGCACACGAGAATGATGAAGGGCCATGGACTTCTCTTTGCGCTTGTGGCCCTCGGCAGAACGCTCCATTTCGCCGCGGAGGTCAATGCGCTGCCGCCGGAGAACAGTCGGAAGGTCTTGAAGGCTTGGACGGCCAACATTCTCGCTGTGTTCGACTGTAGGGACTGTAGCAGGAGAGAAAGTGGGAGAAACCTCGGGCAAGGAGCTGGGCTCTACGACTGGCGTAACGGCTTGAGCAGCGACTTTGATGTGGCACCAAAGACGATGACCAAAAGCCTGGCCATCAGCAGTCTTGAGACGCCAGTATGAGATCTTGGTACCCTCAGATTGTGGTGCCTTCATGGTCACACGGAAAGATATCTCCTCACCAACCTCGACTGGGCGACTCATGATATTGGTCTCAATGGCCTCGGCAATATCGGAAATAGCCGATGGCGCGTACTTCTCGACGTTCAGCATATTGTCTCCGCCAGTGTAGCGAACGCTGCAGCCAGCGGGCCAAGCCTCGGATCCGGTATTGCGCATAGTCCAAACTTGAACGAAACGCAGACTGGGCTGCATGAGAGTAGCATCAGGAACAGTTTCACGAATGAACAGTGCTTGGAGCTTAGTCACATCGACTGGACCAGCAGACTTGGGCTCCTCGTTTGGAGAGGAGAGTAAGTCCTGCACTTTGACCTTCTCGTCGATAGGCTCGGCGAGCAGATCCTTGATCTCTATCTTCTCCTTCAATGGCCTATAGGTGGCTTCTGCAGGCTTGACATCAACGATGGTCTGTACTTGAGTGGCAGCGTTGCTTGGGGCTCTATGAACTGGAGCCTTTGCAAATGTCGTGCGGTCTCCCATGGTCTTGTTCTCACCCATGGTTGTAACGCTGACGTTGCGGACTGAAGTCTTGAGCTTAATCAATGGATGAGTATGGTTGTGCTTGTTGTGAGGGTAAGCCTCGCAATTGGCACAGAAGTCAGTATCGTGGCAAATAGCGCACTTGTAACGAACGCCCTCGATGTAGCCGAGCTTGTTCTGGCAGAGT
The DNA here is from genome assembly GCA_013176395.1 of Venturia oleaginea. Taxonomy (NCBI): domain Eukaryota; kingdom Fungi; phylum Ascomycota; class Dothideomycetes; order Venturiales; family Venturiaceae; genus Venturia; species Venturia oleaginea. The sequence continues at coordinate 454,281 of JABMLP010000020.1, read as the reverse complement.
GGGCCATCACAGTAGATGCCAATGTGTTTAGGTTGGTATGAGTGGCTTCGAGTAGCTGGGATCGGTTCGTAATGGGCAGCGAATCTGTGCTGAGGATGAACGAACTTGGCGTTCTTGACACATTCAGAGCAGTAGTCCCAATCTGGACAATTGAGGCACTTGTGGCGGACACCGAAGATTGGCTTATCACAGCCATCGCAAAGAGCGGCGTGCTTTACACCGCGTCCAGGAGCACACATGAACGCGCCCATAGCGCTGATGGTGTCCTCTGCAACAGGCTTGAAGGTATGGGCTGGATGGTGACCATGCTTGTTGCCCTCGTGGCAAGCAGTGCAGAGATCAAAATCGTCGCAGTCAATGCAGGTAACGAACTGGTTCTCGGTGTATTCTATTGTGGGTCAGCGATCATCTAGTAGTGGGTACTCTGGTGGACTTTACCTCGGACACAAGAGTTGCACGTGCGTACTGGCTCGTACTCATCATCCTCGACTTGCTCTTCGACAGAGGGTTCTGCAATAGACTCGGTGAAAGCACCGGGAATCTCAGGCTTTACTGAAGTCGACTCCTGTACGACCGGCGACTTGGGAGTCAATTTCTCAGTGGTGCTGTTGATGACATGTCCGTTGCTGACGAAGCGCTTGATGAGCCAGTGACCCTCGCCAGGGCAGTGAGCACCGGCATTGACGCATGTAGCGCACAAATCATAATCTCCGTCATCGCAAATGTTGCAGTGATAGTGTTCATTCGCCATTGGTCTATCGCAAGCATTGCAGAAGACGGACCATGAGCAGGCGGCAGGGCTGGCTGCTTTGGCGTAAGCGGGAGCTGGTTGTGTCTCCTTGATGCGAAGGGCAAGCTCGCGGTTGCGCGAGACGTTTGCCAGCTCCGCAAAGAAACCTTCACGGCTCAAGCGAGTGCACATGCGCTTTTGGGTAGTGTTTTGGGCGGCAGATGAAGCCTCGGTTGACTCAGACGGCGCCATCGACACTGGGCGGCATAGTGATTCGAGAGAAGGCTGAGCTTGTGGTGTAGATGGTGGGATGCTGACACCATTGTTGGTTTGTAGGATGGTCTCGGAGCCGAAATTGGCGAAGTCGGGAAAGGCCGAGGCGAAAGGCTGAGGTGCGGGATTGATCACGCTCACACGTAGCCGGAGCTTAAGCTTGGCCTTCGCGGCTCTAAGAAGAGTCTTATAGACGTGTGTGTTGGCTGGGTCAAGAGTGACATAGGCAGCGGCACTGTCAGAGTATCGCTCGAAGACAACTGTCTGGTTCTCCCCAATACCGAGGAGTCCTCTAAGCTGTTGATGATAGCGTCAGCAAGTGTTTTTGGTGTATTACAACCTATAAACCGCCCTCAAAAGTTGGTTGGTGCAAGGCTGGTTCCTGATAAGCGTGTTGACGTACTTTTCCTGGCAGAACCTGGGGAGTCAGGTCGGCTAATGGGAGTCTGAACTTGCGGTTCTGGCCCTCGATATGGCATTTGATTGATATGGGCGTGTCAAGGCTGACGGGGGCATGAGTAGCCATGGTTAAGACTATTGATGGAGGGTTTGGGGAGGATAGGTCCACGATGGAGATCTTGAAGTAGTGTAGCCTGATGTTGGCGGTGAATGACGGGCGACTGAGCGTGATCCACACCCTCGAGACCGTCCGGGTAACTGTAGAGTTGAAGAGAGGGAGAGAGAGTGTGCAGGTCTGCCAAACACACCAGTAGTAGGGTCTGGTGATGTGGAGTACACTTGGAGTGGACTACTCTTGGAGGGAGAAGGGAGAGAGATGTGTTGGTGATGTAGGTCGGAGGTCGGACCGGGCGGGGGGTCTGTGTCACTGTGATCACCTGCACTCACTTGATAACGGAGGCGAAACACGACGACGAAGTAGCAGCCTAGTGCTATTTGCCACTACAACGAACGATCCAACTGTCAGCAAAGGATGGAGGTCAGAGAAGAATGTATGAGGCAATATCCAGTAATCAACACAAGGCAGCTCGGAGAGGCGATAGCAGTGTCTCTCATCACGTGCATTGACCGTGTTGTGAAACAGAAGCCAATCTATCATGCAAACAACAAATACTTTGATCCAACCCGTAAAGCCTACTCCGTCTGCTGACTTTCTTTCAAAAATCACCGGGCCTACCTTCGAACGCGGAAATCAGATCACTTCATTCTCCTGCTAGGCTAGGCTAGGCTAGGCTGAGCCTGAGTTCAATTCTTGAAGGGCTGGACTGGCGAGAGAGGATGCTCTATCAAGCCCATTAGCGGTGATGAAACGCACAAAGTATTGCTCTACTTTGGAGAGGGCTCAAGGCGTTCACCATTCCGCTTCCGTTTAGCCTTCGTCACCGATGTTCCACAAGTGGAATTGCAGACGAGGCTGAGAAGCTCGAGGAGCTCAGAGTTACTGGGGACAACCACAGCTGTATACAATTGGTGGTTCAAAGACTGGATTATGTACTATGAACACCTGACCACCGCCTTCCACGTATAATTGCGGTCCGTTCGACCATCCCGTACCTTCCCAGCAGAATCCCACCTCGATACTTGAAAAGTGTCCAAGAAGTACAACAGTAGTTTTCCTAGCCTAGAGAATTCTCCATGTGGCAGCAGTGAAGCTGCAATGAAGCTGCAATGAAGCTGCATCGACGCCGAATGCTCATAGGCACTAGGGTGTATTTAGGCCTCAACACCGTGTAGAAGCCCGCAAACAAAAAGAAAACTCGAAATTTCAAACACTGTCCCGAAACCACCATGGAAACCAGTACCGAACGCCATATCGCTTGTGAACCAAAGCTAATGTTGAAGAAATATATGTGTGCCAACGAGAGTAATAATGATGGGTAACTCGCTCAAATCCAAATGTCAATCGTCTCTTCTCCCGCTCGATGGAAAAGACATGCAGTGTGGAAGGTCAAAAAGAAAAGTCAAAGTGCCAGCTGCATCATTGGGATTGATAGTAGACGGTTCCGTTCGGCATCTGAGGGTAGTAGTAGCCGTCCGGGGTTGGTGTCATCATACCGCCCATGCCAGGCATTGTGTAGTTGAGAAAGGTTGGAGGGGCCTCTGCTGCAGGGGGACCGGGTGCTTGCGAAGCATCGTAGTAAAATACCATGCCGTTCTGCTCGTAAGCCACCATTCCCCCGGATCCGGGGGCTGATGGTGGTGGTGGAGGGGGTTGCACCGCCTGCGGTGCCGCTGGAGCCATAGTTGGCACAATATAAGTTCCTTGCTGGCCGGTCTGAACAAACATGGGGGCAATGATTGCGCCAGGTGGGAATTGCGGTTGCGAGGGAGGAAAGAAGTAGGCTGGCTGCGATGGTGGGTAGCCGGTTTGTTGGTATGGCTGAAAAGCGGGAGCGTGAATGGCGCGTTCGGGTATGTTTGATAGAGGAGTACCTGTTGACTGTGTTGGGTATGTTGGTTGTGGCCGAGGATAGAAATTCGAGCCGTCCTGGGATCCATTGCCGCCGTTGACGTGAGCGGGCAACTGGTGCTGGAAAGGCTGATGATCTTGAGTAGGTGGTGCGCCGTACACGTATGAGCCAGGTGATTCGATGCCAGCGACAGAGACAGTCTTTTGCGGTCGAGGTTGATACATTGGCATATTTGATGCCCAGTTCTCTCGGAAAGCCGGTCGCTGAGGCCCAAGGAATCCATGTTCCTGGTGACTCATCACTGGCGTGCCATGGCTGGACATGGCAGCTGGATATACGGGTGTTCCGTTGGCAGAATGCTGTTGAGGCATGCGGACTATAGGTCGAACTGAGCCAGATGGAGACACTAGGGCGCCACGATCGAATTCGCGTGCAAACGAAGAGCGTCGACTCATCGCAACGCTTGGTGAGTATACGCTGCCACCAAAAACACTGGTCCTTCTGCTCGAGAATCCGCCCATTGATCCCAGTCTTGTCCTTCCACCTCTTCCGAAGCTCTGTTGGTTTGGTCTCATAGCTCTTGGTATGAAAATGAAGGAGCGGTCAGGTGCCGGAAAGGCGTACGAGGGTCCTCTGTCAGGAAGTGAGATGCGAACGGGTTTGTCTCGGCGAAGAGGGGGACGGTGGTCTGGTAGCTTGGTGTACTGTTTTATCTCCGTATTCGCATAGGTTATTGGCTCCTTCATGTCTGGTAATAAGACGCGCATCTGCGCATGACCAAGTTTCTTCGTGGTTGAAAAGTTGCGCACAGGGGCAACCTTTGGGATGTTGACTTGTGTCATCTGATTCGGTAGGCCAGGAGCGCTGGTGGGACCTCGTTGCTGTTGATTGCCGGGCCGTAGAGCAGGTTCTTGCACCGTTTGATGTAGATCGTGGGCCCATGGTGCGCTCGTGGCATCCGTGGCCTGAGGACGCATACTACTGCCGATTTAGTGATTGGTACGAGAGAAAGTTTACAAGATCAAACTCACTTTGCAGGAGAGAAGGGCCCTCCAATGACCTCTCTGCCTCTGCCGGCTCCTCGTCCAAAGGGTTTAAGCCCATTGGGACCCATCCCGCCCGATCGCGTGTCATGCATGAAGAATTGTCCTCGAGTTGGGATGAAAGCCGGATCGGCATCACGCTTCTTCTTGTAATCCTCGTGCTCTTGTCTTTTACGATCGACGGGGTTCTTCTGGCGCCTGGAGTCGCCCTGCAGAGCGTCTTGCGGTTCAGTAATTAGACCGTCTTCTGTGACGGCGAATTCCAATGCTTCGCTAGTTGTAGCATCCTCAGAAATATGCAAGCCGTTCATCATAGCTTCCGTGTCCTGTGTTGCAACGAAGGAGTGTTGCTGTGCGTGTTCCGGTTTCACCGCAAGGGGCTCGTCCATCTGCTCTTTCTTCAGCAGCACTGGCTTAACAGCACCGTTGGGTCTCGTGGCAGTATCGTCGGGGCCAAGTGAATCAGGGACATCAGTCTCGCTCAAGTCGCTATCGTCGGCGTCGCCATCACCGTCACTGGGTAGTGAAGCTTCGCTATGTGAGTCGTCTATCGGAGGTCCAGTAATGGAGGCTTCGTCTTCGCCCTCGTCGTCTATCCTGCGACGGCGGATGACATGGCTGCGTCGCGGGGCAGGCATGGTTTGTTGGGTATATTAGGTTGCAGTTGAACAGTTGCAGAAAGGAAATGCAAAGTAGAAGATAAAAAGGACATCAACGTCAATGGGCTCGGAAGGTGCCGGTGGAAGAAGGTGCTTCCAGCGGGAGTTCTATAAAGTCTGGAGCGGTGTCAGTGTTGGTGGAAGGGTGCAGAGGACGAGTGTTGAGTGAGGTAGGTCAAGTGACTGTTTGGGTCAGAGTCGACTTACTGCAGAAGAAATGAATCGGCGTGTCTCCAGCTAGATCGTGGAGGATGGAAGTTGGTGTTGACTTTGGCTCTCGTGAACGTAGTCCAATGTTGAGTCTTGAGGCTTGACCTGCCAAGGCGGCTCTCTCTCAACTCGAACTCTTCGAGCTTCGAATTCAAATTCAAATTCCCGTGCAAATTGAGCCGACCACTTCCTGCTCCAGATTGGCTCAGGTCACGCAAAAGAATTTCTTGCCAGGGGAGCTTGCTTTTCTCCGCAAGACTACGCACGCGCGTGTAAACACTATCTGAACGAGTCAAAGGTTCCTTGGAGTGATGGGAGAGGGAGGGAGAGAGGAGACGTGGTTTGAGGATGGCAAGTACGAGGCAGGAGGGATGAAGGCAAGCTTGTGACTGAGGCTGAGGCTGAGGCCTGAAATGGGAGACTGAGTGAAGAAACCACCAACAACCAAGCACAATGGCCTTCTGTAACGCCCTTCGTCGTAGACCGTCGTGTTCAGCTCTAATTCCTGTTCTCCTGTCTACTAATGGCTTGTCAATCAAAGGTGAGTTGCTTATCCCAAGGCAATCACAGACTGACATCAACCAGAGAGCGAACTCAAGACACACGATCTCGCCATACCGATACCTTCAAAAGGGATTCCTCGCAACCTTCGTGTCATCATCCTAACCCAATCCTTACTCACACCCGGAATCATCAGTTCAACCCTTTCCCGTCTTCAGCATTTCGAATCTTTGACCGCCGGCACTGATAGTACAATCGTGTTTCCTCTCTTTCCAGCTCCGGGTGGGACCGGTGCAAAGAATGACGCGTCTGAAACATTTCCTAGCTCTCTACATGCCTTCACTCAGGCTCAGCTCTTGCTCATGGACCAATTCATCAACATCCCCATCCTCCCTCTGAGCACACCTTCTTCTCTACCAAACATCATCAGCAGCTTCATAACCTCACTTAACACCAGTTTGGCCGTCTCGGCAACATCAAAGCCAATCAATGCAGCTGTGGATGTCCTCCCCTACGCCACGGGAAATGGATCCATGTCACAAGGTGTGCACATTGCCATGACAGACATGTTCGCTTCCATGAGAGACGTGGCTGAAATGGGCGATGGAGAGAAAACGAAGAGGGAACTCGTCGAAAGAGGGCTGGCCGAGGACGAGGCCGAGGATTGTATGCAGTTCTGGGTGGAAGAATGGATATGTGAGTAGACAGCCACAGTATCGTTGGCAACGCAGATCGAGTGCACCCTCTACAACCAAGCAGGGCTTGAACACGCACCAGTAGGCCATATTTGATGAGTAGTCCCGTCAGCTTACATGGAGTCAGGGAATGATGGAAGTCGTTCTCTAGTCGCTACATTTCTGCATATATCTTACAAATGACTGATGTACATTCAAAAGTCTATCGACTCGCGATCAAGACTGTTGGCCTGCTAAGACGCCCGTATCAACACTATTAGGACGAACATGGGACCTCACGATCAACACTTGGCTCGGCCAAACATCAGCAATCGTCTGCCCTGATTCGAAGCTCATGAAATTTCTCTCCGTATTGCCCAGCAATGACTTCACATCCCCGTTCCACCTCCATAGTCTGTCTACGGATTCATCTACAACTCTATTCCTGCGCCTTCAAGTTGTTCCTCCAGATCCGGTATTCGGCGTCTCAAAGTTCGGTTCTCCGCCTGTCCTTTCTTGAGCTCTAGGTAAGAAGTCTTAGATCTAAGTATAATTGTTAGTATCAATCTGCCCACAGTCTATTCCATCATACTCACTGTGCATTCCAGATTTCTTGCAGCGAAGCTAATATCTCTGGATTCAGATGGCCTCCTGGCTGCACCAAAACGTCCTTGATCTGCTCAAAGCCTTGCTCATTTGATGATTCCCGAGCATTCTAACTGCTGCCAAGAGTAGGGCTCATTGTCATCCCTTGACTCTACAATTTAGAATCTAGTGCTCGTCTCTTTTCCTGCCTATGTGATGGCGATTCTTGCAAGAATTCACTATCTCGTGTGCTCAGTGGCGACATGCCATTATTACGCGGAGCCTCCGTTTCTATCTGGCTGCGTTTGCGCTTCCCGGATGTACTAGAAGTATCCGAACTTTCATGCGTTGGTGTCCCCGGAGCTTCCATCCGTGCAACCGGTGCGCGGTCATTATGAGTAGGTGTAGTCGGAGGAGTGGGCGGGCTTGGGTGGACCACTGACTCGACGAAATTGTTTAACTCGACTTCGCCGGTTAGCTCGATTAGCTTAGTTCGTTCGATTGACTTTTTGGATCGGCTTCGAAAGGCTTGCTATTCATCTCACTCTGCACAAGCATCTGTTCTCTTTTTACTTGCGTCCTCTGCTCAAAGAAATAGATTACAGGTGTCCTTATTCCCCAATGTGGGCAACGATGGTACCATCTTCCCTTGTTTTCGCTCTTCGTGGTCTCATGGTAGGTTGCAAAAGTTGGGGGCTTGCAATCGCAATGCCACCTGCCTTCGGAGAAATGTTCTCTACACCATGGCATGCTGTCAAATGTCAAGAAGATTTTTGTTTGAATGGACACAGGTTTATATAGGTCGATGGAAAGCGCGTGGTATTGAAGTCGCCAGCCAAATTTCATGATAAGGTTCGTCGTTTATGTACTTTTACATTAGGATTATAAGCTAAAGACCAAATGAGCTGAGATGGTTTCATCGGAGACACGGAATGGATAGTCTCCCAATACAAAACGGCGGGCACGGTGGAGTTACCAATTCTGTGCCCATAGACAGACTTCACTTCAGATTCGACCCTCTCTCTCAATCAGAAGTCGCAAGTGATAACGTCCTGGCGAGTTCGTAAAATCAGATTGCCAGGAAGTATTCATATCGATCTCGAGGTGAGGAATTTCAAAACCAACAAAATGTTCGATTACCTAGGCGTTATAAGAGCACTGAATTGATGGCGCCCCGCGCCAGAACCACAATTCGTAGATGAAGAAAAGGGTGTGATGGACATTTCAGCCTTGTCAACAACAGCCGCCCGAGCAATCCCTAAATCCTCGCGCGCGATTTCTCTCCTCAAGTTCGAGCCATCAGGTATCTTTACCAATCTTGTCGAACGTCTCGATCGACTAAAATCCAGCAGCAGCATCTGTTCAATATCTCCAACGCCGAGTCTCACCTCCATATACCCAGCCAGATATTCCAATCTCCGTCGCATCTCTTCTACTTGCCGAAGAAATTCAAGTCTCGAAGTCGCACGAGATGGGCCATCCATCTCTGCATGTTTCCCGTCAGTGTCAAATACTCCAGCCTTGAGAATACCTTGAATCACAAGGAAAAAAACTTCCCGCGTGGAGAGGCTGTAGTCAACCTCTATCCTTTCATCGTTGGCAACAAGCCCCTGTAACCCGAATACCCTGTCTCTTGGATCCTGGCAGTGGTTAGACGACAATGTGCACACGGCGTAATAGAGATGTAGATGTCCGTTCCAATTGTACGAATTTGTGTTGGGGAAAAGCACGTCATTGAGGACTGGCGGCCAAGGCTGTTCTTCCAAAAGCTCCACTCGAGTGCGATGTTGGACGTGCAAGTTGGTCAAATGGTACCTCGAAACGATTGACTGCCCAGCCATAGGTATCAAACCCCCTTTTCCAAGGAGCACCTCTTGGTCAATCCATAATCGTCTCCAGTAGGACAGATTGACAAACTCTCTGCAGGGAGCCTCAGTCGTGCCGTTCTGTGCCACAATTTGAACCTTTGAGGTGAGACTGATGATGCCAGTTGAATCGCGTCCTCTAGATATTTTTCCACGGTTGGATCTTCTCCGAGTCAGGATATCACGAAGTCAGCTTTTGAGTAGATCGCACTCATCAGTTGTACTTGCTGGTTGCCCTCCGAAGTAAACTCTTGGTCTATGCAGATTTGATTGATCCAGATGTACTCGACATCGTAGTCTGAAGCTTGGTAGGTATAATGATACCATCGGCCCTGATGTCGATCTTTCGAAGCACCCGGAGCTTGTCGGTGGCGGAGTAGGAAAGTATGAAGGTTTGGTCGAATCGAGCATTTCTAATGATGATGGCGGGATTCAATTCGCCTTCGTCTGGTCCCCACTCGTAAGAGAAGGCGGTAAATTGTATCCGGCGGGCGTGGTCCGCGTTCAGGTCAGTGGTCACTAAGGCCCCGGAGATTGTATCGTTGCAGCTGTTGGCTGGTTGCAGATTGAGAAGTCGAATTGCCCCTTCGACCAGGGGGACGTACTCCAGTGGTGGAAGTTCATCGGTCGTGCGGTTAGAGCATTGACAGAACGAAGTAGAGAAAAGTGGCATAACTAATATCGCAGGAAGTTGTTGAGCTTGCAAACATCGCACCCAGTGCGGGGCAATTGCATGCCGTGCTTACATACAATGCCCTCACATGGACAAGGTTGTATGTCGAGTCAAGGAATGTTGTTGAATTTAGCAGCAATGTGAAGTGATATCAGAAGAAGGCACCACAAACTGCAAGCTCCCAAGGCTTCAATATCATCCTTTCCATCTTCAGCCAGTTGGTAATGTCAATTTTCAAACGCTCAGTTCAGCAGTAGCTGCCTTGTCAATAATTGCCCTGTACTTCTCGACCTTTTTCGCCAGAACTCCACCCTCGGCGCAGAATTTCTCAACAATGTCAACACTTCTGCCTGTGTATAGAGCAGGATTCGTCATACTGTCAAGTTCACTCCAAATTGGCTCGAAGAACTTGGTTTTCTTGATACGCTCGACCAAGTCATTCTCCTTACCTTCGTTCTTAACATTGCTGCCAGCCTGGTGGGACAGGACGCGAATCTGCTCGTGAGCCTCTTGTCGTGACTCTCCCTTGGCGACGAGCTGCATTATTATGCTCTCGGTAATCATGAATGGCAGCTCTTCCATAACACGAGCGTGAATACGTTTTGGGTAGACAACTAAGCCACTTGTCACGTTGTCGAGACCAATAAGAATGGCGTCGGCGAGTAAGAACATTTCTGGGATATCGATGCGACGGATCGCGCTGTCATCTGATTATTGGTTAGAAAGTTCGTCGAAGACTCGAATTTCATAGTACCGAGAGTGCGTTCCATCCACTGGTCAGCTAGCGTGTTCGCGAAGTTCATGGGCTTGCCCATCAATACTCTTGATAGGGAACAAATTCTCTCGCTTCTCATGGGATTTCTCTTATAAGCCATGGCCGAGCTTCCGATTTGGTCCTTCTCGAATGGCTCCTCCATTTCCTTCCAGGCAGCCAGGTGTCTGATGTCACCTGTGATCTTTTCCGCGCTTGCACCTAATCCAGAGATTGCGTTTGCAACAATCAGGTCTACTTTTCGTGTGTAGGTTTGGGTGGAGACATCATAGCATGATGGGAATCCAGCTTTCTTGCAGAGGAGGTCGTTCAAGGCATCGCACTTTGAGGCATCTCCGTTGAAGATCTCGAGGAAGGAGGCCTGTGTTCCTGTTGTTCCTTGAGCACCACGGAATCTTAGTTCAGAACGAACGTGCTCTAAGGCTTCGAGATCGAAGAGAAGGTCCTGAGCCCATTGGGCAGCTCGTTTGCCGACTGTGATTAGTTGTGCTGTAAGGAAAGAAGTCAGTGTCATAGGTTTCAAATGCGATTACGGATTCCATACCAGGCTGCAGATGGGTGTAAGCCAGAGTAGGCTCAGCCTTCCACTCGACGGCGAATTTTGCCAAATTCCAGATAACCTTTGCCATCTTTGGTAGGAGAAGGTTAATGGCATCTCGCATGAGAATCAATTCTGTGTTATCGGTGACATAACAGCTCGTAGCCTATCCAGCCATATGTCAGTGACTATTGCAAGGACGATTGGACCCATAATGAATTTCCGCCCTCTCTATCGGATCCGATTCCGAGCTCTTGATGCAAGAATCCACGAATGGAAGTGACTCTAAGCCGAAAAACGTACCCCATAATGAATGATGCTTTCAGCCGCAGGAGCCGCTTTCCCAAAAGCATGCACATGAGCCATAACATCATGCCTCCTCCTCTTTTCCTCCACCCTCGCGACCTCAAAATCCTCATCTGTCAGCACCAAATTCTCCCTCATCTGCGTCAGCGCTTCCTCAGTGATTGTCTCAATGCCGAGCTCTCTCTCCGACTCAGCGAGGTAAAGCCAGAGCTTTCGCCATGTCGAGTGTCGCGAGCGCTGGGAGAAAAGTTGTTGCACCTCAGGCGAGGTGTAACGTGAAGTCAGAGGCGTCGCGTAGACGTCGAAACCGGCCATTGTGAGAATTTCGACCTTTGTTGTGTGACTTGATGCTCGATGGAGAAAAATTGTGAGAGTCTCTGGGTCACCCAAGTTTTTGAATGGCCGTGATCTGCGAGGTCGGAGAACGTCGAACAATTAGAACTAAAATGAATGAAACTTAAATATATATAGTCAACGGCTCATACATTTTGTCGTGCACAGTGGGAGATTAATTTTGTTTGAAAATCATTCTCCAAGAAATTTTAAAAAATCTCACACCACATAGGATACACAATCATCCGGGTTATACTCGTTGTCATTGTCGTCCCCTGCTGAACCGTAACGTAGGAGGTAGCTTGAGGGAGGGGGGTCGTTCAGAAATTACGTTTAGGTTTAGAGGTATATCTACAACACAGGAATCGTCCCAATTCGCTGTTATCCATCCTATTCCAAAAATGCAATTGTATCCTTTCTTCCAGCTGATGTTCCAATGCCAAACAGGAGATGCCACATCAATAACGCCAAATGCTGGGAATTGTAGGACGTGAAAATGGGGGAGTATGCCAAAAGTGCCTCACAGTGTCGTTTATCATCACAACGCCCAATGCAATGCAATCAAAAACGCAAATGTAGGAAATAGCTAGCTGATCATGACGATCCACTATCCTTGGTTCCAAACTTTCCGAACAGGCCTTTCTTGTTCTTGGACTTCTCGGATAAGGAGGTGCCACCGGATGAGCCGCCAGAAGCAGCCTCTTGGATGATTTTCAGGCGTTGTTTTGCTCGATCTTCGCCTTGCTGAGCTGCGCGGACGTACCACACATTTGCTTCGAGTGTGTCTTGTCTACAGCCGATACCGACCTCTTTGAAATAGCCTACAGCATATTCAGCTTTTGCAAAGTCTGGAACAATTTGTTAGTGCATGTGACATCGTAACGAAACGTGTATACTTACTCGTTTCAGCTGCTCTTTTGGCCCATTCGAATGCCTCGTTCTCGTCTTTGACTAATATGGGCTCAGCGCCAAACAAGTACCATGCACATAGAGCCATCATCGCTTCAGGGACCCCGGCCTGTGCTGCACCATTGTAAAAATGGATGCTGAGGGCCGCATCTTTCGGGCAGCTCAACAAGCCATGCTCGTATGCCTTACCCATGACCAAATTCGCTTCTGGATGCCCAAGGTCGGCTGATTGAGTGAACAACTGTGCTGCGTAGACTTCATCCTTGAAAACGTCCTCGCCATAACCATTTTCATGCAATCTACCCAGTTCGTAAGGCGCAGCGTTGTACTGGGCGTCTGCCGATTCCGCAGCTCGCTTGAGCCACTTGATTCCTTCACGATAGTGATTGGTCAATCCCATTGTGCCCTCTAAACAAGCCATCCCCAAACGTGTCGCAGAACCAGGATGGTTCTTGGAAGCAGATGCTCTGTAGAACTGTACAGCTTTGAGGTAATCCCTCCTACAACCCCACCCAAATTCGTAGCTTAAGCCCGTACGGTATCCTGATTCTGCATGGCCGTGCTTACTGGCCGCGAGAAACAGCGGAAATGCCCTGTCATGATCTTCCTTGCCTTTGTTAAACAGCCCAGAGGCAAAGCCGTCCGCGAGGTAGTATTGTGCAAAAGGGTAACTTCGATCAGCCAGCTTGTATAAAATTTGGCGGGCTTCCTTCAGCATTTCTTCCCGAGAGTTGGGCCCTTTCCCTCCGTCCACTGGAAGATCCATCGCTGTCTGCACCATGAATATGGCAAATTCGTACTGCACTGCTGTATCGCTGGTCTTCTTCACATTCGCCCTGTACATCTCAAGAGTCTTGCTGGTCTCAAGCAGTGCGGCGTTACTGCCCACGGCGCCACGAAGTATAGAATTGTCCAGGTTGGGGGCAGGCGCAACTTGCTGAGTGTATGGGATGTTGAGTAAGTCGATGTAGGAGGTCGGTCGGTTGTCAGGAGAGAAGCGATGAGAAGAGTGAGGACGAGAAATAGGAGATCCACCAGGGGATGGCGTTCGTCCCACAGATAGGTGCGACTGCCGTTGATTGCGCCCATGAGATGCATCAGAACCAGAGGCAGCTGTCAAGACTGAGTTCGGACGACGGTTATTTTTTGGTGGTAACTGGAGATCTGGTATAGGCGAGGCTGCGCCATTCGTTTTGTTTTGCATTCTAGGGCTGTCGTTATAGGGTTGATGGGAGTATTGGAGTGGAGGATACACCTCAGCCGGCTCATCTTGGTTATATTCGCCGATTTCATATTCATTTGATTCTACATCTACGTCGTGAAAAGAGAGCGTGTTTGTGGTGGATATCTCGGCGGCTTGGGAATGCGGTATGCTGGCAGAAGGATCCCTTATGCGGCGTCGTCGGATTGGTATCGTTTGAGTTGGAGGAAGAGGGAGCGACGCGGTTGAGTTCCTCTCGGGTTCTGGTGTCTCCATATCACGAGAGGCCGTCCTTGAGTGGCCCTCCTCGCTCGGAGCTAGCGATGCTCTGCTGCCATATGTTGCCTCCTCCAGTGACCCTGAAGGACGTCGCACCCTATAGCGTCCTGAACTGTATGGAAGGAAATTTTCCTGGCCACCATGTGGCTTGCATTCCATAGCAATAGGCTTTTGGGAGAAGTTGTGAGGTGGATGAGAGTAGGTTCGTGGAGGAGGATCGTAAGAGGGGGAGGAGGGATTGGATGCTACAGTGTCATGCGTATTGTTCTGGAACGAAGGGGCGTGGAAGTCCTGCTGGACTGCATTTATGGGAGGTAGAGGTTTTTCCATTCTGACACCGTCTTGGTGGTTTATGGCCGGACCGTCCGGCTTCCTAGGGTCTCCACTCCTATGTACGATGTGGTAATTCTGGCTGTCCCACCGAGTCTTCTTCAGTACTTCCGCGCCTGGTAACAATTCCTCTCTCCTGATGGAACGTGGCGTCAGTCTCGATATTGATGTTTGACGTCTTGTCCGTGGAATATACAGAACGAGCTGAGTACTTCGCGGTAAAGATAGGCTGCGATGTTTGCTGACAAGTACTGTGTACCCCGTAAAGAATGCGAAATAGTAAAGGCGAACGATCGTCGGTGCTGTCAATGATATTCGCAGGGGGTCCTGGTTTTAGTGGAGAAGCTTTTCAACTCCCCGGGAACTGGTCTGTCGTTGCGCTCCTGCCCGGGATTGCTGGGCTGGACTGGGCTGGCGGCTGGACATGGACATGGACTTCCTTTCCAACTTCCAACGGTCGGTGCTCAGCCTGATCCTTCAAGGTGGGAGAGAAGGTACTAAAGGGTCAACTGAAATGTATCAGTCATTTTTTCGTTGTCCCTTGAGCGCCACCAGAAATGGCCGACCAATTCCTCTAGGCCATGCCGAGGTGGGCTGTGCCATTTTAGCTGCCATCGGCATCCAATCTAAGACTGGCACTGGCACTGGCACTGGCACTGGCACTGGCACTGGCACTGGCACTGGCACTGGCACTATTCGATCGGGTATCGTCTCCGGCCTGTTTGATCGTAAACTAGACTGGAGTCCAGTCTGGTTTCGCGTAAGCGTGCGGATTCGATTCGACTTGCGAGGTTCCTAGCGGTAGTAGCGGACATCTCAGCATTTCTCAGCAGCAAGGAGACGATTGCTGAGCCTATTTCCTTCGTATCCCTTTTTAGTCCAAGATTGGCTCGTGCCTGGCAAACTCAGTGGGACGTCGATGTTGCACCGTGTGAAGCAGACTCCGGCCTTGAGGTGGAGAGTTGAGGTTGAGTTCAGGTGGAGATGGGGTTCGTTTGCAACGACAGAATTTGGCTCGACCAAAGTTTACATTTGCACTTCTTATCTGCTTCTCCCTTATCTTGAACGACGTGCCGTCAACATGGCGTCCTTATCGTCGGAATTCCCAGCGATTCGGATAGCTGGACTTTTCTGGAGTACGGATACATGCGCGGTGGCATGCTCGCGTCATTCCTCGTACAAAAGTATACAGAGAGTCTGTATGCGAAGATGCGAAGATGCGAAGATGCGAACATGCGAACATGCTCAATGAGACATGACGCTGCTAGAAAAGAAGAGCATCTTCTCGAATTCATGCTGTTCCACCATACTACGGGCGCTCTGCCACCCGAAACAAGTCTACACTATTTTCGGATATACCAATTTTCTCAGCCCTGTGACCCCAAAGCGGATTTGGAGGTCATAATGGTGAACAAATTCTCAATCTGTCATCCATCTGCAAACAGTTTACCCGTTTTCGTGATTCCAGAAGTTTGACTAGAGCAAACAACGTCAAGGCGATCCGACAGATGGACCGTACATCGATATGACCAGTCACTGGCGTGGAATCTAGAAATAGAGTGAAGATAATACTCGTAACGAGTACTTGATAACGACATAGGATGTGGTAGGAGTAATAATCTATATCCACTTCTTTCCGCCGTTCATGCAGGAGTATTGATACACTTGGATTCGCCACTGGTGCGTTGCCGGCCATCATTGACCTCACAAGGGGGGGATCCTTGAAGGCTCCACGAATCATGCCGTGACACACACAACATCTGATTACCATGTATGTTTTGCAGATGGTGAGAATACGAGAGTGCGGAGACGAATACTGGCGATGCAAATACACAAAATCTTGCTATTCTCCGCGCACAACATTTCTACCTAGCGCGGACATGCTAGCAGGACTTGATCTGTCCAGTGGCGTCATCCCCTGTGCCCTGCTTCCTACTCTATTTACCCGGCAAATCGCCGCCATGATCCTCTCATGGGGGAGGCGTTCGAGCGTTTGGCATTTCTGTTGGTTGGGGAACCATCGTCTCTTCTCACTACCCATCCCATCCTCGTAATCTCTGACCCTTCACACTCGTTGTTGTTTAGTCTTTCGCTCTGCTAGCATTTCCTGTACCCTCGTTAGTTACGAAACGCAACCTTTCCATTCCGAGCGCCAGTCTTTTGTTTGTCTTTGTTGTCAAACCCTAACCCTGGAGGCACAGTCACAGTCAGCCTCATTGTTCTACTGCATCTTGGTGCATCTTCTGCCCCCGAACACTTTCTACTTCGCGCGAGAAGTCGTGCCGCCCCAGAGTCGTTCACTTTCTCAAACAGCCTCGTAAGGAAATTGTACAACCTCTTTTAGCAATTGTACTTGTACTTGGCTAACCTTTCGCCGGATAGAACCATGGCATCGCCGCGGAAGGAGCGAAGGCGTCGACCTCAATCAGACGAGCATGTGGAAAGTCCTGGACTCGGTGGAGGTCCCTCTCGACCGCCGTATGCAAGTCCAACAACTCGAGCAAACCTAGGCCGTAATTCTCACTCCCGTCCATACCCATCTCTAGGCACACCGGTGGACGATCGGTCACCCATGATGGCGCCGAGCAACGGGGAGCATGGAGACCTGTCTCGCAAAAAGAGTCTGATCAGGCCAGAGCGGAATCGAATTGATCGCGATCACCCGAATTATCACTACCGTAAACATGCACACAATATGGCGGTCCAGCCTTCGACAACCGGAAACGACCCTATCACAGAAGACCAAGATGCAATCGCACACACCATCAGCTCGGAAAGGCAAAGTCTTGCTCCCAGGGGGACACGGAATCGTCGAGATACAATGGACCAAAGCCTTCCCATGAAAGAAAAGATTGTGTATGACGAGATGCCTGATGAGGCCAGCAAGCATGGAAAATTGCGGAGGAAGCCGGCAACAAAGGAGTTCAAGAAGATGCAAGAGAAGGAGATGCGCCAGCGTGAATTGGCCTCGATTCGCCCTCCCAGTTTGTGGAATGTGTACTGTGCCATAGTTACATTTTGGTGCCCAGATGCGATTCTGCGTTGCTTTGGCAAACCTGCCAAAGCGCAACAACGCGCATGGAGAGAAAAGATGGGCCTGATCACCATAATCCTGGTCATATGCGCCTTTGTCGGATATCTAACTTTTGGGTTCACTGAGACTGTGTGCCCTGTTGGATCAAATAACCGCCTGCGACAGAACACGGTAGATCGGGGGTTCATGATCTTCAACGGAAAGGCCATTAACCTCGTAGGATCCCATCATCCACTGGCTCGAGGGATTGCGGACGGTGCAAATGTTGTTTTCGATGTCCCAAACCTTGTCGACGGAGGACTAGGCTATGGAGGTTATGACGGATCTTTCTTGTTCCAGAACGTCAATGGCGCGTGCAAAGGCCTGATTACAAAGGTCAAAGGCTCAGATGTGCCTGAAGACGACGACGGAAACCTTGGTTGGTACTTCCCCTGCCGTCCTTTCAAGCAAGATGGTACCTCTAAGCCAAATGATACTGAACCTTACTATTCTGGCTACTCTTGTCACACATCGAAAAATGCTCGGCAATCATACTACGCTCTCAATGTTTTCGGAGATGTGTACTTCACATGGGATGATCTGAAGAACACAACCCGCAACCTAATGGTTTTTGGCAGCGATGTCCTCGATCTCGACCTCGTCCGCTTCTTCAACACAAGTGCAGTCAGCTATCCAGACAAATTCAACCAGATCCGCGATAACAAAGCTCTTCGAGGCCTCGATATCACCCGCACGTTCTCCTCCGCCGGTGACAAGCAGATAGGGCGATGCCTTTCTGAAATCATCAAAGTTGGCACTGTCGATACAACATCTGTTGGATGCATTGCCTCCAGGGTCGTTCTATATGTTTCGCTTGCATTCATTCTGGCCATCGTGGGTGCCAAATTCTTTCTGGCATTGATTTTCCAATGGATCCTTTGTCGCAAATTTGGGGCATCCAAAACGTCGCTTGGTGGACAAGACTCCAAATTACGGAAGAAACAGATTGAGGATTGGTCTGATGATATCTATCGTCCACCGCCGAAACTGAACGATACAGCTACCGGATTCTCAGACCGATCGAGCAAAAGAGGAAGTATGTTTCTGCCAACAACCTCGCGCTTCACTAGTCCCTACGCTATTGACCGGGCGAAGAATCGTCCACCACCAACTACCATGGCTAGTCAGACGTCTACCTCGCGCTTGATCCCAGGCAGCTCCCTGTACAAGCAAGGAGATCAGAGTGAAAGAAATTTTCCGAGCGGCGACAATCGTTCAAGTGTAGTCCTCGACGGCGATGGCCCAGGCCCTGCTGGTTTTATACACGAAGCTGTGGTTCCACAACCACCCGCTGAATGGCAGCCTTTTGGATATCCATTGATCCATGGGATCTGCTTGGTTACTGCCTACTCCGAAGGCCACGACGGCATTCGAACCACGCTGGACTCTGTCGCGACGACCGATTATCCGAATAGCCACAAGTTGATCCTCGTTATTTGCGATGGGTTAATCCAAGGTGAAGGCGAGGATATTACCACACCTGAAGTCTGTCTCGGCATGATGAAGGACCACGCTGTGCTACCTGAAGATGTTCAGCCATTCTCTTACGTGGCTGTTGCTAGTGGCTCCAAACGCCACAACATGGCTAAAATCTACGCTGGCTTTTACGACTATGGCGCAGATTCTAGAATTCCGCTAGGAAAACAGGAGCGTGTTCCGATGATGGTCATTGTCAAATGCGGCACACCGGACGAAAAGACCACAAGCAAGCCGGGCAATCGCGGCAAGCGTGACAGTCAAATCATTCTCATGTCGTTCCTTCAAAAGGTCATGTTCGATGAAAGGATGACGGAATTGGAATTCGAGATGTTCAACGGTATTTGGAAAATAACCGGCATCGCCCCCGACTTCTACGAAGTCGTGCTCATGGTTGACGCCGATACGAAAGTGTTCCCTGACAGTCTCACACATATGATCTCTGCCATGGTGAAGGACCCTGAAATCATGGGGCTGTGCGGAGAAACAAAGATTGCCAATAAGCGGGAGAGTTGGGTGACGATGATCCAGGTCTTTGAGTGAGTCCGCTTACATGCAACGTCGGAATCCTTTAACTGATCCAATTTAGATACTTCATCTCGCATCATTTGTCCAAATCGTTCGAGTCGGTCTTCGGTGGTGTGACTTGTCTCCCCGGCTGCTTCTGCATGTATCGGATCAAGGCACCCAAGGGTGGCCAAAACTACTGGGTTCCCATTCTGGCAAACCCTGATGTTGTTGAACATTACTCAGAAAACGTGGTTGACACATTGCACAAAAAGAACCTGCTGCTACTGGGCGAGGATCGATATTTGTCCACGCTCATGCTGAAAACGTTCCCTAAGCGAAAGCAGGTGTTTGTTCCACAAGCTGTCTGCAAAACAACGGTCCCGGAGCAATTCCGTGTGCTACTATCACAACGTCGAAGATGGATCAACAGTACTGTCCACAACCTCATGGAACTGGTACTTGTTAGGGATCTTTGCGGGACATTCTGTTTCAGCATGCAGTTTGTCATCTTCATCGAGCTGATGGGAACCCTGGTTCTGCCTGCCGCGATCTCTTTCACGATATACCTCAGTACGTTGATGCCTTATGATATCGTGAAACGTTCCGCTGACCATGGCCTTAGTTGCGATCTCGATCAAGGCAGCCATTACTCACACAGAGGCTCCGGTCATCCCACTCATTCTCTTGGGTCTGATTCTCGGTCTCCCCGCCATCCTTATCGTCCTGACAGCTCATCGTATCTCATATGTTGGCTGGATGTTCGTGTATCTGTTCTCTCTGCCCATATGGAATTTTGTGCTACCTACCTATGCCTTCTGGAAATTTGACGATTTCAGCTGGGGTGAAACGCGGAAGACGGCGGGAGAGAAGGTTAAGAAAGCAGGATACGAGTATGAGGGCGAGTTTGACAGCAGCAAGATCACGATGAAGCGCTGGGGCGACTTTGAGCAAGGTATGATAACGCGATCACGATGCAACCACGGGGATGCAGCTGACTCTCCTTCTCTAGAACGACGATTGAAGGTGCCGGGTGGTAGCTGGTCACAACCTAACACTTCGGTTGGAGGCTGGGCAGCGCAGCACCAGCAACAACAACAACAAGGATATGACGCGTACTACGATAATTACTGAGTGTTCTCCCCTCGTTCTGGACAGGAGAGGGAAGGAGTTGATATTAGGAGTCGACATTAATTTTGGGATTGGGAACGGGAAATGGCATTGCGACCGAGGAGCATCACCATATTGATTGCATTTGCAGGGCGTTTGTTTTGCCTTGTTGGATATTGCGTGCTTGGACTGGGCTGGATGGGGATGGCGTCGCTGCAGGGCGCGACTGGGGGGTAGAGATGGTATGCTGTAGTAATTGGATGGATGACACTCGCCTGCCATGATTTGGCTCTCGTTCAAGCGTGTTACGTCGTGAAAAGGCGCTAGGAGGTAAAGACGCATGTCTGTGTCGCGCGGAGTCTCAGAGAGCCCGAACGGTGGTGTCCTGGACTCGGCCATTTTCCCTCCTTCCTGCATGAAGAGCGACGACCTGACGTGTGTTTGCAAAAATGTGATTGATGTTCTGATCTCAGCCCGGCTCCTGGTCACACTACAGAGGTTAGCACGTTAGGTAGCGATTCCGACGCACGCTCGCGTAAGCATGGTCCGTTTAGACTGGCACAGACGCTGGTTGTGGCTGGTGCAGGTGGTTAAAATGCAAAGATCGTCGACGCTACGAAGTCATTGGAAAAAGCTGGGACCAGCCAGATAAGAGATTGGAAGGTTCTTCCCAAGCCGGTGTGGACCCTGAGGTTCCTGATGGAGCACCGGATTCGGAGCTTGACGGTCCGACGCTCCAGCTCCTAATCTTGCCCAATGGACGAGAGTCACGAGATGGCCTCCCAGAAGGGACCATACTCCAGCTGCCAGCGACGAACTATCGACTCCATCTCGCTCCCACACCCATTGTCTCCCTGTCCTGTCACCCATCCTGTCACCCATCCTATCACCCATCCTGTCACCCATCCTGTCACCCATCCTGTCATCCATCCTGTCACCCATCCTGTCATCCATTGCTGCCTCCCGTCGTTTCCCGTGCCAGGCCTCGGGCATTTTCGCTTGCAGTGACCATTCCTCTCTGGGCCCTCTCTTTTCTTTACATCCGTTCTTTACATCCGTGAGCTGAGATGTCGCATATGCCCCGCAAAGTTAACCGCTGGAGATGACAGCAATGGCCCTTCTGCTTCAGCACTAACAGTACCGAGTATCCCAAGCGATGGCCGTCAACCCTAGCACCTTGCCCATGTTCCTGGCTCACCTCCTCGTGTGAAAGTCTGACCGCCATCAACTTCCGCGAAATACCACCCCGAATACTCCCTCTTCCATCGACACATATGGACAGCTGCAGTAGCAGACCCATTTCTCTTATCACCTGCCATCATCCTCTTACACCCACCAGCTGCTGGTACGGCTCAGGAAAAAACTAAACTTCATTCTTCGACATCTAGACCCACACCGAGTATGGCCGACTACAGGAGCGTACCTAAGCCTCTGGTACTCCCAGTACGAGGCCTCTCCAATGATACTGCTCATTCTCGACGAGACAATGAAACAGACTCCAATGGCGCTTCTCTCGGGCCTGGCAATCAACTCTCACTTCAGGGCCTCTTCTCCAACTTGGATTTGTCACAAACATCATACACAAGACCTCCCATCTCCTCCCGCCGGCCTTTCGCATGGGAAGCCATGCTTGACGCTGGTCTTGAGTTTTACGCCGAGGATTTCGACGCCATGAACACCAATACCGACGTTCCTTTCCAAGACGATTTGGACCAGCTCGATTCACAAGTCTCCTTGGCGAATGACTTGTCTTCGCTCACATCACTGGCAAGCTATATGAGCACGTCGATGGAAGAGCCGCCCATACGTCCGCACCCAGACCAGAATCATGATATGTTGTCGTTCCTTAAATTCTGGAGGTACCACTTTGCAAACCAGAATATTGAGCACGCCATCAACGAGGAAGCTTGTGATCCCACCAAACACGACTTGACAGGTCTCATCACGCAAGCCGATGTCCATGAAGATCTTTGTGACCTTCAAGGCATCAATTGGGTCCAATTTGGAACGCAACGCAAGACAGCTAGGGAATTCAGGAAATGGTATCACGAACATCCTCAGGTTCGCGCCTATGCAATGCCATCAAGCGCAAGCCATCTCAAAGATACAGAACTGTTATTCAAGTACCATCACATGAACACGAACCATCGGACATTCATTGAGCACTATCAGCTGCGTAACCTCCTCGTCACCACGTCGCACAATGATGTGTACTATGTGTCACGATCCAAAGTTCTGCATACGAGCCCGACTAGTGCATATGCTTCTTGCGCAATGGACCTGGGTGATTCCCATGCTTCATCGATGCAATCTCCTGGCATGCGGATCACGGCTTTTGCAAGCGCCGAGAACACCCTCATTGTGGGAGGCTATCGCGGCGAGTATGCTCTTCAGAATCTCTACTCTGAGTATGGAACAGGACCGATCAAAGGACGTGTCTCCTATGATCCGAGTGCCATTGCCAACCACATCCACACTTTCAGAAGTCGTATCTCCGATTACCCCCAGGCCGTCTTTTGCTCCAACGATAGCTATGTCCGCGTCCTAGACTGCTACACCAACCGCTTCATGAATGCGGTTCGACATGATAACATTATCAATTGCGCTGCAACCTCTCCAAACGGTAGACTTCGCGTCTTGGTCGGAGATTTCGAGGGAGCTGTGATTGTCGACGCCGACAGCGGGCGATCACTTCGGCAGCTTGCTGGCCACAGCGCTCACGGATTCGCAGCTACATGGGCAGATGACGATATTCACGTCGCCACTGCCGCGCAGGATTGCCACGTGCTCGTTTGGGACGCACGAAACTGGAGTCTACCGTTGGCCGATATCGCATGCGAAGACACATATGCTACATCTTTGCAGTTCTCACCCGTAGGTGGAGGCAAGCGTGTACTGCTCGCAGCCGAGGCCGCGGATGTCGTCAATATCATCGACGCCGATACCTATGACCGTAAACAAGTCATAAATTTCTTCGGCGATGTTGCTGGAATAACCATGTCCTCGGATGGGTCAGAATTCTACATGGCGAACAGTGACAGGCATTTTGGAGGCTTGATGTCCTTCCGAAGATTGGGCTACGGAGGCAACGACTCTGGAGATGATGTTGATGTTGATGTTCGAGGTGATGAGAGCCGTCGTCATCATAGGAGGAGCGAACAGCAGGACTGGCTTCCTGAGGATGACCTCGAGTACCACTGTGGCGTTAGACTTTCGGCCAAGGCTCGTAGGAGGCGTGGCCTAGGCCTACACGACGTTTTTGTGTGACGGGTTCCCCATGCACATTTCAAGCATAGTGATGCTTTGTGCTTTTCTTCCCATCATCGGTGCCCGTCTTTGTTCGACCCATGGAGCCACGTCTTCACGAGTATTTCGTCACATTGGCTTCACCCTTCTTTCTTGTAACAATATCGACCTTTTTTTCTTTCCACAGCATTAGGAACCTTCGAGCAAGTGCAAACATGGATGAGGTTACGACGGGGAGTTCTGCATAACAAGCGTCGTGTTTCTTGCTTTTCTTTTCGCGCTGAGCATTGCATGGAGGAAATGAATCTTCGAGAAGCCATGGGGCAAGACTTTGCAATGTAGATACCCGCTTTTGCGCACTTTCTTTCTAATACAGCGGTATGCTTTTCCAAAACCAAATCGAGCTGCTTTGGCTTTGTATCTTCCCGCACATCTTAATTCCATTTCGAAAAAGGGTTTCCAATCTGCCATCGACATCGCTAAACTTCGGCGATTTGCTTCTCAATCAATGCCGGGATTTTATCGATATCGATCCAAAACTGGAGACAATACACTGGCATTATTCATTAGACTGAGGGACGTGAAGACAGAAGCCCCGACGTGGTGCTATGGCTTTGTCCAACCGTAAATTCCGCTCAAAGTCGCAGCACCTACAGGGATTCGAAGCATCAATACAGAGACCGTGCAGGTGGGTAGGTACAGATAGATTTCCAATCGCTTTCCAGGCTCTCAGAGGGTCTAGAAGACAGTTCCTCTTCGAGACTCGCTTACAAAGCGGTTGGAAGGCTTTTTCCTTAGCTAAGCTAATTAGGACTTCATGTATCCTATCATCCCTGCGGGTGGTGCGACTTTGAGCGGAATATAAGGTGTGTGATTCTGCAAACATTGGCCATTGGGTATTTTCGGATTTTGATTCTGGAGAGGGGTCTCGGGAGGGAGTCTTGGTTCGCTTGAGCTGGCTGTACGACGATCCCCGCAATTGGAGGGTCTGGAATATGCGGCAAGCCATTGGTGGGACCAGGCAACGGCGGAACGTACAGGGCTGGGCTATACATAACAAATATAGTTTTCATGGGTTCCACCGCTTAATCATGCTTGAGGGTAGGTAGGTAGAGGGGTGAACATTCATCCTAGTGCGGCCTCTAGGCCGTCTCCGGATTACCTTTATGGGGAAGTTCTTAGTTTTACTTACCCCGGCCGAAATTGTGCTAATATGCTTGACTAACTAAACAAGATTATTACGGAGGTACGTCCGAGGAGGGGATATGCTAGATGTATGTGGATTTTTAACCCCAATGGTATAGCTTGCGGATTTTCGAAGAGGAGACCTGGACCTGGAAGAGATTGTAAGGATATCTTTGGGAAGGGAATAATCAAGAGGTATTTAAGTTTTGGTAGTTTAGTGCTGGTAATCGCGAAGGAAAACAGTTGTGTGAGCTAATAGTGTAAAGATTATGGGTATTTATACGTTTGAAGTCGCCCTGGAAAAAGGAAGAGATACTGTGACCGACTTCTTCCAAAACTTCCGCCTCTACTTGCACTCAGCTATCAACGACCAACCTACTGTATACGCGAGGATAGCGGGATCATGCAAGATTGAGGAAGAATCGCAACCAATGTCCTCAAGCAGACACTGTTGATCTTAAGCTAACATCCCGTTACATGCGCCACGATTCCAACCCAACTACTCAACTTGGCGAGCGAGACAGCGAGTGTTCATGGCTTGCATATGCGAGGCATTATGAATCAGCTGTTGCTGACAACACCAACTTGTGGCTACGGCAAAATCCGACAACTTCCGACATGAGGAGCGTCGAAGAATGAGTTTGACAACTAACCACCTCATGAATTTCTCGGAAGCTTTGGCACGATAGCACTGTATTCTCTTCTTGAACCACTCTTTCTGGACGACTTACCTACTTGTTCCCAGTCACGAGTCAGACTCTCATTCTCCTGTCCTCAGCATCTTGAACGTGAACCTCCAAGGAGCAGACGCGGCTCCAGATTTGCGGTCAATGACTTGCACATGCAGCCCTGACAACATCTGTCCACAATTGATCGGGAATCATGCGGCTACTCAAGAAGATCATCCGGAATGAGGCCATGAGATTAGATCCGCCCGAGATATATGGCTGGCGGATTTTCTTAATTGCTACCACGGTGTGTTTTACATATTCACATGGCTCGGCATTGTGTTTGTTGCTAACATACTTCTTCACAATAGGCTTGCATTGGAGGAATGATCTTTGGTATGGATGCTGGAAGTATGTTACTCCACGTTTTCACTATTCCTGGTTATGAGTGAATAGACGGCATCTTTTTCTTCAAAAGGGCACAATTCCTGTATGGTCTCACTGCCTTCGAAAAAAGGCGATCGAGGAATGTGTGCGCAACTCTGGATTGGACTTCTGGTACTTGCAAAAATCAAATCGCCAGAAATTTCTCGATATCAATCTGGACTTAAAAGAGCTCGGTATATCCCAAAGGCCACGGGGCACTTAACCGGAATGACGCTGACTTTTGCCGACGAATAGCCATGGGAGGGATTCTTCCAATGCCCAGTTTTAAGCAGTAAGACTCCCATAATTTCTAGCTAGGTTCACCTGTCAAACTGATCATGTTCTAGAGCTTTCCACACTGGCCATCTGGATGATGTTGCTTCCGCAACCCTATCCGCCAATATCGTCTCTTGTTTGCAAGCTGGATGCTTTTTTGGTGCTTTAATGGGATGGATTGTCGCAGACTATTGTGGAAGAAGGCCAACTCTGTTGATTGCGCCTCTTTTGGCCACACTCGGAGTAGTCGTACAGGCTTCTTCTTATGGACACCTGCAGGCGATATACGCCGGACGGTAAGCTAGTTCAACAAGTCTACCCACTCCTCACCTATGCGTCTCGAATATTCCATTCGCTTCTGAGCACATCTATTCGAGGTTGACATCGATGAGTTCCCAGCAACTCTCGAAATCCAAATGACCATCGGTTTGGTCACGTTCTTTCGAAGCCCGAGAGTTTAGCTAACAAAAGCCCCTGCTATGAGCAACTCGTACTGCAAATTTTTCACTAACGCATCACCTAGAGTCTTTGCTGGACTTGGAGTAGGCATGTGTTCAGTAGCAGTGCCATTGATGATATCCGAGCACGCTCCACGAGCTATTAGGGGTGCACTCACTGGACTATACCAGCTCTCAATCACGACCGGAATCATGCTTGCATTTTGGATCGATTATGGTTCTCTACTTCACCTCGATGGGAATGCGGAATGGATTGTCCCTGTCAGTTTGCAGGCTCTTCCTACCGTACTACTCTTCGTCGGCATGTTGTTCTGCTACGAGACACCGCGACATCTCGCAAGGAAAGGCAACAGAGAACAAGCAAAAGCTACATTAGCGAGCGTGCGCGCTCTCCCTTTAGATCACCCCTACATCGAACGGGAATTCGGCGTCATCTGTGATCAAATCGACCGTGAAAGAATCCTGACTGGCGGAGACACAATCATCAACCTGCAGAAGGAGATGTGGACGGTACCATCAAATCGCAAGCGTGCGTCCATCACGATAGGCTTGATGGTCTTCCAGCAGATGACCGGCGTGAACGCCATCAATTACTATGGCCCTACTATCTTTGGCAACCTCGGACTCAGCAATCTAGAAGTTGGTTTGTTTGCAACGGGGATATATGGAGTAATCAAAGTCACAGCATGTGCTTCCTTCTTACTTTTCGCAGCAGATTCACTAGGTCGTCGCAAGTCGTTGTTGTGGACTGCACTCATGCAATGCGCCGTCATGTTCTACATTGGGCTCTACGTCCGCTTCTCCCCATCGATTTCAGGACACGCTGTCAGTGGTTCAGGGTATCTTGCTCTGGTCTGCATCTACTTATTTGCATTCGTTTATCAATTTGGCTGGGGCCCTGTCCCGTGGATCTACATTTCCGAAATTCCTACGGTACGGCTGCGATCCACGAATGTTGCTCTCGGAGCTTGCACTCAATGGCTCTTCAATTTTGTCATTGCTCGAGCCACGCCTAGTATGCTCGCGACTTTGGGCAGAGATGGGTATGGCACATATCTGGTCTTTGGGTCATTCTCGTTTTGCATGTTCGTGTTCACTTTCTGTTTCATCCCAGAAACAAAGGGCATGTTTTTGGAGGGTATATCTCACCTCTTGGCCCGCCTAGTATTCGAGACAATCGCTTACAATTCAGCAGATATGGATGAGATTTTCGGGCTTGTCGAGTTATCGGCGCGCATGCTTCGCGAAGCAGAACTCGAGAATGGACCACAGCGTTCGCGACCAGATATGAAATCGAGAGTCATTTCCTGGGGCTCTTCGAAGGCATGAGATCCAGAATATCCATGACGTTAGGCCACAGCGGAGCCATCAGTCACTGCTCTTCGATGTTAAACCCTTGAACTCGAGATTGAAGGCTACCAATCATTTTTTGGGTTGCCAGAAACTTACCGTTATCGATCTGTATCAAAATGACATCAGTGGTCTCGATTTCGAAATAACTGGAAGGAAAGACAATAAAGTGACCGCGCGGCTGTGGAGCGACCGATATCCTCGAATCATTTCAAGGATTCCATTGCTACCATAGATCAGTCGACCCGCCTCTTCTTTGTATCCTGAGACATAGAATGCCTTCAGTCGTCCTTTATCCAAGTATTCGACAGTCTGAGGCTCCCGAAGCCTCGCCTTACTTCGCTAGCAATCAATCAAGACATGAGAGAGAAAACGGTACATCATGCCCAAAATAAAGGTAATAATCTCCCATTCCCCATACTCTGAAGATCCGACCAAAAGTAGGACCAGACATGTAGAGGTAGAGGTAATCAGGAGGGAAACTATGTTTAACGAGGGAATACTACGTGATACTGGGACTATGAGTTTAGAACTACCAAGAGAAGGTTTGCCTGGTATAGTCTTCGGTGGGGAGCCTAGATGTCTCAGAAATGATGACACGGCCAGATTATATACACACTTAAGAGAGAATCAATAGCATATATGTACCGTGCTTATCCAATGCATCTTGTTTCATGCAGAGCTCACGTCGCTCTTTGCTTCTTCAACAATTTGCCGTTGATTGTGAAGACTCCCGACTGAGTTCAGCGTCCTTGGAGCAATGAGATTGGCCAGTAGGTCCAATACCGCGGTCCATGCTTCGACTGGGCTGTTGTTCGAGAGATGTTTGATAAGATCTAAGCAGTCAGCAAAAATGCCTTCAGCCTCTGGTCTCAGGGGGACAGATGGTTCATTGTTTGCGTAGATGTCGGTCGATCCGGACTGCTTGGCTGCAATGGCTTTGTTTAGCTTTCGTCGAGTGGATGTCTGACAATGCTAGGAGATAGAAGAAATAATTGTACGAGTCGAAATGAGGTTGGGTGTATCTATTTATAGTCATACGTGAAAATCAAGGGTCCAACTCACGAACTGACTTCCAAGTATTGCAATTGTCGCAAACCCTCTTCTGAACCGCCAAAATGTCCAACCAAGATTACCTCGGTCATGTTATTGTCATAGGAGGCTGCGGTTTCGTCGGCCATCATATCGTCAAGCTACTCCTTTCAAGGCACCCAAACACCACCGTTTCGACTCTCGACCTCCGAACCTCTCGAAACCGCATCGCTAATCCCAATGCCTTCTACTACGACTGCGACATCACCGATCTAGCAGCCCTACAACAAATCTTCACCAAATTGAAGCCCAATGCCGTTATACACACTGCCAGCCCCGTAGCTTTTGGCATACCGCCGTCTGTTATGCTCAAGGTGAACGTTGACGGGACAAACAATCTGCTGAAGGCGTCGCAAGATGTCGGTGTGAAAGCCTTTGTGTTTACGAGCTCGGCGAGTGTCATTATGGATGCTGAGAACGATTTGGTCAACGCCGATGAGAGATGGCCCGTCATTGTTGGAAAGGCCCAACCAGAATACTACACGCATACAAAGGTAAACAATGAACACTTCCTTCCGCATAATTGGCACATCTAATGCGCGCAATCAGGGTCTAGCAGAACTCGCCGTCCTCAAGGCAAATCGATCGACAGATGGCTTCCTAACCTGTGCAATCAGACCGGCGGGTATCTTCGGTCCCGGTGATGTCCAAATGCTTCCCGGCCTTCTTCAGGCTTCGCGAAAGGGCCAATCGAAATTCCAACTCGGTCCGAATACGAACCTTTTCGATTTCACCTACGTCGAGAATATCGCCCACGGTCACATCCTGGCTTTGGTCGCGCTCCTCCACACCTCAAAGCTCACAATGGCACCCCTGGATCACGAGAGGGTAGACGGCGAAGCCTTCTTCATCACGAACGACTCGCCGGTATATTTCTGGGACATGGCACGGAGAGTGTGGAAAGAGGCGGGAGATCAGAATGCCCTGAACCCAGCGGCCATTTGGGTTCTAGGCACACAATTCGCTCTTACGATCGCGACGATAATGGAGTGGATAATGTGGATATTCGGCAAGATACCGAATCTGAACAGGACGAAGGTCAGGTATTCCGTTATGACGAGGTATTACTCCGTGGACAAGGCGAAGATGAGATTAGGTTACACGCCCATCGTCGAACTGGAAGAAGGGATCAGGAGAGGGGTGAAGGCTATGTTGGAAAACGAAGCCCAACAAAAGTCACTTGGGGAGAAGAAGGCATAGTGATGTGTTTGAGCGCGATACGAATCTATGTAATTGTAATTTGGCCACGACACCTGACCTCTCCTAGACCAGATCGAGAATGTGCGCTTTCAAAGGTATGTGTGTGATCTGGAATCGAAATCGAAATCGGTTCGAACTCCCCATCCCGTTCCCCTCCATGTTTCCTTGACGATAGAGAACACCGAACTCGCAACTCATCACCAGAAAGAATGGCTTTACGCCGTATCTCCATCATAACAATGTCATTATATCTGATATCATGGCTGGCCGTTTTACATGCTCTCAGAGGTCCGCTGATTTTACAGAAGAGTCGGTGTTAGACGTGGGAGATAGATGTGGTGGAAGGAATATTTGTCGTGGGATCGGGGCTGCGTAGGAACCTCACTGAATAGATAAATACGGGTCGAGGAGATGGTGAGAAGATGGAGTAGGATACGTTAGGAGAATAGAACAATACCAAGGCAATTAGGACTGCCAAATGGAGTGAGCAGTTTCCCGTACTCTGGGAAGGGTTTGCCATGATGAACAAAATAAAAAAATAAAAAGAGAAAAGACACATACGTGTATCAGCGTGTTGCTTTTCCGATATGGTGACATGTCTTTCTATTACACCACATCTGTACTCGACAGTACGAAGAGGAACAGCGAGCTAGTCAATCTGCAAGAAAGCTCTTTGGTTATTAAAAAGCTTAGCAATTTCGAAATTGAATTTGCCAAAGCTCTTACGATCATTCTGCATGATCGAACACGACACACTTAGCCAACAATAACGCTCATTCCCATTCAAGCTTCACTATCCCAGGTCTCCCATTCGTATACCGCGCCAAAACTTTCGGCACGGATCGCACTCATCGGCGTATTGGTCTCGACGCTATCCGCCTCTTCGAGGCGATTTTCCGGGTGAGGCGCATTTTCAGGCGGCAGGATCCAATTCGCGATTATCAGCTAGTCTTTTCGGTCTCGTCATCAAGGTGTTCGTGATACCTAAAGAAATAGCAAAAGGCATCAGTCTATTCAAAGAATGAATCAACCTGGACCTAAGCTATTTCTCTTAACGCGCTTAGCTAGTTCTTCCATGCTTGTGACATCCGATTTCTGATTGCCGACACGACGTTTGCTTTCGCCGTTTGTGGCATTCGTTGGGGAGCCACGACGCTTTCGGGGGCGCTCACCACTTTCATCGAGAACCATCATCAGGGTTCCCCAGCCTGGACTTGAGAGCAGATTAACACGGTCGGAAAGATCGTGAGTTACAGCTACTTTGGCTGCAAGGGCTTCTTCGTCCTGTTCCGCCGTATGATCAGCAGTTGCCGTTATGCGAGGAAATGAGGAATTTCGATATTACCTTGCCAAAAACGCTGAGTCCACAAAGGTAAGTAAGCATGTGAAAATTGGAGAGTGACTTGAGTTCCACTATGTCAGAGCCGGATTTGAGTGCCTTCGCTACTTCACGTGGGTCTTGGACTTCGCCCATAGCGTGTCGATTCTCAACAGGGAAAGTGTTTGACAAGAACGCGGGATTTGGGGTGATTGGGAAACCATGTGTCAGCGTGACAAGAAGGTACTCGACGGGAAATGCTGGTTTTGCGTTCTCTTGGACACTAGCACCATACTCGTTGATCTTCCTGAAAAACACTTCGGGGATGTACCGAGTTCGTCCCAGATTGCCCTCCTCCTCTTCGCTTTGAACAAGCATCAGACCTGGATCTGCGCAAGCCTCAACTAGGTCTGCGTTGACCATCTCCACGGCTGCATTGGATGCTTGGTAGGACACGATATGGATCTGACCATTCTCGTCACCAGTGATACAGCAGGTGACAAAGTTGGAGCCAAATTTTCCAGTTTCGGACCATTTGGTTGGCCGTGGATATCTTGCTTGATGCTGTGCTGCAAAAATGATTTCGAGTGAAGAGAGGAAGAAAGAATCGGCATGACGCTTGCAGATAACAGATCCATCTGTCTTCTCCTTATCGGGGATTAGATCGGTAAAAATGACACCGACCCGTTCCATACCGCAAAGACGTGCGATTTCATCGACATCCTTCTCATTCTCCCAGTCGCCCAAAGTAACCCCGTCCACCTCGGTCATTTGTGGAGGCTCATAGATAGCTTCGACAATAGCTTTTGTGCCTAGTGGAACCTCCGGATACTCCTCGTAACGGCCGTACAAATATCCTATCCGCTGATGTGCCGTTTGTCTGTACCAGTTCAAGAAGGTGTCGATTATGGCAGAAGAAGCAAACTCGACGTGATCAACCATACGAAAAGCTTGCTGCTGGAGCGTGATGGCGCTCGGCTGGCATTTTGTGCATATTCCTGCAGGCCATGGAGCATGTCCTGACGGACAATCTGGGCGCACACGAAAGTATGGCTCTGACAAAGGAGGCATGTATGAGCTTCCCGATTCCGGCTTGTTCTTTCCAGCATTCAACTTGCGAAGATGCGAGTGGAATGACAAGTGCTTGATCTTCTTCTCGTCGAGGTATTTCTGGTCGTATGGTTCAACAGGCTGGCAATAGTCGCACATGCCTCGTGGCCCATGGCGACACATTCTCTGATCCTTTGGCCTGTGTATCTTGCCATCCTTTTTGTCCAGTGCATCGTCTAACGGTGACTGTTTGACGACCTCCCAGGGATTCTTGATGAGTTTTGTCGAGTCACCTCGCGGTATGGCTAACGATGGAGCTTCTGAAGGCTTGACCTCTTTTCCGTTGAGGCGATTCGCGGTTGGGGCGGGGTGAGAGTGGCCATTCGATTCAGATACTTGAGTGTCGTAAGTGAGGAAGACCAGCTCGCCGTGTCTAATCAGGGTGTTAGTGAACTGTGATAAGCTGTACTCATCACCCTACTAACTTTAATCCAATTTGCTCGAGCTTGACGCCTTTGAGTTTCGTCAGAAGATGAGCAGATTTGCTGGCGGGGTTGTTGGCGACTTTGATGGTGGAGATATTGGTATTGCTGGGTAGGTTCTTTACGATACTGCCTGCGAGGGATGAGAAGTCGTCTGTAGGTTGTACATCGAGCTTGAACTGGCCATCGCGGCTACGGAATCGGAGTATCATTGTTGGTGGTGTGTTAGAAGGTCTGGGTTTACGTGTACTTGAACAGAGTAGGTGGTGTTGAAGTAGGAAGTTGTTTCTATGGTCGTGGTTTGGATTGGCTTTGTCAAGTAGAAATTGGAGGAAGCCCAGAGGCGAACGTCATGTAGTCCGACGCGTTTCCTGGCGCCTAGAGCCGCCGTGAAAGAGCGCGTACCCCTTGTAGTTTTGGGGGGTGTTGCATACGACAAGGCATACGTTCAGTCGAACAGCTAAGACCTGTAAAACATATGGTCTCGAGGAAGAATATACTATTTATGTGAACAGAAGAGCGCCATGTGAAGATAGATTTCATCCTAGGAGGTATGTCCGTCGCAGTAACATCTCATGAAGAAGGATGTCATTCTGTTATCAATTCTTCCAATTGTCTCACGAAACATGTACTTTGCTATCTTCTCGACCATTATCTTGCCATTCGACACGTCCCTAAGTCTATTCTTTTCTAATATCAGCCATCAGGCTGCTGTTCCGCCTTGTCCTCTTTTGGCAATGAAATCGTGCTATCGCCGCCCGAAGCTATAGAAGCTGGCCTGGATGGCTGTTGGCGAGGAACAATATCCTGACAGCGTTCCACGTCGGTGCTTTCTTTCATTTCATCTTTTTTGGTACTGAATGCTCCTGCGGCACATTCTTCATGGCTGTGACGAGGCTATCAATTTATCGCCAGGGTCCAAGTAGAAGACAGATCAACACCACGTCAACTCCGAACACATTTCGTCTCTCGCCGCAGCAAAAATTTCCCCTTCCCCAAACAGCTTACACATAAGAAGATCGAAGGAGAGCCTTTCAACATGGTCAACTGGTTCAACCTCGCCTTTTCTTTTCTGTACTTGGGTATCCTCGTGGGATCCTTTGCTGCCTTTTCGTCTCTCTATAACAAAAGGAAAGCCTGTAGGTCGCATACCCAATCAACCTCTTACTACGTAGGCACTAACCTCCAGAAAGCAAAATCGGCTTCCCTGGCGCCCTGGTTTGGACCACACGTTCAGCGCAACATATACCTCTCCCTCCTCCATATAGAAACCGAAGATGGCGAAGAGAAAGCCGCCGTCCCAGAGACAGTGCTGAAAGCTGCGCTCTTACGCCGCGCAACAGAGGACATACTCCGAATCGTACAGATCAGAAATTCTAAGCAAGCACTCTCATCGTTACTACAACGTGGCTCCGTGGGCGACGATTTGTGGCAGCGATTCCTCAGGGCCGAGAAAGAAATAGAAGATGAGTTGCGAGATGTTGTCGCCGAGGTATGCTGATCACTCTTGCCTGAGATACCCTGTCCAATCGAATAAATACCATCTAACAAGACTCAAAGGCCAACGCTTTCAACCCAAACTGGGGCCAAACCATCTTCCAATCCGCAAACGAAATCGCAAACAACCAGCTGATACGCCAACGCATGTCCGATCTCCAGTCGCAAACAGAATCTGAGAAGGAATGGTGGGAGAAGAAGAAGGAGTCCATCCGCGCCGAGCTCATGGAAGAACTAGACGGAGAGGATGAGGCATCACCCGTACCAAAAGCCGCAAGCAGAACAAGCGATACCAGCGACGATACGGTGCTGGTCGAAGGCGGGGGCCCAGCCGATAAGAGCTCTGCATCGGCCGCAAACAAGAAGAAGAAGGGCAAGAAATGAGCGGCAAGCGCAGATGACTGTATCAAGTAACGGTTAAGGGCGATTTTGTAACAGTACCTGAAGTTGGAGAACTTGCTATTGGCGTTTATTATTGGCATGGCATTCTCGCATGGATTTCACAGGTTGCAAGACTATTGGCGGGCGTTGTAGAGATGATTTCCCCATTCTTGCGACACGCGCGGGGATATATTTGGGAGCATGAGTGCGCATAAAGTAGAAATATCATGGGACTCGATTCTATTCAACTTGCTAAATTCCTTGCTCATCAAGATCCCTCATGCAAAAGACGGCCCTAATTGCGAATTTTCAAGGATCAGTTTTTCCTCTAATGTTTGCCATTGAAGTATGAAGCCACTCCGACCACATTAAATAGAAAGTATTCTATTGCTCAGAACGGTTGATTGGTGCCACATAAGGTATTATTATCAATCATCTGGACACGCAGGTGACAAATGTTCAACTGGAGAGATGAACCTGAAGGTTGATGTGATGTAAAATTACTAGTAAAAGCTTAAATGCATCTCGACTTCCATCCCATCTTTCAATTCGAACACCACACTTCCCAAGACTAGACAGTTGCCATGTAAACGCCAAACCCAAGTCCAGGTCCAAAAATTTCGGTCTTCCTCCATTCATCTTCTATCACGAAGCCAAGCAGCTTAACTGCCTCTCGCTTTTGGTCCACTGACACCAGCGCCGATGACAGATGGTAGCTCCTCACTTCCCATGCTGTACAGTAATCCCAGACCCCAGCTGACAATGAAGATCAAGAGAACGCTGGAACCTCCAACCAGCCAGAATGGCATGACAATATCCTTCTTGTTGCAAGCTGCTCCACCAAATCTCGTAGTCTGTTCTCCCACTTTGTTTTTCTTCACTTCGGCCTTGCAAGCACATCCATAGCAATCGCTCTTGGTCATGACTCCATCGCTATTCTTGATATCGGCCGAAAACTTCAAAATACATGAACCATGGGAAGTGCAGTTGTTGGTTCCGGTCTCGCAGTTGTGTTTTGAGGAGAAACAGGTTGGAACTGCACCCTTAAGGACCTTGGTGGCGAGGAAAGGAGAGGTGGATTCGACGGTGCTTGATGGCTTTGCTGCTGATGGCTTGGCCTCGGACAGGATCTGTTCGCGTTGGGCCTTTGCTGCTCGCTTGGAGAATTGTAGGCCATAAGCGTTGGTGGCGTGCTTCGAGCATTTGCTTGAAGATGGCATAAACATGATGCTCAATGATGATCCTTCTGAATCCTTCAATACGTTGTACAATTCCTTAATCGCGGAGCCGAGGGTTCGTAGCTGTTCAGGTACATCGGCGTGGGCAGCTGTGGCGACACTTTTGACATAGAGGAGCGTGCGTTGGTTGTTGTAGGTATCCAGAGAATTCGATTTCATGTCGGAAAGTGGGGCTAGAGCGCGAAGAACTTCATCATCTGGCCCCCCGATTTGTGGTAGCTGTGATGATTCGGTGGAAAGGGTGGACCATAGCTGGTAGCTGTCTGAAGGGTGTGGAGCGGGCGATATCGAGAATGACTTGAAGTTTGTCAAAGCTGGGACTACAAGGCGATTAGTGGTTGTTTCGGATCTAATTGAAAGATGCAATATCACATACTCATGGGGTCGTCCACGCCTTCAACAACTATCATGACTTTTGAGGGGCTGTCTGCAACCTTGTCTACTGCAAACAGCGGCCTTTGCCGTCCGCCAAAGTCATTAATCCTTTGAAGAGCTTCATCGTCGGCTGTGTTTAATGTGTGGAATTGAGAGAGGCCCAGTCTCTGGGCGAAGATGAGTCGTGATGTCTCTGCATCGATGGTTTCTGAGCGGGAGGTATGCGGCGATGACGAGGCGTCGTGGTCGTATAGATAAACGTTGGCAACAGCTGAAGCTGCAGCAATGGCGGCCGATGCAGCGCAGAGCAGGCTGGATCGTAATAGTCTCATAGTGGAGGGTGGTGTTTGGTCGAGGTGGTGATGGTAGTGCCTTATCTCAGCGCTGAACAATTGAAGATGCGTGGCTCGCCCAATCCAACTGAAGCTCGATTTGACGGCTCAACTCAACAATAGCAACAACGACGAATAACCGCTTGAGAATCTCTTTCCAACGTTCCAACATCAAACCCACACAGCTCTCGACGCCCGCCCGTTTCCATGCCAATTTCGCCCTCGCCCTCGCCATCTCTTCGAACTCGCTTCTTCCGCCTCCGCCTGCTGTCCCACACCTGCACATGTATAGAAGGGCTGCCACACGGCAATTCTCCACCTTGAAGTCCAGGCAATTCTCCACCTTGAAGCCCAGGCAATTCTCCACCCTGAAGACCAGGCAATTCTCCACCTTGGTTGCAAATGGTCAGAACCTCAGGTTGTCCCACGTCAAGCTCAGAAAGCCCCCTCTGCGGCGGCGCATCTTCAATGGCCTCCCATACGCAGTAATATTCCTTGCTCTCTGCTACTACTGGTTGGATTGGATAGGCCTTGAGATCGAAATAGCTGGAGATGATAAGAAGGTGAAACCGGACGCGAGCTTGGAGAACAACGAGGAAGAAGAGATGGAGGACGGCTGGTTCATCCCTTTTGGATGGCCCAAGAAAGAGGAAAAGACATACTTCAAAGCATCCGATCCAGAATGGAAGGCCTTTTTGAAACTCGCGAAAGATCCAAAGAGACAAGAAGACATACAAGGTTAGCATGGACAAGAAAGACTGCAAATGCTCATGACTAACATCATCCGCTCTAGCTCAGCTCGTCAAAGAAATACGCTTAGAAGTTGCACGTTCGTTCCGAGTGCTGATGCGCCAGAAGCTCTTTCTCGACAGCGGAAGGGCAATGCTTACCATCATATACCCCGAAGGACCTCCTCAAGACTATGGTGTCTTTGGTATTGAAATTGGCGGCGATTTCATAGCCTGGTCCAAAAAGGCAGTACCTCAGCACCAATATCAAAAGCTATCCAAAGCAGTAATGCCAACTGCCGGGCTGAAAGCTGGATGGAAGGTCATACGCTATAACTACATGGAGCAGGCCAACAAAGTTCGCCAGTACCTTGGGATGAAGCCAAAATTTGACCCCGAAAATGAGGCGATGAAGTTCATGTTTATGGCTCACGTTGCGGAAAAAAAGAGAGCAGAGCAGGGAGAGAAGAAAAACATCGCGCCGCCACTTGTCCCACCTATCAACAAGAAGGAAGCAACCTCTACATCGTCGACCGGTTCAAAGGCAGAATCATCAACACCCCCAGAGTCAGGCGAAGAAAAAGAAGCGCCATCGAAACTGTCCGCTTATTTCCCAAAGGCTGACCCAGCTCCTTTGTCGTCATACATCTTCGTGCGGAATCTGCTGAAACAGGACAAAACGAAACCTAATCCACCAGCGGGATGCATCGAGGTCAAGGGTTCGATAGAGGTGGTACACCAGCAGACGGTTATGACTGTCGATGTGGATTCCAACTACGATTTAACCACGAACAGGTTCGTTGACAAGACGTTCACGGTTAAAGGGGTCCGGAATAAATCACAAAGACCAAAGGGTGGGCCTGGTTGAAGAATAGCACAAACTCACTCAATTATCTCATTGTGTTGCAACACGATGGCGTTGGCCTTAGTTGGTGTCATAATTACCGGCTTGGTGGTGTTTCCAAAACGATATACCTTAGCACGTTACTGCTTTCAGCACTTTTGGGATTGACAGATATATATAGAATATTGTTCTGATCGTCAGGAGAGTCCAACTTGGTCAAATTATGACGATTTCTTCATCTCGCCTTTAGGATTCACCGTATCTATGAGAAGGCTGCTTTAGTTGCATCGTGAAGTTTCGATAACCATTTGTCAACATTCAATCTCATTGGTTTGGAAATATCCTACCAGTTTTGGGCACATAACTAAGACAAAGTGGGGATGTTCAGAGCTCGACCACGGAATCCATGGTCAGTGTTACGAAGGGACAACAACGATATGTAGAATATGCTGACCGGTAATCAGAGCCCACAAGGTTGCCTGTATGGTCCGTCGCCTTCACGACGTATCAGGCTTCTTCGCTGATTGTGGTAACGAAGTCGGAGAAGTGTAGGCTCTTTACCGCCCGGACAGTGAATGGAATTGGACAGCGGTCAAATCGCCGTAGAAATACGGCACCCCGACACCTCGAAGTATGCCGATCTTCTTCCTCCCGAACCTGTTTCTTTTGCTTGCTGTCATTGATTGTTCCGTCTCCCAGCCGCGCTATGGTTGACGGAAGAATTTGCTTTTGCCAACTTGGAAGACGCAGCATCAGAGATCGGCAACGCCACGAATTAGACATCATCACCTATGCTGTGGCGTCCCAGCATAATAAGTCTCTCAGTAGGAGGTCGGATACGACAACCACTATCCCCCTACTTTTCGAAGCTTCGCCCATGGAGATCTCAAACCGGTTCCATCAAGCTGGCAGTGGCCGTGGAGCAACAGTTCAATCTGCCTTCCTAACATTGCTCGTCGCTCTATTTGCATTAGCTGTTGTTTCATTCTAACTGTCAATGGATGAGTCTACACGACTGCTGATTTCCTTGTCATCATCTGGTATCTGGTTGTGCTCTTTAGATGTGTCGTAATTCCATTCTTATATGTATGAAAGTAGCGAAGAGCAAGAACACGAGCCACCTTCATTCCGTGCATTAACTCTGCCTATTATACAGTTTAAGGTTCACGGTAGCTTTGTTTGTAAGATTTTGGGCGGCAATGATTGTTGCTGGGCCTCAGACCCGGAAAAATCCGTGTGAGAAATACACATCGACTGAAAGCAGGTATGGTAACGTTCTCTGTCCTGAACTTTGGGCGAATGGTTATGTGGATAGGCGTCAGCTGGATTTATGAAGGGCTGTTTGACTTTCCTTTTCGTTTTCGACCGATGCATATATTCAGAGACCAATGGGTTCCCCCACCATTGTCAACCATGATCAGTTATGCCACGGCCTCTGGGGTCTTCTTTCAGCTGATGCAGCTTACGGAGAAAGGCTGATATGCGCGGGCAGGTACCGACTGTGTGAAAAGGTTATCGTGGAGACTTCTCTCATTTCCTCAGAGATATTGTGTGAGGCGTGGTGTACTTTCATGGGATTGTGGGAAAATGGATCTATCAGCGAATTTGTGGAATATCTGCTTTTACCTAGTAGGGTTAGTCACCCGACCTCGCATCCTCGCATCTCTCCTGTTTACTCCAATCTTCTCTCGATCCGTCCCTCGCCCTCGCAGTGGTCTCTTCAATTCATATCTGGTCCAGCCCGTAGATAATAGCAATCCTGCCCACAGATAGCAGTTTAATCCGAGATCGATATCGATAAAATCTGGCACGTCTCCATAATATCTTCAGAACTCTATTGATATCGATGGTGACTTTGAAGTGTTGCAATGAATGAAGTACGTTGATTCTTAGCGGGCATGAATCGATGAGACTACTGTGCCCTCACAACTTCCCCTTCGAATCGGGGACGCCTTTCAACAGACTCAACGGCATAAATTCCAACACAAACCCATCTGGATCTCGGCACATGAAAATCTTGCTCACCCACCCTTCCCCCGCGCCCAGTTCCAAAAATACCTCACAACCATACTTGACTAATTTGTCACGTACCGCTTTTACATCTTCAACGTAGAACACCAATTTTCCCAATTGATTCTTTGGCGGGGCGGTGTTTTTATATTGCATTAAGAGAATTGGAGGACCGGCTTGTTTGTGGGGGTAGGTCATTACCGTTTCGGTGAAGTGGGCTACGTCCTATAGGCGTGATATGAGTAATGATATACTAGCACGGGGGGTATGAGGTTGGGACAAGGAAGGTACGTACGAAGAATTGGGTTGGAACCATTCCTAGTTGGTCCTTATAGAAGGCCACGGATTTGGCCATGTCTGAAACTCCGAGACCGATGGCGCCGAGTCTTGTGGGCATGATTGAAGTTGTTGTGGGAAGAATGGGAGATATTGAAGTTGGAGTTGAGGAGAAATAGTGCGGTGTTATGATGCGAGATGAGAAGAATGTGTTTTGAACTAAGAATTGAAAGACTGGCAGGAGAATAAGCCTAGACAGAGATCTAGATTGATGAATCGGATCTTAATGCAACATCCGGTGTTACTCGTTTGAGATGCAAAGTCCCGAGGTCCATGTTCAAGGACGAATCATAGATCTTCAGATGAGTACTTTGAACATGTCTACGATTTTGGCTATCACATAGTCCGGCCATTCTCGCACATGCTGCAATGGAATAGCAGTACATTCTAAATGCTATAGAGATGGGTGAGTGAGATGGACAACTGAGATGGGGTTGGAGCTCTGCAAGATCTTGGCTTGGTCCACGTGGAACGGTTAGATATCGATAAGGATTATGGAGCTACTCCAATCGCAGGTTAGCTTCTAAAAAAAGTTTCAGGGTTGGATCGAAAGCTTCGAGTTCGCCAGAGACAACAAGAATTGCAAGCACTGCATCTCATTCACTCCGCGCGATATCTACACACTCTGTCGCCGAATTACTCTTTCAGACTAGCTGCCCCCCAGAGAACACACACATATCGGATTCCAGTCTCCGAAAGGGAACGCGGTGGGCGGAGGAAACATGGTGAAGAAAGCTATCGACTCGAGGATACCAGCCCTCATTCGCAATGGAGCCCAGGAAAAGAAGAGATCCTTCTTCGTTGTCGTCGGCGACAGACAAAAGGACGTCATCGTCAATCTCTACCACATTCTCCTCAATGTCGACCTCAAACTTAACAAGACCGTCTTATGGGCCTACAAGAAGAACCTATTGGGCTTCTCGTCGCACCGGAAGAAGCGCGAAAAGAAGATTAAGAAGGAAATCAAGAGGGGAATCAGGGATGTTGACAACGAGGACCCATTCGAGCTTTTCGTGAGCACGCAGAACATTCGGTACTGTTACTACAAAGAGACGGAGAAGATTCTGGGTAATACATATGGCATGTGTATCTTGCAAGATTTCGAAGCCTTATCACCAAATTTGCTAGCGAGAACAGTGGAAACGGTAGAAGGGGGAGGACTGGTCATTTTGCTATTGAAGGGCATGAACAGCTTGAAACAGCTTTACACACTTTCTATGGACGTCCATTCGAGATATCGGACAGAAGCACATGGAGATGTGGTTGCGCGATTCAACGAGCGATTCATCCTCTCCTTGGGCGGATGCGACTCGTGCTTGGTGGTGGATGACGAATTGAACGTATTACCAATATCTGGAGGCAAGGCCGTAAAACAACTACCACCTCCGACCGACGATGAGACACCGCACGCTAAAGAGTTGGAGGAAATCAAGGAAAGTCTGGTAGAAACACAGCCTGTGGGATCTTTGGTTCAATTGGCGAAGACGGTGGATCAAGCCAAGGCTCTACTTACATTCGTGGATGCAATTGCAGAGAAAACCCTACAAAGCACAGTCACCCTCACAGCAGCGCGTGGACGTGGAAAGTCTGCAGCTTTAGGCGTGGCGGTCGCGGCAGCTATAGCTCATGGATACAGCAACATTTTTATCACTTCTCCGAGCCCCGAGAACTTGAAAACGTTGTTCGAATTCATCTTCAAAGGATTTGACGCTCTTGGATATCTGGATCACGTCGATTACTCCATCATCCAGTCAACGAATCCCGACTTCCACAAGGCTATTGTTCGGGTTAATGTCCATCGGAACCACCGTCAAACGATTCAATACATCAAGCCTGAGGATGCATACGCTCTGGGCCAAGCTGAGTTGGTAGTGATTGACGAAGCAGCTGCAATTCCTCTACCACTTGTGCGGAAACTTATGGGACCATATCTTGTGTTCATGGCATCGACCATTAATGGATACGAAGGCACCGGACGTTCTCTGTCCTTGAAATTGATTCAACAGCTCCGAGAGCAGGCCAGCGGAATACAGAAGCCAAATGGATCGGATGCCATGGTTGCTGATAGGGAATCAGGAAAGGCGTCTTCTTCATCTTCTGCTGGTGGCCGTTCATTGCGAGAAATCACACTGTCGGAACCTATCCGTTACGCCCCTGGAGACTCCGTCGAGAAATGGCTCAATAACCTCCTTTGCCTAGACGCGACACTTCCTCGCTCAAAATTAAGGACTATAGGTTGCCCACATCCATCGAAGTGCGAGCTTGTGATGGTCAACCGAGATACGCTTTTCTCTTTTCACCCTGTTTCCGAGAAATTCTTGCAGCAGATGATGGCATTATACGTTGCCAGTCACTACAAGAACTCACCGAACGATCTCCAGCTCATGTCCGATGCCCCTGCCCATCAGCTGTATGTTTTAGTACCTCCGATGGACGAGAACCCCAGTCATCTCCCAGAGCCACTATGTGTCCTTCAGGTAGCACTTGAAGGTCAAATTAGCCGAGAAAGTGTCTTGAACAGCTTGAGTCGTGGTCAAAGAGAGGCCGGAGATCTCATCCCATGGCTTGTTAGTCAGCAATTCCAAGACGATGAGTTTGCTGGATTGTCGGGTGCCCGAGTCGTTCGTATTGCCACTAATCCCGAGTACACGGGAATGGGATATGGATCGCGCGCTCTCGAATTACTCACAGATTTCTACGAAGGAAAATTTACAAACCTCACAGAGAGCACTATGAGCGAGCCGGACGAGATGGTCCGAGTCACTGATGCTGAATTGGAAAGTTCCACGCTACTACAAGACAACGTCAAGGTCCGAGACATCAATGCTATGCCTCCTCTCTTCGCCCGACTGTCAGAAACCAAACCGCAACAGCTTGACTATGTAGGTGTGAGCTACGGTCTAACATACCCCCTGCTCAAATTCTGGAATCGCGGCGCCTTCACTCCAGTATACCTTCGCCAAACAGCCAACGACTTGACCGGAGAACACACCACAGTCATGATCCGCGCCCTCAACCGCTCAGAAAACGACCCAAGCTGGCTAGGCTCCTTCTCCCGCGACTTCCACCGCCGCTTCCTCAATCTTCTCTCCTACGAATTCCGAACCTTCAGCTCAACCACTTGTCTCTCCATCGATCAATCCGCGCTCAAAGGCGCAGGATTGGATACATCCAACCCCATCCAAACCCTCACCAAACCCCAACTCGATCAACTCTTCTCCCCGCACGATCTCAAACGTCTAGACAGCTATGCCGATCAAATGCTCGATCACCACGTTATCCTCGATATGCTCCCCACGATCGCAACATTATGGTTCAGCGGCCGAACGAAACACGCCGTTCAACTTTCGAGATTGCAACAGAGTCTTCTTCTGGCTCTTGGTCTGCAACGGAAAAGCATCGATGATTTAGTGAAGGAGTATGACACTTCTGCTAGTCAGTTACTCGGCATCTTTACTAAGGT
This sequence comes from Venturia oleaginea, assembly GCA_013176395.1. Lineage (NCBI taxonomy): Eukaryota > Fungi > Ascomycota > Dothideomycetes > Venturiales > Venturiaceae > Venturia > Venturia oleaginea. The sequence continues at coordinate 409,910 of JABMLP010000020.1, read as the reverse complement.
GATACGGAAGATGGCGACTTGTTTCAGGGGATTGGTTGAAGGTGCTGCGGCGGAGGGGATGCCCGATGCTGACATTAATGATGATAACGAGGCGTATGGTGATGATGCTGTTGATACTTCTTTGAGAGCTCTTCCAATAGGCGATCTAGAGGAAGAATTAAGGGAAGGAGGCATTGAAGCTGCGGAGAGGGAAAAGGAAAGGGAGAGGGTTCGGGAAATGATTGATGCTAATTTGGAGAGGTGTGTTGTTGTCTCTTTGATCAACGGTAGCAATGGCGTGATTACTAATAACGCTTTTCAGATACACACTCGGCGACGCACCAGAGGAAGAATGGGAGCAAGCGCAAAAACTCATCAAAGATGGTAAATCGACTACCGCAGCTGTGAGAGTGAAGGATAGCAAGAAGAGGAAAGCACCAGGCGAGGCATTGGCCGAAGCGCAAAAGGAGGCGGAGTCTCTGGGAGAGAAGAAGAGCAAGAAGTCGAAGAAGAGTAAGAAATGAGCGCTGTATTCCTGCTGAGAGTTTTCTGGTTGGCTTTATTTGTTAAATGCGCATTACAACTGGTGTTTAGGAAAGGCAAATTCGATCATGCTGTCCGAGTTGTCAAGCATACAGTAATTAACACTGACGATAAAAGTTTAGTTCCGTATTGACAATATGATACAGGGAATCCCAAAAAGGTGAAAGGATCATAGGGTTTGAAGAGGCAAAGAGGCGGCGATTTCCCGGAACTTACGCTAGGGAAAAAAGTTGATCGAAGTTTGGTCGTGCTTCCTCCATCGGTACCCTACCGTTCCCCATTTCTTCGCTATTTGTTCAGCTCTCTACTTCTTCTCTCCAGTTGGAGCAGCGCCACCGGTTGTGGGCAGGCCCATGAAAATCTTGAAATAGTCTGTTTTCGTACATGTCAGATTTTGCTCTTGTTTTGAATCGATGCACGAAAACTCACCATAGATCATCCATTGCAATCCAGTCAGGGTACCAATCATGACAATACGGACAGGCAACCCATTCCATAGACCACCGAATCCAATATCTTTATAGATGCGACCCATGGCAGCACCAAAAGCCTCACCAGGTTGACGACCAGCATTCAATTTCGAGACCATAACATCAGCTGGATGCGACACAATGGCACAGAGGATACCAGCCATGTAACCACCAGTAAAGGAGACACCTGTTTGGGCCGCCTTGGAATAATCGGATTTCTGGCCAGGCAGACGGTCGTAGATCATTTCAACAATGGTCTCGAAGGATGCGAACTTCATCATGGTATATGGAATTTGACGGCCCCAGAGTGGATACAGACCCTTGTAGAGCCCTCCGAATCCTTCCTTTGCAGTGATGGTACTCCAGCCGGTGAAGGTCGATCTTGCGAAAGGGGGAATAGTGGTTTGCATACGGACCTTGATAGCTTCAAACGGGCAGAGGGCGACATCGGCTATGAGCTCAGCAGAGGCGGATGCAGCAAGGTAAAGTCCAGTCTTGTACTTGTATGCAGCTTCTGGACCAGCAAGATCGGCGTAGAATTTCTTGAAGAATTCGTAACCGCCGTATTTGAAAGCGCCTTGGGCTGAGTATCCGAAGAAGGTTGGACCCCAACCTGTGTAAATGCCTCGAATTCCTTCTGCGCGGCCAATTTTACCCCAAGCTTGGAAGTTGCCGATGTACATTTTCGAATCGACTTGTCGACGGCATTTGACGAGATCGAGAGGAGTGACAGCTGTGTGGGTGACACCCTGTGAGGATGATCAGCGGGCGTCTGCATTCAGTGTACATTTCCAGGCTCAGATCAGATGTCCTTGAATCTTTGAAGCTTGTCTTCAAAGCTTCTGAAAGTATAGCGATGTTGATCTCGACTTGCAATACGCCAATTTCGGTGGCAGTCTCCTTGATGTCTGAAGGTGGAGTATCGGGAACACTTACGCATGCCAGAAGACCGCCAAAGGTACAAGCCGCATAGAACTTTGGCGAGTACATTTCGATTTGTCCAGTCTTCGCCTGAGCAGCCGCACTGGCCTTATCAAACTCCTTGACCGCCTTGTCGCTCAATTGGTCTGCCTTTGCTTTTGCATCTTCGGAGACACTCCAAGCCCCATATAGCTCAGACCGAGCTTCATATTTGGATCGAGGAGGTTGTTTGGTTTTATGTTGCAAGACTATTAATGGATTGGACGAGGAGAAGGAGTTGAAAAGGGCTCCGATGGCAGGAAATGCGATTGGCATGGTTGCGGTGTCTCTCGCCAGCTAGCTGTTCCAGTTGTTGTGAGCATGAGGAATTGAGAAGGTTGACTACAGGGAAGCGGGTTTTAGGGAGTTATCGGAGATATTTTGTACGACTGCATTGTGGAGAGAGCTTCGCACAAGCAATGCCCGTGGAAATACTCGGAATACCTTTGTATGTTTTCGAGAACTGTTTTCTGCTATCAGTCAGGAAGTGAAGATTGGATGGACAGGCGGGAGCTAGAATGGTCATATTGATCTAAAGATGTGAATCCATCGTAAAGAAGATGCTCACATGATCAGCTTATTCATCATCCCTGCCTCCTCCTAACTCGATACCCACACGACAGTCTTGTGCACCGGCCCGAATACCATACAACAGCCATACGCCTCGTCAACCATCTACCTCCTCACGATTAGCGGCTGGTCTTGATGATGCGAAAGCTCAACTGACCATGCATTGAAAGCTCCAATTCCAGGCAACACGGTTATCGCGGGCGTGGAAGGTAAGGACACAAGGTGCGGCCAATAGTCTTTATTGCAGCTTCTCTCGCCTACCAAAACCAGTGCAGCATTGGGGACGTGTCACAGAAGAATCTGTAGTACTTCTCTTACGTCCCATCATGACTTGGTAAAGCCATTTGCATGCGTTGTACAGAGGCGTCGTCTGGATCGAACTTGGAGCACGCCATCAACTCGATGGCAGTCACAAGGAGAAGTGCGCTTCGTTTCTCTGCTAAATAATTCAAGCGACCAGGACACTTGGAAGAGCATAGAGAGAACACGTCGCTCTTGAGCTTGGATACTTGTACGTAGGAAACAATCACGTCGCACCCGGCTCGGACTATTACGTATCGATCAAAGTATCGCAGGGCTACCTAACACCGCCACCGCCACAGGTTCGTCGATCTGACACTAATGGAGATTTACATTATGGGTACAAGCGCTGCCAACTTTTGCAGGGTTTCGCGATACCCCGTTGCCGAGATGACGTCGCCGTACATGCCCGCTGAAACGTCCCCAGCTTTGCCATCGAATTTCCCGAATTTCTACCGTCCATAGCTCCGTGTGCTACGCATGCTACGCACCTAACAGCCACGAGGCATATCGGCCTACCGGTAGTACGAGACGCCATTACTGCTCTTTACAGTTGCCGTTTCCCCCTGAGCAGTGAGCACAAACCAGTTCCATCTCGATCCTCCAACATTGAACCCCAGTCCTTGTGGAGCAGCCAGCCTTGGAAAATCTCCCTAAAACTTCCCGTCAGTCTTTGCGCGTTGCATGGATGCAGGATTTATTCCATTGGTTCTTACCCGCGAGGATCGACGCTCAATGCAAGGTTGCTAACAAGGTTTCTATGCAAGTTTTCGGGATGCTTCCTTGTCAGGCATCTTCTTCGTCCATCCATCTGTGCGATTTCGTCGTCATATCGACCTCGAGTACGCGCTGGCTTTTTCAGATCATCCATCTCGTCCGGGAGCAGACGCCATGCACCACCAGGGGTCTTATGGACTGATGTTAAAACACACCATTGGCCAATCACTTCCGATGCCTACACAATTCACCACGTCCAGCCACACTTGTCGCACTCTCCCATAAATGTGACGCAATGACAATTTCCTCATTGGGTAATCCCCGCAAGGCTGATTGGAAAACTTGATTCCTGAGTGCGCCCACGTTTGCTTTCGCAGTCATGGCTCTGTTTCCCAGCCATGAGGCGCGAGCTCTCTCAAAGAGCTACCCATGCTCATGCTGTTCCCGACGTCATCGTCTTTCATACTTTTCCAGTATCCCATTAAAAGAGAAGATCTCGCTGTTTCGTCGCGTCTCCCTAACTTCCTTACATACACCAGTCATTCCATGACCGTAATTACATGAGCAATTCCTACTCATACTATAGCTTTCCCCCTACACCAGAAAGAAAGCGTACTAGACGTTCTAACCACCCGACCCCCGAACCCTCCAAACCTACCGCAATCATGGCACCCTCGCCGGCAGCTGGGAAAACTGGAACTCCCAGAACTCCCACCAAACTCTCACGCAAAACACCAAACACAGGCTCGGTAGGCCAAAAAGCACAAGACACGTTAAGACCTTCAACGCCGAGTGCTACAAACATCTCGAAACCGGAAGTCGGAACGCCCTCGAAAGAAGACGTTACCGAGAAGGCCCAGGATGTATCAGAAAAGTTGCCCGAACCAAGCAAAGTCGAGATGAAAGATGATGAGGAAGCATCAGGTAATCTCGACGAAGAAGATATTGGAGGCAAGGTCTCGCAAGCAGCTGGAGATCTTGAGGAAGCGGATCCATCTCCAATCGACGACGATGAAGTCGAGGAGACTGCTGGAGGCGCACGAGAAGACATTGAAGAGTCAGCAGAAGACACCGCCGATGATGCCACAGAAAAGGCAGGTGACATTGGCGATGATGACACAGCTGGGGAAGAGGAAGAAGAAGAGGACGACGACGACGAATCATCAACGAACGATGTTGTTGACACAGCCAAAGGTCTTGGTTCCAAGGCTACTGGTGCCGTTGGCAAGCTCGGAAAAGGTGATGTCTCTGGGGCCGCCAACGACACACAGGATACAGCTGAGTCGACAGCAGAAGACGTCCAAGATACGGCTGAGTCTACAACACAAGACGCCAAAGACATTGCCGAATCGACAACAGAAGATAACAAAGCCACAGCAGAAGACGTCAAAGATATTGCCGCGTCGAAAGCGGGAGATGTCAAAGACATTGCCGAGTCGACAGCGGGAGATGCCAACGACACTGTCGATAATGCCGCCGAAGACCCCACTGGAACCGTCGAGGGTGCCGCAGAGTCTGCCCAAGATACTGCTGGTGATGCTACCAACGTTGTCAAGGAGACCGCAGAGTCTGCCCAAGATACCGCTGGCGATGCTACCAACGGTGTCAAGGAGCGCGCAGAGTCTGTCCAAGACACTGCTGGTGATGCTACCAACGGTGTTGAGGAGACTGCCGAGGAAGCCAAAGACACCGTCAAGGAAACTGCCAATGATGTTAAAGACACAACGGAAGACGCAACTGGTATTGATATGTCTCTCCTAAAGGGACTCGAAGTCAACGAAGACGGTATCATCAACGATGCAGAAGGTAATCCAATCGGTAGACTCGCCGAGGGCGATGCTGAGGACCTTGCTGGCTTCACGATTGGTGATGATGGCGAGATCCTAGATGATGACGGTGATCTCGTCGGTCGTTGCGAGCTTCTACCCGAGAAGGCCAAGGAGTTGGCCGCCCAAGCCGAAGAGGAGACAGAGGATGTTGGTGAGACCAAGATTCCAGGCGTCAGCATTCTCAAGGGTCTTACTGTCGACAATGCCGGAAACATTTGGAACGAAGATGGTGACCAAGTTGGCCAGCTTACCGGAGGCAATCCAGCAGATCTTCAAGGCTTGGAGATAAATGAGAACGGCGAATTCGTTGATGACGAAGGCAAAGTCGTTGGCAGTGCTGAAGTCCTCGAGGAAGCTGCTGAGCTCCCCAAATATGCCGACGAACTCAAGAATGACGTTAAGGAGAGTGCCGATAAAGCTGAGGGTGCAGCTGATGCAGCTGAAGGCGCAGCAGGCGCCGCAGAAGGTGCCGCAGGCCAGGCGGCTGAAGCCGTCGAAGGCGCAAAGGAGGAAATTGGCGAGGCCATCGATGGAGCTGTCGATGAACTCCCTGGAATCGAAGCCCTCGAGGGTCAGGAAATCAACTCCGAAGGCCAAATCGTCGACGAAGAAGGAAATATCCTTGGCGAAGTCGCTGAAGGAGACATCGAGAAGATCAAGGGCATGACTGTCAACGAGAAGGGCGAAGTCGTTGACGAAGAAGGCAATGTCATTGGCAAAGTCGAACTTGCCGAAGGTGCTACAGACTTCATCGCCGCCCTGCCTCAAATCGACCTTCGCATTCTCGATGGCCTCAAGGTCAACAAGAAGGGCAAGATCCTTGATGGCGAGGGTGAGCTTATCGGCGAACTTGTCGATGGTGACCCAGCTGCCTGCGCTGGAAAGAAAGTCAACGACCGAGGTGACGTTGTCGACAAAAACAGCAAGGTTGTCGGTCGCGTCAAGGTCATTCCAGGCGCAGCTGCCGAGGAAGCCATGAAAGAGCTTCACGAGAAGCTTGGCGAGAATGTTGACCCTGGCATGTACTTGCCTGGCCTGGAGGTTCTTGAGGGGCTGAAAGTCAATAAGAAGGGCAAGATTCTCAACGAGGATGGCGAGGCGGTGGGTGAGCTTATTGATGGTGATCTTGAGAAATGCAAAGGGAACAAGGTCAACGACAAGGGAGAGGTCGTTGATGCATCTGGCAAAGTCATAGGCCGTGTCAAGACCCTTCCCCAGGAGTCCGAGGAGGCCGTTGATGGCGCTGAAGGTGCCATCGATGCCACCGAGGCTCAGGCCGAGGAAGGCGTGAAAGGTACTGAAGACGCCGTCGATGGCGCCGAGAACGTAAACGTCTTCGATGGAGCCAAGGAGGGTGCCGAGGAGGGCGCCGAGGAGGGCGCCGAGGAGGGCGCCGAGGAGGGCGCCGAAGAGGGCGTTGAAGCAGTCGAAGATGCTGCAAAGGGAGTCGAAGATCCCGCAGAGGGAGCCGAAGATGCTGTAAAGGGAGTCGAAAGTGCTACAGAGGAAGTCAAAGATGCCGCTGAGGGTGTCGAGGATACCGCAGAGGGTGTCGAAGATGCTGCAGAGGGAGTCGAAGGTGCTGCAGAGGAAGTCGACGATATTGCAGAGGATGTGGAAGATGGTCGCCCGCCGGTCTCGATCTTGGAAGGTCTCAAAGTCAACAAGGCTGGCAAGCTCATCAACTCCCAGGGCACCATTGTCGGTGAACTCGTTGAAGGTGATGCCAAGAAGATCTCCAAGTCCGGCGCTGCTTGCGATGACCAAGGTCAATTCTGGGACAGCAAAGGCCATGTCATCGGCCGTGCCCAGACTGTCGCGGTGGAGGATAACGATGAGGAGGGTGCGTTTGCCGGTCTCGAAGGCCTTGTTGTTGACAAGGACGGTTTCGTCGTTGAAGAGAACGGCAACCGCGTCGGCAAAGTAACTGAGGGTGACTACAAAAAGCTCATCGGTCGTGCTGTGGATGAGGACGGAGACATTCTCGACAAGAAGGGTTCCGTCGTCGGACACGCTGAGCGTTATGAGGAGGAGGAACCTGAAGTTGAGGAAGAAGTTGCCCCAGAGGTTGTTGATCTTTCGTTCCTCGCTGGCAAGACTGTCAACAAGCAAGGCAATGTAATTGGCGATGAAGGTGTGCCAGTTGCTCGCTTGGTTGAAGGCAGTGCCAAGGCGGTCGCAGGCAAGAAGCTCGACAAGCAAGGTCAAATCTGGAATGACTCCGGAAAGGTCATTGCCCGTGTCGAACTCATCCCGGATGAGGAGCGCGAATCCAAGCCAGAGGGTATCTTCGGTGGTCTTGAAGGCTTGCGCGTCGTTGCTGACGGTATGGTTGCTGATGAAGACGGTAACATCGTCGGACAAATTGTCGAAGGAAATCACAAACGTCTTCTCGGACTCCGCGTCGACGAGGACGGAGATATCATCGATAAGTATGGCAACGTCAAGGGCCATGCCGAGCCCGTCGAAGAGGAAGAGCCGGAGGAAGAGGTGCCAATCGACAACTCCATTCTCAACGGAAAGGTGCTTAACAAGCAAGGCTTCGTTGTTGGAGAGGATGGCATCCCAATTGGTCGTCTCGTCGAAGGCAACGTCAAGGAACTTGCTGGTCGTCGCTGTGATGAGCTAGGCCAGATCCACGGAGACACTGGCAAGGTTGTTGGTCTCTGCCAAGTGCTTCCTAACAACGAACGTGTCGCCAAACCCGAAGGACCCTTCGCCGGGTACGAGGGTCTTCGCGTAGTTGCAGGCGGCAAAGTCGAGGATGAAGATGGCAATGTTGTGGGCGTGCTGGTCGAGGGTAACCCGAAGCGTCTTGTCGGCCACTCTGTTGACGAAGACGGCGACATTATTGACAAGTACGGCAATGTCAAGGGCCATGCCGACCCTTACGAGGAAGAAGAAGAAGCTCCGGTCGATCTCTCTATTCTGCAAGGCTGCACAGTGAACAAGGCTGGAAACGTCGTTGACAGCAGCGGTACCATCCTCGGTCACGTTGCCGAAGGCGATGTCAAATCCATGATAGGCAAGAAGGTTGATGGCCAAGGACAAATCTGGGACAACGCTGGCAATGTCATTGGCAGAGCTGAGCTTTCCAAGGGCACTGACACTTCCGCCGAGGGTCCATTCGCTGGCTTTGACGAGGCTATTGTCCAGAAGGATGGCACCGTGCAAACTCCTGCTGGTGACATCATTGGTCGCATCTCTGAAGGAGATGTTAAGAAACTTGTTGGTCACAAGGTCGATGAGGATGGCGACATCACTGACAAGAACGGAAACACCATTGGCAAAGCTGAGCGATGGGAGCCAGAAGAGAAGCAGCGCAAGATCAATCCCATGTCTGGCCACCGCGTCAACAAGGATGGTGAAATTCGCGACGAGAATGGCGATCTCATGGGCAGACTCACTGCTGGTGATCTTGGTCACTGCGTTGGTCTCGAGGTTGACGACAATGGATATGTCGTTGACAATGACGGCAACAAGGTCGGCGAGGTCACTCTTCTCGAGAACATTGCCGAAGAGGAAGAGGAAGTTGAAGAAGAAGAGGAAGAGCCGGAAGAGGAGACTGACGAGATGCGCCAGAGGAAGGAGGATTCTGAGCTCGCTGATAAGATGTCCACCATTTGCCAGCAAACGCTTGAGCGCATGCAACCTGTGTGCAAGCAAATCACTGATGTAAGTTTTCGCCCAAACCTCTCTAACCATCCAGTCCAACACTAACACATTTACAGTACATCGAAGCCGCCGACCGTACTCCTCGCGAAGAACTTGATGAAGAAGAACTCGTCAACAACGTCAAGCCACTCATCGAAGAAGGCTCTCGCATCCTGCAAGAATGCAACGGCTCCCTCCGCGGTCTCGATCCAGATGGTCGTATCGCCGCCCAAGCCAAGGGTCGCGCTGGTACCAAGGAAGCGTCGCCAGAAGAGTACAGACTCGCCGATTTGCTCAAGGAACTTACAACGACGGTTGTCACGACAATTGATAACGCAAAGAAGAAGCTCAATGACATGCCACACGCAAAGAAGAAGTTGAACCCACTTTGGGGACTTCTCACTGAGCCGTTGTTCCAGATAATCGCTGCTGTTGGTTTGTTGCTCGCTGGTGTACTTGGACTTGTTGGTCGTTTGCTCAACGGTCTTGGACTTGGTGGTCTTGTCAATGGTCTGCTAGGTGGTTTGGGCATCGACAAATTGCTCAGCGGTCTAGGTCTTGGTGGTCTCTTTGGAGGTAACAAGAAGAAAGCGGTTGATAAGAAGAAGGGCGGTATGAGCAACATCCCACTGGTAGGTGGCTTGCTCGGTGGCAAGTAAGCTCATGTTTGCTTTAGGAAGAAGATCTTTTGCAGTGCGCTGCTGGTCACAAAAATGGGTGGAATGTTTTGTGCAGGATTCCTTCGTCTTTTGGTTCATCGGCGCCTATTGTCAGCGTTCAGTTTGGGTTTGATGTTTGTACGATTTTTGTTTGGTCTTCTCCTTTGCGATGAGGAGGTAATGATACTCTTGTATATTAGCAGGTAACGGAATGAAAGTTCAAAATACCTCTGCTCCCCCTCTTTGGTTTGACCTTGGACTGCCTGGTTTATCTGCAATGTTTTCCTCACATCCGTACTTTCATCCTTTGGTCATTGTCGCATTATAATACAACTCAAGCTTCCTCTTTCTTCCACTGTCGTGGGATCGATGGACTCTCTTATCTCCCGCCCCTCCAAGTCTAGGCTGCTGTTTTTTGCTTTTTCTGCTTCCAGGCTGCGAAGAATTGCATTGACTGGAAATCGGCTTGCAAGTGTGCTGCTCATCCGGTCTTCAAGATTTCTCCCACCCTCAAAGCAAGGTCCAGTATTGTAAGATGCTCATCCGCTCCATCAACCAACCTCTTGTCCGTTTCCGAGAACACCATCGCGATCTTGCCCTTCTTCATGTCCGACATCTTCTCGTCGTAGATGATGCGGTCGTACATCTGTATGAGAATTTGTGTTGCGCTCCAGCCATCGGCTACGATGTCCTCTACGCATTTGGCAACAGGCTCGTAGACGACCACAGCTCGGCGAGGTTCGATCGATTCGAGGAGTCCGTTGATGGTGTCGTCTGGGATGACACCTGCGATTTCCTCCACCGTTCGAACGGTGACTGCTTTATCCACATCCATCTCGTTGTTGTCCACTAATTTTCCACTCTTGCTCAATGGTCCCACTAATCGGGCAGCACTCTGCAAGAATGTGATTGCTTTTCTTAAATCGCCATCCGAGCATTTGACCAACGCGTCCACAGTGCCTTCACCAAGCGCGACATGTTCCAATTCAGCAATGTCTTTCAGTCTTTGTCCGGCATTCTCCTTGTCCAAACTCTTGAATCTGAATTTGCTGCATCGACTGGCCAAAGGGTCGATGATACGAGTGACATAATTGCACACCAAGCAGAATCGCGTAATCTTTGAATACGTTTCCATTGTCCTTCTGAGCGCACTCTGTGCGTCCTGTGTCATACTGTCTGCCTCGTCCAATATGATGATTTTGAAGGGTGGCACGGGATATCTCCTTCTGTATTCAACGCCGGCTGGTCCTGATGGTGGATTCGAGAGCTGCTGTCTTGCGAAATTCTTGACTTTGTCTCGCACAATACTGATACCGCGTTCGTCGGAGGCATTGAGTTCGAGAACCCGCGAGCCTATGAGTTCTGGTCCGTATAGCTCTTTAGCCAGCGCGAGAATGGTACTGGTCTTCCCTGTTCCTGGCGGTCCGTAGAACAGCATATGGGGGAGATTGGAGGCTTGAAGGGCTCGGCGGAGGACTGTAATGGTATTGTCTTGGGCGGTGACATCGTCGAGGGTTTTTGGCCGGCTGTTGAGAGGTTGTCGTTAGTGTAAGAGCAAAGCAGAAGAGTGCATTTCATTCTCACTATTTCTCTACCCATGGCTGTAATCGATTGGGCTCTTGTTTGGAGGGTTTCTTGGAAGATCTGGCAGCTTCAGCGGCGGCTTTACTGGCGCGTATGTCGAAGAAAGACATGTTGTGACTTTTGGGTTGCTTGATTGTTGTTTGACGCGTGAGCCCTCTTGGTATCTTTCTTTCGACGCGTCGCCAGTCCACGTGTAATTCAGGAATATTATTTTGCCCACGCCAACCTCTTTTCTCTCTCTGCTATCTGCTTTTGTTCTTACAACCTCTGGAGCGTATTCTTTTCAAGTTCTCGCTGTTGAGAAGCCTCATTTCTGCCTCTTGAATCCATAGTCAGGTCTGGATCTTGGGCATCACAGGAGATTTTGGCTATTGATTTCTTACGAGTCGTTTACGCCTATCTTGTCTGCAATCGTTTCTTCCTCACACTCCTATTCGAAGGTCTTCTCTTATCTTACGTTCCCAGCCTTCCTACTTCTCGACATATTCCAATGCATAGTGTCGCAGATGGATGCTTACTGCCGGCCATTAGAGACACATGAAAGACACATGAAAAGCACACTGGTTCCTTTGAATCGTCCTCGCTGCTCTCGTGCTACGGAGATATGATTGCTGCCTCGTATATAGGCATGAGCTTCCCAGATCTGGACAGCCGTATACCCCACCTTCGTCCCCCTGACAAAGGCCATTCGCCCGCAGTGAGTGGATCAGGCACCGAAATCTACTTAATACATAGTATGCATCAGGCACGTCAAACTCGGAGTTACCTAGGTAGATTGGAGGAAGACTCGCAAACATAGGTATGTCATTTGACATGTGGCCATAAGTTCCTTCTCGGTGTGAAGACCCTCAACATCAAAAGGCAGATCAAACGCAATTCTGGAATTCTATCCACCGGCAAACTTCCATATCTCCAATACACTGTCCTAATCACTTCTTTCATTACAACTTATCCTCAAGCTTAACTCAATCCTTCCAAATGGCCGCACCACAGGAGAAAACCATCCGCGATCTCAATGGCACATGGGCTATGGTACGAATATAGCTCCCGCTGAATCCAGATACACCTCTGACAACAATGTAGAATAAGACCTTGTCTGACGACCCCGATCCGATCCTGTCCCTTCAAGGTGTTGGTTGGATTATTCGCAAAGCCATTTCTATGATCACCGTTACCCTAATCACGAAACAATACGAGCAAGACGGCAAGGTCCACATTGATATCGAGCAGCCTGGCACTGCCGGTATAAAAGGCACAAGCGAGCATCGCGTTGTCGGAGGTGGGTGGAACGAGCATGAGGACCATATCTTCGGCGCTGTCAAGGGCATTACAACATGGGAGAATCTCTCTGAACTCAAGGACTCCGACCCAGATGAGGCATTTCTCAAGCAGGGATGGTCCCAGAGCACGGTCGAGAAGGACGAGGTCATCAAGTCCCATGTCGAATCTTTGAACAATGGATGGACCGCTACACAGGTCTGGGGCTTCGCTGTTGTCAACGACGAATACCGATATGTTAGGAACGTTGTTGTCAAGAAGGGTTCCAAGACTATCCGAGCCCGTTTGGTCTACGATTACAAGAGTTGAAAGTCCTCATGTCTCATTGACAAGCACGATTTCTCAAGATATCTGGATCTCGGTTGTGGCGTTGCTGGTTTGCGAACGGAAACATGGCAATTTCTTCAAGACAGTAGATTACAATACCCAGCTACTATGCCTATACCCAAAATTACACACATCTTACAAAGCTCGTGCCTTCCAGCATCTCCCACATGCCTGTCAATACCATGATCCAGTCATCAAGATTACAGTATGTAGGAATTGAAGAGCCTTCCAAGTCGTAAGTCATGTCACAATATATTCATAGTCATCGTTCATCGTACAACAATCCCAGTCGTGGTCTTGTAACCGCATTCCAATCACGCCGCATAATTCAGAACACCCTTCAAAACCCATACCTCTCCATTCGACACCTTGTCGGCAATGCTCAACACTTCAACACTCTGAGGCTGTATCAATTTCTGCCCATCCTTCTTCTCCCACCAAATCTCCCTCCCACCCAACGTCTTCACCTTCTCTCCTTCCTTCCACGGGCTCGAGGGTACCACATGCGCCTCGACAAATTTCTTCAAGTTTTCTTGTGCCCTATCGACGCCACTCTGCCCTTCGTAAGCGCTTTCTCCGAATGCGGAGTAGTCGCCTGGATTCTCCCACGGCTTTCGAGGTAGATTCTTGATTTCTGAGTCTTCTGGCGCAAGGACCGTGAAGTTCTGTATTGTAGACTCAAAGCCCGTGCTTATAGATGAGACATCGCGCGTGAAGGAAGTGAATATGGAGATTTGCTGGTTGGGTGGGAGGACGTCAGATATTGTTTGGCCGTTGCCTGTGGAGAGTTCGGGCTCCGTCATCGCGGGAGACTGTTGTTCGTCTTCTGGGAGAGGCAAGGTTTTGAATGGTGGTGGGCGGGCTGCTGGTGTAAGTATGCTTAAAAGTGAAAATGTGGCTAGGTAAGAGATACGCATCATGATGCGTTTCTTTGTGGTGTTGATGTTGGCTTTGGGGTTGACGGCACGACTTGCCTCACCTGACGCCTCATCGTCATCCATCATGTGATTTGAGAGGCTAGCGTGATATGGAGAAACGCGCAAGACACTGGACTTTTTCAATTCGACCTCCATTACTGAGCGCCTCCAACCCGGACAAATACTACCTCCAGAGGTAGCCTCGTAGGCTAACGATCAGCCTTATGCTTTTACAATGGCTTCCTTGATGAACGGTGATGGTAAGTCACGTTCAAGCCCAAACGTTGCCTCTGCTGATCCCTTCATAGATGTTCAACATCAAAGCTCTTTTGAATTACAAATTCCCCTAGTCACAGAAGTCCGTTCAATTTACTAGCATAGTCGGTTCATGGCTTCATGTTTGCCAAGAACGCATTCTCAATCATGATCGATATCGGTGATTCTCTGGCAAACTCGTCCCTCCAAATTTCCAGAAATTCGATATCAATCTCCATGTGAGGGTGTCTTACTGCCAACAACCACTAACTTATCCAGCACGACCTGACGACTTTTCATCAAAAACACTTCGGTAATGGGCCATTACCTTCACAATTCTTCGTTCAATCAGAGCAACAGGTTGAGTGTGAGGAGTATGAGGAGGATGACGGACTTGGCTACTATTCAGACGGCGTGAAACGAATTCTCACCGACGATCAAATTGCAATGTTCCGGCACAGCGAAATTCAAACTCTAATTAAGGAAAGGGAGGTGCAGGCCGCGGACGAAGAAGATGAGAATCCCACAGCCAGGACGAGCGAAAAGACCCCTATCTTCGCCAGAAATAGTTTTCAGAAGAAGAACAATACCCAACAATCGTCCCGCAAGAAGAGCAGACCCAAACAGGCCAGGGCGAAGAAAAAACTGGCAGAGGCTGCAAAGGAGCAAGCCAAACGGAGGCGTAACTCTAGCTCAGAATTAGAGGAGCCCAAAAAGAAGGTGTTCCTCAAAGAAGATCAACAGGATCCCAAAGATTTCTTGTCCGACGGAGATGAGAAGACCTATCGCAGAAAGGCTCGAGAGGCGGATGAGATCAAAGAAGCTATAGTGGAGCTGGACTACTGATAGATATCCCAAAATTAATAGAAACACAGGTAGGAATGGGTAAGGTGTTCGATGATTTCGAAAATCAGAACTATGGAATTGCTATTTGAGTGAGTCGATACCCCTTTATATGTACCAATATAGACAAGGCTAATTCCCATAATTGGCTCCATAGCTTTAGTGCCGAGAGCCTCCATCAGCATGTGCGCCGAGCTGTTGCAGCTCGCTTGAACAAACACCACGTCACCTCTCTTAAGTGTATTATCTTTGGCGAAGTCGCAGTAAGATATGTTGGAGATGTGCTCCCTCCCGTCAGCACCAACAAACTCGGCTCGCCCGCCGTATAGCGAGTGGGACTCGCTGGTGTTTCCGCCCTGCGTTCGGCAATTCTAAGCTTTCGACTCCCGCTCGTGCACATGGCCAGTCGCGCACAGCAGTCGACCCTTTGATGTTCGAAACCCAAGGCTTTCCCTGCTTGCGCTTGTACACACCCTGTTTTGCGGCTACAGAAGAATAGGCAAAGTATATGATATCCAACCATTCCATCTATGCCTCCTTGTACCCAGCCGCTTGGGCAGGTTGCATGATTTCGTATTCCTATCTGGTATTGGTAGCGAAATGAGCATCAAATTGAGATTTTGAGGCTTGCGCTTGCAATGAAAACGCGGATGGGAGTATCACTCTCATTCAAAAAGTTCTGGCATCGCAAACAGAGTGTCTCACGGCTTGAGTAAAATCTAATCGTCAGGGCCAGTACGCGTTCACAAAAATGCCTTTCAGAACAAGCCGCCTACTCCATAGTTCGCCTTGGTGTTCGTCCTCGACACTTCTCCCGCATTTCCGACTGAATAGATTCTCTCACCATCCTGGTGAGCTCGACACTTAGTTCACTCTTACCCCATCCTCTTCTATTCATCTGTAGATGATACAGCCAGGCTCCAGTATTCGCGTTAGCCACACTTCCATCCGCATATTCTGGGCCTCCCTATAAAGCAGTAACCCGGCATTCTGCCAGGCACGGCTTTTTGGAGGTCGAAAGGGCTTGGACTGGACATCAAGTTGGTTGAAAGATTGTATGAGCCCTAGCGAAGCTTAATTGCGTTTCGACCGTTGTCTAGCAAATCTTCTTCAATCGGGTATGAAATGCTTAGACGTTGCCGATAGGCTGTTCGAAAGGCGGGAGGTTCCAGATAGCAACGCTGAGGCCAGAAAAACCTGAATTGCGTCGAGGAGAAGCAAAAGCCTCATGGTGATTGGCCACAGTCAGCAGAAATGATGTTGTAACACCAGACAGTGACGAGCTGAAGATTGACGGTTGTCAGCAGCAAGATAAAATACTGAGCTAGAGATGTCAGGACCTCGCCTAGTATCTATGGACCTCTTATATCCAAATGTGGTTGACTCCCATACCATGTGGACAGCGCTCCAAATTTCGAGGCTAAAGTCTATGTCGGTTCTACACGTGCTGCGGGCGCAACAACAATGATGGCAAGGATCTCTCTTCCGAATATTAGTCCACCTGGGCAAAGCCTAGATCTCGATCGGTGCTCAATTAGTGGACAGCCCACTCATAAATTGTTGAAAGAGGTCACGATTTAGCATATTGTACCGAGGACCAAGTGTTTTCAGACCTGGCGATAGAGTAAGATGGAGGTCGTTCTACGTCTCTCATATTCCTCTTTTACCATCTCTTAGGCACTCCGAATTTTAAGCTGGTGATAGTCGTCATCGTTGGGCCCAGTCAGGCTGTGTGCGCGTTGCCCCCGAGACTCGCAGCGCGCTCTGCCAACACCATACTTCGCGATGCTTAATCTTCCATCCGTGAGATATATGCAGGATAACATGTGGATAATTAGGTGCTACGGGTTGGCGGGAAGATAACCGGAGATGGAGGTCTTCAATCTGGCATTAGCTGGGCGGACACGATTTCGCGGACTACTATCGGATCACCGGATTTAGCAAGGTGTATCAAAGAAAGAGCTGGGAGCGTTGCAAGTGACCACTCTTCTGATGGCATTGCTCTGTTGACAACCTCTCTACCGTCAACGTTGCCCAGGGCTCATGGCTCTCAGTGTGCAACAGGTATCAGAATCAAATCCTTGATGCCTTGTTTCCTTCGTTGAAAAGAGGAGGAGTAGTTGCTGAGTCAATGTCACACGTACAGCACTCAATCCGAACCTCGCTTTTGCGATCACTCGTTATTATTCGCATGTGCATGTCATATGTCGGCTCGATGAAGATTGCGTTTCGTTGATCTGTTGAGGATCATCTATCGACTGAGCGACCAGAAATATTGCTATGTTTCTCCACCAGCTGACTTTTCACCGAATCACAATCAATTCCTTTCTCTTTCCTTAATGCCATGCAGAGTTTGCTAACGTTAAATTCAGAGTCCCTCGTACGGTTCTCGCTCCTCCAGACCGAAACATCGGTTTATTTTTTGAGGTCCTCACAAATTTTGATCCTTACCTTGCCATCCGTAGCTGCTTTGAGTACGGGATATTCCTCTATTTCCTAATATTTATTGCACTCTAATCTCAAAGATAGTGTAACTCTCTACACTCTAAATGCGCCCACAGGGATGGCCAATCTGGCATCGAAAGCAAAAAAGGATGCCCTTACCCTGGATCGAACAGAGGACCTCGTCATAGCTCTTAACGATACTAGTGACGCGTACTACCACTGTGCTATAAGGGCGGTTTTAACAATTGGAATTTAGATTGTAAAAATAATATTTGGAGAATTGAGGCAGTGTGCTGTGGAGACGAGGAGGCTATCGATAGGAATAGGGGAAGGACAGGGTTCGTTCGTGCAATGGGAGAATTGATAAGTTGTTTTTCGTGGTTGTTGATATGACATTCTTCGAGCCAGGGATTGATGTTTGGTTTCGAATCCTGTGAAATGCTAGTCAGCAACATTCTTTGTTCCAAGGTACATTCCTTGTACGATGTAGTCTTCTACCTAACATGAGAAGCCGAACATCGTAGAGACAGAGATGGTTATCTCAGCTTCGCCCGGCAAATCCTCAACAATGTATACATTAGTATCTTTCTTTCTCTTCAGCCTTCTCCTCTTAAGCTTCCCTCATCGCACATTTTCCAAATCACTCCCCAAATGAGACGCCACAACCTACATCAACCATATACTCGTACCCGGGCTCCCCATCCGCCAAAACGTCTGCTCGGAGATCAACAACAAACAATGCATGCTAGCTTAGGATCTGAACCCCAATCACATCGGTTCAGAAGTCCCCATCGTCTACTACGACGTCCAACGCTCCTTTAGCATCAAATCCCTCGAGATTCCTTAAGGCATTTCTTGCCACCTGTACTCTGTACCTGGATGCCACGACTATAAAGCTAGTGCTCAGCCACCGAGACATTAAGCGTATACGGAAAGTGGAGCGAACATGATGACATACTTTGATAAGCATAGCGGACAGGCGGTCAAAAGTTTGAATTGTGAAAGGGTGGATGAGAAGATTCCGGATCCGTTGCCGAAAGAGAGTTATGGTCAGCCGACGGGGGATGGATCATACGAAGTTGATGGGTGCAAATCTCCTGATCCGTGGTGGGATTGTTGGTTGCGTGCGTCCGCATTGATGTTGACGCGGTTTGGTTTCGCGTTGAGGTGGAAGAAAGAACGGGTAGAAGACCTCAGGGGAGAAAAAATCTTCAGACCTGTCGTAATTAGAACTCCTACATTGTGAAGAATGACATTTCATGAAGCATTTCAGATTCTTCCATGGCGTAGGACTTGTGAGGAAATTGTTGGTGGTAATTTATTGTTACCAGTTCTAACTGGTCTTTAAGCAAGTAACATGCACAAAATTAAAGCTTCCAAGTGTAAAGGGGCTCTGGGAAATGCAGCACTCCGTTAGGTAATGAGGAATAATGCAATGCGTGTGATTCGCTTACATTAAGCGACACTCGATAAAGGGCAAAAACATAGCCTGCTGCGCTACCCAGGACTCGAACCTGGATCTCCAGCTAGCTCCATGATGGTGGAAGGCTGGAATGATAACCCCTACACTAGTAGCGCCACCCATCTCCGTATTGCACAAGTAGAAATAATCAGTACATAGCACTGGAACTTGACGGGATAGTACTGAATATGTGCAAGGATATTTTGACGTAATCGATACTTGCCATGCAAACCACCTCGGCCTCGTAATTGCTCAACATGGCAAGTTGGAGAATCGGTGCGTTCTTGTAAATACGGCCATCCTAGCCACTACCTGTCAGCATGTCAAAGTCCGAGCTTATTTTTAGCATGGTTATTTATACTCATCACCAACAGACATTAGAAAGATAATCTGGGGACAAATATGAGGTTTGCTCGCATTGTATGAATGGTGATATATGCGGAGTGACAATCAATGGGGAAAGTGTGGAGAGAAGAGGAGAATGGCTTAGGGCATCTCCGCCTCCACAACTCCCGAACATCTTTTCCAAGCTTCAGTCTTTCCAACATTATAATAAGCACAGTCATAACCATAGGATGTCATCATTCAGAAGATCAACGACGGCCGCTCAGCCGCGCTGCTAAATATCCTTACGCTAGGGCCAGACAGCCTTCGAGCTTCCCTATACGTTTCCCTTGTTAGTAAAAGGACATCCGTACAAAAGTTCAAAGAGCTCCTCAAGACATTCCTCAAAGTTGAAATGTTCTTCGAGGCGAACAATTTACTCAATATATGGGCACGGAATAACTGACGAGTAAGCAGTAAAGATAAAGATTGGCCGAATGAGGTTGCTGTCATAACGGGCGGAGCAGGCGGAATAGGAGCCTTGGTCGTTGAGGGACTCCCTAAGAAGGGTGTTAAGGTTGCGGTATCGGATCTCATGGAATTGCCCGTAACGGTTGCTGGACGAAGGTAAACAAAGATTTGCGATCAAAAGATGTTGCTAATTGACCAGTACCCAATGCCAAATTCTACAAATATGATAACGTACTCCACCACCCAACCGCTCAAATTTTCTTGGCACGACCATCTCATGTTACGACTCTTTAATTTTTTCGCTATCAACAATAGATTCTAAGTCCGTCATGCTACTATCTGATTCAGAAGATATCTCGATATCTTTTTTACAAGTTCGCGCATTATGCCCAGTTACGCCGCAGTTCCCACAGCGCCGTTGAGTTGGTCGAGCTATTTCCTGATCACCACTACCACGAGCCTTCTTCGATCCCTGAGGCGCTATAGACGCCTCTGCAGCTACCTGCGCTGCTGCAGTCCCATACTCTATAGTACCAACTTGCTGGATCCGCTTCCTTTTGCGCGATTTTCGCTTCGTTATTACTGCCAATTGCTCTTCAAGCTCGTGGTTGCGCGCAACGAGTAGAGCGTTATGGTGAAGCATCAATTCAGCGCCCTTAACAAGCTGGGGAAAGCCAGCCTGCGCAGTAACTGGTGACCGAGTAAAAGACTCGCTTACGAGCTTGGATTGGGATCCAAATTCATGAGTATTGCTTGGAGTCTTTGGCTGCCACGGCGTTTCTGGGAGACGGGGTTCTGGCGGGGTACGTAGCCGTACTTCAAGGCGGTCCAATACCGCCTGCGCGTCGATAGGGACTAGCCCTACTGCCTCAAAGGCCTTTTGACAGTTCTCTTTTGTAAACACGTCGAAAAACGCGTCTTTGAAGGCAGGGAGAAAGCCTTCCTTCTTGATATGGTACACGCGTCGGCGCGCCAAGTCCCGGATGCGTTGGGAGTACTTACGCTTCAACGGCGAGAAGCAGACCACATCAAGGGGCTGGAGTATATGCGACGAGTGCGATGGCATGCAGAGGGTTAGAATCTTATTTTCGAGGCAGTAGTCCTTAAAATTCTGGTTGAGATGGCTCTCATGGCCGTCCAAAATGAGTAGCCTGTACCCCCCCACCTGCCGCGCCTTTGTATGCGCGTTAAAATGCTTCAACCACTCAAGACCAAGCGCGTTATTTGTCCAACCGTTCTCAGAGACTGAAAGCTTCCAATTGCGCGGTATATCTGCCTCCTCGTACCACGCAGAGATGTGAACGCGTCCTTTGTAGATAATGAAGGGTGGGGTTGCATACCCAGTGGCGCAGATACTCTGGATAACCGTAACCCATTCGCGATCGCCCGGCTGAATGAGTTCCGGCCTTGTACGTCTCTCGGAGGCTGTAACGACCTCCATTGACCCAATAACACCCATCTGGAAGCCAATCTCGTCAAAGTTGTGTGTATCATCGTCGTGGACGCCGTACTTGGCTTTGGTATCTGCAACGAGCTTGAACCACACGCCAATAATCTCTGGATCTTCCTGTAGTATCCTCTGCCTATACTTGGCTCGGTTGAAGGCCATCTTGAGCTCATCTGAGCGCGTAACGAACCTCTCAGCCCAGTTTTTGCCCACTGGCTCTCCACCGCGTGTAGCTAGCAGTTTATCGGCCATATCTGCTACCTCACAAAGCCGGGGCGCAAATCCTCGCGAATCGAGGTCAAGGATGTATCGGACAAGCGTTTGCTCTTCGGTAAGGGTAAGTTTCCGACCATTTGGTGGTGTTTCGAGGATAAATGGGACTCCATTAACGCTCTCAGAGAGGATTCGCTGTTTAACGACAAAGGCACGAGCGGCGGCCCGTTGGCTTCGGAATTGGCCGGCTTGGAGGGCTTGGAGTGCGAGCTGGATTCTCCCTTCGTGTTGGAGTAATAGTGCGTTTCGTTGTTCAGACATAATCACATATAGGAATGGTAGAAGTCTTGGCAGATTTTGAGCGGTTGGGTGGTGGAACACGTTATAACTTCCAAACACGATGTCGAGCACGCCGCCACTGAAATCAGAGCCTTATTCTGCTCGCCACCGATTTTATGCAACAATGCTGGGATAGCTCATGCGCATACTGTTCTTGAAGCCGCGCCGGAATATCTTCCCACACTTTTCAATGTCTATTTGATCAACCAGTTCTACACCATTCATGCCTTCCTACCCGATATGATCGAGGCGAAGAAAGGCCACGTCATCTCAACCGCCAGCGTTGCCAGTTTCGTTACTTGCGGCGGACTGGTTAGTTATGTTGCTTCGAAGGCAGCGGTAATAGCTCTAAACGAAGGCCTGCAGCAAGAATTTAAGCATCGTTATAACGCTCCCGAAATCAAGACCAGCATCGTCCATCCGATTTATATTAAAACGTCGTGATCACTTCACACGCGAAATCGCTGGAGAAGAGCAAAGCGGTGCAGATTGCACGGAGGTGGTCGCGAATGCCATTTTGAAGCAAATTGAAAGTTGGAGATTGGGAGGGTGGTGTTGCCGGGCATTTACTCCCTTGGCCAATGCGAGGGCATGGGCTGATTGGCTGCAACAGCTTATTGGGGATTCGTCCAAAGATGGTGTCAAGAATGAGGTTTCCGGGTCTGAAGCTGGTTGAACTGGTGTTATGACTTTAATATCTCCATAGTGAGACGCGAAAAGGCGAAGATTGGATATTCAATTCTGCCAGAGAATTGATGTCGCTTTATCCTGTTCTAGGTATCGAGGTTGTGACTAAATAAGCTATTCTTAGTCATAATCGATACCACTAATACTTTGGCAATATGACCAGGCAAGCCTAGCAGGAACTTATGACCTTGACCTTGAGTTGGGATCGATGGTATTACTGGAGTGTTGGAAAGATAGATAGACATCAATTGATGGTCCTGCGAGCTTACTCGTAGTGTTGATCTCGAATCTTCCCCGATCATGTGCCACAGCTTTGTCCCAACAGCCTAAGGACGATCATGAAGAGTCGCAATGTCTCAAGAAACGGTTGCAACTTCGATTTGATCTGTATATCTTAAATGTGCACCAGTGGAGTAGCATTTTCGATCGTTCATCCGCCCAAAAGCCGAGTACATTCAACAGAGTCCTGCACCGCTTTTGCCGACTAATAAGGACAGCAGCCCTACAAAAACATTATTGTCAGTATAATTAAGATGATAATAAGCTGAATACGCTGCCATGATCTGGCTTCCTTCTAAATGATAGAACATAGAATTGATGGGTCACATACAATACCATCAGCCCTTGCAGAACTACCACAGCATGGGAACCCGGCATAAGCAGCGCCAGGACAACCTGGTCCTAAGCATTTCTGACGTGATTCTAGAGTCGCGGGGGAGGCGAGGACAGCAGTGCTGGAGAGGACGAGAGCGAGGAAGATTTTAACCTGCATTTTAAGGATTGTGATTTGGTTCGGAAAACAATTTAGAATTGAGAGTCCTAGTGTTTGACGCGAGGGTTAGGATAGGATCTGTGAATTCTGAGAATTCGATCTTATTATACCGTCTGGCGGCGGGAAGACCGGCACCAGCTCAAGAACATTTTGCTAGGTGACAATCTAATTTGCTTGGTCTGTTCGGGAGCAAGGCAGAACACAGTGAAGGAGCGAAGACCGATGCAACTACCGACTCTTTTTCGAATCGTTCCTAGCAAACTCCATCGCATTAAATCGTATATATCGTGAACGTTGCAGACGAGGTTAGGGGTGGGCGGCCAGATTTTGTACAAGGGCTCTGGATGCAGATTAAATCAGCCGAAAATACTAGAAGAAATTGTCGAAGTCACCTTGGTCTCGTCTGCAACTTTGTACGGAATCCACGGGAAGTTGGCTACTGTGGTCTGATGGATAATATAGATGAGAATATGCTGTCATCTCCCTCATCGAATAACTTAGTGGCCGATTCCATCGAGAAACCTCATTCATCCCTTCAATCCGATGGATGAGATGGGATGAATGCGGGGCCTGATCAAACCACAGCAATTGATGAGACAATAGTTAAGAGTTAGACAGATTTATAGCTTTGTCTCTAAGGAGTCCCTCTTTCAATTGCTAGAATTATTTAATGTACTGTCGTAGAGGGATTCCTCCCTGCACTCCTCGGCCTTTTATGCCGATCCTAGACATTTCAGCCCTCGTTTGCATGACCTGATGACAAGCTGCAGGAATGCGATAGTTCGTGTAAACGGTGCAAACCGTCGGACAAGAGATAACTGTAAATGTACTATTATTTCAGCTGAGGCTGAACCTCGGATTTATGATGGGCGCGGGCTTGAGCCCTCCACCGATCGAAGCCAGACTAGTGAATCCAATGCGCCACCAAAACAATAGACCTCTCGACCTCTTGCTTCTTCATTCTCCTCCTCTCCCTCTGTTTCAGACGAATATTCCTTGAGCATGCTCCCATCGGTGCAGTCCAAGAATTCGAGAAGGATAGAGGATTCAGCACCATATCCGCTCCCATGTCATGCTCATCAAGCCTAACTCTTTGCAGGCTAGGTGCTTCGCCAAGTATCTTGGGCACCTGCAGTGCAACCTCCTAGAAAGCATCTTTGGATCATCATTTTCCTGCCTGTGCCCGGTCCCGGCGCTGTGCTTTGCCATGGAACAGTCCTCCTCTCCATCGACTCACACTATCGCGAAATCTCTGTCTCGAGGAGGATTGGTCCCAGCTTTGTGTTTCGCAACCCCCTTTTGGGTGCTTTTAGTGAAATACCTATCATTGATTAGAAATTTAGATTCTGAGACTATCTGAGCTAAGCCCTCTAAGCTGCTGAAGCTTTTTGGCCAAAAGTCTTGCCTTTACTATTTATGGCTCATTTGTTCGTGGTTACACCATGCTCGTCGGTTAGAGGTCCATGCTGGGGAATCTGTCTGGAGCAACGTCCGCATAACATGAGCGCGGCAGAAAATTTTGCTGACCAACAGTCTCGTACGGGATGCGATGGTGAATAACAGAGAACATCATCGACGCTACTCAGCAACTGCTCAATTTGCAGTAGTCCGGCCGAGCTGAAGATGCACTCGGGCAGAAATGTAAGCCAAGCACCTGGGTGCGTTGTCTTTGAGCTTGTGTGGCGCTGATTCTAGACGGGCTGTCATCTGGCTAAACCCTACGGCACGCTTTTACCAAGGTGCGACTTGCGCGTGGGTAGCCCATCGCGTCGAGAATGGGCTGAATTCTTTCTTAAAAAGGTTAGTGCTACCAAACACCAGATTAGTATTGACTCCTCCCCCATCTTTTTATGTTGTCTCGTCTTTCTTCCTTGCCCTGCCGTCAACACCTGCGTATCCCGTGGGCTACCGATCAAAGAGGAGCGGGCTCGAGAACAATGGGCCTCTTCAACAGAAGGCATGCTGCTACTAGCAGTGCCGCTTTTCATACACCACCAAATCATGTAAAGCAACGACGGAGGCATAAAGTGCTAGCATGGATCGGAGACCCCATGAAGGGAGCGAAGCCGGGGGAGAAGGCCTTTTCACAGCGCCATGAAGCCGACACAATTGAGCTCTTTTTCGACTTATTCTTCGTGGCAAATCTTGCGACTTTTACTGCCTATCATTCCATCCTCGATCTAGGTTCTCTCGCTGCATAGGTTGGATTTTTTGGTAAGTGACACCCGGGATGGTTTGAGATGGATTTGTAAGCTGACCTGCGTCTGCAGCTGTGATATGGAGTACCTGGTTTCAGATCACACTTCACGATGTTCGATTTTCCCTTGACTCGGTTTACGAGCGAATTTGCAAAGTCATCCAAATGAGCGTTTTTGTAGCTTTTGCTCTCATAGGCTCGAAATTCCAGCCGGATTCCAAGAAAGCCAGCGATAATACAGTATGTCCCATGGTAAATTGAAAGGAGTGATTGATGCTAACCGAACTCCAGAACTTCAGGTTGCTGTGCTACTCACTCGCCGTGAGTCGCTTCCTTTTTGGCATACAATACACCGTCGTGTGGATCTTCTGCGCTCGAAGAAAGTTCAAGAATCTCTTACTACCTGTGGGACTCTGCCTCCTTTCCTTTTTCGCCGCCGGTGGCATATTTATAGGGATGTCTTTCGCTTTCACGGAAAAAGTGGCCATGACTTCCAGAGCTATATTCGCGATCTGGTGGGTGGTCATGTTCCTTGAAGGAATAATCATCATCACCATTTCTTGCAAATGGAGAATGTTGAGCTTCAAGGCAACGCATCTCGTAGAGAGAATGGGCTTATTGACACTCATTGTCATCGGGGAGGGAGCTATAGGTGTAACCAAAACCGTCGCGAAAGTTATGGGGAAGGGCACTACTATTGAAGGTGCTGCACTTATCTGCAGCATTGTTCTCCTTCTGGTAAGCTCGAAAGAAATTTTCCCGATCAAGTGTACTTGCTAAATGTGTAATCAGTTCTTCCTGTGGATGCTTTACTTCGACAACCAGCCGAAGACACGCTATGGCACTATCCGCCAGCAGATATGGTCCGTCCTCCACTTCCCTCTCCATTTGGCCATCGTAGGAGCCGTGGAAGGCGCACAACAAATGGTGCTGGCTCGCTATACTCTATCGAGTACCGCAAAATTTGCGGCGAAATGCGTGGACTACTGCATTGTGAAAAATTACAACGGCACAAAATTAACTGAAGCTCTTACTACCGCTGTGGATTACTTTCAATTTCAGGATAAACCAGAAGCTGCGAAGCAGTATGATGTCATCATGAAAACGGTCTATGAGTATGGCAACACCACAGGACTCCGTACTCCGGATAGTCTGGCTGAGCAACTGGTTCAAAATGCCGAAAAGACTTTGGACAAGACTGGCTATTACACCATCTCAGAGCTCGTCATGGAGGTGACTGGCGCCCTGTTCCAAGCCAACGGCGCCAAACTGCCAAAGAACGGTGCCAATTCTGACCCCTCAGTTTCCGTCGAGCACGCTTTTCTCACGGTCTACGAATACTACTGGGCTTCATGGATCACTTTGTTTACGTGTTCCATTATCTTCCTGTTCCTTGTTCACAAAGACAAGAAAACTGATCTGTTTGACTGGATCGCCAATCTCACTCGATTTGCTGGTCTATTTATGTGCACTGGATTGTTTGCCGTTGCTTTCAAGACACACAACGGAATCCCCGGCACCGTTTCGGAAACTGTACGCACTATTCTTGGTGGACCTTACGCTGTTCCCATCGTGGTGGCCATCCTCTTCGTCATCCTCTCGTTTGATCAATTGGCTCGTATCTGCTGCAATTGGTCGCTAGCTCGCCGTGGACTCCTCCCGCCCGAAGAACCCGAACATGGGCATGGCGATCACCACCATGAACACGACTCTGGACGTATCGATGTAATTGGCCATCATCAACTCGGTCAGAGTGTGGATGATCTCGAGATGAAGGCTGGCTTGATTGCTTCTGCAAGGGAAGTCCACGGTCAACAGAACTCACGGCCAGAGTCTATGGTCTCTACAGCGTACGATCCGCACAATTCTTCAGACAGCCCTCCAGGCTTATATGATCCTATCATGTCGCCGCCGATGCCTGTTTACAATGATCCTATCATGTCACCACCAGCGACCACCGCATATTTTCCACGGACTTCAGGGGCGCACGGGTACGCCCCCGTTGCTCGTGACCAGGTGTAGGACGATCCATAATATTTGAGATTTTTTTGTTTGCGTTCTGGCACGTGCATCCCGATATCGAGAGCACCAAACGGAGTATTTGTGAGCGTTGGCCCGCTATGAGGTATTATTGGTTCTTAGATTCACGATAATGACGAAATCGTTATGCAAGGAGCATTTCTTTCTGAGAAGGCGAGAGAAGCTTAATCTTCACCATGAAATATTACTATTCTTCTTACCCCTTCAATGCAACTCCCTCCCTCACTTTGAGATCGTGGCCGATAGATTTCTAGAATTTTGGAAAGGCGATTTGGGCAAGAGTTTATCGATATCGATCAGATCTTCGTTCACTTGGTCAAATGACTTCAGGTTATTTCTTTCGGGCCAGAACTGCAGCTCATTGTGAGTAGCTTCCAGCGTTTCAAGGACTACCTGATCCTCAACAGAGCTCCCGGTGGACTTGAAAAGGTCCGTATAAGACGTCTTCTAAAATTCCCGAAGGTGAGAAATGTGCACGTGGTTCTTCGCCTTTGATTGCCTGTTGGTTTCGTTCAGTCCGATGCTTTTTGTCTCCAGGAGGCCATTGCTTGTTCCAAACGTTGATTTTCCTCCGAATTTTTAATTTTATTTAAAAAAAAATTGAAAAAAATTAATTCATATTATATTTATTCGATGTTGACTTCTAGCTTCGTTAAACTCGAATCTTGAATGAAGTGAAGGGATCCGAGAATGCCTTCCGCCTTTCCTCGGGCTGCTGAATGGAAGGCGAGAGCGGGGATTCACCGCCTTATGAGGGCAATTAAAAAAGGTCCAGCAGACTCTACTAAAACAGGCGGAAGATCATCCATGGATTGGATTATGGCACCACCAATTCAGATAAGATCTAAGACTTGTCGCCCGGTTCAACCACTGACACCATACCAGGAACCAGCCATGCTACCTCCAACCAGAGCTCAGCTGAGAATATTGAAACCATTCGGGGATGTCCTAACGGACCTGGTACCATCGGCGAAATCCCGTCACCGATCCGCATGCATATCAACTTCACCCAAGCCGAGTACAGAGATGGCGAGTCGAAACTTTACAAGCTCACATTCGATGTTGAGGTGGACTTATTCGTGGACCGTGGAGACATACATACAACTCCGTGGTAACGTGGCTGGTGAGCGAAAGGGCCGATCGTTACTTTCTATGGAAGAAGTTTTGATATTTGAGATGTGTGATTGATATTGTAGATGGCTAAAGATCAACGAATATCTGCTTACCTGGAAGAAACAGTACTCGTTCTCGCGTCTCAACCATGTCCAATTCTTACCAGAGTCTCAGAGAGGATGAAGGACATGAGTGATGGCCCATCTCCTAAAATAGCCCGGCTGTCTCAACATGCTAAAAAATTCCGTTTGCAATTTTCGAGGCTGGATCTTCCCATGGATCAGTCCCTGAAATGATCTGCTTCGGCAGTTCGGCTTTGTCGCTCGGTTTGGGCCGAGATTTAGAATATCAAATAAGTGCCAGAAACCGGGATATTTCACCTCCACCCACCATCAATAGAAACTCGGCCTCTATCTCGAAGGCTCCGAGATGCCATCAAATCTTGTAGGATACGAAGGGGTTCGTCTGAGCTTCAAGTTGTTGCTCGTGGGATAGCACAGTTGCACAAAAAGGTGTAAGTGAGAGATCAGAAAGAAAATCAATTCCTAGAGCTACGTGCTATCCAACGCCGATCTTGCCAGTATCATACATTTTTCCATTCTCCAATAACCCAAAGATAACTTCCAAATTCTTAATCTAGCTATGACCACCTCCCTATTGGTACGCAAGGATAGCACGTTGAATGCTTACTTGAGCGCGTTGGCCAAACAGTTGTCCCGCTGGCACGGTGAGCAAGCCAGTAATCGCTTGTTGTCGGTTGAGAATGGCGTCAGCGTAGGCTCTAGAGCTGGCTTGATGATGCTTGAGGATATCGACAACTTTTCTTCGATCACCTTGGTTGAGAGCACCTCGAATAGAAATCCACTCGTTCACCGCCTTGTCTGTTGCATCGCTCAACTTGTTGATGGGTGGAAGAAGGTTTGTGGCTTCCACTGCGTTGACTGTGGGTCCCAATCGTATGTCGCGGGCATCGCGGTCGAGTAGGTTTGAGACGTCGTGGCCGGCGCGGTCGAGACCAGGCAATCTTTGCTGGACTTCGCTGCTCGGCATGCGTGGGCTGATTGATCGTAATTCAGAGTAGAGTTTGTCCAGGGAAGCGGTGACGGATTTCAACGAACGCTCGATGATTTGAGAATCTCGCTGGGCGCTCTCAATTGGAAGGGCGAGGACGCTGCTTGCAATGCAGAGAATGGGAAGGATTGAAAATTGCATGATGAGGATTTCAGCTAAGAATGTGTGGTGAAAACGTTTTGTGTTTCGAGGTGATGTTTGATATATTGAAGGAAGATGAGGCTCGACTAAGTTGGAATGAAATACTGATAGAGAAAGCCGATCGACTCTGTTTAAATATGCATAGGCTTTACTCATTCTTTGAATTCGGCATCGACCATATTCCTGTCAAAAAGCATGGCGTTATCTTGGGTTGCCAGGGCTTGAGATTGTCGCTGCTATCGCTACTTGGATCACGTCGGGATTTTTGCAATAAACTTGCGTGGTGACTTTTATCCGGATTAACATTTGAAGGCCAAGTGGAGCATCGCACGGTCTTCTTGGTATGTAGTCTCAGCAGATCCAGATATGGAATTGGATCTGGGAAGGTGAAATATGCTAAATCGGGGTGATTTACACTTTACTGAACCTGCAAATGATTTCTGACCCTTGGCATGGGGGTGTTTTTAGAAATGGGTGATAATCCGACCCAATCCAGCATACAAGTCCCGGGCCAATCGGCAGCGTTGCTATTCTTTCGGAAGGTCATAAAGACCTAGGTATCTTTCCCCTGCCGATCAAGTCTATCACACCATTGACAGTGTTACAGGAGGAGCGTATTTGTCAAGTGGAATGAATGAGCCATGTCAATGTGTTCTAGGCCTTCCTCAGTCTGCAAACCTCACAGCTCTGTAGGTAGCGGAGAAGAACGAAAGTCCAAAATGGCTGAGTGACTAAGCGTGCAATAGGACCATCGCGAACGGGCTGTGATATCCAGGCTGGTATGATCATAGTGATTTTTGGATGGCCTTCAGTGTATCTTGCGAGCTACAAGCATTGTCGTGAGTGTTGATGGAGGAAGCCGGGCGCGAAGTTGACTTCTTTCGGAACGTGCCGAGGTGTTTGGACAGGGATGACCAATTCGATTTTTCGCACCAGGACCAGGGCTCGACACTCTTTTTATAACTTCTTTTCACCAAGCGAAACAAGACCCTCGATACTCGACAAGGAGACGAACACAGCTCAGGTCGCTCAGAAGAGGCCGGCGCTTTCTAACCAACAACCGCATTCGACCCACGCGAACTACATGCCCAAAGGCACAGTTAACTTCTGTTTCAATCATCGAGGCATCAATCCGAGGCGAGCCATAGCCTTGGGGGAGATGGATATGATAAATTCACCCGGCAACTGAAAGAGCCCTTGCACCGAGGGCATTTTCTCTGAATGATTGACAAGCACGATTATTCCTAGAGTCGTGAACGAAAGGCAAGGCCGTCGAAGGAACAACCTCAGGAGCCTAAGGCAGGCTGCAGGTCTATATCCGCATGGCCAGTCCTTCCGTTTCATGTCATCGCTACCCGCCGTCTCAATCGTCTGTTTCCGGTGTCCTCAATTTTACCGTAGCGTGTAGCCAATCCTGGAAATGAAGATCGGGTATTTTTGTCTATGAGTTCGTGTTGGAGAAGACCAATCCATCTTGATATCCTTATCCTTCAACAAATCAGATCGATCAAGTCATATATTGCCTGTACACGTCCAAACTGGCAGTCTGGAATGGCACATCATCACCAAGGAATATGAGATCGAGTCAAATACAGGGTTCATAGATTCGATAGGCATGGAGTTCCATCCTCCTACCATAAAGGCAGTTCAACCAGGTTATGTAGGCTATTCTACCATGCAGGTAGTTTCTCTCTGCACCCCGTTTCCCACAGAGCATGCATCCTGATGGTGTCACGGAACCCATTCAAAGAGAGGAGCAACTTCCTGCACTGCTCAGCGCTGCGGCAGGATTCTTAGAAAGGCGCATGAGGAGCTGCTCCGGCGGGCTTTCTTGCTGCTGAAACACTAACGAAGGATACGGGAACTGCTGACGTGAGAAGTGCCACTGCAGAAAGTCTTGCGACAAGTGCTGACACCGCTGCTGCTGGTCTGGTTTTTCATACGGCGGAAGGTGCTTCCGGCTGGCTTCTGCTCAAACACACCTGTATCTGGAAGCGATTCTTCGTGGCTTCCTAGTTGTGGGGCGTCAGGTGTGATTAAGGCGTCACCCCGGTATTATTGCCATCCCGATCTATGACTCGAGCTCCAGCAGTGGTCTGGGAAGCACTCTCTGTGAAATCATTCGTATGTCGTCGCTTGTTGGTATTTCAAGCTTCGATGTCAGATCTTCCTT
The DNA here is from genome assembly GCA_013176395.1 of Venturia oleaginea. Classification (NCBI taxonomy): domain Eukaryota; kingdom Fungi; phylum Ascomycota; class Dothideomycetes; order Venturiales; family Venturiaceae; genus Venturia; species Venturia oleaginea. The sequence continues at coordinate 378,130 of JABMLP010000020.1, read as the reverse complement.
GGTGGCTGCTCCGTATAACTAGCTCCGAAGACTTCAGGAGCCTAGCGATGCAGATAAGGAGCTTCCAAGCTCAGACATTGCTGAAAAGGAAGGAAATAATAATTAACGTAGATACTCACATCTTGTATGCCTTAAGAGGAGCTCGAGGGTTCATAGCTAATATTCAAATTAGCTCGATGGGATTCCGGATTGATTCCAAAGAATACCTTTTTGTTAACACCAACCTACATGATTTCCTGCACCCAGCCTTTCTGAGTTACGTTGGACCAGAGGACACCACAATCAGGATCAATATCGATAGCCTCTCGGACTCTTTCCAATCGAAATCACTCGACAATCATCGATAGTGATCTCAAATTAGGCATCCTGAAAGACTACCAGTGGTTCGTTGAAGGACATGAATTGAAGGACAGACGCGGCACGCCATCCTTAGCCTCTGTTCGAGCGTCTAATTCTATGCCAATATACTTCTTGCTATTCTGTCTCTTCTCCATCACTAGGTGAAGACAATGCTTCGCCCAGCTTCATATTGTGTCTTGGCCTCCCTCTTCATGACGGTGTAGTCCATCAACCAGTTACCGATCTTCTCATTCACATATTGTACATCCTTGAATCCGTTCTCTTCGTATAGGTGATGTCCAGCAGGGCTCCCCTCAACCCAACATGGGACTAGGAGACGGTCTGCAAGCTCGGTGCCCCATTTGACGTGGATGGAGCCGACGCCACATCGCTGGAAGGCAGGATCGGTGAAAAGAATGTAGAGTACTAATAAACACCTAATCAGCAACCTATCATATCATAGAGGAGCAAAGAGACCCGCATACAAACGTGAGAGTGGCCGTACATATGGCCAGCCCGGATCGTCATGAATTTGGTAGCCATTTCTTGAGCAGCTTCCCTCTCCTTGCCCTCGAACCAATCGGGCTTGAATTCCTCATGGTCCGCCAGGGGTACCCAGGATGGGTAGATCTTCCATTGCGCTGCTGACACAATCTTGCCTGTAGTGGTGTCTACGAGCTTCATCCAGCAGTCTGCTGGGTCTTCTCTCATGCCTTGGACGAACTTTTCTTTCGTAAGGGTGCGCATATCCGGCGTGTTCTCTCCAAAGAGAACTTTGTGAATGTCGATCTCGCTGAAAGCTCGGTACTGGACTTCGAGAAGCTGTTTCAATGTTAGCGTGACTGTTACAATTCAATTTATATTCAATTGGAGAGCATACTTCATCGAAGTCCTCTTCTTGAACGCGGGAAAGTGTAAGATGCATGATTTGTGGCTTTGTGATGTACAGATTAATGGGGGTTGTAGTTTGAATTTATCAGAAAGACAACGCTGTTCATCGATTCAGAAGGCCTGAGACGTGAGAGAGCCAGGAAGGGGTCTTAAGAGAATAACATGACAGAAAAAAAAGGAATTCAGCCTTCAACCTAAAGCTTGATTACAGGAGGTAAGCCTTCTAAGCGGCGTAGTTACAGACGTGGTTATTATCGAGGTACTAGCAGGGGTCCTGAGCTATACCTTCTGCTTGTAAAGTCCATGCTGGGAAGCTGAAGATGTTAGACCATGTTGGAGTATAATAAGTGGGCAGTACAACGAATATTCCCCACATAGGGTGCTCAGTTGAACCTTCGGGGTAGCTCCATGCTTCGACTATTACTGTGACCCTGGACTCTCAAGACTTGGAAGGGTGTCAAGAGGCGGCCCAGAGGGAAAGTGGTTGCTTATGGACGAGCCCGGCGTTGAATTGTGCAGAACTTAGATGGCGTGCATGTGCATTCTGAGACGCAGGATGTGACGGAAAAAGAGACATGGAAAGCTTGGTCAAACAGGGGGCCAGTGCAATACAGCTTACCGTATCCGGAAAGTCTCAACGCCTTAAACGATCGATCCAAGCTGACTAATAATATCCGAACCACCTCTCCTCGACTGCTTTCCTTCAAGCGTTGTTGTTGATCTCAATTATTCTCTGAATCATCAGAATCACCAAGACCTAAGGTGAAGTGATAGCAACGACCCACAACTTCATCTAATAGTATTTCAACGCTTATCAATTCGGCGCGCCTAGACGATTAGCACGCAACGAACGCCGCAAGACGATCGATTACTGGGGACCTTCTGCTCATCAAAGTAAGCTTTCCACAAATACCGACCTTATCTCGAGCCCTCAGCTATAAATATACTGTCGTGGTCATTAGATCCAAAGTCTGGACTTAAGTTTGCAGAGGTTATGGTGCGGCCGACGCGGGTCACTGATGCGCTCTATATCTTGCGTATTTCGCAAGCTTGCTGTGTTCATCAGCCCATTCTGAATAATGGTGGCGTCGTGATTAGCAAAAGGAATATGGAAGATTGTGGGTGATGATCGAGGCCGTGAAAGTAAACCACCCTTGCCGCGTGTTTGTATCATCACTGGTTTTCGTGAGTGGTGTCAGTCTTTTTGTCGATTCAGGCCTCCTAGTAGGAGTCTTGGTTAAAATATAACACCTCAAATTCGATCGAGGTCTCTGAATTTCTGGCAGAGTCGTTCTTCCAAAGTTGCAGAAATATCGCGATATCGATCATGAATTGAGAGATCCACACGAGTATAGCTATCTCCTTCTTGTCGGATGTGAGGCAGCAACCGATCGCAGTATCAAGATTCAAAGAAGGAGACCGGAGAAGCTCTAGCGGGGTGTGAGATAACGCAGGCCCGCAAAATTACTGAATCTTCCCAACGTTCTTCGTTTCTAAATCGTGTCTTGAAGTCTCCTCTATCGTAAAATACAAGATTGCCTGTTCCTGCAAGCTATTCATCCTCCAAAGGCACCACCAATCCACCTGTTTCTCATCTATTTCCATCTGTTTTTACAGGGTATCATCCAAACTGCATTGATACATCGGGACACAAACACCTAGAAAACGTGGCTCGCGTGGGGAACAAATGAAGGATGAAAGATATTTGACATTACGTCATGTCGTGACGCGCTGCTTTATTTTCCTGGTGCTTCGAGTGTAATGAATATCGTATTCCATGGTTTTCTTGATGATGTTGCGATCTGAATCATAGCTGTTCAGTGATCGCTGATCCTGGATTTGGCTTGTTGCGAGTGTGATTTGTGAAAAAGAGTCCGGGGGAGGGTCTTCAGGATGCTCGATCGTCGTCAATGTTGGCTGTGAGAATGGGTCCAGTACCGGATGTTCCTCTGATGCTTCCAAATGTGGGGGTAGTGTGTCGGACACCTCATCCTGTATTGATGCCTTTCTCTGCCCAGTATATGATGTCGGAGAAGTGATGACTATGGAGTTCTTTTTCCAACTACGTCGACTAGGCTTGGAGATGTTTGAAGTCATGGCGTATGAGGATCCAGGCGTGCCTCGTGTGGACCGGTCTATGCCCTGATTATCTGCCCACATTCCTGAACTCGCAGCCTTGAGAAAAGGACGTGTACAAGGAAGTGTGGCTGAGATCAGGCTGAAGTGCATCTCAAATTGTGTGAAGACAAGAAATTTGACGGCATCGAATGTCCAGTCTCTAGAGTACGAGATAAAATTCAACTCCACGATACGAGCTATAGCAAGTGGTATAATGATGAGTCGGAGAGAGAAAGCGATGGTAACAACAAATTTCTTGGTCCTGGGCATTTGGAGAGGCCACACGAGCCATATGGGAAGACCCAGTAGTATCAATTCAAGGCCAAATCCAATTGCGGCGATGCCCGTCCAAGAGTGGAACTGTCATCGTTAATATTGTTGTCTGCTGCCTAGCATAGTGAATTTGCTCACCAAAGAAGGGCATGTGTTTTGCAAATTCCAAGGAGCCGCGGGATTACACCCAATACCAATAACAAGAATGGAGGCAATTCCCCACAATGTAGCTAGCCCTGAAACAATACGACAGGAAATCAGGTGCCAATTTTGGCGGGATAAACGAGCTACTAGGCCTGCTGCTGATATTTTGGCCAGAGTTAAAGTGAAGATAAAAATGAGGTCGCAGGCATACGACAACTAAAGGGTATTAGAGGTGCAGGTGTTAACAAGGGCAGATCCTCACTGACCACAGATACTTTGTGTACTTGTTCCGGGGTCAGAAGATCAATCTTTTTCCCCATGCCAGCCTTTACTGCCAAAATCACCAACGTCGATTGGGCAACTCCAAAAATGCTGCCGATGGTAATGGCGATGTCATCAATCTCAATGGTGCTCTTGAACCCTACTCGAACGAGTATCCGGATAACATAGAAGAGGATCATAAAGACCATGAGCATAGCTGCCGCGATAGTGATGAGCCCACCATGATCATCCTAAACTATGGATTAGCTAAAGTTGCTGTTGATTTCTGAAGTAACCAAGGAATAGGTACCTGGGTGATTGCCTAAATTCTGAGTCAGCTGTGGTTGAAGTTGAAATTCTGAGGTTGGTCGAGGAGTACCTGATGCCCGTCGTTCCCAATACTGTCCGCCATGAAGTAGGCTTAGCGGGAACACTTGATTCACATTTATGGCCAGACGTTGTGAGAGGCGCGGATCGCAAAAATACTACAACCTGCAGAACAGAGCTGTTGTATAATGGTTTCGAACTCGTAGCTCATCACCCCGCGTCCTTGGCAACGTTCGGTGTATGAACCGAAGCTTATTCTATGTCTGGAATACCAAGATGAAGCGCTCCAAGACACGAGATCGGAAATTTCAGGTACGGAGTATTGGGAGTCGGCAGGCTAACAAATAGATCCTGGAGACGGCAGGCGACGACCCTGGATGGATTTGGCACCCTTACGACCTTGTAAGGACGACCGACGGAGAGTGGATAGAGATTGTCCGGTTCCATCTTGAGAGACCATCAGCTTGTAGCCAAGTGTTGCGGAAGGCGTTCGGGTTCAGATGTGACTGAGGCCTGTTCAGAGCGTCACACGCGCCGCATAACTTGGATTCGGTGACCAGCTCAGCTTGCAGTACGACTATGAGTGAGCATATCGAATTGCCTTGTACGAGTGCGAACTACCCACGTCCACTCTCTGCGGAACAAAGAGCGAAGCTATTGCTCGGATATTGTTCAAGCGGCAGCCGCGTACTCCGTACGCAAATGAAAGCAGATGGGTGTGAGGGGCGATGAGATAAGAGACTTGGAAACCGGAGAGCTATCATTCGATCTCTGCGTGGACCTTCGCTCTGCGAATGTACCGTGACCACAGGCAGCTGCGTCTTATCGAGATACAAGAAGAAAGTATTGAGGCCTCAGGCCAGAGCCTTTCAGCTGGGATAGCCTACAGGTGCAATGGGGGCGGTTCATCCTCCCGATGCCCATTCTTCCCAGTGTTTTGAAACCAAAGGTACTTGGTACAGTTGGTGTTGAAGTTCTTCAACTTCAGATTAATATCGGTCGATTTTTGGCAACGCTCCAAGTGAATTGGCCAGAAACGTATCATTAAACAAGCAATAAGGAGTCGTCGAGGGTATCCACTTGATTGAGGTGTGTCGGAGGATGACCCTGACGTGGTTTGGTGTGTATGATACAGCTGCTGACTATGCATGTTATCTATCTGCTCGTGCCAAGCCAAGAGACGACACCACATTTCCACCTCCATCCCCAACACTCCATCGAATATTTCCTGTTTTGACAATCCGCACCTCTGGACGCCCATCACAGAGCTCGGTTGACTTCGCCAGAGCTGGCCCGGAAAGAATTGGATTCGATGGCGATCTCTTTGCTTTTCATACACGCCTCTAAAGTTTTCCACACAGGAACCGACGCAAGGGTTCGGAACAGTTGTGCGGCACATGCTATGGACAATCCCCATGAACCTATCGCCATTAAGACCACCTCTTCGCCATGATTCGCCGATGCCCAACAGTGGTTGGACAGGTCAATTCCTTCTCTTACTCCTAAACGAACCCTCAATTGTATGACGGCAGAGTCACAGCCCGCTCGCGAGATGAAAGCGAGGAAGTTCTCAGTGAACGTAATTGTGCATGGCTGAAGGCTTCTGCTCGTTGCGCCAGAGGGAGACCGTCCTGCTTGAATGGAGTCAACCCCAGACGATATCACTTCGAGGCCGCGTTGCTGATCGCTCCATTTCCACGTTTATGGATAACCTCACATAATTTTCCTGCTGTAAATTCATTGCGGAACAGCGAGTGATTCGCTGGCTAGGACCCAGCATCGCAGGATATGATTGGGGTCCCTGAACCACCAACTCTGACCCCAGTTCGATGCTTGAAGAAAAGCAATTCAAGGGCAGAACAAATGGAGTGCAGAATTGCAGGGGTGGCTTGCACCTCCGGTTATATGCCCATGCTCTCACACCCGAGCCCGCAGGCACCAACTAAAGCAGAAATAGTAAGGCGCCCAAGAAGTCACGAACAGAGGTGGGGACGACAGGCATAGCTTTTGACATGCTGGTTAAAGGGACGTTCGTCCCACCCAGCACTTGACGATTGACAATCGCGTTCATTTAACCGATCATCGTGGTTCATCATCTTCTTCCTTGTATCGGACGCCAGACTAGGACGTCTCTTTTATTCCTTGATTTTTCTCGTCATTCTCTTTCAACCACCTCCTCAAAGATGTCCCTCCACAACACCGAGAGAGATCTTGCTGAGAAGCGAGATTTTGACGTTAGTTCCAATCCTGCTCAGGAGCCTGGGGCGAGCGATGAAAGTTTGGGCGATCGTCATCATGGCACATATCACGATGTGCGTGATATGGGACGTCTGGGAAAGAAACAGGAGTTTATGGTTTGTTGCTCTTGGATTGTTTATTGTCCAACATGATATTAATGATGGACAGCGAAACTTCAGATTCTACTCTATATTAGGGTTCACAAGCACCCTAATGTGTACTTGGGAGGCAATGCTCAGGTTCGTTACGGGATAGTCCATCGCTATCATTGTTCAGCCTACTGATTGATTCCAGCACGAGTGCTTTTGGTCTCATCAATGGTGGCACAGGTGGTCTGATATGGACTTATATCGGAACCGTTCTCTTTATGACTTGTGTTATGGCTTCAATGGCAGACATGGCATCGATGGCACCAACTTCCGGTGGGCAATATCACTGGGTTAGCGAGTTCGCCCCCAAGTCTTCTCAACGCTTCCTCAGCTACATCATTGGGTGGACAGGGGCATTGGGCTGGCAGGCCGGCACTGCCAGTACAGCATTCCTTTCTGGTACCATGATTCAGGGTCTCTTTGTCCTGTGGGACGAGACATACGTTCCCTCAAGATGGCAAGGAACTCTACTCACCATCGCCATGGCGTTGGTGATGACATTCTTCAACACATATGGTGCTCGCCAGTTGCCACTTTTGGAGGGTCTCGTTCTATGCCTGCATGTCTTTGGTTTCTTCGGTATCCTCATTCCTCTATGGGTCCTTGCACCCAAGCAATCGGCGGTCAAGGTCTTCACCGATTTCCAAGACGGTGGAGGTTGGGGAAGTATCGGTACAGCCTGTATCGTTGGGCAAGTCTCTGCGATTTACAGTTTCGTCGGACCGGACGCAGGCACGCACATGTCTGAAGAAATTCGCGATGCCTCTCGTATCGTTCCTCGAAGTATGATCGCCACGGCCATGCTCAACGGTTCCCTCGGTCTAGTCATGGTCATCACTTACTGCTTCTGCATTACTGACCTTGAGACCGTCCTTGCTAGCCCAACTGGCTATCCTTTCATCACGGTCTTCTACCATGCCACCGGGTCCAAAGGTGCTACCACGGCAATGACCATGATTCTTATCGTTCTTGTTCTAGCTGCTGGCGTGTCCCTTCTGGCCACTGCCTCGCGTCAAGCTTTCGCGTTCGCTCGTGATGAGGGTCTACCGTGGCCACGAGTTTGGAGCAAGGTTGTCAGAGTCGGTAGGTTATTGCAACTTCGCTCGCATGCTTAGTGCTAACAAAGGATAGGAACTGAAATTCCGTTGAACGCTGTTCTCCTCTCCCTCGCCATCACCGTCGGTCTCGCTCTGATCAACATTGGTTCCACCGCCGCTTTCAACTCCGTCGTCAGCTTGTCTGTTTCCTCCCTCTCCACCGGCTACTTCATATCCATCGGTTGCATTCTTTTCAAACGTCTCCGTGGCGAGTCTCTCCCTCCAAGCAGATTCTCACTAGGCAAATTCGCCATTCCACTCAACCTCATCTCTCTGCTGTATATCTCATTCGCGCTCATCATGTCCTTCTTCCCTACAACCAAGACCGTCACTGCGCAGTCCATGAACTGGTCCGTTCTTGTCTGGGGAGTCATCATTGGTGGGTCGACCCTAATTTACCATTTTCACGGCAAAAAAGTATACAAGGGTCCAGTTGTGTACGTCAACAAGGAATTGCTCGAGGTCCCCCGCTCCCGCGATCACGTTTAATAGAAAGCTCTTTCTTTGAGGGTTGTACACCAGTCATTCTTATGGCGCCAAATTAGAGCTATATGCATTTATCAGTTAGATGATGCAGAAGAAACGAATGATTCGCAATGCGATGATGCTCGGGCATAATGAAACGGATCACATCCAATCTAGGCAATGTGGTTTCTTGCTGAAAGGATTGTTTTGACGGCGATTTTCACTCTTTGTATTTGACATAGCAATATATACCGGATCTAGTAATCCAAGTTTTGAATTTTACAACTCTGTTTTTGATGCCTACCCATTCGTGCAATGATTAGTTGCTCTTATCACTGGCTGCCCTCAGTCAGATCACAACTCGGCAGCAATGAAGCCTATACGTCCATATACAAGCCCATCACTTACTTCGCCGCACAGAATCCGTACGTGACCCTGCACAGATCCTTTCATAACCCCTGAGAAGTTCCCAGGGACCCTAGACGCGGCCCAGCAACCATGAGCCCTCCAAGCCTTTCCCGAAACTTCCTGGTGGGAATCTTCATCGTACGATGCGGAGTTCTAACCGAGAAGCAGGTCCTCCGTTGTTCACATCTCCCGTCCAAAATCATGCAGCGTTGGTCTGGTTTGCAGCACCAATGTCTCACGCTTGAGCTTCCGCAAACTGTCTCATTCCACTTGGGGATAAGAACACAGTTCTGGGCCGGCGGCGATATGTGACTGAGGTCGTGGTTGTGGCAAGGGGCCCGTCATCATTGTTCGGCGAGAGGATTGCTTCGTGTACGAGGCGAGATAGTAGTTATTTACGAGCAATACTTGATAAGATACTTTACGTTCGATACAGACCTTATCGGATCGGTGCCTCCGTCTGTACGATTCCTTTGTTTCCTTCCATTTTCAAAGGTCCGCCTGATCAGGCCCCCCTACACGATGAGAACGAAACCTGATGAATTCTCCGTTACCCATGTGCCATGCCAGCTCCACACTGATCTCCGTACCATCACGTCGTCCCTACCCGTGGACCTTGCTGGGGAATGGATATTCCACTCTCCAGAAAGAAGCTACTAGTGATGGTCCAAAGAAGAAGAAAATGCATGAAACAACGATTCGCGCATGTCTTCTCTCACCCTATGAGATCGGGATTCCTTCCTTTTGTCGAAACAAGCGCAACCTTGGGCTTACTAGACTGGGAAACTGGATAATTGTATCCCTCGCAGCTTACGCAGCTTTATGGATATTTTGCTACAGCTGTTCTTCAGCCAAGATACACGAGATTCTATACCGGTAGGTCTCTACCTATAGCCTCTCCAACCTCAATTCCCAAACTTGTGCATCTTGTCGAACCTCCAAGCCTCTAACCTTCCAGGAAACCTACATTGTCGTATCCTTGGCACTGACAGGGGCGGTGCAATCTTTGCATCTCAAGGATACCTCAATGTTCAGAAGAAGAACAAGAACAATCAAGAATACAAGAGACTTATCCATATATGTTTATTTCATTATCATTTCATTATCGTTACATTATCATTTCATTACTATTTCATACACGTGTACAAAGCCGAATCAACATACATCAAAGCTGCTGAACATTCACTCTCAACGCTTCAATCACCAAACCTCTTCGTAGTCTCAAGCCTCGATCATCAGTCGATAGAACAAATCATCAAACATTATGACACATGGTCTCTCCCACCACAGCACTCACAACTTTCAGACGCCGTCACTTTGCAACCCAATCTGACATTTGGAACTTTAAGGTGTTCTGAAGACTCGAGTCCGGCATTGAGAGTATTTCTACGTACCTCTACTTTTCTACAATCCATGACATGTGATGCCCTTCATATCTCATATACACATCTTCATCCTGTATCTACACAATGCCCACAACAAAGAAGATGTACAACCCGTGGAAGAACCCACCCACTCAAGCACTAGTGCACCTCTTAATTTCTTGAAAATACCACCTCAGATCTTCTGGATTAACAAACGGTGTTATCCCATGTCCAAGGTTGGCAATCCACCCCTGCTTTCCTTTCCCAAACCCTGCCGTCATCTCTTCAACCACAGCAGTGATGCTTTCTCTGCTGCCATATAAGATGCCCGGATCCGCATTCCCTTGAAGAACCTTGCCATACTTTTGCGCGATAGCATATGTGGAAGCGGGTTCGTATAACCAGTCCAACCCAATCGTATTGTAATTTGTTTGGCAGAGATCCTCGAGGGCGTACCACGCGCCTTTTGCGAAGACGGTCATTGGCACTACGGGAAGGCCCTTTGATTGAAGGTGAGAGGGGAGTTGGTCGCAGATTATTTTGAGGTAGGGAAGGGAGAATTGTTTGAAGGACGAGGGTGATAGTTCGCCTGCCCATGAGTCGAAGACTTGGATCATCTGTGGTAAAATCGATCAGCGATGACTCTTTCTCCAAAATCATGCATGACATTGGGAATGATAAACCTACCTGAGCACCAGCTTGGACCTACAGAGCCAGATACTCAACGCACAACTCGGCAATCTTATGCAACAGCGCCTTCGTAGCTTCCGGATACTTGTAGATCCACGTCTTGACTTCTTTGAATATCTTGCTTCCACCACCCTCAACCATGTAACAAAGCAAAGTCCAAGGCGCCCCGCAAAAGCCAATCAACGGCACTCTGCCTGCCAACTTCTTCCTCGTAAGAGTAATAGCCTTATACACATAGTCCAACTCGGTCGCTACATCCACATCTTTCTCCATAACAGTCGTGTATTGCGGGTCCTCTGGGTTCTTCAAAGGCGAGGGGAAATGCGGTCCTTTCTTGTCGAGCATCACAACTTCCATGCCCATTGCCTGAGGGATGACGAGGATATCAGAGAAGATGATGGCGGCATCTATAAGTCCGGCGAAGCGTTCAATGGGTTGGAGGGTTAGGGTGGAGGCGATTTCGGGGTCGCGACATGTCTCAAAGAAGTCGTGGGATCCTTTGACTACGTGGTATTCAGGGAGGTAGCGGCCGGCTTTGGACAACTGTTAGTGTAATGTCCAGAGATGTTTGGGAGGAATTGGAGTACCTTGTCGCATGACCCATGCTGGAGCTCTTTCTACTTTTTCGCCTGGCAATTGTCAGACTTCACAACGAGTGTGGATGAGGCTGGCGGGGCATGGTTGGTACCTCTCGCGGTCCTCAGGATCAGATCGTTTTGCAGCGGGGCAAAATTGTGTTCAGCCATAATTGCCGTTGTTGTGGTTTGTTTTCATGTCCTGCGCCTAATGATCGCGGCATGTCGCCGTGTCTTGAATGTGGGGCTCACTTTGACGGAACGGGTTAACCGGTATATGGAGGCGGGCGTGGCGGAGTGTCAGTGGGAAGTTTAGTGACCACTGGGGATGATTAAGCCCCATTGAAATGATCAGACAGTGATTGGTATCATCTCTATTGATGCCTGGAGACTTCACAAGTCTAAGCAAATAGTTGTAGCAAGCACATCCACCAACATCCATTCTTCATCTGATATGGATAATATATCCGCGGCTCCCCTAGTATGTCACGCACGGGCCGCATCACCACAATTTCGTAGTTAGAACATTGCCTTTATACATAGCCATCTCTACCAATAATGAAGTTTTTAACTCAATTTCAACGTAATATTATCCTCTAGTATCGCTTTATCGGTAGCCTCTCTTTTCCAGCGATTTCGAATAAAATAAAGGGCGTTACTACCAACGCCGTACAGTAATGTTACGGATACTGTCACGTGGACATGTATTCAATGGTATTCGGTTGTATTTGACTGCATTCATATGCATTCAAATACGCACCAGTCTGTTTATTTATGATTGGTTGAATGTCACACAGGATCCTACGGATCACGTGTTGGCTCAAGGCTCAGGTCACGAGCCATGAGCAGGTCAGCTCAAGAGTCAACCTCTGAGCCATGAGCCATCTGGCTCATGCATTAGGCTTCGAGCCTTATGGGAGAATTTCCTATATTATGGACGAGACTCTGCTCCTTCAGTGTCTCGTATCTTCACTCTCTAGTTACTTCGCTATTGCTTTTAGTTACTTAGCACAATTCACGACTCTTATATCTTGCAAGCTTCGCTTCACTTGTTTGATACGATATTGTCGCCCCGGACCACTTGAACCCTACTGTACGGATTAGCCAAATCCAGCTAGATTACTTTGAGCCATAGCCTCTGCGTAACAGCTAGTTCGTTTACCGTACCCGTCAACGCGCCGGAACCGATAATATGGCCGATTTGCTCGCAAATTTAGGCAAAAAACCCGGAAGAGGACGTCCTGCTCGTATTCTACCTACTTCAATAACCTCCGGGCGTCTTAGATAGTATATACGAAGGTAGAATAAGTACTAAAGCCAGATAGAGACCGTTAATCGAGTATATAAACGCGTTCGTACTTACTAGCTTAATCTACGCCCTAGAGCTCGAAAACTAATCGGAGAGTTAAAGCTATAGTAAGTATATAACGTATTCCACCACCGAGCCGGCCACTTTTCCTTGGCACGGTCAACTCATATTACGACTCTTCAATTTTATCGCTATCAACAATAGATTCCAAGTCCGTCATGCTACTATCTGATTCAGAAGATATCTCGATATCCTTTTTACACGCTCGCGCATTGTGCCCAGTCGCGCCGCAGTTCCCACAGCGCCGTTGAGTTGGTCGGGCTGTTTCTTTATCACCACTACCACGAGCCTTCTTCGATCCCTGAGGCGCAACAGACGCCTCAGCAGCTACCCGCGCTGCTGCAGTCCCATATTCTATAGTACCATCTTGCTAGGATCCGCTTTCTTTTACGCGATTTTCGCTTCGTTATTACTGCCAATTGCTCTTCAAGCTCGTGGTTGCGCGCAACGAGTAGAGCGTTATGGTGAAGCATCAATTCAGCGCCCTTAACAAGCTGGGGAAAGCCAGCCTGCGCAGTAACTGGTGACCGAGTAAAAGACTCGCTTACGAGCTTGGATTGGGATCCAAATTCATGAGTATTGCTTGGAGTCTTTGGCTGCCACGGCGTTTCTAGGAGACGAGGTTCTGGCGGGGTACGTAGCCGTAAATTGAAGGCTACCTTGAGCTCATCTGAGCGCGTTACCAATCTCTCAGCCCAGTTTTTGCCTACTGACTCTCCACCGCGTATATCCAGTAGTTTATCCGCCATATCTGCCACCTCACACAGCCGGGTTGCGAATTCTCGCGATTCGAGATCGAGGATATATCGGATAATCGTTTGCTCTTCTATTGTAGTGAGCTTATGAGAGTTTGGGCGAGTTTGAGATCGAGAGGTGATTCCGCGGAGCCTTTAGTGTTTAATGTTAAAGGCTGTAGCAGGGCGCCGTAGGCTTTGAAATTGGCCAGAGGTATAAGCCTGAAGAGCGAGATCAATTCTACCTTCTTCTTGAACGGTTATCGCGTTGCGTTGTTGAGACATTGCGTGTTAAAGAGCATAATGGGCTGTGCCAAGGAAAAGTGGCCGGCTTGGTGGAATACGTTAGATATTTAATTTTAGACTAACGTATTCGTTCACCCAACCCGTCAGATCACCCAACCGGTCAAATTTTGCAAAGACCCCAACTACTCTTCTTATTCTACTATGTCTCAACAAAGTAATGAGTTACTACTCCAACACGAAGGGAGAATTCAGCTTGCAATCCAAGCTTTGAATACCGGCCAACTCCGAAGCCAACGGGCTGCTGCGAGCGCCTTCAACGTTTAACAACAAACCCTCTCCGATCGTGTCAGAGGAGTCCCATTTATCCTCGAAAGACCACCAAACGATCGGAAACTTACCCTTACCGAAGAGCAAACGCTTGTCCGATATATCCTCGACCTCGATTCGCGAGGATTTGCGCCCCGGCTGTGTGAGGTGGCAGATATGTACCATAGAGTATGGGACTGCAGCAGCGGAGGTAGCTGCAGAGGCGTCTGTAGCGCCTCAGGGATCGAAGAAGGCTCGTGGTAGTGGTGATAAAGAAACAGCCCGACCAACTCAACGGCGCTGTGGGAACTGCGGCGCAACTGGGCATAATGCGCGAACTTGTAAAAAGGATATCGAGATATCTTCTGAATCAGATAGCAGCACGACGGACTTAGAATCTATTGTTAATAGCGATGAAATTGAAGAGTCGTCATATAAGATGGTCGTGCCAAGAAATTTTGACGGGTTGGATGATCTGACGGGTTGGGTGATCGAATACGTTATATAATAATAATAATCAGGATTTATTGTTGTATGTAGGGCTAGGTTAAGCCTGTGCCAACATCCTATATCTACAAAGAAAAACCCCTCTTTTCGGGGACAAAACCCGTTCGTTTGCTACCCCGGCTGCGGCCCGCGGCATATCCGCGAGCTTTACCATCCTATTCGTATATATCAAAGCGTTTCCGGGTCAACACTGCCTAAGCAGCTTCTCCTAGCTCCCTGGTCTCCATTTCAGTCTATTGCCATCCAAGTCCGGGCGTAGTCCGGTCCCGGTCCGTGGTATTTCCTCGAGGCAAGGATCTTGGGACCCTGGGGGGCATCACTTCCGCCCTCTTCTTCCTCCTATCGAGGTAAGACCTACTGTTATAGTCCTGTGCCTTCCAGCTCCGGCGCCCTTCCGAAGCCCGACCGGTTCTCTGTAACTGCTGCGTTTGCTCTAGCAAGGTATGGGAGTACCGAATTCTTCAAAAACCACTGGGACGCGGCTTTGCATCCTTCCCTCGTTCCTAGTAGCCCCTTCACCCCTCGAGAGCCTCCCCTGGCGCTGAATAGGCCTCTCCTATTGAATCTAGTACAGTACGTAAAAATGTGTTCTACCGTCTCTTGCTGCCATCCACATTTGCATTCGGGGGTAATCCCTGGGACATGTATCTATATAGAAATACTCTCTAGGTAATTCTCTATCTTTTTTACTAAATATAAACATATGTATCTCAATAGTATAACCCTAGTGAGTCACGCGTTCCCCCCGTTGGAGGGAAAACGGGGGGGGTTATTATAGGTTCTATAACCCGCCCCAAAATCCGCCCCAAATCGTCTCCCCCCAATCCGTTAACGGGGCGGGTTTAGAACCCCAAAACCCGTCCTAATGTTACAGATTACCTCAAGGCTGAAGAGCAGGAAGGCAGGACTCGCAAAGAATGGTTGGATAACAAGAAGTTATTGCTAGGGCTGATAATGGAAGGGAATCCTTCGAGCACACAGGATGTGACTGGTGCAAAGGGGTCAGTCCTAAAGAAGAATAGTACGTACAGAATTCACGTGATAGGCCCACAGTTGCCACAGCACTTGGCAGTACCCACAGTGTGGGAAGTGTGGGAAGAGCCAAGAGGTATGGGAATACACCTTGGCACCCAGAACCAGAAGGGTATATAGGGAGGACGTTGGACGGACCTTCCTTTCTCTCTTCGTGGTTATCTCATGTTATGTTTCTCACATAGGAGCTTCTTCAAACTACTACAGTAACGACCTTTTACTTAGATACAATCAAGCACAAGTCACATGCACACGAAGCAAGCCCACCCCCAACCTTCATACTAATCGACAAGCATTCAGGATTGATCTGAGGATCAAATCGGTTAGACGACAATTGAATTGGGAGATACATCGGACGGCTAGGATCTAGTGAGCCTCCAAAGAACCTGAGCAAGGGAAGGTACTTAAGGTAAGTACTTCCAGACTGATATTGCCCTTACCCCAAACCCGCGGACTAGGACAGAGAACACAGGTGTCAAGAAGGTCTTGGCATAATCGACTGTGTTGAGAAACGAGTTCCCTGTAACACCTAATCCGGCCCGTTGGGTACCCTACTGGCAAGGTATAGCTAATAGATGTAAAGCTGTAGAACCTAACTGGTTTAACAGATATAAGAATACCATTTAAATTGGATGTACAATAGTTACTTGAATACATGGCGTTGGGGTGGTCCGAAACGTGACATAAATAAGGAATCGCGGATATATATTTACAACCATGGAACAAGCCATGTACTCTCAGACAAGCCCGCCCATACAATGCCCGTCCTTGTTCCCAACATAATCCTTCCCTATGACATTGAATGCGAACATCGAAGTTCGTGTCGTTGCGCGAAAAACTCCAGTTCGCCAAACGCCAAAGTTATTCAATCGAGTCTTCGACATACAGTCCATGAACAGAAAGTGCGAGCCTAAGTCTATCGAGTTGAGTCAACATCATGAAAAATGAAAAACAGAAAAGTGTCCCACAAGTTTTGATAGCTCACTTCTTTCGACCCTTGCCCTTGGTAGCTTTGGCTGCCGGTGCTGGGCTGTTCGACGCTACGCTCGCTGCGCGGGATGTCGTGGTGGACGTGGCTTTGCTACCGCCCTTGATGTTGGCAAGTGCCTTGTTCTGTTACTCATTATTAGTATCGCACAAGATTTCTACAAAGGAAATGAGACTTGCCTTAGGATTGACACCATTCTTGCCCTTCTTCTTGGAGGGTGCCAACTCAACTTCTTCCTCGTCCTCTTCTTCACGCTCTCGCTTGACGCCCTTGCCACTGATACGAGCATCGTTGCCCTCGTACTCTCGGGTAACGGTGGTGAGGAGAGTAGTACAGCGTCTGGAAATCTCAATCGGCGTCCGAGACAGTAAGAACCAGTCGAAACGAAACAATGGGCTCTCCCGGATTTCTTCTCGAATCTTGTCGAAAATGCCTTCAGAGTCGATGCCATGTTTGTTAAGCATCAGCAAAAGGAACCGATCCTCTTCCTCAGTGTACACCTTCTTGTTGGTCGTCGAAACAGTGTAGTTGATTTTCATCTGCTGGAGTGGGTTGCGTGTCTGCTTGAGCTTGAGATCCAGCAATCGTCGCTGTGTCTCAATCTTTCGTGTCTTCTCCTCTCCGTTTTCAACAATCTCAAGATGGCGTTCCCAGCCGGCAATCTGCTTGTATTTCTTCCAGAAGACCTTGGCGTAGTCTTTTATTTCTGAAGCAGACTTGCCATCCACGTAGAGCGCAATCTCTTCGTAGTTGGTTCGACCGCAAGTACCGCTGCCGTTGATGAACTGCTGGAAATCACGACGGTTCCACTCGGGGAAGCCTTGCTCTGTGAGAGCTATCTTCTGGTTCTGCTCCTCCTCTGTCAGGGGTTCGGCGTTGTCGATTTCTTGCTGTAAAAGCTCTTGGTCAGCAATACGAGCTTCTAGCGAGGCTTCGTCACCTTCAGGCAATGGTGCTTTGATGTTATTTTCCTTCCGATAATATGCTGTCTCCTTGTCTTGGATTTCAGCAAGACCGTCCGGGAAGAATTGATAATCGTGAATTGTGACCTGCTTGGGTGCGCGTGGAATACGTGGTCGGACTTCAGCTGTCCGGCCGCCGGTTTGTAGTTTGTCTCGATAATACTTGTCCATCGAGTATTCCTGCACCTTGCGCTCACGCTTGGAAGGATTGATCCAGCTGATACCGATCTGCTTCTTGCTAGGCATGAACTTCTCACCATTCCATTCCATGGCGCTATCAGACTTGAAGATTTGTAGCTCATCGAGACCAAGCTTCTCGTACTTCTGATTGAGCTGTGCAGTACGCTCTTCACCATGCTTAAGGATGTCTTCAAGGTCAGCGTCCGTCAACGCAGAAGAGACAGTGGCACCTTCAGCAAAGACCTTCTCAGCACCATGCTGAATCATGGTTAACAGTTCTTCTTTGGATTGACCCTTAGCTGGCGCTTGTTGAGCACGACCTTGCTGAATGACGAGCTGATCAAGTCGAAGCTTCTGTGCGGCACGCTCGAGGACCTTCTCCTCAATGGCATTCTCAGTAATGAAGCGATGAACGTAGACCTGCTTCTTCTGGCCAATGCGATGGGCGCGATCCATGGCCTGGAGATCAGCTTGTGGATTCCAATCGCTGTCGAAGAGGATGACAATGTTGGCGGATGTCAAATTGATACCAAGACCACCAGCGCGAGTGGTCAACAAAAACAAGAACTTCTCCGAGCCCTCCTTATTGTAGTCGTCAATGGCCTGGATCCGGTCCTCGTGGGCAGTGGAGCCATCAATTCGGCAGTAGTTGTAACCTCGCATGACTGAGTAATCTTCAAGAATATCAAGAACACGACTCATCTGGGAGAAGATCAGGACGCGATCACCGTTGGCTTGATATCGCTTGAGCAGTTTATCCAGCATGATCATCTTTGCGGCATTCTCAACCAGATGTTCATCGGTTGTGTAAGGAGGACCAGGCTCCGCACCTTCGAATAGATAGGGGTGGTTACAGCACTTCCTCAGCTGCATGACGATGTTAAGTAATCGTGTCTTCGATTCCTTGTTTCCACCAGCACCATTGACAGCGTCAATGTCCTTCTCAAGAATCTTTCGGTACCATCGAACCTGCATATCAGACATGCCAATGTACAAGTTGACTTCCTTCTTCGGTAGCAGGCTCTTCTCAACATCCGCCTTGACACGTCGTAACAAGAAGGGACGTAAGATACGATGCAATTGCTGGACGACCTGATCCTCGCCCTCTCCCTCTTCACGTGACTTGAACCAGTTGTCGAATGCCACAGAATCCCCAAAAACATCCGGTAGCAGGAAGTTGAGCAATGCCCAAAGCTCGTGCAAGTTGTTCTGTAGGGGTGTTCCGGTGATGAGCAATCGATTGCGAGAATTGAAGGTTCGCACAATCGAGGCCAACGAAGAGGATTCGTTCTTGATACGATGAGCCTCGTCGATGATGATGTATTCCCATGCAAATTTTTTAATGGCGGATTTCTCGCGGATGATCATCTCGTAACTGGTGATGCAGACATCGAATTTGCCATCTACCAATCGGTCGGCAATAAGCGCTACACGCTCGTCCTTCTGACCTTGTAGGACAAAGACATCGATCTCAGGTATCCACTTTGAGAATTCGCGGTACCAATTGTCCAGTGTGGACTTCGGTACACAGACTAGATGCGGTCCTTTGATGTCGCAGATGAAGCGCAGGTAGCCAATAAAGGAGATAGTCTGAAGAGTCTTTCCCAGACCCATCTCGTCGGCGAGAATACCAGAGATACCATTCTCATGGAGAGAGCATAGCCAGTTCAATCCAGCAACTTGGTAGTCGCGCATTTCTCCATTCTTGATAAAGCCGGGAGATTCTCGGAAAAGTGTCTCAATCTGGCCATGTTTCTCCTCTCGAATAAGTTCAGAGTCTTCCTCTTTCTCAGTCTTTCGCCGACGCTCTGCAGCTGCACCGCCCTTTCTCGACACGCCCTTCTGCTTTTTTTCTTCCTCTTTATCCTGGCGGTCAATCTCGGCCATGATTTCTTGTATCCGCGGGTCGGGGTTGGCGTCGATGAAATGGCGGAAAAGATCGGTGAGGCCGAGGAGGTACCTAAATCGTCGAATCGAATCATCTTCCTGGGGAGGCAATAGTGTTAGCATGTACGCGACATGATGCGACGCGTAAAGTGGTAGGTTCTTTTGGGGGCGCAAACCGACCTTAGACTCATTCAACCTGCCGTGTCGCTTGTTGAACATAGTTTTGCGGAGTTTTAAATCATCAGCTCGTCGCTTTCGGCCATCTGGGTGATCGCCTACAACGCTGCTGGCTGTGGTGTTCGGCTCTGAATCCTATATACTACGTCAGAACCAATCGCGAATGGTTGGCATCCGAACGGGCGTGGCATACCGTGTAGTCTGGTGTGTCTACTGGAGCAAGTGCCTGCTGAGTAGGTATTAGCAGAGAAAATTCGCCAGGTAAATAATTGGTAGAAAGATCTTGTGCTCTTCTGGTGGAGTAGGCTGAGGAACAGGCTGAGTGGACTTACGCGATTAGAGGCAGAAGACCGAGTAGGAACCGCGGGCGCGTCGTCCATAGATACGTCTGCAGAGCTCTCTGCTTCAGAGTTGGCGTTTGACACGCGGCCAGGAGCCATACTGGCCTTGGGGGAGTTCTCTCGATTATGCGGCGAGATAAATTGATATTGGGTCACGATTCGATTGCGATTGATGGGAGCCGGCCAGGGAGACCAGATTTGAGATGGCAAGACGTGTGGTGGAGGCTTTGCGGGAAGAGTGTGGTAGTAATTGTAATCGTCGAGGAGTGCTCAGCAAATTGAGGTAGGAAAGAAGGTGGACGGCGCGTCTGCGGAGAATTACCAGCTAGGGTCATGCACTGACTACATACCCTGGAGCAACAGCAACACTCACTTTGTATTATTTAGGCAACCAAAGCCTCACGGGTTATGGTCTTATTCGGTATCATTCGGAAGGTCGCGGCAATTTCTATCGGACTCGCAGCATCAAAAAGTAAATCTGTCCCAGCATGTCGAACACAGGGCTAATATTTGCCCACTCTACCCTCGCGTAATCTGTTCTAACGCGAGATATACTACTGACTTCGTCACTGGGAGGTGGACAGATGCATCTGATTTGTGCCTGTTCTGATTGAGAACACGGCCAGCGTCAGAAAGTTCATGGTGATCGTTCTTCTGGAGGTGCTGGGATTTCTTCGCCTTGATATTAAGCTGACAATGCTATATTAGATCCTACGGTAGTACGGCCCGTACTCTCAATAACCAGATAACACAAGCTTGAAAAGAGCATCATTCTAGATCTCACTGTGACTCTGGACCCTTGATATCTGCCCCAAAGCATGTCTATCCCAAAGTCTTGATAGTGACTTCTAGCTGCGTACATTGAGAGGCTCATGGGTGCGAGAAACACGCATTGAATTATGATTGCAGCAAGCACCAGTCATAAAGTCGGTCCTACATACAGAACTGTGTGTAATTTTTTCGGGAATAGAGGCCAGCTCATCAAATCGTGAGGACGACCAGTGTCTGATTTGAAATTGAAAACGGAATTGGAGAAGCAAACATATGCTCCTTAATGGGATGTTTGTTCCATAGACCAGAATGAGAATGAGTGCAGTTCCGAAAAGTCTGACAAGGGCTGATCGGGTCGGACCAGTAGCTTGGTCAAATTTGCATGTAGAAATTAAATAGCATCCGAAAAAGGCTTGGAAGATAAAAGCTTCGGTGATCCTCAGTGAACTCGTGTAACTTGAAGAGGTTCGAGATTGGTCTTCGTTCTGTTGTCTCTATACACACTTTTAAGTAAGCATGAGGAACCACTGTGATCATAGAAGTATTCTCACCAAGCCTATTATTTTCATCCATCTCCACCGCAATGCTCCATCAGAGCTATCATTTCTGAGTCTGATGATCGTTGTTGTACAAGGTAATGGTTTTCCGGCGATATTGTTTCCGGATCCAGGCTGAAGAGACTCACGAATGCAGATGAAATCGCCCCCTTCCCACGAGCCAAAAGATTCAAAAGCGCACATCGTCAAGAACCAGTAGAGTCACGGACCATATGCCGGATATGTGCGCAGGCGACATGGGCGACATGGCGATGAATGCGGAGCAGCAACCGGCAATAGGGACAACTCCAAAAAGTTTGCAAGACTAAAGCCCGATCATATCGCCTCCATATCATCTCTTGCCCACAGCTTCACAGTTCTGTCTCTGCCACAAGACGCGATCCACTTTGAATCATTCGTGACATCCACACCAGTCACATTACCTGAATGCGCTTTCAGTGTCTTCGTCAACGCCCAGTCGTCCGCCGAGAAAATTTTGACCTCACGATCAAAACCGGTGCTGACGAAGAAGGTTCCGGATTTCTTTGGAACGTAGTCTCCCTTTTCGTCCCTGGTGGGTTCTGGTAAATGCGTAGGTCCATCTATTCCCTTGAACCACTTTAAGTCCGTCACACCACCGATATGTGCACCAATAGTCGCGCCCTCCTTGACCGCCCGCACATCCCAGCATTTGACAAAGCCATCCGCAGATCCAGAGAGAACTCTGTACCCATCTGTACCCCAATCCAAGGCATAAATGGGCTGAATATGTGAGTCAAGGAACATGACCATTCTTCCAGTCCGGACATCCCAAATCCTACCCACGCTATCAAGCCCGGCAGACGCAATAAGCGAGCCATCGGTATTGAAAGATACAGTGTGGACTTCCCGAGAGTGTCCTTCTTGTAGCAAAAGTTGGGTCGAGGTCTCGATGTCCCACAGCCGCCATGTCATGTCATGAGACGCGGAGGCTAGGAACCTTGATGAGGGGTGGATATCCACACGGGATACTCGACCATCGTGACCCGTAAGTGTCGAGAGTGGAGTTTCTTTTTCCAGAGACCAGAGATTTATGGTCCCTTCTCCACCACCCGTGGCTAAATTGACGGTCGACGGAGAGACATTCGACTCTGGCATTGTAGCACCAGGCATCCAGCTTGCACCACTCACAACATCTGTGTGGCCGCGAAGAAGAATCTTGTCTTCAAGATTTGGTACATCGAGGATTTTGACTGTACCGCTCCATGTGCCGACTGCGATCCGCTCACCACTGGGGGAAAAGCGTACAGTACTTACGGGACGATCGGACGCAATTTGGGAACCGAATAGCTCGAATCCTTGCAGTCGTTCCTTCAGCGCCTTTCTGAATTTAATGTGTGTCCGAACTGGTATTTTCGTTTCTTCTTTCTGATATGCGATTCGTGCCTGAGACCGTGGTATCGAGAATTTCGCAATAGCCTTTCGTGCCGTGAGCAGTTCAGGTATTCCTTCGGTGTAGTATTCCTCATCCACCTCTTTCTCACCCTCCTCCTCAACATCTCCCATCTGAACATCCACGACATCGCCTGTTTCTGCCTGGCGCGTAAGCAACTCTCGTAATCGGTCTCGTCTGTCTGAATAGCCTTCGCCGAAAAGTGTGATGGGCTCTCCAAGCTCCCGTAATCGTAGGCGTACTTTCTTGTCATCGGTGGGCACTGCGATTGAATTGGCGAAGCGTTTTCGAGCGAACTGCGCAAGGACTGCCGACGCTTTCTCCCCGTTTGCGGTAGGGAGCTCATAGTCGTGGTTGTCGGCTAGAATCTGTGAGAAGGCTGCCACATTTTTCGTAGTGATAGTCTTACTTACGGAGTTGCTCGTAGGTGAGGCCCATATCTGTGTCCTATAGTTGTGATCATCACCATCAGTCTGCGTCGCTTCGTTCTTGTGTCCCATCCTTTGCGCCTCGAGACTGCTTGAAAATGAACCCATTGTAGGAAGGGAGGGAGGGGCTGTCACTCTTACCTCAGGTTCGGTCTCCTCGACATAGGCCTGGCGCGACGGATGTATGTTCGCCATATTGAATGTCGCGATATGATGTTGGTTGGTGATGGAGTTGCAGTACTGGTAAATATTAAATTGTCGAGGGAATCTGGGGTGACGAGCGGAGCGCTTTCATCAGATCTTGAAGCCAACGGCAACCAAATATTAATTATACATTCCAAGTTGAGAATATCATATCTTTGTACCTGTACCTGTCTGTTCCCACCTATTTGGCTCTCCTCTCCCATTCCTCCCTCCTCCCTACTCCTCCGCAACCATGTCCACCGCTAGAATATTACGTCCTCTCCAGAGAAGACACTGCGAAAGCTTCCTGCGTCCGCCGAACCTCCATACATACAGGCTTTCGCTGGGACTGGCAAGATCACAAGAGCGTGGAACAGTAAACCGGTCGTCAACAACCATTCGCACATTCACTTCATCCTCCACCACTTTCTCCTCGAACCCAAAATTCTCCTACTGTATCTCTGCTTCTTACTCGGATAAGAAAAAATATCTCGATCCTACGCGGAACCTATACATCCATGATCATACGGTTCGGGTTGGAAAAGATGCCCCTCTGCCCCTCAGCACGAAGCAGAAACTTGAGCGCCCAAAATCCGGACAGGATTCTTTCTTCGTAGCCCGGATTAATGAAAGCGGGCATACAGCTCTGGCAGTTGTAGATGGAGTAGGCGGGTGGCAAGATTCAGGAGTAGACCCGGCAGATTTCGCTCATTCACTATGTGAATACATGTCCAGCGCTGCGTCAACGTTTCCCTTGGAATTCAAAAACAAAAGCTCACAATCCCTTGATCCCCAGGAGTTGTTGAAAGTTGGAACCGACAAAGTAATGGCAGACAAGACTGTTCACGCAGGAGGAAGTACAGCCTGCGTAGCTACCATCTCTTCCTCCGGCGTACTAGAAGTAGCGAAGTATGTTCAAGGTCTCCTTTCACAGTGTGGTCGTCAGTTCACTGCCCTTCAAGAATGTTCAATCCTTTTTCATGATCCCCAAGTAGAGGTTGATATCACTCATCTGTCGGTAACTCTCAATCATTGACTACCAATTCTCTTGCGACATCGTTCTCGGCCTATACTCTACGTTCGTGGAATTCGAAAGAAAGAAGAGCATTGTAATAAAAACCTCACTATTTCACCACTCCTACAAATCCAAAGACCCAAGCTAACACCCCCCACAGTCTCGGAGACTCAGGATACGTACACCTAACCCCCTTCCGCCTCTCATCCATCTCAAGCCCACAAACCCACGCCTTCAACACCCCCTTCCAACTCTCAAAGATCCCTCCAAAAATGCTCCAACAGATCGCTCTCTTCGGAAACCAACACTACGCCGAAACCGCCGCCGACGCCGCCTTGACAACGCACAAACTATCCCACGGCGACGTCCTAGTCTTCGCCACAGACGGCGTATGGGACAATCTCAGTCCACAAGATACACTAAAAATCGTCACCAAAGTAATGTTAAACACAGGAGCCTGGCGGGATCCAGAAATGGGCTCCACAGCCGCGGCAAAAGATTTGGCAGAAATAGTACAACAAGCGGGTCAAAAGTTCGCAGCGAGTCCGCATCGATCTCTAGCTGCTAAATGGGGGGCGTTGAGTTTTCAGGGTGGAGAGATGAAGGAGGTGAGGAGTTTAAGCGCCATTCTCGCAACGGCTATAACGCATGGGGCTAAAGCGGCGTCACTGGATTGGAAGAGAGATGGGCCTTTTGCTAGGGAGGTGCAGAAGTATTACCCGCAGGATAATTGGAAGGGCGGAAAGGCCGATGATATTTGTACGGTTGTGGTTGTTGTTGTGGAGAATTAGATATGGGGGGGGAACGAAGGAATTGGGTGGTCTTTCGCCTCTTTACTTGGGTTCGCCTGTTTACTTATGGAGGATGATTGAGACGATAATTCAGGTATACAGTAACAAGAATAGGCGGTTGTTTGGATTACCCAGGGATATGGCTGGTTTTTGTATAAATATGGGTAGGCAGGGGCTTTTGGTAAGAAGGATATATGAGCTTGGCGACGACCATTCCGTTCTTGCTTGGGGGCCTTTCATCGAGCAGCTTCCCAGTTATCTATAGAGAAAAGGTGTTAGGCCGCGAGGCAAGCAGATGCCAAGTAGGATAGTCATTAGACTTTAAATCAATAAACCTCCTATTTTCCATGAAATGATACTCTTCTTCGAAGCCCTGTTGATCAGAATAGCAGCATAGAGAGAAAGGAAGGACCATCCATCATCGGACACATGTTCACCATCACGAATATACTGAAGAAATCAGAGATTGAGAATCAGGCAGAAAGAGACCACAGAAGCCAGAGCAAGACGTTCAAACGATGCCTCTGAGTCTGTGGACCAATTGGAAAATGGAATGTTGATAAAATTATTCTACGCTAGCCAAAATGCACACCAACGCCAGACACTAATCCAGGTCAAACAAACGTGAGAAGGGTATGTATGATGATAACAATCAAACTCCAAACGCCAAACGCCAAAAGACCAGTTG
Organism: Venturia oleaginea; assembly: GCA_013176395.1. Taxonomy (NCBI): domain Eukaryota; kingdom Fungi; phylum Ascomycota; class Dothideomycetes; order Venturiales; family Venturiaceae; genus Venturia; species Venturia oleaginea. The sequence continues at coordinate 352,218 of JABMLP010000020.1, read as the reverse complement.
TATTGTCGCTGGAAATCCATAAAAGCCAATTTCTGCTCATCATCTTCGTGAGCATGGTCGTCCCACCATGCCGGTATATCCAAACCGATCGTCGGTCGCCCATGTGTATAAGCGGAACATCTCATCTACACGATCGTCTAAGGATATTGCCCAGGACGTTTATGGCGATGAGCAACTCCCAGCTCTCACTGCGCCAAAATTGTATACCAACGGGGACAACATGCAAGAAAAGAGAGTTCACCCATTAGACCCTGATGCTACTCGCAGCACCTGCAAGTCTCAATCTTCTCAAACCTCTTCCAGCGCCATCAAGCACAGAATCTCTTGCACCTCTTCCACAAGAACCTCCAGCTTCCCCTAAACTTCCGAGAACCTCCGCGTGTCCGGCTTCTTTGCCAGAAGCGTATCCAGCCGTGAAAGAAATTGCACTGACAAGTACAACAACACCGGCAGAAACGACCCATGTAAACAGGGTAGGTGAAACCTCATCCATAGTAGCAGGCGTCCATGTAGACGTTCGCTTGGCTTTCTTAGTGACACGACGATCTTTGCTGCTGCTCCTCTGAGCAGTCGTAGTAGTCGTAGTAGTCGTAGCAGCTTTCCGCTTGGCCTTATCGGCGTTGGCCGACGTGGTAGGGGAAGTAACGTGGGATTCGCCGAAGACGGCGGACTCGGGCACGAGACCAATCGTTGCAGCATCAACACGATTAGAGGGGCCAGGCCGTTGCCTGGCGTGGATGGTGTTGTCTTTTTTGGCGGGACCACGTGCAGCTGCACATGATAAGAGAGTGGATAGACTAGCGCGTAGAGCGGCGTCGTGATCTGCCTGATAATTCGGGGACATCATATTGTAATGAGCATGCTGTTCTCGTGTGGTAGAGTAGGAATGTCGCTGAGTCGAGTTCCGTGCTGGACGATGTGTAAAATACGAGTTGTTGAATTCTTGTGGTCGAGCGGCAGGAGTCGAAGTGGTGCGATGAGTGAAAGCATTTGGCTGAGGTGTAAAACATGGCTCATTGGATACTACGCCAATAGCTGTAGCGTTTTCATCCACAGCTTCCCCTGCCGACGCGTATGCATTGTCCGACGAAGCAGATGAGAGTGTAAAATATGTTCCTGGCGGTCTCCATTCATGCTGTAGTGGGGAAGGCTGCAGCGCTTCATTCGAAGATGTCAGGACTCTGTCCGAGTCTGTCTCGCTCTCCTCATACTCCTCCACACTATCGTTGTCCGTACTATGGGATCCGCTTTGGGGTGGGTTATCGGTGGCATGTCGACGAAGCCGTCTTCTTCTTCGACCATTTGAATCATGCTGAACACGTAGGCCTGTCGTGACAATCTCTTCGCCTACAGAGGATAGAGAGGAGGAGGAAGGTTGGGAAGATACTTCGATCCAAGATTCTAGGCACAGATGGTCAGCAAGGTGTCAGCCAGATAAGGATCCATGGTGATATGCTGTGTAGGGAGGATTGCACCCGAGATGAGCCATCAAGCTACTACATACCGTCAGAGTGTGATCTTGGGACAGCAGATGCTGTGAATGTGTGACCTAGCGGTGGAGGTCGCGAATGTTGGGTCGAACGCGATGCGTTGGTGCTCGAGGCGGGGGTGCAGTCCATGATAGCGAGTGGGAGAAGCGAGGTTGGGAGAGGAGGAGGTTGTGTGGGAGGAGAGACAGGCAGAGCGTCGAGGGGATATATGCAGGTGTCCTTCCCACTGTAAGGCGGGCTTGGGAGTGCCGAGTCTGGACTTCGATGCTGGCGATGTTACTCGCTCGTTGTACTTTCGGTGGGGTAGAGATGGTTGGTTGTTTGCGGGCAGGCCGGTATCAGCCTTTCGTACAATGCAGTCCAGTCAAGACATGTAGCAGGCTTGCAACAGTCGGTGAGATTGTGTAAAGATATTGTTAGGAATGCTACTCTGTAGTATCTATACCGTGTATACGTAGTTATCCTCTCTCGTGACCAGCCTGTCCAGATAATCCACATTCCGGGCCCGATTGTTGCATGGACCCTGTAGAAGCAGGCCCGAAAGAGTTAAACCTTCACATCTTCTCCATCCTCGACTATATCACATTTACGTTAGCTTCCACATCGATATTAAGGCCGCTAAATCCGTTATCAGGTAAAAGAACCTTCATCGCCTGATTCTATCTACCTGTTGTAGGTCCTCCATTGGTCGAAGCATATCTCGCGTTTGTCAACTGTCCATGGATCCGTCACGGCGCGCATCAGTTGACCCAGCATAAAAGCTTGACATTGTTCGGTGTCGAAGGATCGAGCCTTACTTGTCTAGTCATTCACGAGATGGTCTTCAATGTAGCTATGGAATTTCTCCAACATGAGGGCTATTAATCGTGCACGTCCTTAGATAAGTTGGTCTGATCTGTCACTAGCGAGCCAGCCAGGGCTATGAATGTCCTACTCACCAACGATGCTCAGAGGCAAATTTCATCTTTGAAGTTCCTTGCACCGTCCTGAAGTTGCCATCATCGTCAAATGAACTCGTTAGGCATATGAAGTGGACTACGCCATGGAACTCTTCCTCGTAGCCGAAAACCCATGTCCACAGACACTTCTCAGCCTGGCCCTGAGCATTCAAATTCAAGTTTGAGTTTTGCGGTATCAGCCATTCTCGTACCCAACCAGGGACGAAAGGACGGCAGATTGCTACCAGATCGTATTTGTCGCATATGGTAGCAAGCTTGGCCAGTTGGGACTGATTCTCAAAAGAACGTTTGACCTCGCTGAACCTTAGATGGATAATGCGTAGTACAGTGAGTAGTGCATCCGGGTCACCGTCTTCCGGTTCTATCTCATTCTTCTGAGCCTCAATGAAGTTTCCCGAAAGCATTGCTCTGAAGACGGCGCTTGCCATACAAAGCGTGTTGCGCAGCACTTTGAAGCGGTGGATCGGATTCTCGCCCACGATTAGGGTAAGGTCGGCATTACGACAGAGCTCTATCATTGGCATGTATTTGATTTCGTTATTGGAGGAGGACTTTGGGATATCGAAAGTGGGACACGATCTAGGAGAGTTGCGTGGCAGTAGTCGTGTGAAAGGATAGCGATTGGGACGGTGGTTGCGAAGAGAAGTGGTTCCTTTGCTTCTCGATTAACGAAGTTCGTGTTGTTGAAGTTGAAGTTGATGGTGGTGTTGATGTTGGTGTTGGTGTTGGTGTTGATGTTCGGTGATGGTTGATGTTTAGACATGTATGTAATTTAATGTCCAGACTTTGCCCAGAGTCCGGGTCACCGCGTAATACTGGACGGTTCTTTGAGTGTTTCGATGCTATTGTACAAGAATCAGCTGCATTCCCAATGATAGTACGCCTCTCTCTCGGCGATTTTCTACTCCCTAACAATAATTCCCAGTTATACCAAAGTACACGGTCACTAATACTCTTTAGATTTCCGTAGATACAGCTGTGATATGCTCCGTGTATCGCGCACTACTTCACATGGCCTTTTACATGCCGGATGATAGACGGGACAGCACTTTCAGGAACAGGAGGAAAGAGTTGTCATATTGAATGAGCTTGGTAGAATCAAGGAATGAGTCTAGATTTTTCTTGAAAAATGAATCCAATTACCTCCCCCATAATGAGAAGGAGTTGGGGAACTAATAAGAAAGAAGCTCTTGTGGAAAAAAAAATCGAAAAAAATCGATGCTTGCACAGCGTCTTCATCAAATGATGTCCGCTTCCAGCACTGTGTACGACGAAAGCCGGACTCGGAAATCAATCTTCTTCTTCTTCTAAACCGGTATCGGAAAATTCCCTGATATGGAGATGACTTGTGACAGAAACTTAGCAATATCGATCTTGATTTGAGAGTGCTGTGTAAGTCGCGGTCCAGTTCTTGGTAGACATGGCTTGACAAACGACCAGAAGTTGTAGGAATAGTAAGAGAAATACATTCTTCCGGAAGAATATCGTGTATCAGTTCAGTGACCCTTACTGGTTATTCCACTCGATCTTTACCGTGACCGTGTGAGGTTGGAGTCGAGACGTAAAACGGAATTTTGCTCCGCTCCGATGATCCCTGCAAAGAATTTCTCGACTTGCGCAAAAGAAGTGAGAGCTCGAATGAAAGAACTCCAAAGATAGACACAATGGCCGAACCAAATGCACCGCCGTATCTCCGCTTCACAGGCCACCGCCATCTCACCCAACGCCTCGTCCTCTCTACCCTCACCGGCCGCCCCATCCGCGTCTCCAAAATTCGCTCTTCATCTCTCGACAGTCCAGGTCTCGCGCCGCATGAAGTTTCCTTCCTCCGCCTCCTCGAAGCAGTCACAAATGGATCGCAAATCGAATTCTCCATGACTGGCACAGCTCTTGCATACAAGCCAGGTCTTATCACAGGCAGCGCAGCAGGATATGGCTCATCAAGTGGAGTTATCAAGCATGAAATACCGGCGACGAATACACGAGGGATCTCGTACTACTTGATACCACTGTGCTTACTTGCACCTTTTTCGAAATCGCCGGTCAATATACAATTCACAGGTCCTGGCGTTATAACTTCAGCAACCGAGATTGGAGATGTTTCCGTGGACACTGTGCGAACAGCGATCCTCCCTCTCTACGAATCTTTTGGAATCACAAATAAGCTGGAAATAAGGACTACGCAGCGGTCAAATCCTGGACAGGGTGGAGTTGGTGGAGCAGGAGAAGTGCAAATAATCTTTGGGCATCAAGTACGGTTACCAAAGACGATACATTTGCTCAACCCAGGACGAGTGAAGAGCCTAAGGGGTGTGGCGTATGCGACTGGTGTGGCAGGAGCAAATAACGCGATGATGATAGAATCGGCTAGAGGAGTTCTAAACCCATTCTGCGCCGACACGAGGATATTTTCCGAAAACACAAGTGCTGGATTTGTGGCGGCACCGGAAAAATCGAATCCGAGGGCGAAGAGGAAGGTAGGTGTAGGATTTGGACTTTCTTTGGTGGCCGAGACATCAACTGGTGTGAGGTATTCAGCAGACGTGGCTTCTCCTGTCGAGGGAGGTGTTCCAGCGGATGAGATCGGAAGGATGTGTGCCTTCCAACTGCTTGAAGTCGTTGAGAAGGGCGGATGTGTGTCTAGCATCGCAGCACCGACTATGCTCACACTCATGTCTATGGGATCGGAGGACGTGGGAAGAATACTGATGGGCAAAGATGTATTGGCATCAGAAGATATTCTACAGCTGGCACGAGACTTCAAGGAATTTGGCTGCGGTAATTTCGGATTGCGAGAAGAAGTCGAGAGAGAAGAGCCATGCGTTGTGGTTAGCATCAAAGGACAAGGTGTTGGCAACGTTGGAAGAAAACATGCTTGAAATGCCAACTATGATACCCTTTCACCTTGGCCCGCCATCGCCGACATTCTTCGGCGGATTTTCCTGTTAATAACAATTGCCGCCGAATATGTTCTTTCATAAACTGGAGTAAGCGTATAATGCAGTCTGTAGGCGTATATTCATTCCGTATATGCTATCCGACAGGAGAAGCATGCATCTGTCAAGCAAAGTATGTGTTCGGACATAGATGTATATGGAATAGAAACCCGCAAGTTTCTTTCACTTCCTTTACTCCATACTGACTTCTTGTTGTTTGTTCTCAGGCGTTGGAGTTTGAGATCATGTGCATCCGTGGCGCGAGCCAAGCTCATAGTTCCGCTTCTGCAACCAACTTCAACTTCAAAGCTCCAACTTTACGCGTCGGCAGACAATTGTGCGCTGTGGTCTGTCGCCCTTCTCACCCAAGTCTTTGTCCTCTTGTATGAACCAAGAGTCAAATTGACATCATCCATCCATCGTACACCACAGTTCCTAGAACAAACCTGCAACTTCTCGACGCGTGTTTCAGTAACATGCATTCACGGTCGGATTTCAACAACATGCACGACTACAAAGACACTCCGAAAACCAGATCAAGACGCCCACTGCCTGATTTCAAGCCCCCTTCCAAAATATCAAAGGGCGCAAAGACTGTAGAAACCAAGCGCCTTGCTGTTCCAGAGCCTGTCAACGATCATGTACCTCCAGTTCAGAAGACCTCACTAAACATACCAGCGGCGGTAACGCTCGAGGCTCACAACGACAAAGAGAAGGATGAACCAGAAATTTACGCCGAGCCAGAGAGCTCTGATGACGATGAACCCACTGCCAGCGCCGACATACCCCAGACAATATTCACAAGTACGCCTAAGAAAGAGACTAGGACAAGGGTGCCTGAAAATATGACAAATAGAAGCAGAGGCAATAACTTTGGGAGCAAGATCAAGGAGTTGTCAGAGAGTCCGGATTCGAAAAAAGCTGGACAATGGGACGTAGAGAATCGTCGGAATTTGAAGAAGAGGCCTGTGAAGAAGATGATACAGCTAAGCAAGAAAACACCAGCCAGTTCCAGAATCTCTACAGCCTCTGCTTCTGCCAATATCCATACTCCCAACACAAAGAAGCTCGTGAAGAGTAGGTCTGATGGCATCCCGTATGTAGAGCACATCGCTGATTGACGACAGAAGATACCGTGGTTTCAAAACCTGCAACGCCTAAAAAGAAGAAGAGTATGATGTCCCTCTTATTACTGTGAATTCCATCACTAATTGGTGGAGGTGGCCTGAATATTCCTTCGGCAATACCAAATGCCGCAAACCCAAAACCAGCGACTAGAAGGAGTCTTAGGGTACCTGAAACACCTGGAACTTCACTGCCAAATTCTGTGGCCACACAGCCATCGCCGAGTCCGAGCTCCAAAAACAAACGGCGATTCGAGGACGAACTTGACTCAGATCGTGCTGGAAAAAAATCCAAAAGTGACAGTGGTTTTTCACTTGGTTCTTCCTCCCCATTATCCTCCGCGCCCGAGGAGTTTTATGAGAAAGAAGTCGAAACGGAATGCAAGATTTGTTTTCAGGAGGTCGATAGGGCTCTGGCAGAAATGTATTCGTGGCCATCTTCACGCCCCACCATGTTGCAAAAAGGTGAATACTGTGCGTGGCATAGAACGAAGGAAGCAGAAAAACAGTGGCAGGAACAGGGCTATCCGACCATCGATTGGACGAAGCTGAAGGATAGACTGAGCGAGTACGACCAGGAACTTGAAAGACTCATAAACGAGCCCGACACTTGTCATTATAGACAAATCCTGAAGGACAAGACCAAAGGCAAGATACATTCACTCGCCCGCCTTCAAGAGGCCGAAGATGTTGATCTTGAGCTCGAGCTTGGCTTTTACGGTTATAGAGGATTGGACATGATGTGAGTGCTCAGAAACGATTTCGACCAGGAGAATTTGCTAATCGACTACCAGGACCAATCATATCACCACCACTTTCCACGACTTACTGCGAGGGAAATCGGCAGGCGATTATGTCATCTCTACGAGCGCACGAGGTGTAGCACACTATGCTCGCTTGGTACTGGCTAAAGAGCTCGCGACTTTGCTGATCCGAGACGAGATGAAGGTTAGCCTTGAGCGTGCGCGAGGAATCTTGATCGAGAGCACATCTGTTGGTGAGGTTTTGAATGGCAAAGAGATATACGATGAGACAGGCGATAGAAAGACGAAGAAGCCCATTGGACGGGTCTATGTTGGATGGGATGGCAACGAAATTGAACCGACACAGTGTTGATACACAAGGGTAATGCGGCCGATGACTATCAGTTCGCAACTCGATAACATGATGGATTTTGGAAGACATCCTTGATTGGGATGGGATATTTCACGGTGTTTGAAAGGCAGCACTGGGCTGCTTGTTCTGTCTAGATAGTGCTCCCCGGCACAATTGTACGGAGGTTCGACATGTTTTTTGTCTATGGCACTCTTGGTCCAACTATAGAAGATGAACTGCAACTGGCAGGTCCTTCTGTATAGCAGTAATCATATGATGGAGATACTGTGCACATTGAGTTCCATCCCTTCCATAGTCTCAAGTCTCGGCGAAGGCGTCGATTGCTCCGTATTTCAGGTTGAACCTTCGCAATGGCACCCTGGGGGCTTCGTCAACTTGGATTCGCAAACCCTCTTTCAATATCGCGTTTTGTCAGCTCGTGGAATGGTATTGCTTCGATCACACGAACGATGTAGAATTGCCTAGTTAGTGCCGCAGCACCGGCAGTACCAGCTCAGACTTCAGGGCGGTTTAACCCTATCACCAAGCATCACGTTGTCTCCAGAATTTGACCCCAGCTCAATCAAGCCCGAACAGATTGGCAATTTGATCGGAAGCTTATCACCGGGATTCTTGGACTCCTTAACCTCAGGTGGTGGAGCGGGCGGACTTGAACTCGGTATGCTCGATCATGATCTGGGTGGTAATTATGCCATATTAACATGATAAACCAGGCGCTCTTGTTGGAGGCGGAGGTCCGGAGTATGAAACCCCTGTCTTATCATCGCCGGTGATATAGCAACGAGCGAAAATGAAAGACTGTAGATGTAAGTATCTCGGCAATTGGAGATGCAATCGTCTTCATCGCCTTCTTGATAACGGCAGCTGAGGATATAATTGCAGTGTTGGACGATAGTATTACAAAGGTGTCTGCTGTGGGTACCGTCCACTTTGTAGCTAGCTCGGGCTTGTCAGCACATGGGGCTGAAAGGACAAATCTTTGAGAGGACAGCCATGCTCTTGTAGCGAAGAGGGATATTGTTGCGAAAGCTGGGATGAAGGCAGATAGATGTATTGGGAGTAACCGAGGGGTTTCAAGAGACCGCCAAGAGGTTTACGGATGTGATTGAGAAGTATATTCCGCCACTGAGTGAGGATGTTGCGCAGAGGAAGCAAGCGAAGGGTTGGACAGTGCGGATAAGATTGTTGGGTTCTTAGACAAATGTATGCCTGTCTGGTCCGTGTTGACGATAACAAGAAAAGGAGTAACTATGAGCACAACTTGCATGTCAGCACTGAACGTCAGTCATTTTTTTGATACTATTCTCATGATTGCGGCTGACCACGAAACTTGCCTGGAAGAACTTCAGACTGCGTTGCCTCTCGAAAATTTCTCTGTTGCTATGTTGCAAATGTGCTAAAGAAACGTATTTTCTGTTCACGTCCGTTATCTTTTTTCGAAGAGGAGCATAGCCGATGGCATCAGCAGTCATATCAAGGAACGCAAGAATCATTTCGAAGTATTGTAAGACTTAATTGCATTGAGAAGTGCTACTTGATTGTGATAAGGGGATGTTGATCAGAAAGTGATTCGCGTTATCACCATCGTGTCTTCGAAAAGAAACGTCTGAGTGAGCTGGGTATAACGATAGTTGTGTCATCATTTCAACATGTGTGTGGTTAGGGATGAGGGAGGTAAAGTGGGCGTTAAAAAAGAATATTCGAATGCTCGTGACCAAATTCTATTGGTGCAATCATTCCCCATTCCGCCCAATCGACATGTCTGCAAGTGTTAGAACGACGCCTGAAAAATCAACCGCAAGCCTGGTTCCAAAAGTCATCTTGAACTTCAGGTCTCCAAGTGCCAAGTATTCTCACTGTCTGTGTGAAGAATCTGCGGACGGATGTCAGCCAAATGATCGCTCGTCAAGTTTGAATAAGAGTTGGATTGGATACGGTAGATCAGAAGTCCATTTAGATCATAGGAGCCAGAAGGCCCCTGACATAAGAGGTACCAGAAATATAAGTAAAGTGTAGGAATAATTCATCATGTTAGGCGGAAGGAGTGATGGGGAGAGAACATACCATTCTACAGGCTAGTGATGGAGCCTTGACAGATGGTCTTGCGTTGGAAGATGATTGCCATTGATGAAGCTTGATGGTTGGTGGTTTGCGCGAAGTGAAAAGGTGAAAGATTTTTTGTGGCATAGAACGATGCCAAGACGCTAACACGGGCAGCCGAGCCCACAACAGCATTTCTCTTCGTGCCAGAACTTCGTTTCTTCCAACGACACATCGACAAACACGCCAACATATTCAAAATGGGTCGTCTTCACTCCAACGGAAAGGGTATCTCTTCATCCTCCATCCCATACAGCCGGTATGTCGCTGCGCTGTCCTGATGCGACAAAAAAACTGACGAACATGCGACAGCACTCCCCCAGCATGGTTGAAGACCACACCAGACCAGGTCGTTGACCAGATCTGCAAGCTCGCAAAGAAGGGTGCCACCCCATCGCAGTGCGTACATTTGGACATTTGGGAAACGAGGAGGAAGGCGGAAGACTAATACTTGGTGATAGGATTGGTGTTGTACTCCGTGATTCCCACGGTGTTGCGCAGGTCAAGGTTGTTACTGGTATGACTGGCACAATACTTTCCCGACTGTGTGGACAAAAACTAACATGCCTCCAGGTAACAAGATCCTACGTATCCTACGCTCCAACGGTATGAGTGAACCCGTCTGAGAAAATATTCCTGATGCGTGTATCTGGTTCGTCTCGAAAGAGCAACCGGATACCCATCTCGATATATCTATTATGCCAATGATTGGTCCTTGTGGCTGACATTGTGATTCTTCCAGGTCTCGCCCCAGAGATTCCCGAAGATCTTTACATGTTAATCAAGAAGGTATGTTTGGCAGTTTTTCTTCCTTTTCACTGGGTCATGGCTAACAGGTAACGAAGGCCGTCGCCGTCCGCAAGCATCTCGAGCGCGGCAACCGCAAGGACAAGGATGGAAAGTTCCGTTTGATTCTCATCGAGTCCCGTATCCACCGTCTCTCCCGCTACTACAAGACCGTTGGTGCCCTCCCACCAACCTGGAGATACGAGTCCGCCACCGCCAGCACTCTCGTCGCATGAGCGTTTCGTCATGTAGTGTGGATCATGTTGAGAAGAATAGGAAGAAGGAAGAAGGAAGAAGGAAGATGGCAAACAAAAGCTAAGTCGGAGTTGGAAGAATTGGCGTATTGAGATTAGGAATGATGATCTCTTAGTCTCCATTCAATCAATGGAAAGCTAATGCGCCTTACAAAACGATCGTTATCGTTTTGATTCTCACCATATTCGGAACTCCGTCTTGATGTGCTCTACGATCGTAATTCAATTGTGAAGCTTGATACTTTTTGGTCTTATTCTTACCCTCATGTTGCTAGAATCCATATTGCAGAAACATTAACCCAAACCAACTGCTATTTGGATCGCAGACTCCACCTCAACATTAAGGCCACGAAATTACTGGCAAGGCAACTTTTATCGATGTCGATCTCCAATAAAGGAACTCCAAAACCAAAGGGAGGATTTGATATTGACAGTTATAACACACTATGCTGCTCTGAGCAACTTCTTGCAATCTGCTCTTATGATGCGGGATAACCGAATGTGGATTCCACGCAAGGGATCAAAGTTCAAAGACATTCCATCATATGGATGGTCACGTTGAAGAAGCCAAAACGTGGAAATGTTGACAAGAAATGGAAAGTCGCTCTGCGGCAGTTACAATTTGGCACATTATCAGGCTGTCACAGAGCCAGTGGCTTGATCAATCTATTGCGTCTGGCCTCCTCGAATCAAGATATTTTCTATCCGGTAAATTATACCAACTTAAGATCGATAGCGATAAATTTTTGGCGAACTGATGAAATGAACACGTCAGAAATTCATCGATATCGATTTGAAGTTGTAGATGATGATATCGGTTTATAATTACCTCAAGGGGCCATGGAATGATGAAGCCATTTTGATATGGGGAATCAAGAAACTCCCGTTGACATCACCATATGCTTATGTTTGAGGTTACTGGTAACCATTTGCTGGGCTGGTTCTAGTACTGCTACATGCCCCTAATCCGGGAACCTTGCCAATTTGGACTCGGAAACTTTAGGTCGATTGATAGCTTTTGTCTAGCATTCGATATCACGATCCGTTTCTCCCCTACATGTCTGCCCCGGAGTCCCAAATCGGGGCAGACCACGGTTCCCAACGTGAATTGCTCATGAGGCTGTTCCTGACACCGAATCTTAATCTGAGTGCCTTCTTCTCGTCTGTGTTCGCCAATACTCATATACAGAGCGCGTTTCTGCAACTTCTAAAGTCTCATCTCATGCATTCCTTCAACAATGTCAATATTCGCCCCACCAGAGGTCCATTTCAACCGGCCTCCTCAACCTCCTGACTCTTCTGTTCCAGAAACTCGGCCAGCCATTTCAAAGGCTTGTCCGGCTCATACACTGCTAGATATTTCATTCCTTCGAGTAAATAGGGCGTCACCTTCTGATTAAGGTACACTCTTGTCGGAGCGCCATGAGCACTTGGATCTTTTGGAGGTAAAGGCGGATAGGATGGCGGTGCTGGCGAGGGTCGTGTAGCGGGTGTCGTTGATTGGTGTTGCATTGGGGTGAAGGCTAATGTTGTGCTTTGAAGATTTTGGACGGAGGGCTATGAATTTTGTTAGTTGGGAGAATGCTGTCGCAATTTGGATAGAGCGAAAGTGTGTAGAATCAGCTTTGGGAATGTTCCGACTCAATGGGCTGAACATACTTCTGAGTACGGTTCTTCTTTCATTTGGATATCTTGTTCCACTCGTGCGCCAATGGTGTCTGCGACTGCTGTCGCGTCAAAGGAATGGAAAGTAGCGTCTGCCATGATTGTGATTTATGAAGGCTTGAAGCTTTGGACTTTCGTCGCGTTGCATACATCAATGCACGATGAACGTGATTCGTGATTGTCCGAGCTCGCCCCACTTTTCAGCAACAACGACATGCGTTTGGATCTCACACTTTTCTTTCCTTCATCTTTCACGCATCATTAATATTATCTCACTTGTTCGAATACTGAATATAACGAGATATCACTTCATGACCCTGCCGCTTTTGTTCTACCTTTCGCCTGGTTCCGTGCGCGAATATGCTTTCGTGACCCAAACTTGAAGTGATGCTGAAAAGCTGGGTTCGGAGAGCAGATTTCATGGCAAGAGATGATCCGAATATGATCCTGTGGAAAATGGAATAACGAGCTGGGAATTGAGATGTTCTTGACTGGTTTGAAAGGAGGCTGGCCGGATAGAACAAGTATGACGAACCAAACTTTGGCATCCTGGGTTCCTAGACACAAAGAAGTCCCGCTGCCGTGATCAAGTAGGTATCCAGTAGGTCGAATCTCACAGGTTCTCGGTTCCCGGGGCTCTTTGTGTTTTGTACGCTTCTTTAGCTATCCCACAACGGCTACCCTATGGCAGATGCCACTCTGAACAAGCAAACAGTGAGAGGACAGTTACTTATTCAAATCGGACACAGTAGAGTGAAAGGGACGTTGAAGGCTTGAAGAGACGTCTCGGTCACTATATAAGCTGTCGCTACGGAGGTCATATCTTTCCGGCTCTTGGTCACCAACACTGAATTTATTTTTCACACGCAGCGCGAGAACCAATGAGAGCCCGAGCGTTGGTTACACGATTCATGATGTACATAGTTTACTTTGGTAACTCCCAAACCTTTTCTTCACACTTCTCAAAATCTTTTCCGTCGTTATCTTTCATACGCCCCATTCCCGCCCCTTCCTTCCCGAAGAACCGAGCGAGAATCGCATCGCACTCTGAAATAAACTCCTCGGAGACCACTTTAGCACTACCACCCTCCCACCAGAATCATGGCCGGCCCACGACCATCTTCGGGCGTCATCAAAGCCCCAAACACCAAGAGGAGCACCAATACCATCGACCTGACCGACGACTGCCCTCCTCGCCCACTTCATTCAGCCATCGATTCCCAATACGAATCGTCTTCACCAATTAATGTCCCCCAGGGTACGCCAAACTTGCGACCAACACCTACAATGAACCAGCAATATGCGCAAGGAGGCCCTTCCATGCCCAACATGAGCATTCAGATGCAATACCGACTAAGTCGTATGCACTCTCAAGAGCAGCTCGCATTCATCCAACAATACCACCAACTTGATTTGCAAGCGCAAGCGACTGGTGCGGGTAACGGCCAACAACGCATTGTCGGCGGTCCGAACGACACTAAGGGTCATATGGGAATGGGTAGAGGTTCAGGGCCAACAATGGTTTGTCTGAATCAGTCTCTACGGTTCCTGACGGATTTACTCGTGACAAAGTCCAACTACGAAAGCCGTGCTAATCTGAACCCTTCTTAGATCGCACAACAGTCCATGAACATGCCAGTCATGCCACCCTCTCCTCAGCAATTTGGATCCCAATTTCACGGCGGCTCCGTGAGTATGGCACAGGCTCGATCTGTGCAAAATAACATGGCTCAATTCGGTCAAATGCCAGATGCGACAGGACAACCTTCCATGCCTCCAAGTCCCGCTCAACAACAACAGCACGACCAACATCAGACGCAGCGGCAATGGATTGTTGTGAATGGATTTCCAGATTGTACTCCCGAGCAGTTGAGGCGGTGGCATGAACATTATGGAGAAGAGTGGGTGGACGATCTTCTACGTCAGCAGGCGGCCGCCAAACAATCACAATTCAATAACATATCACTCAACGCACATCACATTGCTGGAACAGTCCCTCTCTCTAGTCCAGCCCTGCCACAGCCTGGACAGAAGCGACACATGAACAATGCTGGTGGTCCCCCTTCTAGGCGTCGCGCCAGTCAGAGTCCTGGCACGATCGATACACAGAAAGCAATCAGTTCGGCACAGGATCAGCCGCTAGGACAAAATTTACATATCTCGAACGCCATGAACAGAGCCCATAGCATACCTACGCCCATGACCCCGCAGCAGAATCCATTCACACCGAACGAACGCAATATGGCTGCTATGATGAATCAGATGGGTTCGAATTCGAATCCGAGTTCAGAGCAGCGGCAAGAAATGATTCTCGCTCAGCGCCAACATATGCAGAACCAGCACGCAATGCAGAATCAGCGACCAATGCAGAATCAGCAAATGAGGCAGTATCAGCAAGGTGTACAGATTCAGCAACGTATACAGAATCAGCAACCGATGCAGAATCAGCAAGCGCTGCAATATCAGCGTATACAGAACCAGCAAGGTACACAGGTTCAGCAGCAAGGTATGCAGAACCAGCAACTCGCTCAGACTCAGCAACCTACACAGCAGCAACTCCAGCTTCTGCAGAACCAGCACAACATTCGAGCTCAGCAATCTGTACAGGATCAGCATCAGCAACAGGTGCCAAATCAACAGCGTCAGCAGAACCGCAGTATCAATGAGCAGCATATGTACATGCGCAATCAGTCCAATACACAACCTGGCATCAACGGCCAGCAACAGGCACTCGCCATCCAATATCAGCAGCGTGTGCGAATTCCACAGCAGTCTATAGCACAGAATGGTAACAGCATACAGCCGCAGACACCATCTGCCCAGATCTCGCAACAAACACAAGCGCCAGTACTCGGTTTCAGAGATGCTTTGAAAATCGCTGCCCAAACATTGATTGAAAGGCTTCGAAGACGTCGTGGGCAGAGCCCTGATTGGCAGAATAACCCCCCAACGGCGGAAGAGATGGCCGTGTTGAAGCCATACTTGGAGAAAATCAGGGCCAGCTTCGATGCACAGAATAGACAGAACGCAGCTGCGCAGGTCGCGGCTCCCAACCACGCTCAATTCCTGCAACAAATTGCTCGACAGCAACAGCGAACAGCACATCAAACAACGCCACAACAAATGCAACATCAACAACAGCAGCAGCAGCAACACAACCAGCAGAGACACGGGACACAAGGTTACCACCAAGGTCAGCAGCAAAACATACAACAGAGACAGCAAGCGCTTGCCTTCCAACAGGTTGTTCAGCAACCTCAGACTCGTCAGCAAGTGGCTACTCATCAACAAAGTCAACAGGTCGCCGCCTTCTCTAGCAGCCCTCGAGTCTCTGTAACCCCTCGAGTTGCTGCCACTCCTCAAGCCTCGCTACATTCGACCAGCGCGTCTGTTGTCGTTCAAAACAAGCACCGTCAGGGCTCGGCAAGTAGTCCCCCAGCAGCTGCAGCGGTCGACATCCCATCTCCATCGCCAAATCGAGAAGACTATCTGGGTAGCTCGCCGCCTCAGCTACAGTCAGCCGAACACTCGCCACCAAAGGACGCCGTAGAGGTTAGCCTCGGAGAAGGCCTCACGACCTTTCTTCGTGAATCCGCATCGCCAGAGCAAAATCTTGGTCGCAATTCTAGCTCTGCCCAAGCTGCTGCCTCCTCTCTCGCTCCGCAACCAAGCCAACAGTCCGTGAATAGCACGCCAGCGTTCGTAATGCCAGGCACGCCAGCACCAAACGTGTCGGCACAACTACAAGCATCGCTTACGCCAATCCAATCGTCTGCTGCTCCCTCACCATCCACCTCATATATCAACGGTGTGACTGGAAGCGTGAGTGGTGAGCAGTCTCATCCGTCTCCGGAGAGTACGAGCCCAACTGCGACCAGTGTGAGATCTTATGGTGAGACCAATGTCAATGGTGCTGGAAAATCTGCTACCACCGAGGGAGCTTCGAGTGATTCTCCCACAGCCACCAGCCCAGGATACGATTTCCTCGATTTTATCATTAACCCCGGTGGTGACTGGCGGCTGCTGGACAATGCTCAAGCTGGGTACGGACTGTTCGATTCAGGTCTATCCCCTACACTCCTGCCTGACGATGTAAGGGTCGACGCGGCTCCGCTTTCCAATCCACCCGTTAAGTTTCCAGGAGAGGACGGCGTTGACAGACTTCTGGAACTGAGCGGCATTCCAGTACCGCTGCTAGCAGTCACGCGCGACAGGCAGAGACAGCGAGACCCCAGCAACTTCCTCCACCCTGAGGCGATGACAGCGGGCGAGGGAAGCAACGTAGCCCAGAACCATGGCTACTCTCTGAATGAGGTTGACTGGGAGGGCCTCTCCAGATTTTACGAACAGGAGGACGCCCTACGATGGAACCGACAGTCCGAGGAGGGAGTGGAGCCCGCAGTCAATGCCGAGACAGTCTTCGCCACACAGACAGGACCATACACTTCAGAAGCTGATGTTTTCACTCATCGCATGAACCTAGAGTTTGGAGTCGGATGGGAATCATACGTTGACTGGAGTCTCTTCCCCGATCGTGAGTCAGGA
This sequence comes from Venturia oleaginea, assembly GCA_013176395.1. Taxonomy (NCBI): domain Eukaryota; kingdom Fungi; phylum Ascomycota; class Dothideomycetes; order Venturiales; family Venturiaceae; genus Venturia; species Venturia oleaginea. Next base: position 335,243 of record JABMLP010000020.1, on the reverse strand, counting down.
TCATTAGAGCCGGCCACATTGCAGGCGATTGAAGACGGAACATATTTACCAAATGTTTTTGAGCTCGGAAACGTCAATGACGTTATCCTGGGGCCAAATGCTTAATGCAGAGATGATTCTGGTGCGGACTAAATGGGGGATTATGCTTATCATGGATGTGCGTGGGACATGAGATGGCGTTGTAGGTACCCGGATCGATTTGGTCCAAAAAGGACGGCGCAGGAGACAGACTTTGAGGCGCTGTATCGACATGGCATATGGACATATCACAGATTCGGACAAGATGGATTGCTGGGATGGGAGATGTATTTGACAGTCGCCCGCATGATAGTAAAAACCGATAGTCATTTTCAATGATGGTGCACTTTTGCTTGGACGTTGACCTGGTTAGCAGAATGCAGGACTCGGGTGTCTTGAAGCTCGAGAAGCATTGCATTGACTTGATTCAATCTTTGGAAACCTGAATGCTAAACAGATGACAAAACAGTAGATAAGTAGTCAACACTGAGGATGTTTCCAAATTCAATGTAAAGAAAATTATGCTTGACCCGCGCGTTTGTCATTCACTGGCGCAGGCGACAGCAACCTCACAGGCTTTAGCACCACAACACTACCACACCCACCTCATCGCTGTTCATCGCATCATCAAGAATCAAAGCTTCTGCGATCGCTCACCAAAGAGACGAAACACACATGCATCGAGCGTCAGCGCGGCGCTAATGGCAAAGGCTTGAAAACAGTCACAACCAGGGTTAGTAAAAGTTCACAAGGCGAAATCCACGGACCCGGCAGTCGAGTCGACGAGAGAGCAAACCACCGATCGAGGGCACCTACCAACCGAGGAGACGCAAAAGACCACACGCGACATCCGAATCGGTCGCAAGGAGAGCCTATCTAACAGAGGGTTCAAGGTTTGATATCATCTATCGCACAGGATATCAGACTGACAGGTTCTGGGAACAGCAGATATCAACATGTCTGACGGTAAGAATAGACACCAATTCATACCCAAGAAGCAGCTGCTTACACTCTCACCAGCCGATTTCGATGCCGTCAAGAAGGCACAGCAAGAGCGAAATGCCTTGACTGCAGGCAAGAAAGGTTCAAAGGCCTTCGACGCAGCTAACCAGCGAACTGACACTTCAACGAAGGCGTCGCTCACCGAAACCTTCGATACCGATTTGTACGAGAAAACTTCCGTCGACAAATTTGCAGGATACAACACTTCGATTGCCGTCAATGAGGACGATGAGATGGAAGATGCGCCCGCTGGTGGGCGCAGTCTCATAGGACAGTACACGGCGACCAAGGAACAAATGAATGAGTTTGCTCATGGCATCACGGAAGAAGCTGACATTCTCATGACGCGAGAGAAACAAGCACAAATCTCTTCTCGCGAAGATAGCTACCAAAAACGACGCCATGATCGCGGTGTCCTCACACCTACTCGCGCCGACCCATTTGCGGCTAATAGTCAACCACGAGCTGAGGATGAAGGCGCTAGCTATGCAGAGGTCATGCGCCTCCGTGAGATTGAGCGTGAAGAAGAGCGTGTCATGCAAGCTATTGCAGAGAAAGAGAAGAACGGAGAGGCGGCAGTTGTGGAGCATCGGCCTACGTTGAAGAACGGAAACATAAGTGACAAGGAGAATGGAGAGTCTGGCGCTGCAGTGGATGTGGCAAGCAAAAAGCGGAAGAAGAGATGGGATGTTTCTACGACGGACAGCGCAATGCCTGATGCAGAGGACACCACTGCTGCGAACAAGACCAAGAAGTCCCGATGGGACGAAACTCCAGCACCAGGCGAGGCACCAAAACGCAATCGTTGGGACCAGGCTCCCGCTGTTGGAGCAACTCCCGTTGGCAGTGCTGGTCTATCCACCCCCATGCATCCGTCGCAAATGATCACATTCGGCAATGATCTCTCTGGACGAAATGCACCGCTTTCCGACGAGGAATTGGACGAGCTGTTCCCTGCAGCCGGCTACAAGATTTTGACGCCCCCTCCTGGTTACGAACCTCTTCGTGCTCCTAAGCACAGAGTAGCTCCAGCCGCAACTCCATCTAGCCTGTCAGGAGGCTTCATGATGCAAGAGCCTGTAAACCCTAACATGATGGGCAAGCAGCTTCCCACCGAGATCCCTGGTGTTGGTGACCTCCAATTCTTCAAGACAGAGGATATGCAATATTTTAGCAAGCTTGTGGACGGTGCGGATGAGACAGACATGAGCGTCGAAGAGCTCAAAGAGCGCAAGATCATGCGTCTTTTACTCAAAGTCAAGAACGGTACACCTCCAATGCGAAAGACGGCCCTTCGTCAACTCACTGACAGTGCTCGACAATTCGGTGCTGGTCCGCTCTTCAATCAAATTCTTCCTCTGCTCATGGAGAAAACTCTGGAAGACCAAGAGCGCCATCTCCTCGTCAAGGTTATTGACCGAGTCCTATATAAGCTTGATGACCTTGTGCGACCATTCACACACAAGATCTTGGTTGTCATCGAACCTTTGCTTATTGATCAAGATTACTATGCGCGAGTTGAGGGACGAGAAATCATCTCCAATCTGAGCAAGGCCGCTGGTCTTGCACACATGATCAGCACGATGCGACCTGATATTGACCACGTCGACGAATATGTACGAAACACCACCGCTCGAGCTTTTGCAGTCGTGGCTTCAGCTCTTGGTATACCAGCTCTGCTTCCTTTCCTTCGAGCTGTGTGCCGAAGCAAAAAATCATGGCAGGCTAGGCACACCGGTGTCAAGATTGTCCAGCAGATCCCTATTCTGATGGGATGCGCCATTCTCCCACACTTGAAAGGCTTGGTTGAGTGTATTGGCGAGAATCTTAACGATGAGCAGACCAAAGTACGCACCGTCACTTCCCTGGCCATTGCGGCATTGGCTGAAGCTGCAAACCCGTACGGTATCGAGTCCTTCGATACCATCCTCAACCCACTTTGGACAGGCGCTCGCAAGCAGCGAGGCAAAGGTCTGACTGGTTTCTTGAAGGCCGTCGGATACATCATTCCGTTGATGGATGAAGAATACGCAAATTACTACACAAGTCAAATCATGGAAATCTTACTGCGCGAATTCGCTTCACCAGACGAGGAAATGAAGAAGACTGTTTTGAAAGTCATTTCTCAATGCGCGGGCACTGATGGTGTCACTGCTGGCTATCTCAAGGACAAGGTCATGAGCGAATTCTTCAAGGCCTTTTGGGTCCGCCGAATGGCTCTGGACAAACGCAATTATCGCCAGGTTGTCGATACCACTGTAGATCTTGGACAGAAGGTCGGAGTAAGTGAGATTCTTGGTCGTCTTGTCAGCAATCTCAAGGATGAGAGTGAGCCTTACCGAAAGATGACACTGGAGACTGTCGAAAAAGTTGTTGCTGGACTCGGAGCCGCAGACATTGGCGAGCGTTTGGAGGAGAGATTGGTGGACGGTGTATTGTTCGCTTTCCAGGAACAGAGTGTCGAGGATGTAATCGTCCTCAATGGATTTGGCACCGTCGTCAACGCATTGGGATCTCGAACCAAGCCCTATCTTCCTCAAATCGTCAGTACAATCCTATGGCGTCTCAACAACAAGTCACCTACCGTACGCCAGCAAGCTGCCGATCTCATATCGCGCGTGGCTCCTGTTATCAAGGCTTGTGAGGCGGATGATATGCTTGCAAAACTGGGCAGTACGCTCTACGAGTACCTCGGTGAGGAATATCCCGAAGTTCTTGGTTCCATCCTCGGCGCACTACGATCCATCGTCACCGTCGTTGGTATCAAGCAGATGCAGCCACCCATCAAGGATCTCCTCCCTCGATTGACACCAATTCTTCGCAATCGTCACGAGAAGGTCCAGGAAAATACCATCGATCTCGTCGGCCGTATTGCAGATCGCGGTGCCGAGGATGTCAACGCCCGCGAGTGGATGCGAATCTGCTTCGAGCTCCTTGACATGCTCAAGGCCCACAAGAAGGGCATCCGTCGTGCAGCCAATAACACTTTTGGTTTCATTGCCAAAGCCATCGGTCCTCAAGATGTTCTCGCCACCTTGCTGAACAATTTGCGCGTCCAAGAACGCCAATCTCGTGTCTGTACCGCCGTGGCCATCGGAATCGTCGCCGAGACTTGTGCTCCTTTCACTGTTCTTCCAGCGCTCATGAATGAATACCGGGTACCTGAGCTTAATGTTCAAAATGGTGTACTGAAGTCACTGAGCTTCTTGTTCGAGTATATTGGCGAGATGGCGAAGGACTACGTCTATGCTGTCACGCCATTGCTTGAGGACGCCCTAATTGACCGTGACCAGGTCCATCGACAAACTGCTGCCTCGGTTGTCAAGCACATCGCTCTCGGGGTTGTCGGTCTCGGATGCGAGGATGCCATGATACATCTTCTCAACCTCCTAACGCCGAACTTGTTCGAGACCTCTCCTCATGTCATCGACCGTATCATTGAAGCCATCGACGCCATCCGCATGGCTGTCGGTACTGGTCCTGTCATGAACTATGTGTTCAGCGGCTTGTTTCATCCTGCTCGCAAGGTTCGCACACCGTACTGGCGTTTGTACAACGATGCATATGTCCAGAGTGCCGATGCGATGGTACCATACTACCCCAACTTGATGGACTTGGAGGAGAAGCCATTAGTCCGTGACGACTTGTACATTGTGATTTGAAGAAGACGAACAGCTTTCCTTTAGGGCCGGATGGGATTGGGCGGCATGCATGATGGGCGTTCTGCGTTTTTACATTGCTCGATAGGATGCAATTGGACTAGGGGAATCGAACAGCAAACAGCAAATGAAAGAGTGATCTATTCCTGGAGAGGAATCTTGCACGGTCGCTGGGAATGTATGATAGCTTTAGTTCGAAATGGTGAATTAATCATGATTACACTGGGATTTGTGTGGTCGAGAAGGGAAGAGTCGGCTATACTACATTCGTTCGTATCACGTTTGTTTTGTTGTTGAGTATGGACTGGATTTGCTCCGGTTTTTGAGCCGTTGATATTCGTCGTGGGCGCGCTTTATAAACCTACAACATAGCTACGATGGGAGCATCTGTATTGAGACTAATCATTTTCGATTGAGCTGTTATCAGTACTCCTGCTGTAAGCCGGTAATCATCATTCTAGATAGGACTTGGGATGGATGGTATAACCTTCCCAGTAGTGTTTCTAAGGTAGGAATGCCCGACACGACTCACAATATCTATTATCTTGGATAGGAGGGCGAAGTAAATTCGCTATAGTAACAGCATGAGTGGAAATCCGAAAGGTCCTATCTATGGGGATAAATATGGTAGGAAGCTCGTTATCACCAAAGTTCTTGAACATTCTTTGTCTCTGCTTTATCTAAGCCTCTTCACCTGCATGTATCTGGCTTTTCAGTACTCCTTCCCTACATCTTTTTCAATCGTACCTCGCTTTCTTTGAAGGTGCGTTTGATGCATCGCGCATTGACATCAGTTCTCCAATAGATATTCGGCCTTCAGACACCACGATGTGTCCTTCAAACTGTTTATGAAGGCGATCATGAAATTGTAGAATTGAAGTTTGGAACACTTCTAGCAAGGTTTCGCCAAAATTCATCTGTGCCGAACTCAAGTTGCAAACAGTAATTCCAATTGAGCAGGGCTTTGAAGGGAAGTGAACGAACAAAACAAACATGATAATTCTACACCATCTGTCACATGACTATAATAGAATTGAGAGTTGAAGAAGTCGTATTAAGCTCATATATTAATATTGTGCCCAAGAAAGCCTTAATACATGGTTACCTTGCCCCAAATTACTCACAATATCAAATCACCTAAACAGTACATGAATCGTGCATGCCATATGTGCCAGCCTCATCCCAGCAACATCTACTTGCCACCAAACCAACTTCCAATCCAGCTCTTCGACTCGGCAGCTCCTTTTGAAACGTTTTTGTCGAACTTATCAATGCCAGCTGTGAGGTTCTTGCCGGTCTCTTCCTTTATTTCTCCAAGTCTCTTCTCTGCCGAAGTGGCATAGGATTGAATGGATTGGTCTGCGCGGATGGTTGCATCTTTGGCTTGTTGGAACTAGTTGTTGTTAGAAAAGATGTACCCCGCTTGGGGTGGCTAAGTTCTGATACATACAGCGCTGTCGATGCTCTTTCCAGCGTGTTCGCCGCTGAGCTTCAACTGTGTCTTTGTTTCCTTCTCCTTCCCTGGCAGCTCTGACCTCACTTTGGAGGAGAGTCTTGCGGCATCATCTGGTGCTAGATTAGCATCATTGCACTGGTTCGATACAGTGAAAGACTCTCCAAGATGGCGCGTTGACAAGGTGATTCGACAGGAGTGGGGAATGGACGTACTTTCAAATTGCTTCTCGGCTACCGTTGGAGATCCACCAGATTGGTACAGGTAGTAGCCAGCGCCAGCAGCAGCGACACCACCAGCGAGTTTGAGAGCGCGGGACATGATGTTGATGGAGAGAAGAGGTTTGTATGGTATCTATGGTAATATGGTAATTTGGTAATATGGTAATATGGTAATATGGTAATATGTTATGGTATGTTATGGTGTATGATGAGAAGAAGAGAGTACTCAGCGATGAATTGCAATCATCAGATACGCCCGATGACGTACGAGGACTGGACCTGCACCTGAATCTGGACTCTGGAGCACCATGGCCAGACCAGCCTCTCAACTAGAAGTCCCAACTCCACTACTGCGACTTCCTCACTCTTTTGGTTCCGTTGATGTAAACATAGTAATGTCCATTGTAAACAATTGTAATACTTGTAATACTTCTCTTCTTCGCAATAATATCTAATAACGCCGCGTCTTATAACTACTAACACCTCCGCACGCCCTGACTGGTCCTCCATCCCCTGCAAATCTCTCCAGATCCATCCACCGACTTGGCTTAAAGAATGTCGGCGGAATCCTCACATTCTCAAACAGATGCTACAAGACCTACCATATCCTCCACTCCCACTGCCACTGCTGTCCCCATCACCCTCGTCGACCACACGAAAACTCCTAGCGAAGAAGATGGCATTGCACCAGCCGACACCCTATCCGACCAACCCTCACAGCTCAACAAGAGTTTTACCGGCACCATTTCGCGCAACCTAACACATGGCTCTCTGAAACCTGGACAGAGGCATAGATATCAAAGATCCCGATGGCAAGAAGGAAGGGTCAGCAGAAGCAGCAACTTTTCGTCGGAAGAGAATCCAGCCAGCGTCCTTAATGACGGCCAAAACTCAACCACAGCACCTCCACCGCCCACAGGGGATGAGGATACATGGGGCCAAGGCCGAATGAAGCGGAATATCAGCAAGCATATGAAAGGCTTTGCTCGAAGACCTGGCAACAAGACGAAGCATGTGAACGACGAAAATTCACAAATTGACATCCTGTATGAGAATCAACGTGGTCTTTTCCTCTTTGGCATACCCAAGTTCTCCTCCAACTCTCTTCTCCAATTTGATCCATCGTCCTGGGTCGAATCGGATTTCAAACCTAGCGCCGTCGACATTACAAATGCTCAAGTGCCAGATCCAAGCTGGGAATGGGCATGGCGAACCTGGTATGTGGACATGTCTCGCGATGTGGACGAAGAAGGATGGGAATACAGCTTTTGGTTTGGCAACAGCTGTGCGTGGCATGGCACAAATCCTTGGTTTCACTCTTTCGTAAGACGACGAAGATGGTTGAGGGAGAGAGTCAGGAGGCACACACATCACAGGAAAGACACGCTCGCTGAAGGCCATGCCTTGAACTCAGACTACTTTACTATCCACTCTCAACCACGCCCCAGAAGCAGCAATGGAAGTGACGACGAAAGCAGTGTCAGGGCTACTCAGTTGCGCAGTCCGAATAAGGTTGATGGCGCGCAAAGTCCCGAACGTGCCGACGAGGGTGACGACGACCAACATGACGGCGAGGTGCGGGATATACCTACTCTGTTGCGGGGCCTGAAGAGGGCCTCTATTGATCGCGAAAAGATTGTCTTGATCGAACAATTCCTGGAGCAAGCCGGAGATGAACTTTACTACCTGAGCGAGAACGTGAGTTTCATGCTTTGCTACCATTACCGTTCCCACTGCCGTTTTCTTGAGCTGCCCTAACTACTTTCGTCGTCCGTTCACCTTCCGCTCGTCAAAACAGTACTGACGCGCATATTACAGATGTCAGACATCATGTCTCTCCTCGTGTTTCAAGGTTCTCGACAGCAACTTTTATCAATCTTAATGAACAAAATTACTTCTGCCAAGGCGCATCGTGACGAGCATAAATTGCGATCTCAACCGGAAGATGAAGCCGAGAGCCGTTATATTGACAACATGCTGAATGCTTTCGAAGCTGCAGATGATCACTGTAAACGGCTGGAATACTGGAGCGACCTGAGAGAAATGTCGCGAAAAGGCCAAATCTCAGGAGATGCAGCGCGAATATGGGGTCACGCGTGGCAAAGTGCTGGAAGCGTTGGCCGGGGAAGTCGTGCCCTCGAAGGCCAGTCGGGAAAATCTGAAAATGACAAGGGCAAACGGAAAGCTCGCCTGGAAAGTGATGTGTTTCACACCGCAGAGGAAAATATTCCAGAGGAGCTAGCGGAGGAAGAGAAAGATGATCGACAGATGGAAGTTGCCAAGAAGCAAGCAGAGTCGAGACAGCTTACCGAAGTAGGGGAAATGGGTGTGAGAGGAGACGGAAAAGGGAGAGATCCTGCGAAACTTATTGCATACACCGACGACGAAGAGAGTGGTCGTAGCGGGCACGAGGGCCATCGCCACGAGCCTTGATAGACTGGGAAAGGGTACCGCGACAGTCTATCAACATCATCCTCTTCGAAAACTTGCCCAGCTCAAAACACACCTATTCTCTTTTACGGAAGCCGGACGACCTTGGAGTTCTCGAAAGAGTGGACGGCATTGGCCGAATTCGATGGAGACATTCATGAGGCCTGTTGCCAAATTCTTTCGTGGCCGAGTCGTTCTCGATTCAAGACGGAGCTGGAAAACTTCAATCGTTGTTTCAAGAAACCCCATTTTGTACAAGTCTTTGCTGATATGTCACCTGAGGATTCCGGCAGACGCTGAGCCTTCATCAAAATGGTGGAGAATTGCTCTTTTTCTGTACCTCCTAGCCAAGGAAAAAGAATCAATTGCCTGTCCTAACGCATTTCGGTTCCATTTTCTATCAAGGCGCATGAATCAAAAAGTTGATGATCCTCCACGGAACATTACTCACAGACCTAGCCCTAAGACCCTGAAACCAGATTACAGGGCCAACTTTACTAAGGTTACTTGACTATTACTGTGGTAGCTGGGGAGATGAACGTTAGTTGCCACCCAATATGCAGCAATCCTTGAAGCTTGATATAGCCGTAGATCTCACATTTTTAGCGTTTCGTACAGTCACACAAGCAGAATTTGATTCGCTCTCTAAATACACTATCCTCACCACTTTGTATGCATCCCTCTTGCATTGATGACGTCTTGGCAGCGCTGAGGCATTGTACAAAGGGTGTCCCATAGAAATTCTGGTGTAATGCCTCGTTCCAGGCCTGCTGCACAATACGCCTTAATCGTGGATAAGGAAACTGCTTATTCTCGTAATTATCCTCAATCCACTGCTTCATCTTATTCCAAACTGTCTCAATCGGGTTCAAATCTGGAGAATATGGCGGCCAAAAGATAAGCCGAACCCCAATTTGTACAAGAGCCTCTTGAGTAATAGAACCGCTATGCTCTGGAGCATTATCCTGCATTAAATAGAGGTGTGGATGTTGTTGTAGGAAGCGGTATACTTTAGGGACAATCCTCTCCGTATAGGACTCCTATTACAAGGTTAGAAAGAGTAGGAATTTACAAGATTCTTAACCTACCATGCCAGTTGAACCCCAATCCTTTTCCCAGAAGATTCCTGGTCCTTTTATCGCCCCAAAGAAGCAACCCCAGAGCATCCACCCTTTCCTCTTGCGTATCTTTTGAAGTACACAGTCAGGATGAAACTCCTCTCCAGCTTTTCGAGTAACCCATTGTCTCCTATGCCTTCCACCGGTAACCCAAGTCTCATCAGTCCATAAGATCATACACCAATCCTGTATTGTCCAGTGTAGGTGCTCCTCCGCCCATTGTAGCCGTAGCCGTGCATTATTTTCGGTAATTGGTGGTTTAGCTCTTGCAATATATCGCTTATAACCTCTTCTCTGTAGTGCTGCATGTCCAACATCACCAGATACAGGTAATTCAAGGATACTAGCAATGCTTTGATAGGAGAGAAGGCGGTGGCTCTTGGAATGTACCACAAATAGCTCAATTTCATCAACCTCCTCTTCAGAAAGCAGCCTCTTACCGCCACAATGTCACTTTTTTTGTGGGGTATGATGGCCGTGTTCAATAGCCCATTAAATTTGACGTATAGTGACTTCTTTGCTTCTCTTCTCCTTAAAAAAGTCCTGGATTTGCTTGTATATGAAGCCTGCAAGGTGGAGGGTAATGACTTGGTTTCGCTCGTCTCGTGTAAGCTTCTGATGCCGCATTGTGACTCCAAAAACCTGTGTGTACAGCCAGAAAATGGCTTCAAAGATAGCGGTAAAGGAGGCTTCAAAGTAGTGACGTGGAGGAGGTATTGATAACTTAGTTACACTAAGAATACGCTGATATAAGCATGATGGCAGCTTCGTTTAGATTAATGCATTGCCACTGCATTGGCCACTACCAGGGTCACAATTAACGTTTATCTCCCCAGCTACCACAGTAGCTGCCAGTTTCTGGCCAATGCGTTAATCCCTGGTGCTGTAATTAATCTATTTGAAGCTGTAGATCTCTCCGTATATACAGAGCTACTTACCCCCCGCTCTCTCTCTCTCTAATGGATGATAGCCAATCAGATTCTGCTTATAAATGAAATAAAACACAAAGATCTGAGTGAAATACCGATATATTGAGCACTCAGATCACCGCATTTAGCGTGGGACTAACGGCTGACAGTCAAGTAACCATTGTACTCTATTTGCAGCCCACAGACAAGTCTCCACATGTTATCCTGTCAGAACTCAGACGAATATCTCTCCTCACGCACAGGCTGGATGGTAGAACATGATTTCGAATAGTATGGTGTCGCACTATACTAATTGTTGTCTATGTCACCACCTCTCAGCTGCAAAAGACACCGTCGAGAAAAGAAGAACAGGGAAGAGTCCCAACCTCAAGAAGTCGACAACCAAGCAACGAAGTTCCAAACTGCCTTCGCATTTATCCTCATCCTCCGAGAGCCTCAGCCAAGACGAGCTTGTGAAACTGATTTCCAAGATAGTCCTAGATGTCAAGAAACAGCGACCCAAGAAAACAGCAAGAGCTTACGCTGCTCAGTCAGAACCTGAGACTGGAGACGAGGAAACAGAGGAGGTCTCCTCCGAGGATGAGATCCACGATGAAGTTGCCCATACCAGCGTCGAAGCGATGGGTAAGCTCCTACCCCAGCAATGGTTGCTCGATTCCTGCGCCTCATCTCATATGACTGACCAACAATCTCTCTTCAGGGGTAGACTCAAGCCATTATCTATGAAGAGACTGATTAAGGTTGGAGGCGGAATCCTTTCTGCGAGTTATGAAGGAGATGCAGTCATGGAGGATAGGAGAGGCAATAAGGTAGTTCTTGGAAAGGTTTTGCTTGTACCTGGACTCGGAGTCAATCTTGTATCATGGAATAAACTCTCGACTCAATTTGATATTCGGCCACCAGACTTCAATGTTCTCTCAAGCACCAATGGCGAACCTGTTCTTCAAACTATCGTTAGAAGAGGAGTCCCTATCGTTACAAACATCAAGAACTTGCAGGAAAAGGGAAAGAGGAAAGGGAGAAAAGTCCATGAGCTTGAATGGGCTTTCCCTTCTGCAGAAGGCGAACCTATTCTCCTTGACGAAAGTGAGGAGCTGTCCCCATCTCTCACTAGGAAGAAGGCTCAGTGGGAGCTATGGCATAGAAGGTTTGCCCATTACGGGGCCCAGTCCCTAAGATACGTCCACAAGGTTACTACCTTAGACCAGCCAATTCCTACCTTTGAGTCAAGAGACTGTCCATGCAAGATCTGTCTTACTACCAAAATGAAAAGAAGCTATGGTAGGGTGACGGAACCGAAGCAAGAAATTATGGAACTTATCTCAGTCGATATCTGTGGACCATTGCCTGTGTCAAGAAAGGGATTCAAGTGGTTCCTACAGATCGTCGAAAATGCTTCCCGAAAGAAATGGACAAGGCCAATGAGAGAGAAGTCGGATGCACCTCAAGAACTCAGACAATGGAAAGTGTCAGCCGAGACTGAAACTAGGAAGAAGCTGAAAGCTGTGAGGATCGACAATGCGGGAGAACTTGTCAAGCTGGCGAGAGATTGGGAGAAAGAAGAGGGTATTCACCCTGAGTTCACAGATGCATATAGTTCCAACCAGAATGGGGTTGCGGAAAGGAATATCCAGACCTCAGAGAACAATGTCCGGGCTATGTGCGAGGATTCCGGAATGCCTATTGAGTTCTGGCCAGAAGCAATCGAAACCCATACCTATGTCAGCAATCTTCTCGCCAACGGTCCAGAGGTTGAAGGATTCAGGCTCTCCCCAGAAGAAGCATGGTCAGGAAGGAAACCCTCAATTGATCACCTCCGAGTATGGGGATGTCAGGCTATCGTACATGTCCCGAGAGAGGAGCTTGCAGGGGCAATGCATAACTCCTCCAAGTCGAGGGCTGACAAATTCATGAATACTGGCAAGCCTGTAGTCTTCATGGGATATGTCAAAGGTACGAGAAAAATGTGGAAGTTCTGGGATCCAGATTTCAGGGATATCAAGACACACAGCTCGGTAAGGTTCCTTGAAGATCAAAGAGGAGGTGACTTGAGTTTGAACCTCGGAACGGCAGGTCAAACCAACTCAGCAAGCCTTAACAGGAATCCAAGAGGAAGACCGAGAAAACTCCCAATAATCCCAGAGACTGTTGAGACACCCAGGCCAGCTAGGGAATTGGTACCTAAATTCCCAGTCTGAGAGAATTGTTAGGAAATCCACGCCAGAGGAAATTGCATTGGCAGACTCCCAAGGGCCAGAAGTAACAAGTCGAACAGAGACATCTCACCCGGCTGAGTCTGAGACAGCAATCCCTACTCAACCTACCTCTACACCTGTGCATTCTACACCTGCATCAACTCAAGCTCAGGAACCAACAGGGCGTAAGAGACTTAGGTCAGACTCTATTACCTCGGACGAGAGACCATCGAAAAGACTCGATTACGCTATGTTCGCCCAGATCATGATGATGGCTAGTGAGCTTGCTGCAGATGGGAAAGATTTCCTAGGTGAGATCGACGAAGCTGCTTTCATTGCGTGCAAGGAGACAGTGGGAGCCAAGCACAACATCCCTATCCCCAAGACCTACAAAGAGGCGATCCAGGACAAGAAATGGGGCCACCTATGGAAGGAGGCTATTCAGAAGGAACTGGCTGCACTGGAGAGCAACCACACATGGAGCCAGGTTGTCCCCCCCAAGGAAGCCAATCTTGTGACATCCAAATGGGTATTCGACGTGAAGTACCTCATCAGTGGAGCAATCGATAAGTTCAAGGCAAGGCTTGTGGCCAGAGGATTCTCACAGAAACTAGGTGTAGACTTCACGGACACCTTTGCACCTACTGTTAGGCATGATACCCTGAGATGCTTTATGGCTACTGTTGCCAAGAAGAATCTCCACATGCATGTAGTTGATGTAAACAATGCATTCACCGAATCATTCCTGAAAGAGGACATCTTCATGATCCCTCCCCCAGGAGTAGACATTCCACCAGGCAAAGTCTTCAAGATGCTGAAGAGCTTGTATGGTCTGAAACAAGCAGCAAGAGACTGGAACCAACTCTGTGTAGAGAAATTGAAGAAGCTGGGCTTTGCCCAATCAGAAGTTGACCCCTGTCTTTTGGTTCACAAGGAGAGAGACATCATGATTCTTACATGGGTAGACGACATACCTATTGCATCCTCAAATCTCGACAATATCAAATGGTTCAAGCAAGAATTTGGGAAGATCTTCCAGATCAAGGACCTAGGAGAACCAGACAAGATTGTTGGCATGAGGATCGCCAGAGATAGAACGAAGGGAACCCTGAAGCTTGACCAAGGACACTACATCAGGGAGGCCCTCGCAAAGTTTGGAATGTTGGCGGAAAAAGGGAAGCCAACACTGTCACCCATGGATTCCTATGATGATCTGAGGAAATCAGGACCAACAGATCCTCGCGCAGATAGTGGGAGCTACCAGGAGCAGACGGGAACATGGATGTGGCCAATGGTGATGTGCAGGCCAGATATAGCTTTTGCTATTGGAAGACTCAGCTCCTATGCATCTGACCCAACGGTATTCCATGAGAAGGCAATCAAGAAAGTAGCTAGGTACCTCAGGTCATTTCCAGATCTTGGACTGGAATACAGCATTGGAGGACATACTGGGCTTGTGGGATACTCAGATGCACATTACGCTATGGACAAGGCAGACAGGGTCTCCATCCTAGGATGGGTGTTCTTTCTTGCTGGAGCACCAGTTGCCTGGATGAGCAAGAAGATGAAGTCAGTAGCAACCTCTACGATGGAAGCTGAATACATGGCAATGAGCAGCGGTGGTAAACAAGCTCAATTCCTTTCATCGCTCTTGAGGGAAATGGGACATCCGGACATGGTAGGCAAGAACGCTTTTGAGCCTCTCATGGTTCTGAAGGGAGACAACCAAGCTTGTCTCAGCCTGGTTAAGGACTCCCATGCTCATGAGAGATCTAAACACATTGACATCGCATACAACAATGTCAGAAGAATGAGGGAAAGGAACCAATTGATCGTGGAGTTCTGTCCTACTGCAGACATGGTTGCAGATGGGTTGACTAAGCCAAAGAATGGTCAACAGTTCCAGAACTTCTTACATCAACTGGGAATGGTATAGCTAAGGTCTAGGCATGAGTGGGAGTGTTGAACAGTGGCATGCCAGTCCTTGATACCTCAGGCATAGTGCACGTGATAGATGCCAAGGAATGCATTGACATGCATATATAGGCATGCAGATGCAACGGTGTACTTAACCTCTGCAGTCAATACAGTCAAGTCACAGGGTGACACTCGTTCTGTTCATCGGCTCCTATCGTTAAGTTCGTGTTGAATCTACTTCCGAATAACTCTGTTTTGCTCGTTCAGCGTAATACATTCATCGATAGATTGTCTCATAGAATGCCTCCGTAAAAGGAATGGTGTAGTCGACAGGCCCTGGACCTTATCTGCAGTATCGCAATACATGGCGCGAAAAACCCTCTTCCCTAGAGGAACTATCGTGAGTGCTCTTACTGGGCCACACGATAGAACCCAGCCCTGCTTGGCCCTAGCGTCCAATTTACTGCTATAGTAGCTGTAGAAATTAGACGCATTGCGCTTAGTAGGGCCAGATACCTTAATATAAACGGTCGGTTTAATACAAAAATAAGGCTGTAGATACCTATTATATAGTAATATTATGTTACAGATCACCTCAAGGCTGAAGAGCAGGAAGGCAGGACTCGCAAAGAATGGTTGGATGATGTAAGAGTTCAACCCTCAAAGGTGTTTCGCAAGTGAGGGAAGACAGCTTATATTTCAAGTATCTAAGTACAGAGAAGAAAGTGTAAGTGTAGGAAGGACGACTAGTATATATGTCCTCCGTATAAGAAAAAAGGACATGCTGTCCAGAGAAGTATGGAAAGGAATAGAAATACATGTGAAACAATCCTCAAACAATCCCTGCTAGGCGCACGTGAAAGACTACCAGGAAACTACCAGGTAGTGCTAAGAATCCATCCAGGATAAGTTGAGAAAGGATCTATCCTTTGACAGATGATAAGAAGTTATTGCTAGGACTGATAATGGAGGGGTGCGACGGGGTCAGTCCTAAAGGAGAATAGTACGTGCAGGAATCACGTGATACTCACACAGTTCCCACAGGTCTTGGCAAGGCTTACAGGTGTGGGAAGTGTGGGAAAAGCCAAGAGGTGTGGGAATACATCTTGGCACCCAGAACCAGAAGGGTATATAGGGAGGACGTTGGACGGACTTTCCTTCCTCTCTTCGTGGTTATCTCATGTTATGTTTCTCACATAGGAGCTTCTTCAAACTACTACAGTAACGACCTTTTACTTAGATACAATCAAGCACAAGTCATATGCATACGAAGCAAGCCCACCCCCAACCTTCATACTTATCGACAAGCATTCAGGATTGATCTGAGGATCAAATCGGTTAGACGACAATTGAATTGGGAGATACATCGGACGGCTAGGATCTAGTGAGCCTCCAAAGAACCTGAGCAAGGGAAGGTACTTAAGGTAAGTACTTCCAGACTGATATTGCCCTTACCCCAAACCCGCGGACTAGAACAGAGAACACAGGTGTCAAGAAGGTCTTGACATAATCAACTGTGTTGAGAAACGAGTTCCCCGTAATACTATAACCACTTTCATCACGATTAGAGGTGCAACAGTTAAAACAGTCCTTCACATCAGTTGTGAAGAAGGCAGTCAACATAGACGATATGTCGACCGTAGGCGGGACCAACTCGGTTCCCAGCCCAGCACAGCAAGCGGCTATGCTCATGGAGCTGAGGGAACAAATGGACCGCATGGAAGCCGAGTTAGCAGCAAAGAATACTGGACTGGCCAAACTCAAAGGAGGTAGATTCATCAAGAGAGATCCCCCTGAGAGATACGACGGAAACCGGGAAGGACTAAAGAAGTTCCTTACCCGGGCAGATTTGTTCATTGAAGCCAACAAGGAAGCGCTACCAGAACCAGGAGATCAAGTCAAGTTCGTGGCAGAACGACTGACCGGGAGAGCATTCGATTGGTTCGAACCAAAGTTACGAGATTACCTGGACTACGATGCGAAGAAGCAGGACAAGGAGACCAGGGACATTTTCGGAGACTACGAACATTTTGTGGAGAAGTTGAGAGAGATCTTTGGGAACGTAGACGAGGTGCGCGAGGCGGAACGAAAGATCCAACTCGTTACCCAACGAGGATCGGCGACACAGTATGCGTCAGAGTTTCAGCAAATATCCAGCAAGTTGGGCTGGGCCGACGGGCCACTCATCACCCACTACTACAAAGGACTGAAGCCACACATCAAGGACGACCTGATTCGAGTTGAGACCCGAAACCATTCATGCATTCATGACCCTCACGATTGAGATCGACAGCCAACACTTCGAGAGGCAGTTGGAGCGCAAGGTCGCGATGCCAACGTTCATGAACCATGCACCAAGAAAACAAGATTAACAACCACAACAGCAGCGGCGACAGCAGCAACCCAACACGAGGGTTCCTTGACAGCCACCATCGCAGCCACACTAGCAAGCAGGGAGAGCGACTAGCAGCAGATAGGATCCGACTATAAGACGACAGGTCTACAACACAATCGGTGCGACACGATACGGCAGCTGCTAGAGAACCTCATCTACTATCGTCTCCGCAAACCGTCCTGCTGCAAGCTGATGTCCAGAGCCTTGAGCCTCTCCCCAAACTGTTACGTCCCAGTTATGGCATTGGCAAGAGTAGGTGCGCGACACAGTAAGCAGTAAGGACGCATAGAAGGAGCTTATTGGCGGCAAATCCCCTCCTTACAAGCCAGCAGACGTAGCCTTGAGCCTCTCCCCAGACTGTTGCGTCCCAGTTATGGCATTGGCAAGAGTAGGAGCGCGATATAGCAAGCAGGGAGAGCGACTAGCAGCAGGTAGGCTCCGACTATAAGACGGCAGGTCTATAGCACGATCGGCGCCATACAATACGGCAGCTACCAGACAGCCTCGTCTACGGGCATACCCGGAGTATCACACCCAAGCAGCGAAATCACGACTACGATGGTTACTATTGTCTCCAGCATCACACAACCAAATACACTGCCGCATAGGAATCTGGTGCAAGGCAACTTTCATAAGCAGAAACATACTTCGGGAACCCATTGGCCTTGAGGGATAAGGCGAAACAGATAGACAAAGCTGAGCATTAGAGAGAGACTGTAGGTAGAAGGATAGCGAAACACGAGGCATTGCCTCTTGAGTCTACATAGTACAGATATACTAGCAGAGTAACCAGTATCTACAAGAGCCAGCGGGCATTTGGAGATACTGGTTAAGGGAAAAGAGGGAAGACCGAGGGGACAGCTGGCCTTGTTTCAGTGAACGGGGCGAAGTGGGGCGCGGTGGATTATATAATCTATCACGTGTCGGGTGTCTGATGAAGTCCTCCTAACCGGACATAGCTGCGTGATTAAGCGGCTGCAACCGAGTAGGATAAAATCAATCAATCAATCATATACGAGGGTCTCCCAGCTTCGAGTAGGAGTTTGTACGTTGAATAAACTGGGATCTTGCCAATCTGTGGTCGCTCTTGCAACCACTAATCAGTGTTGATAAAGCTTTGTACACGTGTAAAATGATGATGAATGAAAACGTCTGTATTGATTGATGATGTTCTATGTACGGGTTCTCAAGTCTCAGAGACTTCAGCCCTCTGTGTGCCAAGGAATCCACAAGATGGACGACATCCGGGACACAGGCACGATAAGCTGTCTAATTAATCAAAACAAATTCAAAGTCACGACTACATTATTGCCGCTCCTCCCTGGAGTAGATACGACCGAGACGAGCAGGAGTTCAAATGAGCTGGGAGTCTTAAGTACATAGCATCGCTTCGCTCATTTATCTGCCTCTTCACCCAGGTCTTTCGCAAGATTGAGGAACCACATCACTGTCACTCATTCTTGTCCTTTTAGTATTTCATCAAAGTTTGTTCCCAAAATGAAGACATCAACTCTAGCATTGTCTCTTCTCATCGCTCCCTTCTCTGATGCCATTCCGGTTATCAAACTTCGACAGTCTCTCCCAGCATGGCTTTCGGACATACTGCCCTCGAGGAGTTCAGTCATGAAATATGCCGGAGCGATGATTCCAGCTCTGGAGGGTAAAGTCACGTCGGCAGAGCCGCAATTTAGAAAGACGGCCAAGCGAGATATCATTCGCTACGGCCCTTTCACATTACCACCTAACTCGGTCTGTCTCTTCTTCCATCGAACAGGTCTCGCCCCAAAGACTGACGATTGATCAGGGCACCGACATGCCAGGAGAAGGCGGACATGCACATGGGAAAACCAAGGGAGATGATATGCCGGGTATGGCTCACGGCGGCACCGATAAACCTGCTGCCCCAAAAAGTGCAATGAACCAGATGATTGATTTCCTTAAAAACCAACGTATGGACCCAAATGGCATCGGATTTGTCAAGAGGCTTAGTACGGGATTTTGCAAGGACTGTACTATTCTTACTGGGAAGATCGATGTTGTTTTTTCAAACGGTACCAAGGCTGGGATAAGCAACGGGGTTTTTTTGCACCATGCTATTACTGTGCGTTGGGACCCTCCCTTGGCAATGGTGATGGTTGGACGAGTGCTGATCATGCTTGTTGTAGGTGGACCTGACAAAGCCTGTTCCCACTTTTGTCAAAGGACGTGGAGATTTTGTAAGCAGTGTTTCGCCCTTTATCGGGGGTGCCGTGGACGGATTTACACAGTATTATACTACATATGATGGGACTTATGACTCTGGATTTTATTTGGGGGATGATACGATGGTCATGCAGGTGAGCGATACTTCTGCAGAGACACAGAAGGGGCAGTCTTACTAACGCTACGATAACCAGGCAGAGATGGTAAATTACAAAAAGGAGCCACAAGAAGTATACGTACAAATGGATGTCGAATATATGCCCGGCAAAGTCGGAAACGACGCCTTGCAATTCACCCTCGCCGCAACAGGTAAATCCTACCGCTCTCCCAAATGAAAGACACCCACCCCTAACCACCAAAACCACAGAATGCTCATTTAGCCAATCCTTCCAACCCCACAAAAACACCTCCGGCGAAATAAAATCAGCAGCCTACCCCATAACCTCCGACGGCGACTTCATCGCCGTCCGCGGCCACATGCACGACGGCGGCACCTACATCTCCATGAGCATCAACGGCAATCTCGTCTGCCAATCCAACGCCACCTACGGCGGTGCCGGTTCTTCCACCGTCGTCAATGGCAAGGAGTGGGAGACTATTACGAAGATGAGTACGTGTCCTGGACCCATTGCCGTTAAGAAGGGGGATAATGTTGTTATTGCTGCTGGGTATGATACTGAGAAACATCCGCTGAGGGAGAGTAATGGGGAGGAGCAGGCGAATATGGGGATTATGACTTTTGTTTATGTGGGGAAGCCGTAGGGGAGGGGTGGTTTTGAAGTGGGATTGAGATTGGGGGGGGGGGGGGGGGGCAACTTTACCATGTCAGTGGGCGTTTCGTGGTGGTACAATGAGGCGTAGGGAAGCAGAGTGACCCAGCAAGCAAGGGTACAGTGAGGTAGCCCACTGAGTGAGTGTAGTACAATCAGTTTTTTCTATTATTCCTCTTCTCAAGTTGAATAAACATCGCCTGACTCCAGGTGATCTTCTTTTCCCAAACTACCAGAAATTCGTGAAGTATCTGTTATGAAAGTCACCACTAAGTAGCTTATTCATCATATATATGTATATATAGCGGGGCTTTCAGTAAGTGATCAAGCTTATTACACCCGATCTTTACTAGAACCACTACAAGTAGTAGTTTAGTATATAGCCAGTGACTAGTATAACTAGTTCACTACTAGAAGCAAGGTTCTGTCACCGCTTCTACCTCCTCATTTCACCTCATTTCACCTCCTCATTTCACCTCCTCATTTCACCTCCTCATTTCACCTCCTCATTTCACCTCCTCATTTCACCCACCCGCCCCCGACGACCACTACCGAGCGCTATATAACGCTGTCTGCCCAGCAGATTGAAGAAGCATAACATTTCGCCCTCTTCCGACAAACCAACCCACGTGATATCGCCAACGCCCATGACCGAACCCCACTACAGTATCGATCTTCATCTGGTCGTTCCCATTTAGACTAAGTGTTTGCCCAAAAGGAAATGATTTCCCTTGCCTGGGATATCTGCTTCTGATAACGCTTCTTGAATCGCCTAGCCCCTGCATTGTATACGTGACGCTGTAATGTCTTTGCGGAAGGCTTGCCGGGGCAGGAATTGGCTTGTTCCTGCCAGCCTTTTTCGTGTATAGGGTCATCTTGGTTCGTAAGGCGGGTAAGATTTGAAGCAGATACTTTGGTAGGCCGCCCTATGATGCAACTGCTCTTTCTCTGTGATCTGAATGCTGCATCACCAATAAGTTCTCGTAGTTTAAGCCAACTACGTGCGGTAGAAGTTGGTATATTGATTTCAGGGAGGTATGCGATTGTACCGACGCCGTCGGCCTCATTCTTGCAATCCCAGGCCTGAAGAAATCGCGTTCTCTTCGTGGTGTCATATTCTCGCCTTGCAGTCTTTCTTTTGGGTGTTCTAGGCGCCATGGTGGTGGTAAATTGAGCGATAATTTGGTGTATACGTGGAAATTGAGATGGGATGGTGGGTCCGAGCGCCCTGCGCAGTCAGATTTGAGGAACCCTGTGCTACTGTGCTAATCCATTCAGGCATAAGTATCCGTATTTGATCATGTGCTTATTCACGACGTTGCATCAAAGTCCAATTCCCAGGGCTTTCATCGGCAGAGATGGATTGATGGTCTGTCGGTGAATTCATCAATGCAGTGATGGGAAGATCAATCATTGGCCTCGTCTCGGACGGCATCGCGGAAAAATCCAGGGGCGACATGGATAAGGATATTTTACGTTTCATCTAAACAACTCGGAATAACTGACCGAAAATCCTTGGTATCCCACAGCCAACGCGTACATATAGACAAGTAGAATTGCAGAACTCACTCCTTAGCCACCTGCCACATTCGAAATCCGCAAACACACCAATCAGCAAACCCAAGGCAACAATCCACAATGAAGCTCCTCCTCCTCACATCCCTTGCCTTCGCAACCGCTCTACCCACAGAGCCCACAGAGCCAAACAAATCAGGCAAAGCCGTGAAAAAGAAGTTTGAGGTTCGTAACCACCCTAGCATACAATCCTCAAGTCCTATGCGCCGTCTCGACTTCTCCTAACCTACCACCAGACCTGTGGTTACCCCTGGGAACCCGCAACCACTTACTCAGCATGCGAAGAAGGGTTTACATGTCTACCGGCTCCATGTAGGGCAGATAGGATGGGTAGCGCGCCGGATCGATATGAGTGTACGACACAGGCGACAATCGCGGCGACGATGTGTTTGATGAAAAATTGATGGTTGACGAGGACATCTCAAATGGGGTTGAATACTTGGCTCTCTAGTCGCGATCGTAGCTCGCATCTTACAGAGTTACCTACCCACCCGATCATCCAAATTTCACTCAATGCTATCATCCTCATCAGCTCCAACCTTGAAACTGTCCTCGCCTCCACTCTTCCTCGAGGTCCAGAACTCGACATTCTCACACCCAACAGGAACGCGACACTTCCGTAACTCGTTAGGTAGAGTACGCCAAATCGTTTCCAAAACCTCTTTCCCAACCTGCTCGATCGAATCCATCGCCCAGATAACATCTAAATGCTCGTAACCCTCAATAATCTTCGAATGCACAATCTCCACGTGCGGTTCTCTTCCTCTCTCGAACCTTCTTAGTAATCTCTTGCCATCAACCAAATCGTCACTCCCAGCAACCCACAACGCGAAAGGAGGAACCTGTTCATCATACCAGGCAAACCTTCCCCTGTCTTTTCTCTTTGTTTTCTTGCTATCCAGAGAAGCGAAGAGTTCGCCGTCCGACTCAGCTTCGAGGTCATCCTCTTCATCCTCTTCATTTTCCATCCTCACCTCCCGTTTTGTGCTGAGGATACATTTCTGACGTGCGAAGCATTCCCGTCCTAACCACCAGCGCATACTTTCAGCACTCACATACACTGGTGCGAATTGGAAACAGCGATTCCTCAAATCACGTTCCCATCTCGAGTCGGACCAATTGAAGAGGAAGGAGAAAACCCGGTATCCCATGAATCCGTAGAAATCGGCAGGAAGCAATCGATGCATGGTCATCATGAAGGGAATGAAAGCATGAATACCGAAGAAACAACGAAACATGGCCGGAGAGATGACCCTCATAAATTTGAAATACATCTTCCCAATCAAAGGGCCAGCATATGCAGCTGGAGCAAGGAGACATACGACACTGATCTTCCGACCAATCTCTGGTCTCTGTTCTTTGGCGAGGGCGACAAGGGTTTGAGTCGTTCCTTGAGAGTGTGCGATGAGTGCTAGTTTAGGAAATCCCGTTTCGGACAAGACGCGAGACATCAGGGCAGGGAGATCCATGACGCCCATTTGACGGATGTTCCAGGCCCACATCCTGGGATCGGAGGGATGTAGAAGTGAATGTCGTGGTGTAAAACCACAGCGGTTATTTCCTAGCCATACATCGAGGCCGGATTTGGCAAGATAGAAAGCTAGGCTGTTGTCGTCTGTGCAGCAGTACGCGCCTGAGGATTGAAGGAGACCGTGGATAAGGAGGACAGGATATTTTCGGTCCTTGAGCTTGGAGGGGAGAATATTGGATCCGGGAGGGAAGATCTCTGGCGACTGAGGTTGGCGAGAGAAGGAGTGGCGAGGAGTGGCGAGAGGGTTGAATATGTGCCACAATTCTAATATAAACCCATCTTCTGTTTGCACCAAGAAGGTTTCACTGTCCAAGCCTACTCGGCGTGCGTAGTAGCCAACATCGCACACGAGCTTATCTTTTCCGCCTTCTGTTGGAACGAATTGTTCACCGCCATACTTTTCACCCGCCGGACTATCGGTATCAATTTTGTTGTTCTTGATGCTTCTCCATTCCGCATTTGCTGCCTTGCGCTCCCTGCGACGTCGTTTCTCCTCGTGATACAACAACGGCCGTTCCGAAGGTCGCTGGAAGCGCAAGATGATGCCAATGCTCTTTAGCATCTTGGGTATACTCGTGAAGAAAGCTCCTAGCACGATCACCAACAGGAAACATTGTGAAAGTATGGCGGACGTAAATCGGAAGAAAAGATAATGGGCGTTTCTCATGGGCGATGAGGGCCCGTACATAGGAAGAGGTGGGAAAAGAGGGTTCGTTCTCGCTGGTGGCACATCTTTTGATAGAGGAGTATCGGTCTTTGTATGTTCCTGGTCGTTTGGGGTCTTGGGTGGCGGGATGCCATGTATAGTGCCATCTTTTGCTTCGCGAATACCAAATCTCACCGGCAATTCACCAGAGGAGTTTCCGTTTTCCAGCTCATCCTTCAGGCGATTAAGCTCCAAAGCTTCGTGTAGGGGCACGGTTGGTAGGCGTTGGCCGTCGGCGGTTACTATGACTGGATCTTGCGCGGTGACGAACTTGGCCTCCACTGCTGCTTGCTTGATGCCAGTCGCATTGCTCTCCTGGTCGGGGGTATAGTGCGTAAGCTTCTCTGCTTGGTGGGCGAAATCAATGGCAGACTGGGGTTTTGATTTCGGGACATGGTGGGTGTAAGGAATTCCATTGTTTACATGCGTCTCTACCACCTCTTCAGTGGCGCTCATTGTAGGGAAGTATTGGGGGTAGGAAGGCGTGTAGGATGAGAAAGCATGACGGAGTTAATCTGGAAGCATTGGGAGTAGGAAGGTGTGCGGCATAAGATGGGAATTCCAAGGTAGCAAATGGGATTCATACCTGGCCAGCCAGCACAGCATGCACAGAAAAGCAAGTTCGAGATGGCATCCCTGCTTCCCATCGATAGTGCACTCACTATTACGCAAGTGGCTACTATGGGCGTAGGTCTGCGGGTAGAGTGAAGGGGATGAGCCGTCTGGACTCTGGCTAGGAGTAGAAGCGTTTAGCACGTGAGAGTCGGGAAGCCTAAAAACAGGTATTAGCTACCATGTTAGGTAACGGTAATTCGCATCTCTCTGGCTAGGATAGACGTTCAGAGACCATCTTGGACTTCGGCGTATGATTCCGTTTCCGGGCATGTGGAGGTTCAGAGTACTTGGCTGTTGCAGGACGCTGATACCAGATAGCTTTACCTGGCAGTGAATGGGAAGCCTTTGTCCAACATCGCCTCTTGTTAGCCGAGGATCAAATTATGAGACGTGCATAGGTAGAGGTAGCTATCCAGTCACGAGCCGACCCGTCTCTAGCAATAAGTTGGAGTACTCCCGAAAAGTCCTGCGTAGTAATGCCAAAGGAAGGACACGCTCAGATCACATAAACGGCACCATGGAGTCCAAAGTTCACTTGATGGCACGGCGCAAGAGGCGGAGACGGAGAAGAGCAGACCGCCCGCCATTGTCGGCTCATCTGTTGCTCGACGAGCGGATGAGAGATGGAGTGGGCATTGTGTCGGACGATCTATTGCAAGACCTATTTCCACACTACAGGCTTGGTAAGACACCACCATCTTTGATATGGGGTTGGAGTGTGGCTAGCTAACAGATGGAACAGTTGATGGGGAAGACGACCAATCGAGGAATACCATACTCCACCTAGCCATAGCTCCATGGCAGCCGGCCTCTGTAGTCTCCACGCAAACAACATCCTGGACCATCCTTCCAGTACGCGCTGCCCCCAAGCCAGACACCATATCCTCCCGTCCACACTCCTCGGTCCAGTTCCCTGCGTCTTCGCTAGCACTCCAATCATTCCTCCATGATTTACAAATCATATCCCCAGGGAAAGCTTTCCCGCGAAAGGATACTCCCATTGAAATCAGGATTCTCGATGCCGTCCCTTTGGGCTTGGATACCATATTTGTGTCGCTGGAAACAGAGGAACTTAGGAAGCTAGACGAGGTGCATGCCAAATTCGGTGGGGGCTTTGGGGGAGACAGTCACAGAGGCAAGGTCCTGCCTTCAACAGGAGCTGGTAATGGGAAGAACAAGATGCAGGACCAGAAGCTACAGGAGAGTGTATGGAGAAAGGCTGTTCGAGATGCTCTCAAGGCACCACAGCTCGTCCATACAGGGGACCTGCTCCCACTGCCTCTACCAGCACATCCCGTTACGCATATGCCTGCCCCGCCTGCGAAAATCACCGCTTGTGAGCCCGTATCCCAAGGTCTTATGCTGCCAAGCACGCGAATCGTCGTTCTGCACTCGCAAAAACAAGGCAAGACATTGTCGAAGACACCACTGGCACAGATCACAAATGGAATACTGGAAGAAGACGAGGACACTTCCAACGAGATGTTCTACTCAGCTGCTGAGGAAAGAAATGCATCTTCCACTTCCTCTCCACCAGATGGTGAGACCACGGACGATCTAGCGTCGGAACTGTCAGCCACAGATCAGGATGATTTGTCAGACGACTCGGAGGATGGCTTTTCCTTAATAGGCCCTCCTCTGCCCCCGTCTACAGGAATTCTGTCATCATATCAATCTGCCACACCTCGTCCAGGTGCTTACGCTGTGCATGGAATTGCTACTCCTGGATCACAATACTCCGGATTTACAGCGAGCACAGTTCGTGGTGGGGCCGTTGGCGCGAAGTTGTTCAAATCGCAGGGCCTGCTTCAGCGACTTCCCGACGATCTGTTACATCCCAAACCTTCGTCGGACGACGATGAAGAAGCTCGTGTCTTTGTGGACACCTCAATGCTTGTTAAGATTGGCTGCTTTTCTGGCGATTGGGTGAAGCTCCAGGCGGGCGCCGAGCCATCATCTAACAGCTTTGCTCCATGGAAGTTGGGGTCCTTTGATGACGAACCTGAAGAAATTCACGAATGGCGAGCTGCAAAGATATACGGCCTTCCCGAAAGCATCACCAAGAAGCACGCCCGTGTTCCTGCCCACAACAAAGGGGTATCCAGAAAATCGAGCTTCCTTGATATGATGGGTCCACAGTCGTCTACCACCTCTATAGCATTCACGTCCCCCATCTTACTTGAAAACCTGGGTTCCCCAACACATCTCCGAATCCAGCCACTTGCGATGCAAGCTGTGGCAGTATCGGAAAAGACCAAGATTACAAGCTCTTCTTGCCCACCACTGGCTAAAGAGGTTACGCTGCAAAAGCTAGCTACGCCGCTTTCTTCAGATCGCCTGCTACAGCCCAGTTTGTTCACCGGGCTGAAACAATACTTTGAACAGCGACGGCGTCTTGTCAAGTCTGGTGATATGGTAGCGATTGCTATTGACGAGGCGCTTGGTAGATCTGTCTTCCAAGGCTCTGATGATGCCGCAAGTGACGAGATTCTCATGAAACCGAAAGACAATCCCAAGGATTTGAGAGCATCAGGGCTCCTAAAGGTTGCCTGGTTCAAAGTAGACAACGTGACGTATTCAGGAGGCGAAGATGGTGACGAGAAGTACATTTGGGGAGGTGTCGCTTGTGTCGATGCCTCCAACGCAAAAATGGTGCAGGCTGGCAACGAGCAAGGCCGAGCGCCATCGATCCAGAACAGCACTTGGCAATATTATTTGGGCGTCAAACGAGCGCCAGCTTCGACCGCCGCGAATACGACTCGTATACCTGGCACCGCCGAAGCACCGGAACCGCACGTCTCATCCATACAACGAAGACTGAGAGAGCTGATGTCTGTTGCAACCAGTCCCCAAGCTATTCACTTGGGACTGCCGCCATCAGCAATCCTTCTCACGTCCACTCAACGCGCAATTGGCAAGGCTTTCAGTGCCGAACGAGCTTGCGAGGACCTTGGCTTGCATACATTCGTTATCGATGTTTACGACATTGTCACCGAAAGCGGTGCTGGAGGTGGTGACGTTAAGACAGATGGTCTTCTCAGAGCACGAGCAGAGCGTGCAATGACTTGCGGCGCAGAGTATACGGTAATTTTAATCAAGCACATCGAGGCTCTCAATGCTGAGCGGATGACTACAGCGTTAAAGGAGATCTTGTCCGAGTCACGAGTCATTGTTGCAACCACAACTGATGTGGACAAGGTGCCAGATGGCATCCGCGGATTGTTTACACATGAGCTGGAGATGATGGCGCCAGACGAGGGAGAACGAGAAGGTATCTTGCGAGGGATCGTGCAAGACTCTGGAATCCGAGTTTCGCCTGACGTCGAAATTTCTTCTGTCGCAGTCAAGACGGCTGCGCTTGTCGCGGGTGATTTAGTAGACGTCATTGACCGAGCAATTGTTGCCAAACGAACGCGTCTGGAAAGTCTCGCAGATACCGCTACAAAGCTTAATCCCAACGGCAGAGAGGTCACAGTTCGCGACATAGAGGTGGCTGGTGGTCCTTCGGCTCTTGGTCTTACGAAAGTTGACTTCGACGCTGCTGTCGAGGCTGCTCGGAAGAACTTCGCCGACTCAATCGGTGCACCCAAGATTCCTAACGTCACATGGGACGATGTGGGTGGTCTAACACATGTCAAGGACGCAGTCATGGAAACAATTCAGCTTCCACTTGCTCGTCCGGAACTGTTTGCAAAGGGCATGAAGAAACGAAGTGGTATTCTGTTTTATGGGCCACCTGGAACGGGCAAAACGCTGCTGGCAAAGGCAATCGCGACAGAATTCTCACTAAATTTCTTCTCTGTGAAAGGACCAGAACTACTTAACATGTACATTGGAGAATCTGAAGCCAACGTCCGCCGAGTGTTTCAACGCGCCAGAGATGCCAGACCTTGCGTCGTCTTTTTCGATGAATTGGATTCCGTGGCCCCGAAACGTGGCAATCAAGGTGACAGTGGTGGAGTTATGGATCGAATTGTGTCTCAACTTCTCGCCGAGCTAGACGGTATGAGCGATGGTGAAGGTGGTGGTGTCTTCGTTATTGGTGCGACCAACAGGCCTGATCTCCTGGATCAGGCTTTACTACGTCCTGGGCGATTTGATAAGATGTTGTATCTTGGGATCAGTGATACGCACGACAAGCAACTCACAATCTTGGAAGCCTTGACCAGGAAGTAAGTACCACACCTTTGAGCTTGCAGCAGATCCCTTGCTAACGTATCTAGGTTCGCGCTCCACCCCGGACTCAGCTTACGTCGTGTTTCACAATCGCTCCCGTTCACATACACAGGTGCTGATCTTTACGCCCTTTGCTCAGATGCCATGCTCAAAGCTATCACGCGTCAAGCTCGCCTCGTCGATGCTAAAGTCGCTGCTCATAACAAAGCCTTGCCCTCCCACGCAACGCAAATGACGATAGCGCATTTCTTCGACCATTTAGCTACTGACGAAGACACCATCGTCATGGTCGTGGAGGAAGATTTCGAGATGGCCAGAAGAGAACTCGTTCCCTCCGTCTCTGCGGAAGAGCTAGGTCATTATGAAAGAGTTCGCAAGGCGTTCGAAGGCGAGGACAAGAAGAAGATTGAGGAGGCAAAGAAGAACAAAGCTGCACCTGCTGCTACTGGTAACGGAAAAGGGGCTGTGGGACCTCCTGGCATCATAGTAGGGAGGAAACCAAGTTCTTCAAATACTGTTGTCGGAAAGAGAGTGCCCAAGTTTGCGGATGAAGCGACTGATGGAGAGATAGGTGATGCGGAACAGGAGGATGAGGATGATGATCCTTATACGATTCGGACGGGTGCCAATATTACCAGTAATGGCGGAGGCCAGTCTAAGTGGAAGTCATGCCGTATCCAAGGGGAAGGGTAAAGGCAAAAGCGTGATAGCTGGGTTTGGAGATGGCGGCGATGATGAAAATCTGTATGGTTAGGATTTGACTTTTGGATTAGCGTCTTTTGGTGGAGCATTGAAAGCATTCGGAAGCGTGTATGTATAGTATTGGGTCGAGCCAAAAGCACACTTAGCAGGGATGGTGAAAAGTCAGTCCCAGTCCGATAGGGTAGATAAAGGCTGGAGAATGGGGGATGGAATCTGGTGACGATATCTCCGTTTTGTGACTGGAATATCTTTAGACAATCCACAGGGCATTTGGTGGGAAGGATTTCAAAGAAAACCTCTTGGTAGTCGGTACAGATGAATGAAAGGCTGCACGTGGCGGCACGGAACAACCCGTGTCACAAAACAAAGGAAACATCAAGCTCTCTTCCATCACCAACAACCTTCCTTCTTTCACCAGGAAATTGGCATCGCACCTCCGCACTGCCTTGGCCTTTGCCCCTTGTTCTCCTAGCCTACTCCGTCCGTCTCGCCTATCAAAAGAGCTGAACATGGTCGCAAAGGGTGGAGATGCTCGGTGTCCCTTGCAGCGAGCTGGAAGGCATTATTTTGTCCTGAACTTGTCCTTGGCAAGGCCCCCTATCAAGATTTTCTCTCTGAGCATGGTGACGCCGCCTGGGAGAGCTCTGGCTCTGAACCAATGATACTTTGTACAGGTCCGATTTGAAAGAAGGAGCTCTAATATGGCAAACGATGGAGTATACTTCTATTGGTTGTACGGAAATAACGCGATCAGATCAGATGACTTTGCTTCATACAGGCCTTCGAGGAGCTATAAATGGTGTGAACTCACGCGTACGGTCTCTACGCCGAAATAGAACCAGCCCTTTGTCCCTGTGCAAATCACCGTGGCCATGGAAATTGCTGATAGGTATCCTGGCTGCAAGAGAACAGCGGCTGCAGTATTGGATCTTGGCTTAACCTGAATAAACTTCGTATATCCAATTTGCAACTCCGATGTTTCTAAAGATATAAGGCAAGATCCGGTCGTCCCTTTCGCCCAGTAATACACTCGTTTGTTTTATAGTCACTCATTTATCCTTTCCTTCATTCACTGTTACTACCAAACTCTGTTACAATGCAGTTTTCTCCCCTTCATTCCCGTTTGCGCTTTCTCACAATTGGCCTCACAGTCTTAAGCACCCTTACGAACGCAGCTCCAATCGAAGAACAATGCGATGACGAATCGGCATACGACATTGTCAAAGACGTGGCTATCATCGGTGGCGGTGCAACTGGAACATACGCTGCAGTGCGTCTCAGAGAAGACCACAAAAAGAGCGTGGTAGTAGTTGAGCGCGAAGACCATCTTGGCGGACACGTAAACACATACGTCGTTCCGGGCGCCAACATCCCCATCGACTACGGTGTTATAGCCTACAACAACCTGTCTTCCACTTTCGATTTCTTCAATCGCTTCAATGTGTCCCTCCAATCAGCTCCCACCCCGCCATGGGTGACCAAATACATCGATCTGACCTCGGGCAAGGCGGTTCAACCTGCAATTTCCGACCCTGCCGCTGCATTGGGGGCTTATGCCCAATTTCTTCAGAAGTATCCATATCTTGTAGGTGGTTACGGCCAGCTGCCTGACCCTGTGCCCGAGGAACTAGCGCAGCCATTCAGCAAGACCATCGCCGACTACCATTTGGAGGCGGCAGTTCCCACGTTGTGGACATTCATTTTCGCTGTCGGAGACCTCAAAAAGGCTACAACATTGTCCGTGATCCAAAACTTTGGTCTCATTCAGCTGAAGGACGCCTTGAGTGGCGGTCTCCAAATCACCACTCGCCTTTCGAATTCAGAGCTTTACGAAAAAGCTGGACGGCTGTTGGGCACCGACGTGCTTTACAAAAGCACAGTTGTTAGCAGCACTCGCGGCACGAATGGTTACACAACTCTCACTGTCAAAACGGCGACAGGAGAGAAAACCATCAAAGCGAAGAAGATCCTCATCACCATCCCACCGGCCCAAAAGAACCTCAAGCCATTCGATCTCGACAATGAAGAGAAGGAAGTCTTCGGGAAATTGACATGGTCCAACACCTACGTAGCCGTTGTCAGTAACACAAGCATCCCGGACGGTGTCTCCCTCGTCAACGCACTCTCCAACTCAACCTTCAACCTCCCTAAGCCTCCTTTCCTTAACACCCTTGACTTCTCCGGCGTACCAGGCAAATACAAGACCACCGTTGTCGGCGGCCAAAACTTCTCGGAAAAGGATGCCAAGAAGCTGATCAAGAAGGGTCTCAAAAATGTAGGAACCAACGGCACAGTTGCGCAGACTCCCGTGATCGACGCATTCGCCAGCCATGACAAGCTGCAGCTATGGCCAAGCCCGGAGGATCTGAAAGCTGGGTTTTACAAGAAGTTGTACGCCCTTCAAGGACTTCGCGGCACGTACTATACTGGAGGCGCCTGGGCATCAGACTACAGCAGCACTCTGTGGGAATATACCAATGCACTCTTGCCCGCGCTGATAGTTTGAATGGCTCCAGCACAAGGACCGAGGGTATGGGAGATGGCGCAAGTTGGAGTCTAAATTTAGCACCCAGCGCAGGCTCTGAGGGTGGTAGCAGCGTAGTTATGGGAATGAGGTGGTAATTGTAATTTTCGACTTCTATATTCTGCAGCATTCTTTCATTCCTCTTGCACGAACATTGACCACAAATTATCCTTGTATATCCCTTCTTCCAAGCCTCAAGTTATTGACAGGTCCCAAAAAGATGTCGTGATCAGTTGATAGATGGCTAAAGCGGCTTTTGCCTGTAGCAATTCGAGGACTTTTTATCCCATCCAATACTCCGTACCATTGACGGACACTCAGATGACCAAGCGTGGAAACGCCGCGACAATGTATATTCTACGTTAACACAACAGATTCCTGAGCGCTTTACTCAATCCAAATCTTCTTCCTCTCCTTCTCGAGAGCTGTACAGGAAGCGTCAATCCTGCCGAACTCCTGTCCATACTTATCAGTGTTTCTGTGGCTAGCCTCCAAGTGCCCTGGTATTATATGGTGTAACAACAAACACTCTTTAAGCACCACGATATAATAGCGAAATCATTCTCGAAAGCGAATTGAGAATGAGAAAATAACCTAACCCCCCTCCCTCAAGCAAAACACAAAACCATCGCGCAACTCGATACCTTCCCATTTCCGAAAATTTCACAATGCATGGTCGCGCCGGGTAGACTCGCCAACAAACACCCTATTAGTGACATTTCCACATGTTTAATAGATGACTCGCATAGTAGAACAATAAATTCCCAATTCCCAATTCCTAATCTCAATCTTTAACTACGTAGACTGTAGTCATCTTTTCACATACCAAAACAACGGGTTCTAAAACTTCTTCTCCTTCTGCCTCCATTTCTCTACCCGTAGTTCTCGATACAAACTCCGCCCTCATGTCATAGTAACCCACCTCCACCAACCGTACATAAATTCGCCGCAAGCGTGGAGTGGGAAAAGATTGAAAATCCAGGTGAATCAAAAGCACACCCCGTGGAAATGAAGTGTTCGGCACGGTAGTTGGGTAGGGAGGAGGAGATTTCCGAAAAGGCTTTGGGTGTCATGTTATTAATAGGTGTATGTATTCCATTACTACAATTGATTTGGGTGATTTAATCAAGGGGGGGAGAGGAGAGGGAAAAGTCGCGTTTCACTATTTTGATGGGTTCGAGTATCTAATGAGTGCGGTTGGGTTCCATATCAAGGAAATTTGAGGGACTAGGTAGCTCCGCGAAGGTGTTGACGTCTTTCTAACAGGTTAGAAGATGGTCTACGAGTATTGAATATTTTAAGGCCTTCAGACTACTGGATATAGGGATAAGGGCTGGCCAGTTCTATACATTTCCAAGCTCTTGGTGTCACGCGGGTGAGAATGGTACCACAATGGGATCACGAATTCTCTGCCCTTCGAAAATAGTACCTGAAACTCGATTCAACACTTCTTATCGGAGAGCGATGTCGATGATTTTCTGGCTAGTCAATTTGCTGGAGTCGCTAAAATCTTAATAATCTCGATCTCAAGTTGGTAGAGTTTAAGTGCAAAGATGATCTCGTGAGTCGTGGAGGGTAAGGGATATTGTGGTGCTCAGAAATCGCTTCAAGGAAGCTCATCAAGAATATTCATCCCATATAGTCTTCGTGCCTCGTCTACAAACATGCACCACTCGTGTCTGCTAATGCCAATCAGTCATGCCGAGCGACTCCTCATCATTACACTCATAACTCATGTCCACTTTCTTCCTTCCGTTTATCTAAACCGTGCTCCCTGCCAGCCTGGCCTCGGTCTTCTTCTTCTCTGCAGCAGCAACCTCTCTCAACTCCTCTTTAGTCATATCATATCGTCCTGCGACCTGGTTGAAGGGGTTGTCTGGATGCTTTTCAAACTCCTTGCGAATCTCTGCAATCTTCTGGTTCCTCCTCAATCCCTTCTCATCCTTCATTTCTTCCAATCTCTTCTCTTCGTACACGGCGTAGGCTGCCTTGAATCTCCTCTCTGGATGTCTGTCCACTGAGTCTTGCGAGTTGCTTGTAAGATCTAGGGCATCAAGGGCGTTATCGATGCCCGTTGCGTTGAGAGCCGAGCCCTTGGTATTCGTCGGTTCGCCGTCTAGCTGATCGAGATCGAGGCCCTTTTTAGATCCTGCCGGTGGTTTGGCTGGCTTCTTGAAGGCTTTTGGCTTTGAGGGAAGGGCGGCGAGTTCTGCGTCTTCGAGGGCCTTCTTCTCGGCTCTCTTTCGCTCGGCTTCGGCGGCTTTGGCTGCTGCGGCCTCTCTGGAACGCTCGTTAGTGAATGCTTGGAGCTTGGATAGGGGTTGGTTATACTTCTTGCTGTTATCCTTCGCTCCTTTACCCCATTCTTCGGCCTCTGCTTGCTCTGCTTGTCTGTTCTTTGCTGCCTTCTTGTCCTCCTCTGCAGCGGCCTTGCGAGCTTGTCCTTGGGCCTTTTTACTGCCCTCTCCAGCGTCCTTCTTCTTTCCTGCCATGATTTCGATCTGGTAACGGAGGTTTTGGTGGTGATGTGACAACGATTCAATGTTGTGGAGATGATTTGTTAAAAGTCACTATTGGTGGGGAAGGGTAGTGGCGGTGGTGGGGCACGCGCAAGGCTGGCAGCTGATGCTATTATTGACAACAGGTCAACCCGCCTGACGCTGGATTGGTGTCGACAAATCTCTGACGATGTAATTCATAACAGACTCCAAGGATTCGATGTTCATCCGAGAATGAGGCCGTGGAATTGGAGACGCACCTTTGACATCACAAACAATCGCGAAGACCACGACCACGAACCCGCTGTGTCCAGTGTAGCGGACCTTCTGCAATAGTTACTTTGCAGCTCGATCTTCACTGCTCTTCCCATGGCGTTTCAAGATATATTTGATTGCGCCCGTCGTAAGATACACACGCCTCGAGGATCACAAATCAATTCAGCATCTCACCAATCCCGACTTCGGCTCAGCCTGATTCGAGCTTAATTTCAATAGACCTTCCAAACACACAAAACTTGACAGAACAAGCGTCCATTCTATAATTTCAGGAATATCCAACCGAGACCTTCCTCCGTCCCGCTAATCTTCCGCCCCAATATGATCATCACCTCATGTATTCGAGTCCTCCCTTCGACCTATGCATGTCAGCCTCGCTCGGACAAAGGTATTTCCAAACATTTTCGCATTGCTACATCCATAAATAAAGAAGCAAGTAAATCACACAAAGCCTCCCAATCATTCAAGCCCATTTGCTCAATTTAGATACAACCATTAGGTTAAAAGATTCCGTCGCCATTAAATCGCTCTCCAACAAAACACCATGCTAAGGG
The DNA here is from genome assembly GCA_013176395.1 of Venturia oleaginea. NCBI lineage: Eukaryota > Fungi > Ascomycota > Dothideomycetes > Venturiales > Venturiaceae > Venturia > Venturia oleaginea. Next base: position 299,777 of record JABMLP010000020.1, on the reverse strand, counting down.
AACTCGTAAAGAGGTAGAACGTAGGCATACGCTGAAAAGGCGAACATCCCGCTGAAATAGTAGACACAGGCTCTCTTTCCAGCTGACCCAACTGTATGCAACAGAAGTACGAGGACAAATTTTGTACACAAGAGCCGCCCTGAGGAAAAGAAACGTAGAAGAGGAAAAGAGATACATCCGTCGAGGAGTGGAAGAAAGAAAGGTCAAGTTCATGCTATGCCATAAATCGTACGCCGTTCCATGCATTCCGTCGTTGCTTGGCAGTCGCTACTACTTCTAGTAACGGACGCCCATATCAAAAGTGCTTCCCGTAGCCCAACTCGGCGGGACGGGCACATGCGGGGGAATACCAGGATGACCACCAACGAGTGAGGGAGTTGTACCGCGTCCGCTGGGCATACCATAATCTTTGCTTTCACGCTTCTTACCAGTACCAGTTCTGTGCAGACGTTCACGTGGACCTGGCGTGGCTGAAGGTGGTGGACCTGGTGTTCCGGATTTTGCACGGCCCATGGCTGTATTGCTGCGACCAAGGGCTTCGAGACCTCGAGCTAGTTCATCGACATCGAACGTGGTGAACTCGCTTCCCACTTTGGAATGACGACGTGACTTTTTGACGGGCTGAACGGTGGACGCACGGTTGATCTGGGCAGCCATTTGCTGTTGGTGTGCTTGTTGCTGCTGTACTTGGAGCTGTTGCCGTTGATGTTGCTCGAAGTTTATCATCTGCGGTGGAGGAGGTGGAGCCCTTGGTTGTGTATTGGTTACGGCATTACTGAATGGCATCTCGGTTTCACGAGGGATCTTGACACTTAATTGGCCGTAGAAGTGAGCCAATACTTGAGGATATCGGATGACACATTCCTTCCAGTCGGCATCAATGCCTCTTTTCATATCCAGCTGAGCTTCAGCCGTCCGTCGCTGCAAGTCAGCGAAAATGTGTGGAGGAAGGTTCGGTCGTCCTCGCGACTCCATATACAATGGCCAGTATGGTAGGCTCTGTAGATACAGCATGTAGTTCGTCTGACGGGCTTCTTTCTTCCTGTTGTACATGCCAGTGATGGCGTTGATGGCGTTATTGGTCACCCATTCCCTGTCGGAGGTTAATATGACATCCAGAGCACGGTCTCACGGCCAGGAACAGGCAAGGGGAAATGTCGCGTCACGTACCGTGTCTTCGCTACCCAAGATTCAATCCATTTCTTCTCGGCTTGGTCGATGGCAATCTTCAGACGGTCGCCCTCACAGGGACACTCTGGATCGCCTGGGCCATTGCAGATGGCACAATTTGCCATGTAGTTCAGGTTCATGATGGACGGCTTCTTGATGCTTCGCTATGGGGTGTGGTGTTAGGAATGGCTCTAATCTCCAGGAAAGGTGTGGTTGCAGTGGCGTGGGGTATGGATAGTGGGGAGGTGGCAGTATTGGGTGTTGAAGAGGGAGGCTCTTTGTTATATGGGTGAGAGTGGTATGAATGATGATGTGCTGCAAGGGATGGTTGGCGAGAATTAGTGAGGCGGTCCAAGATTCTGTCGAGGACTACTGGATCAGATGGGATCGTGTGTTGGCGCAACGAATCTCACGTTGATTCGTGCGGGAACGGAACTTTAGATGGGGAGCTGACAGGGCAAGCATGGCGCGCGTCAAAAGCAATATACATTTTGGACATCCAATTTTACATACTACGTAGGCTGCTAGGCAAGCTGAAGACATGGAATCCTAGTCTTGGACAGCTGGTGAGACATGCCGCTAGGATTTCGCATGCCGAATGGCTTCTCAGTACGTTCTTCTTTGGAACATACCGAATCGAATCCATGTTTGCTTTGATCCTGGTTCTGCTTCACATTGCCTGCTATCAGGTCTCAGGTACCGACGACGGCGAATATAGATAGGACTACCTCCGGGCAGATCAAGCTTCTTGACATCAGTCTCATCATAGAAGCGAAGCGGCAAGCGACATTCCGTCATGCCGGTTACCTACCGCTAACGAGACATCATATTCGAAGAGACGTACTAATCTTATAAACATCAATAGACCTTTTAGCGATGCCTGCCTGGGAGCCTGGCAGCGTAGGAGCCTGGCAGCGTGAGAGCCTGACAGCCTGGCAGCCTGGCAGTCTGGAAACTGCCATTTAGCTATCAAGTGGCAGGGGTCCCGCAGAGGAGGAATGATTCAGGGAGGGGATATGACATGAGCGACGAGTTCAACATGTGATATGTATTGTCTTCCACCATTCCTCTATTAACCCTACCTTGCCGTCTGATTAATTTCTTCCCTCGTCAGCATAACAAGCAGAATCCGCTGCCTCTCGCCTTCTTCCATACTGCCATCATGTTGTCAAGCTTCTGTTCAAAGACGCTTAAACCCCTCTCTCAGACAGCACGTACCGCTCCGTCTGTCCGAAGAACTTTTACCACCACCCGACAGCGAAGCCAGGAAATTCGAGATGCATACATCTTGAGTGGTTCGCGGACACCAGTTGGCGTTGTATGTACCCTCACCACCGCATTGGGGCTATATCCCTTCTAACATATGCCCAGTTCAATGGCGCATTCACAACCCTACCCGCTCCCCAGCTAGGAGCAACCGCCATCAAATCCGCTGTCGAAAAGTCAAAGGTCCCCGTAGATCAATTCTCCCATGTCTATATGGGCATGGTCCTCCAAGGCGGAGCAGGTCAAGCTCCAGCAAGACAAGCTGCCATATTTGCTGGAATTCCCACCTCCGTCGAGGCCACAACCATAAACAAAGTCTGCGCATCGGGAATGAAGGCTGTGACCTTCGCTGCGCAGAGTATACAGCTAGGACAGGCCGAAGCCCAAATTGCTGGAGGCATGGAGAACATGACACGCGTGCCATTGTATCTTGCTCGCGCATCGCAACAGCCAGCCTTTGGAGAGCAGAAGTTGAACGATGGGCTGATCGTCGATGGCCTATGGGATGTGTATAACCAGGTGCATATGGGCAACTGTGCTGAGAATACAGCCAAGAAGCACGAAATCACCCGAAAGGAACAGGACGACTTTGCTATCCTGTCATACAAGCGCGCGCAAGAGGCCTGGTCGAAGGGTCTTTTCAAGGAAGAGATCTCTCCAGTGACTGTAAAAGGCAAGAAGGGCGATGTGATCGTGACAGAGGACGAACAGTACAATAAACTGAAGTTAGACAAAGTATCAACGCTCAAACCAGTCTTTGATCGATCAGGTTCTGGAACAATCACGGCAGCTAACTCATCGCCTTTGAGCGACGGAGCCTCAGCCATGGTCCTCGGTTCCAAGGACATCGCTATCAAATATGGCCAAGAATCACGCATCCTGGCACGCATAGTTTCCTACGCCGATGCCTCAGTAGATCCGATCGACTTCCCAGTTGCCCCTGCAAAAGTCGTCCCTATCGTACTCGAAGGCGCTGGTCTCAAAAAAGAAGGCATCAGTGTCTGGGAGTTCAACGAGGCATTCGCTGCCGTTATCAAGGCCAATGGCAAGATATTGGGATTGAGCACCGATAACATAAATCCAAGAGGTGGAGCTATCGCTTTGGGGCATGCGCTTGGAAGTTCAGGAAGCAGGATATTGATTACCCTTCTTCATCAATTGAAGAACGGGGAGTACGGATGTGCTGCCATTTGCAATGGTGGTGGTGCTGCGACGGGTATCATTGTGCAAAAGATTGGGTATGAGGATTTGGCAGGCTCCTGATGGAAGATTATTGATTACGAGTTGATGACGTGCGTAGAACAGATTGGCATCGCAGCATTCTTGTCCTGTGGAACTTTAGGTCGATCATGTGGCATGTCTTTTTTTGTATACCTCAATTCGAGTACGCCACTGATGAGTTCAGAGTAGTTTTGACACTTAGATGGCCAGAAATATATCGACATCAGCACGTATCTCGATGCTGCTGATCAGAATACAGCTGCACAATGGGGCCATTGGTTCACGTCCCGTTTTCTGCACCCAGTCACCGAGCTCACATCTCCAAGCAGACTCGGTCATCCTACATTCAATATCTTTAATCCTCTCGCAATATCCATTTCTTTGTTTGGCAGAAAATTATCGATATCGATCCCAGGTTGGATGGGATGAGTTGTCCAAGTTATTGAGAGCAAGGATATGGAATTGGAGAACGCGCGTGGCTGCATTGGTGGCATACCGATGGGACTTGGCATGCTCGAGAAGTATTGAGACGGCGATTTCTCGCTGCAATCTAGATGATCTTACAATAAGTCCGGTGATGGGGATTTAGATTAGGATGAGTGGTATGGCGGTGGTTCAGAAGATGATGAAGATAAAGAGGAAGACGATGAATAAGACGAGGTCTGGCTATTCGAGCGCTGCAAATATCACCTCAGCGGTAAGAATGAACTAATCAACGTGTTTCAGATAACTTCCGCTATGGGGGTAGAGCTCCTAGAATAACTCAGTTATTTAATTAGAGATAACGTATTCGATCACCCAACCGGTCCAAATTTGCCAAGACCCCAACTGCTCTTCTTATTCTACTATGTCTCAACAACGTAATGAGTTACTACTTCAACACGAAGGGAGAATTCAGCTTGCAATCCAAGCTTTGAATACCGGCCAACTCCGAAGCCAACGGGCTGCTGCGAGCGCCTTCAACGTTAAACAACAAACCCTCTCCGATCGCGTCAGAGGAGTCCCATTTATCCAGTTACTGCCCAGGCAGGCTTTTCCCAGCTTGTCAAGGGCGCTGAATTGATGCTGCACCAAAACGCTCTACTTGTTGCGCGCAACCGCGAGCTTGAAGAGCAATTTGCAGTAATGACGAAGCGAAAATCGCGCAAAAGGAAGTGGATCCAGCAAGGTGGTACTATAGAGTACGGGACTGCAGCAGCGCAGGTAGCTGCTGAGGCGTCTGTAGCGCCTCAGGGATCGAAGAAGGCTCGTGGTAGTGTTGATCAAGAAACAGCCCGACCAACTCCACGGCGCTGTGGGAACTGCGGCGCAACTGGGCATAGTGCGCGAACTTGTAAAAAAGATATCGAGATATCTTCTGAATCAGATAGCAGCACGACGGACTTAGAATCTATTGTTGATAGCGATGAAATTGAAGAGTCGTAATATAAGATGGTCGTGCCAAGAAATTTTGACCGGTTGGGTGATCTGACGGGTTGGGTGATCGAATACGTTACCGTATAATCGTATACCACGGTTAAAGTTGCCCATCCACTATCCTTGCTATATCCCTACTTGCCGCGACAGCGAGTCTCGAAGTAGTAACAACTAAATCTTTTCTAGTATAGCCGTTACTCCTTCAAGCGATACACTGACTATTACGAGGACAGGGCTGTGTACAACTCTAGCCGTGGTATACGGTGTTCTGCTTTCGAAGTTAACAAAACTGCAAGTCAAATTGACTTATCTTCTGAGAGCTGAGATAGCCAGAGATGAAAATCTTGGTCGTCAGGCACGTCGTTTAACTTCGTTGAACGTGGATCTATCGATTAAGCCCTATTAACTTCCTGATCTGTGATATGAAAATCTCGAGATTTAATTCGAATATCATAAAAATCCTATCCCTTATCTAGTCTGAATTTTCGTCGGGTTTTAGGCTCTCGGGAGATCGTCCACCAAACCTTTCACGGTAAGACGTGGATGCATTTTAAGAAGCAACATCCCGCTCTCCTAAGATGTATAGTAAAGACACCCTTACTGCCGAGTTGCAAGGATCCGAAAATCAGATGAGGGACGAAATCCTGCGGGCCCTGATCTACGGCTTTCCTGGCTCTCAGAAAAGAAGTCAAGCTGACTTGCAGGTTGTCGTTAACTTCGAAAGTACAATGTAAAAGGCGGAGAGCGAAAAGTTTAAAGGTGGAGGAAGGTCTTGGATAGACGGAGGCGTAGCGACAGTAGGTAGCAACTTCAACCGGTCCCCTTTCTAGAGAGTACCACATGAGTTGTTATTGATAGCTACTAAAAACCCTATATCCGCATCAGTCACCATAAACACCTCCGCTATCAATAACTACGCATCTGTATCCTCCTTTGGAAATATTCAAGATTCTAGTAATATGGCCTCGGCGTGGTGTTGTTACATGCGTCATTAATCTACTTTATGTGCCCTGTATACGTCACGTGCGTAGCCCTGTGCGTGGTGCACCGACATACTTTGCATGTATTTGGGAAGAGTGGAGAACGCCTCTACTGCTCAATCAAGAGGAAGACTTAAAAATAGCTGGCAACTCACCATACAACTGTTTGTTGTGACATCGTGGGGAGTACAAAGTATGATTCGTGGGCCGAGCCCTGTAGCCACGTGGGAGGTACCGTAGATGTCCTTGCTCTATCCTTACTTCTCTCGAAGTTGTAGTACCGTGATTTTAGCTCCTCACGGATGTATTTTGTATGAGAAGGTTCCTGAGCTCATACTAAGTTCGTCGACAATCACACTCGCTGAGCATTGTTTGGCGTGGGAGCCAAATAAGATTAAAAAGTCTTGGACGCAATCAGATCGGAAAGCGATGAGAAACGGTATAAAGGAGGCAGAGATTTCAGCAAACCAGCATACTCGCTATCATTCCTCGACTTCATCGTTTATCGTCTGCCAACATTTCCATCCAGCTCCTTCACTGGAATCCCTCAGATACGTCACCATGAAGCCTGCCACCTTTCTGTTCTCCCTATCCACTCTTCTTGTGTAAGGACCTTCATCTGGTGATGCGCCTGTTGAAAAGCTAACCCGACTTCGATAGCATGGCTTACGCCTCTCCAACTGAGGCAGTGGAAAGCATCGGAACTAACGAGGAAAGCATCAATGAGGCGCACAAGGAACCGGTTAAATATTTCAAATTATGCGCATGCCTGTGGTATAAGGGCGGACCGATGCATCAGGACGCAACGACATCAACATGTGCAGACCTTGGTGGCGAGATGGGTGCATACTTTCTTTGGTAAATTCGAGTGGGAGGTGCTAACACCATGTCAGAGACTTTTCAACGCGAGGTCGGCACAGCAAACATCAAAGCCCTCGGAAGATATGCAAGTGCATCCAGCTCTTATAAAGGAATACCTCTAATCCTGTTCCATAGTGTAAGCCACGTTATACGCCTAAATTCAGCGGACCGGAGTTTTGGGATGTTTGCAAAAGCCACGGTGCTGTTTTGTCTGATTGCCCCTGGAAGGCTTGATGGAGGATCCAAATATTGATGGAGGATCACAATCGTTCTTGTAGTTTGTGTATCTTTTTAGAGCCGTATTCAACATTTGAGGCATTATTAGACACTTTCCAAGAAATGCGGCCTGTAAGCCAAGGCCAGAGGGTACTATGGAGACACGATCGAACTACATGATGAACGCCAATTGGGGATAGATGGCGTATTGAGCGAGAGACTTGTTGTGAAGCAGTCGGATGCTGTTGCTGGCCGGAAGTGTGAAGGCCGAAGGGCAGAAGTTGGGACGCATCCGAAAGCGCGGAAAGGATTATTAATCAACGCTGAACGGCGACGCGTATAAACAATGGCATTAGCCTGAGTGGGATGGAATATGTAGAAGAAGATACAAGTATTCTACTCGCCCCTGCACAAAAGCAATTGTAGCTACCATGACTTCCGAAACACCAAAGATCATTCTATACACGAACCATGGCTGTCCCTACGCCCACCGCGCTCACATTGCTCTCGAGGAGCTCAAACTACCGTACGACGAGGTGATAATTGATCTCGACAAGCCACGCGAACCATGGTACCTGGATGTCAATCCCGTACGTTCTTTCGAGCACTTCCACATACATACACTCTCTCCTCTAACAATCGCCCAGCGCGGACTTGTCCCAGCACTCTCCTACACGAACGGTCCCCTTCAAAATGAAGTCATCACCGAATCCTCCATCGTCGCCCAGTTTCTTTGCGACGCCCATCCCAGCTCTCTCCCCCCCGCCTCCAATTCCTCCCCCACCTCGGCTCTGACACGCGCTCGTATTCACTTCTTCATCGATACATGGAACACAAAGATTGGGGGCTTCATGTTTGCCATCTTCAGGGCGAAAGATGACAAGGAGAAGGAGGCGACGAGCAAGGAGTGGGTTGCTGCTGTGAAGAAGGATATCGAACCGCTCTTGGAGGATGCCGGGCCATTCTTCGGGGGAAGTTCAGAGCTTACACTCGCCGAGGTATGCTTCTATGAGCCTGCCATCTATGCGTGTGAGAGAAGTGAAGGGCCGTGTGCTAACGATGCGAAAAGGTCAACATAGCGCCGTTTTTACTGCGCATCTATGCGCTTTCAAGCAGAGGATTACTACCTACCTCTGTAAAGGCAGGATTGGACACGCTACCTAATTTCTCCAAATGGGTAAAGGCAACTGTCGCGAAGGAGAGTGTGACCAAGATCTGGGACGAAGAAGTCGTGTCTGAGAGGACTGCTTCACGAATTGCGAAGTTGAAAGCGCAAGCTGCCAATGGACAGAAGTAAACGATCCAGCAAGCATTCAAGTGAACCTAGATGTTGTGAAAGGAAAGAGTGTCTCTTCCATAATGTTACATTGGTGATGCTAAATAATAATTGTAATAAGTCTGTCCCGCTGCTTCGCAACAGAGCGGGAACATGAAGAAGCTGTCAGCCAATCTGGTATCTTCCTAACGCCAGCCATGCATTCATCCCGTCCTTCTCAACCTAACCTCATACAATCTCCGCGGGCTCTGAACAGGGAGGAACATACCAGAAAACTCCGCTCGCAATGCAAAACTCGACAGACAGGGTAGGATGGGAAAATTAGTCGTCAAACAGACATGAACCGACGACGCTTCTGCCGATGCGCAGTTTCAAAGTCTTCACCGGTCATTCTCTTCAACGGGCTCACCCAACGCTTCGCAACCTCACCAAAAAGAATGGCCTTCCCGTCGTCCTCATCTGCAGTGGGTGTGGGCACAAGACTGGGCGTTAAACCACCAGCCTTACTTGCCGCCGAGCTACCGTCAGCAACATACCCCGCATCAAGATCCGCGAGTCTGCGTTTCGCTTGTGGACTGTTATTGTCGGTTCTCGCATCGGTGGAGCGAGGAATTGGGGTCGAAGGATTCGTGGGACAAGGGTGCGTTGGAGTTGATGATGGCAACATTGGAGGCACTAACCCGTGGTGCAAGACCTCCTTCCTACAGAGTTGTAAGAGAGCATTCGCAGATTCAAGTTCAGAAGGTGCATACGACTTTACTGGAGTTGCACCACCGTCATTATTGCCGTCAAAGCTTGAACTCATCACCGTGACTGGTGTGAGTGGTTGTGTGGTTGGCATGGAGATTGGCGTCACTGGCCGGTTGATGGATGCCCACGTAGATGGCGCTGGCGAGACTGCAGGCGAATACACAGAGTTTCCACCATCGGTATCAGTGCCGTACCCACTTTCTGGTGAGGTGGGCTTGATGGCCAACTTTGGTCTCAGCTTTTTGAACTGCTTGGACTGCAAGATGTTTCGCTCTGGGCGTGGTGTGTCTGGAGCTTCAGACGGCGCGCGAGATGATGCTGGAGTAGCACGGGCATCGTCTCGCAAAGGCCACAATTTCGTCTCGTTCCCGCAGTGGGCGATAACCGCATGATCAATCTTGAAGCTGCCATAACTCGGATGCTCAGGTCGTAGACAGGCGTTCAGGAAATCTTTGCCAAATATCGGGACCAACGCATAGCGAATGTTGTATGCGAAAGTCTCGGCAACCGCTTTCGCACATTGAAATGGCATCCAGTAGCCTGTGCGGGGGTCAGGGAAAGGCTCTATGAGGTACGTTCATCTCCTTACCTTGCGCAGCCAGTGCACCGCCTGTGATACTGTAGCTAATATTCTTGAGACCAGGGTTGACATTTAAGACTTTCGCCGGCGTTGTCTGTACAGCTGTCAGTAGCAGAAAAGGCATGGGAAAGAAGAGCAACGTACCTTGGTATACTTGCACGATTTGAAGAATGGTGTGATGCGAACGAGGCCTATGTTGTAGTCCCACATCACAGTGTACTCTTTCGGATCGCCTGGGATGATGTATGTGTATTGGAAGACTGTTCACGTGTAAGTAAGCATGCTGGCCTTAGCATGTAAAATGTTGCAAGTCTTACCCTTGAAACCATCCCTACCAGTATTCTCCTGGAACTCCTTTTTGTCGCTGCTATACGGATACTTGTGGCAGTGCTCGGTAATGTTCCCACGGGGCGTTATCTGATGCATCTCATACTGAGCTGCAAGGAGCTCATCGTCGCCAGCTTCATAAGCAGGAAACTGAACTACTCCATTGGTTTGCGCTTTGCGAATAACGGGAGCGTCTTTGCGTAGTCTCTGTTTCTTCGCACCTGGAGTGGATGGCGAGTAGTAGGTCATAGAAGGGGAAGATCTATAGCTCAGGCTTTGTGACGGCGAGCGTGAGGGGTATGCCATTTCTTGTGGCTGTTGTTGTGAGGGGGCCTGCACACCTCCACTCCTCAGCTCCTGGCCGTCAGTCTGATTCCGGACAGGGTTGAGCAAGTCTTCTACCTTCATCGTGTAAGGCGGTCCTGTTGTCGATGATGAGTCGATAAGGTGGTGTGATTGTTGAGCAGTCCAAAGGAGAAGGAGTATGATATCAAGCTGGCGAGATGGAGATGAGGGAATAACCAATGTTCAAACCGCGAGAGATGGCCGATGGACTTTGTTTGCAGTTGCACTCACGAGGATAAAGTGTGAACTTATATCGACAGCGGGCCTCAAAGAGATGAACTGCAGATACACTCCAGTATGTTCGAAGCTAATGCTATGCAGGAACGTTTAGCTACTTTCTTCAGCACTAACGGACCGAGCTGTGAAGCGGGGGTATTCACGGGAAGCTACCTTTAGACGGCTCCGGTTCTTTGACAGAGAACGGGAAGAGGTAAATTCAACGATTGTTTTCAAACGCCTTGTCCGACTAAGTTGAGAAGGACGCCAGCGAAGGCCAATGCTCCCGAAATAGTACTTTGCCGTGGGAAGGTCGAGGGCGAATTGTTGTGGAGGGCTCCGTCACTACTGCCAACGTCAATACATATTTCCGCTACTGAGCATCAGGCCCACTAGGTCAAGCAGCCCGGGCTGTTTGTTTAGACCAACCGGCTCACGATGCGAGATAGGCAGCACGTCACTTCGTCTCTCGGTGAATGAAGAACGTACCTAGTGAACGGTTTGGGGGTGAATTAGAGGTCAACAAGCTCCCGTGATGAACACGCGACCGCTGGCAGCTTGATACGTATTCAACGTTGAATCGTGGATGGAGAAGTTTCGTGAAGTCCGGCTGCTTCGCTCTGCCGTCTTTTGAATCGACCGGAGGGCCTCCGAAGGCACCGTTAACGTGATGGGAGCTGTTGGTTAGTATCGGCTACTGAAGAAGAGGGACAAAAGTACCGGCAGTCGAGGATGCGGAGCAAAAGGACAGTCGTGCTTGTTGACAATCATGTATAGAGAACATTCCGGGGCTTCAGAATAGCAAGAGCAGGCTGTGGAAGAGGCAGATGTTGATTGAGTACATGGGTTCATCGGCCCATTACCGCATCCGCGCCCACCGCTCGCAGCTTCAATCAGACATCCATCTTTCAGCAGGGGTCGATGACCCAAAGATGCGGAGGCAGCATCGCATATGCAAGTAAATCTCCGTCTCCGGGGTTGAGATGTCACCGCCAATGATACCCATCGGAGAGTTTTGCAGCTGCAGCCCTGCAAATGCTACACAGATTGGCCCACTGTTTGATTCTGGGCTTGCGAAGCTTGGTCTTTGCCCCAGCCCAAAGCCCGAACCGGAGAGTGCCCTAGCTTCGATCTCGTGTTGCATCGCCTGGCTTCTCAAGATTCATGGCTACTCCCGCACCGTAAATCCCTGCCGTGAACCATTTTGGACTACGAACGACGCCTCTCACGGTGCAATGGTCCAATGCGAATTCGACATTGCAGAGAAAACAACCAATAAACAGCTCGGCATTTCCTCTATGCCATGTCTTAAGCAACTTGCCGGTTGTCACACCTCGAAACATGCAGGGGATGTACGTACCATATGTTGCTTGCTAGCAACGCGACAAACGACAGCATATGAAAGATGCAACCACAAAGAGTTGACTGACGAGCGGATGGCTGTTCTGACCTGATTCAGCCTCCGTAGAAGATGGTAGATATGCCTTTATGCTTTTCGTTGGGAAGACATGTATCACTGCTTCTCCTAATTAGCTCTTTGTGTGATGGCTGAGAGGTGCAAAGACTCGAGGCCCGCACGACACCATAACAATAGGTGCAACAACGGATATCTGGACGATAGCCCGTGATGAAAGTTGTACCCCATCGCTCACTATCAACAGAAAGAAAAAAGTACCCGACTCAGCAGTAATTTTCAAAAGCCCAGCTCCTCTTTCTGCGGAATAAAGACGTCCATAGAAATACACTTACTTCACCGCTTCGTGAAGTCTTTGTCTGTTGAGTACCCGGGCTGCGTCAAGTCGAAGGCTTCGAGCAGACCGCTCCTAGGTGCTTGGACTCGTCCTCAACACTGCAAAGAGCCGCAGAGTGCTGTACGCGATTCAACGACTCGTTCTTGAGCTCAAAGAAGTGCCGCCCTCCTCACGCAGAAGGGCCCCCCACTGTCCATCTTGGGCTATTTTGTGGTAGCATCTCTCGTGGTACTAGGAGCGCATGGCAGTCGTCGGAGAATTTACTATTTACTATGGCTTGAACAACCGTGTAGCCCCTGTCAGGCAGCCGTAGGCGCCATCACGTCTTTGCCGGTTCGACGTCGCACGGGTTTCAACAAAAGCATGGGTACAGGGGTGATGTATCGCACAATCTACACTTCTCTGCAGCGGGTGGCCAACCTGGTTATCACTGTGATATCTCTGCAACTGTGTTGCCAAGCTTTCTTGTTAGAACAGATATGAGAGCGGGTGGCTGCTTTGACAGGAGACTGACAGGTGAGTGACAGGCGTTGTGATCAAGACAGAGAGGTCTCTTCGAAGCACCGCATTTGGTTTTGCTCTATCAGTGGACATTTCCTGGTATGGCCAAAGTCGTGCGACTGGCCTGTCAATAAACTTGGTTTATCACTATCTGGCTTTGGTGTTGGATTCTCAAGGGGGAATAGTCTGGTTTGCGGCAGCGAGAGAGCCCGCCCCTCCAAACCATCTCCTTTGAGGATGGTCGCACTGCAGTCACCCGTCCCGTCCCGGAATTCCCGTCTCTCCCGGGATTTGTCCTCATTGATCCTTGCAAGCTGTACTCCCTCTTGTCAATGGTTAATCACATGATCTTGGTGTGGCCCATGCGTTACGCTATGGGAGTAGATCCAGGTAACGCGGTGACAGTCTTGTTGCACATGGCCGGGTGGGTAGTACATACCGGCTCAAGAGGAAGTAATGTTTTTCTTCGTACGAGTCCTCGAGTGTGCTGGCAATGGTTTTGAGAAATACCCCGCAGTTCAGTGGGTGAGTACACCGGCTCCGGTCTTGTTCTTGTATTCCAGCGCGGCCGGCGCGGGTCTAACACATGAGAGACGGGAGATGGACATTAGCCGCGAACGACCTAAAGAGGCCTCATCAATGAATTGAGACGTGTCGTGAGGATATTGAGACTGTCATCTCAACGAGTAGGCACTTATTGTATTGCTTAGTATCGTGATACTTCGGCTCATCTCTCTGCACTCCGACGATGCTGCTTGTGTCTGTTCAGTGCTGTCATGCATCCGACACCTCGGGCATGTCGCTCCATTTCACAATTGAAACCAGCCTGACACTTCGCATCCAGAATCAATCAATCAATCAGACTCAGCATCATCAAAAGTCATCTCGGTCTCTTCCTCTTCGCTCTCCTCATCATCGCTCACAACGTATCTCTTCGTCTTCGTTATAGCCGCGACTGCAGCACGACGAGAAGGACGTGCGACTGCCACGGTACTCTCATCATCCATGTCTTCGTCTTCGTCGCTCAAAAGCTGATCAGCCAATTTGTTGACCTCCTCGTCTTGCTCCCCCTCTTCTTCTGACTCAGATTCGTACGCTTTCTTCTTCAACGGAGACGCGGCCTTGGTCTTCTCAAGCTTTTTAGCATACGCCTTTGCAGCGGGAGAAAGAGACATGACCTTCTTTGTAGCTGCCGCGATGACAGTTGCAGCCTTGACCTTTGGAGCAGCAGTCTTCTTTGCTACAGGTTTAGCAGCTGCCTTAGCTTTAGATGCAATTTTTGGGGGTGGCAGCTCAAAACTCTCCTCGTCATCTTCGTCAAGAGCCATGGCGTCGTTGGCATTTCGAGCAGCAGGACGACGTGGTGAATCTTGGGGAATCAGTCTCGTATAGTCAGTATCGTCAACGCCATCCTCGTCCGAGATTGACTTGGAACGGGATTTTGGCTTTGGCAGCCCATGGCCGCTACCTGGTCGTGCAGTAGTGGCTGTGAACAATGGGCGACCGCTGGCTATTCCATTTGTGCCGCCAATACCTTTGACCATCATGCTGACGTCGCCTAGCATATCGTCGCCATTTGAGTCAGAGTCGCTATCATCGTGGACGTATTTCGTTGCCTTTTTAGCATGAGCTGCACGAGGCGGAAGTGGCTCAGCAACCTTTGTTTTAGTTTCTTCTGCAACAGCTGCGAAGATATCGTCCTCATCATCGTCACTTAGATCGGCAATCCTCTTCGGCTTGCTCTTAAGTTTCGGTACTGGAGCAGGCTTCACTTTCGCCACGACGAGAGGGGGCTTCTTGACGGCCACAACTTCAGGGGCATCGATCTCCATGAAGTCGTCTTCGTCGTCGACATCCATGGGCGACTTGGACTTGGGCTTGCTTGCCGGACGGGGTGCCGGAGCTTTGTTTTCTGCCGCCTGTTTGGGAGGCGCTGCTGCTGGCTGACTGAAGAAACTCATGAGAGTAGAAGGTGCTTTTGGCTTGATGCGATCCATGATGGACTTAGGACCTTTTTTCTTGCCGACGACAAACTCATCATCGCTGCTCTCATCATCGGAGCCATTTCGCTTCTTCTTGCGACCACCCTTGACGCTGATGCCAAGTTTGGCAGAAGCGCGACGGGAGATGCCAGCAATCGTCTTCTTGCGTGTCTTCTCGTCTTCGAGCTGAAGGTGCCATTCTTCGAGGAAGGCGTCTAGTTCTTGGGTCCAAATGTCCTTAGAGCTGAGCTTGAGAAAGGTATCAACTTCGATCTCCTTGTCACCGATGTTCTTCAGAATTTTCTCGACACGCTCCTGAGTCAAGGACCAAATGGCCATCTGAACATTAATTAGCCTGGCAGACACAACAAGGTCTTTGTAAGACTTACGCCTAGAAGGTAATCGTAGTCTGTCGCACCGATATCTGAGCCTCCTGCAGTTTCATCATCATCATCTGGGCTCTGAAGTGCTCGCTCGATCTCCGCTGCTTGGGAAGCATCTTCGACCTTCGGAATCGGCTTAAAATTCAGCTTCTTGAGCTCAGCTAGCAGGACGGACTTCTTCTTTTTGGAGACAATAAGATCACCTTCAATGATCATCTTGATAAACCTGGCCTGGTTGGTCCAGCGGTCAAGATCCTTGTGCATTTCGCTCAGAAGATGAGCCTGTCACGTCAGTATTGGGAGATCGAAAGCAACGTGACTGGCATCTTACCTTGCGCTTGTCGTAATACTGAAGACGAATATGGTAGAACTCTTCCATGATGTCAAGCACCGTCTCATACTTGTGAATTCGGCCCTGTCCGTCGAATGCAACCAAGTTGGATGTGGCCATCGATTTGGTGAGCTTGAAGGTCTCCTCCAGACCTTTCTCAAGCGCGATCTTCATATGCTTGTCCTCCATCTTGATAATAAAGTGCACCTTGGTTGGCGTATTGTACTCCAGGTAATCCTTGATGAACGACGGAGTCTTCTCAGCCTTGATCATGTCTTCAAGCCTGTCCTTGAAGTCCTGGGTCCACAAGCGGACAGGCAATTCGGTGATTTCGACCTCATTGTCACCAGTCTGTTGTATGATACCACTGAACTTCCATCGATCGTTTCCTAGATTCTCGGTGGTACCACAGAAGCCTCGGAACCAGGGCTGCATAGGCTTCATACTCTCCTTCGAGTCACCCGCCATGCGAAGCTTGAGATTTTCGACGATATCTTCCGGCTTGTAATTTGGTATCGATGTGCTCCAGCCAGTACCAATACCATCTGCACCGTTGAGTAAGAGTAGAGGCACGACTGGCACATAATTGACAGGCTCGATTTCTCTACCATCATTCTCGTAGTAGGTGAGAAGAGCCTCGTCGTCCTTACTGAAGATTTTGCGAGCGAATGGCGAAAGGCGTGTGTAGACATATCGAGCGCTAGCAGCATCTTGACCACCCATGCGTCGAGAACCGAAATTACCACTTGGCTCGAGACAATTGATGTTGTTGGAACCAACAAAATCCTGTGCGAGACCGACGATGGTCTGTTGCATAGAAGCATCACCATACAAGTAGTTGGTCATGCCACCGACCAAACCAGCCAGTTCGCAAACCTTCATATCTTTCCTCAAATTACGCTTGAAACAGGTGTAGAGAACCTTGCGCTGAGAGGGCTTGAGCCCATCCACAACTGAGGGAATGGATCGAAGATTGTCCGCCATACTGAACAAGATCAGCTCCTTATTGATGAACTCGTCATAGGTGATCCGCTTGGCTGACATGTCGAGGAAAGTGCCGGGAACGAATTCGCGAAGCCAATTCTTACGGGCATCGGCCTTCTTCTTGGAGAAGGCGAGGTCGATCATCTCAGCCTCTTCCTTCTTCATAGGGTCAAACTCCTTCAGATGCAAGTCAAGGTCTCTGAAGTAAACTTCGGCATCTGCTGAGTCGCTGGTCCCCAACCCCTTGTAGTATTTGTGATCCCAACCTCTCTGTCCTTGGACCTGCAATTTCCAGGCCTCAAACTCTGGCATCGTGAAGAAAGACTTGAGTTGCTTCGGGCGCTTCTGGTCACCTCGCCAAACCTTGACAATGGGCGTGATAAAGACGTTGAGGAAATTGGGGATCTTAAGTAAACTGGGGTAGTGGGCCTCCAAAAAGTTGATGAGCAAGCCTTTGATATGGGAACCATCGTGATCCTGATCGGTCATGATCATCAAATGACCATATCGCAATCCTTTCGTGTCGGTGTACTCCTTCTTGTGCTGCAAGCCCATGAACTTCTTGATGTTCTGGATTTCAGCATTGTTGGAGATTTGCGCCACAGTAGCATCTCGCACGTTGAGAAGCTTACCACGAAGCGGGAACACACCAATCAAGTCGGGATCTACCACGGCACGGCCAGCAAGAGCAAGACCACTAGCAGAGTCACCCTCAGTGAGAATGAGAGTACATTTCCAGCCGTCCTTGGTACCTGCCTTGTTAGCATCTGTCAACTTGGCATTGTTCATGCGAGCCCGCTTGCTTCCATCAGATTTGGCCAAAAGTTGATCGGCCTTCATATCGGCAAAGTGCATGATATTGGTCAGGATCTCAGACTTGGCAATCTGGTCGAGGAATTTATCGCTCACTTGGAATTTGCTGCCGAATTGAGTAGCTTTAGTCGTGAGTTGTTCCTTGGTTTGGGACGTGAACGCGGGGTTGACAATTTGACAGTTGACGAACAGGAACATGTGGTTCTGGATTTGAGCCGGTTTCAGAGCCACACCTTTCTTGTTCTTCTTCTTGATGATCTCGATGAGTTTCGATGTGATCTGGTCCGATACATACTTGATGTGCGTGCCACCAGATGTAGTAGCGATCGAATTGACGAAAGAAACTTGCTTGAACGAGCCATCGGAGACAGCGAAACCAATCTCCCAACGCTCGTGAGGCTTGTCGGTGATGATGACTTGTTTCTCCGAAATCATGTCTCCAGACTCGGCTGCTTCAGCTTGCAAAGATTTGGTGTACAATTCCATGTACTTTTTGAAATTGGTGCATTTGATTCTGTTGCCGTTGAGTTTGATTTTGATGTCCTTGAGCGTACCAGCCATGTCATAAATTCGACGCTTGACTAGTGCCTCAAAGTCATCGTCCATACCCACCATGTTGAACTTGGCATAGTCAGGCTTGAAGGTGACTTTGGTATAGTCATCTCCCTTGTTGCCAGTGATCAGTGGCTTGCCTTTGACACTCATGTTCTTGGTCCATGTTTGCTTGTACTTCTTTTTCTGCTTGGAGTCCGCAGTCTCGACTGTGAACTCGGTAGAGAAGATGTTACAAAGCTTGGCACCGTAACCATTACGACCTCCAGTGACTTTGTCTTGCGCATCATCGTAGTTGGAGGAACTGAGGAGGTGGCCAAAAATCATCTCCGGGATGTACATGCCTTCACTCTGTCCGGAAATTAGGTTCAATCCCATTCAAAACTTGACTCACTTACTTACAGCGTGCAATTCAATTGGGATACCTTTTCCGTTATTCCAGACGCTGATCTCGCCAGACTCGCGATCTACCGTGACCTTGATTTCGTCCATGTTCTTGTCATTTTGCTTGTTATCTGCCGCATTCACAAGCACCTCATCGAAGATTTTGTAGAGACCAGGTACGTAGTTGACCTGACGAAACTCGATCAGGTCCTTTTCCGTGTTATATACCCACATCTCTTTATCCGTCATTTCCACTGAGCCGATATATGTGTCTGGGCGAATCAAGATGTGCTCCACATGGGAGATTTTTTGGTACTTCTGACTGGCATTTGTGGATGCCGCCTTGCCCTTGGACTTGGGAGCTTCCCCCTCATCTACTGCTGCTGCGAAGCTCTCGTTTTCGATGGTCTGTAACGGTTTTCCACCGGGTTTCTCGGGCGCAGGGTTCTTCTTCAGCTTTTTCGAGCTCGGGGGCGTGTTGGAGAGGAGCGAGGCATCATGGTCTGAATTGTGGTCAAGGTCTATGTCAGAGTTCTCCTCGTCCGACTCTGGCTTCGCGCGCTTCTTGCCAGCGGCAGGCTTCGCCGCCACATTGAGTTTCGATTGCGCGAGCTTCTTGGGCGCAGCTGCTTTTGGTGCTTTAGGCGCTTTGGGTTCCTTGGGTGCTTTTGGTTTTGCTGCGACGGCCTTCTTTGGTGCAGCTTTGGGTTTCTAGAGATGTAATTAGTAGTAGGCAAGCCAGATCTGAGTGAGTTACCCACCACAGGCTTGACTGGCGCCTTTACTGGGAGGTCGAAGTCTGAATCATCGTCCTCGAAGGCGGATTCTACGAGTGAATCGTCCATTTTAGGGTAAACGAGGTTATAGTGGCGGTTGACAGTGATTTAAGGGGTTGTCAGATCAGAAATTTAGTAAAGAGCGTTCATAACGAAAAATTGAGGTGACGAAAAGGCGCGAATGGTGGTGGTGTTGTTATTGTTATTGTGTTGTCCTTTCCAGGATCTGTTTGTTTTGGTGTTTTCGCGCGTCTCCTGTCCTCTAATTAGTCGGCGCTTCGGCGCCACTAACAGGCTCCAGGGTGTACCGCACGTGCTGGCAAGGCTGTGCGCGAGCCTCATCATGCCTTTGGATTTAAAAGGTGCTTCATTCGAGATGCATATCGATAAACTTCTGGAAGAGCAACTGTTCAGTATTTTCCGAAATCTAGCAATATTGAATATCAAGTAAGGTTAAAGACGTAGCTTCAATTCTCGGAAGAGGCGAAAGCGAATTCATGGCCCAACGGGAAGGTGACCGCTTTTGATCATAACGAAACCTTTTTGACGAGATTAAAGATGATTTTCATGGGTGACTCACAGTTTAAATTTATCTCAATATCCAAAGATGGCTCTCGAGGCTGATATGCAATGCGTGGCGAGCCTTGTGAACGAGATTGCCAAATGATCGGCAATGACAAAAATTGGCTACCCCGTACAATTCTCGGAAAAAGACCTACAATGCTGTGAGAAGGCTTGGAATACTTAGCCATTCGGCCGCTGTTTGTCTCAAGAAGGCACAACTCAATCGGGAATTGAAGATATGCCGAGACAACTCGTTCAGAGCACTCATTCTACAGTTTGTGTAACAACCTAGACCTCGAATTCATTCCTTGCGAATGAAACAGACTAATGAAGCCTCGTGTCCTGTGTATCAGATAGCTTTCAACTGGGGTTCCGGTAAGAGGGAGCGCTGCTCACACCTTTGTTCAACATAAGCATTGAAGCAAGGCTGTACATGAAATATAACCTATGTTATTCGTGGTAGACTCTTAATGTTATATCGAGTGCTTTTTTTCCTAACATTAGCCTTGGTACTTGGTTGTCACATCGATTATTCCCTTGCCTGTCTCCCCAATCAAAAGTCAAATTGAACCAGGCATTTTTAAACCAAGATCGACATTCCAGAACGTCTGCCAATTTCGAAAGCTTAGATCGCCAGGAATTTATCTATACCAGTCACGAATTGGGAGGCTCGGTTTTCAAACAGTAGTTCGGTGCTCAACATATTGCAAGGAAACTGACTCCATGGCCTCTAAATAGTCTCCTTTTCGAAGTGGGATCTTCATTTTTGTACGTCTTAACGCTCCGTGAGCATGTTAGTACCGCGTTCCCATGAAGTTCTAAAAATGAAATTAGTTGCACCCGGCATCCCTCCTTGACCTTTTAGTCTTCGCAAGATTGTACATACTTCTGCTGACTACGCGGTAAAAGATTTCGAGGTATGAACAGTCTTTTGCCCGCACAGCGGGCACTGCAAGGGAGGCGAGAAAAGTGAAGATGCGCATTTTGGACAAATTGTGGGAATTGTGGTAGCAAGACGTGAATAAAAAGCCGTGGTGATGAGATCTCAAGACAGCTTCCTAGGCACTTGTAAGGCTACTCGTCAGTACTGCCTCGAGGAAGCTCGTACATCTCGTCGCCAGCTATCCAGCCTCAGGTTCCTTCTGTGGCTGTTCGTTGTTTTGGTGCCAACACCGTTCGACTTAGGCTTTGTGTGGTTGTACTTACCCGGGAAGACTACACAAATGCAGAGCATTATTTTCCCTGCAACTTGCCAAAGCGGCCCTCATCGTTTCATGTGTACAAGCGGACTGAACCGTCAGCATGGCTATGGAGACATGAATTTGTCATCGCTTGACATCGACACCGATCAATTCTGAAATCATACCCACCTCCAAGTAAAGAGCCCAGGATGTTACAGTTGCGGAGAGGCTTCCAAGGCATCATTCCCGGATACGCGAATATGTGATCGAACAATTCAGCCCAAGGCTGGTCACCGGAACACGGGATTCATCTCAAAGCGCAAGAGATGTTCCTTTATGCCTAGGCGTAAATTGAATTTAGAACATAGTGAAAGGTCTGATATAAAAATAGTCTGCTCTATTTCCTGGTCTGAAAGAGCTAAGAACCTTGTAGAATAAACCTAATCCGCACGAGAATACGCCCCACCAACTGCTTCTCTAGCACAGGGTTGCGAGCGTCGGACAACGCTGAAATAGTCAAGAATCCACGCCCACTATATCAGGCTCTCGGATCATTGTGGTGCCCGTCACCTTACCCAAAGCTCCACGCCCACTGTCATGAAGTGTGACAGCAATATCGCTGGGTCTTTGGGTTGCGCCGTAAAAGGGAGTGCTTAGAACAGCTCACCGTATCAAGCCCAGCCTGAGTCTCGGCGTTTGGACGACCATCCGCACATCACGTTTGATCAGAGAAATGTTAGCAGAGAGACAATGAGATGGGCAAGCTGAGCATACCATAATGAGGTCCAGGATCACTTTTATCCAAATCTACTCGTACCCTATGCTGCAGCGCCTGAGTTCTAGGTCTTAAGTCGGAAGTCAAGTGCCTATCCTGTCGTAAAATAGCCCGCTGATCGAATGCTTTTTCACCGAATGATCCCATCCCCCTCGACAATCTCCTGCTTAATCCCAACACCCCCTTTCGTCTTTCTTCTTTTCTCATTCCTCTTCTGCCGCCTCTCCTCCCGTTCCTTCTCCTCCCTCTCCCTCGCAGTATCAAGTCTAGCCTCAAGATCAACATTCATCGCCGCTTTCTCCTCTTCCTTCCGCCTCTTCAAAAACAAAAGCCGATTCCTAACCTCCATCTTCGTCGCGATCTTGACCTCCCCGGTCTCCCCAGTAGCCATCAAATGCTGCTTTGAATTCAAATGATCAACCATTTGCAAATTGTCCTTGAACGTCAAGTCGCAGTCTTCGCAGTAGAAACCCGCCCCCCGTCCTCTTTTTCCCAGTACGGCGCCCGCAGGCACCAACATTGTCTTTCCAACTTGGTCGCCGACATTGAGGCGCGAGGAACGAGCAGCTGTATCGTGTGCATCAGGAGGTGTGGAGGCTCGGCGGTGGTATTTCTTTCCAGCAAGTTTGGCTTCGTAACGGGCTTTCGATTCTTCTTTTTGCTTGCTTTCGTGGTCAGCGGCTTTGGCTGCGTATTCGGCGCGGTCCCAGGTTTTGCGGAAATCGGTGTCACCCGAGCCGGCGGTCTCTTTCTTGCGATCGGCCATCGTGAGTATATGGTTTGGAATTGTGGGGGTGGTGCTGGTCGGTTGCTGGCAACTTGTAAGTTCCAAGCGCATCGGAGTCTAGTTGAGTTGCACGTGCTTATGTACGCATTTCGCGTGTCGTTTTGGACTCGAATTTCATCCACGCGTATCAAGACTTCATGAACATAATGAGGGCAGTGACAATTGGTATTATATGCAGCTGGAATTGCCAAATCTTGCTCGATGATGGAAACTCGTTCGAAATATTATCAGTCCCAAGCCAGC
Source organism: Venturia oleaginea (assembly GCA_013176395.1). Classification (NCBI taxonomy): domain Eukaryota; kingdom Fungi; phylum Ascomycota; class Dothideomycetes; order Venturiales; family Venturiaceae; genus Venturia; species Venturia oleaginea. Next base: position 277,146 of record JABMLP010000020.1, on the reverse strand, counting down.
TATTCGTTACATTCATGGTATCTTCAACTCCGCCTTCGTATCAAAGGCCCAAAATCCACTCAAAACTCATACTCAAGAGGCTCGAAGTGGGCGGTTATATCACACCAGTCTCCTGCGCGCCTTTCCCACATTTTCCGTACTCCCAGGAATTTGACCAACAGTTGGGCCCTGCTGACTTGCCGTCCGCGCCATGGACAAACCTCCTCTCGCGCTGTTTGTTCGGCTCATAGCCGGAGCCTCACTGAACCCCGCCTGACTGCTCTGCCTACTCATCGACACACCAGGAAAGCTGTTCGCAAGATTGGGCATCAGGGAAGGTCCGCCATGATCGAAACTGTCCGCGTTCACCGAGGGAGGTTGGTATTGGTATTCAGCAGTCGATTGGGGTGCAATGGCGCGCTCGAGGAGTTTGTCGTTGAAGTCATCCTCGCCGTTCGTGTCTCTGAGCATGATGTTAAGATCATGCTCGATTTCGGAAGCAGTAAGCCCAACCACTTGGACTGGCGCACTGTTGGCTTTGGAGCCTATGATTGCCGGTATGAAGGTTGGCATGATGTTGCCCAGGGAAGAGGGTATCTCGCCAGAAGCGACCGCTGCCAACCCAGCCAGCGCTCTCGTTGTCCCACGGGTAGCATGATGTGTTTGGCTAGCCATGCGCTCCATGCTCGGAGCATCAAGCATGCCGTCGTCTTCCATGTCCACATCGCCTGTAGGTAGCACACCAGACGCCCCGGATTCATCGGCCTCCATGTGATTGCCATTTGCTCCGTTGCCATTTGTGTGTCCCTGTGACTGCGCGTGCTGCTTAAGCAAAAAGTGTTGCGCGGCCATTCCTGCATTATTCATCGTCATAGCCAGCTCTTTCTCGGTGAACAATCGATCGATCGAGTACGCTGGTGCTTCCTGCTGATGCCATGCCGTTTTTGCCTTTGCATTTCGAAAAGGTGAGCCGCTTCCAACGTCCACATTTCGCGAGGGTCCAGGAGCAGGAGATAAATCCTCCACCTCCTCAAACAGCCTCTGTCGTTTTCTTGACTTCTCTTGCACAATCGAAGCTGGATCATCATGATCTGCTCCTCGTCTACCTGTACCTCGCGTATACCGCTTGCCTGTGCCACCTGGACTTGAGGGGTTTGTTATGCCGAATTGGTTTGGATGTAGGAGCAGGGCGTTGCTGTCGCCGATATCTAGCATGTCTTTCTCTCTAAGTAATCTTTCTTTTCTGCGAGTGAGTTGTGATTGCAAGCGTTCGCGAATGCTGTTTGCGAGGAGTCTGTTTTCTTCGTGGGCCAATCGGATATGGAATTGATATCTTTGCTCAATCTCATTGATGCTGGTTTGGTGTTTATTCTAAAATCCGTTAGCATCTACTCAAATTTGCGGATGCATCGGTAGGACAAACATGTAAAAGTGTGAGATTCACATCCCGTTCCTCCATCGCATTGTTGACTTCGTGGACAAATTCTGTATACATCTTACCAGCTCCAGCGTGAAAGTCCTGTTCGGCGACGGCCTCAGAAGGGACCTTGCCGCCGGTGGTGCTGCTGATGAGCTTTGCAATTTCGTCCGGATCATCTTCCAAAGGTTTGTTCTTGTACGGATCGGCATGGTGAATCAGGTTGATGTCGATATTGATCGCATTCGCCTGCGCTTCGTAGTGAGGTCTGAGGTTGGTGCCAAATGAGGCAATCATGTCGTTGAGCTTGTCCGTGAGCATCGTGCGTCTTTTGTCTCTTTTCGATTGTGGGAGAGGTGGAGGAGACGCCCCGATGTGTATCGGTATAAGCTCTCCAGGCGACACACTTCGATCTCGTGCCATTATGTGTTCAACAGATTTTGTCTGGCGTTTGATGTGAAGCTGGCGCAAAACGGAAGAGAGCTGGCGGAGAGTGTTTGGCCGCTCGGTTGCAGTTTGTTTGTAGTAAAAGTCGATGTATCTAGAAACTGTGGACGGGTGGGAATCGGAACGACAAGAGCGGACAAGCAGTGAACGGGTTCTTCAGTGCAAACTGGCGATGCATTGCGTTCAACCAAGAGTGCCTACGCCTTTCTCAGCTCTGTTTCTAAAGACCCTAATTGGACCCCGTTCTCGGCCTCAAGTCCCGTGATCGAGAGGCTGATCTCGAACTTGAATTACTACGTAGTAAGTGCCGATCATGCCCTCTTCTTCCTCCCTCTCAACTCCTCCATCTTCCAAACATGGCATCAGAAAAATCGACTGCCCAGCTGCAAAAAGTTCATGTCATACAGGCTACGAAATCGTCGAATGAACGATCATGGCAGTCCCTCCTAACGATCGATGTGCTATACAGCGCAGCGCTTAAAACCGTTCTTCACCCCTTTGTAGCCTTCATGATCCCAATGTCATTGCGAGCCGTCACAGTCCCGTACTCGAACATTTCAATGCAAGTTTCGATCGCATATGCAAGTTTGTTGACATTTTGGTGGATCTTGTCCGTCTTCAACAAACGCATTGCATTTGGACTGCCCAGAGAGGTCGATTTGGATGAAGAGGTCATTGTGATCACAGGCGGCTCGAACGGACTTGGACGATTGATTGCCGACTTCTATGCCATGCGTGGTGCAAATGTTGCTGTTTTCGATGTGGTAAAGGGAATGAACGATGACATGAAGGGACTTCATTTCTACAGATGTGATATTGGAGACCGGAAACAGGTTGAAGCTGCCGCCACGAAAGTCAGACAGGACGTACGTAGATCAGCCTTACCCTTGCGATTAAAGATCACAGACCCTTGTTCTATACTGACGGTGAAAAGCTTGGAGTCCCGACGATCTTGGTCAACAACGCTGCAATCGTGAATGGCAAATCGTTACTTGATCTGAGCACCGAGGAAGTGGAGAAGAACTTCCGAGTCAATCTATTCTCGCATTACCATACAGTGCAGACGTTCCTACCTGGCATGTTGGAAGCAGAGCGAGGTACAATCGTCACCATTGCGAGCGTTCTCGGGTACTTGGGATGCGCAAACTTATGTATGTTTTCCGCCGCCTCCGCTGACATTAATACTGATCCGAATCCCAGCGGACTACACCGCAGCCAAGGCCGGTCTGGTTGCCTTTCATGCTTCGTTGAAAGCCGAACTCAGCTGTTCAGCTCACCAAGGTGCAGACAACATCAAGACGGTGCTGGTGACTCCCGGGCAACTAAGGACATCCATGTTCGGTGGATTGAAAACACCTTCGACGTTCCTCGCTCCGGTCGTTGAACCAGTTCAGCTTGCGAAGGAGATCGTGGACATAGTTGACTCTGGGTGGAGCGGAGAGGTAGCACTTCCGCTATATTCGAGATGGGCACCGCTACTGGCAGCATTGCCGAGTGGGATCTGGACGATTGGAAGGGCTTTCAGTGAGATGGATAACGCTATGTTGAACTTTTCGGCGCAGAAAAATTCTTGAGTATCTGGATACTCTGCCTAGATTTCAAAGCACGTCAGTCGCAAGAGAATGTCTCCATTGTTGATCAGAATTCGGAATCCCGAGACGGTTTGCTCGAAGACTAAAGATTCTACCAGCCACTCCACGCGAGACTGATGGAGTTTTCACGTGGCGTCCCGCAAGATGCGTCGGCTGTGGATCCTGCCTGGCCAGCGCCACATTACCGTCTTTGGATCTTTGATGGAGACTTTTCGACGAAGTTTCAATCAAAGTAACGACCTGTGCGGGGCGGGCGCATTCATCATCGTAGAATTAGTAGCAAAAGAGGATCGGAGTTTCTGCAGCACGTCATCGAGAGAATAACAGTACGCAGTTCTGGAGTTACTCCGTAGAAGTTTGTTGTGCAATATACAAGGATCAAGCCTTGACGCCGGTGCTATTCTCAGCATGGAGGAGCGGAGCTGGGTAGGGTCCGAGCAGCTGAGGATGCTCCGGAGCAGAGATGTTATCATGAAACGAGACAAATCAGCATAGCCCTGCGGAGTGACAATGAAGCTGGGAGGCCACGCCGGCGATCGTCGGAAAGAGAACGAAATCTGTAGCATTTGAAACGCAGCAGAATGCCTGTGTCTCTGCAACGGACGCTCGGTGCATGATTATTGCTGTGCTCTTACTGCTAGCCAAGCAGTGTCTGACATGCCGTATGAATCGACCGCGCAGCAGCCAGAATGATCTGGTAACTGCCTTCCGTGCTCGATGGTTGTGGCAGGAGACTGGCCAGGGTATGATCCTATAGTCGAGCATATCGATGTTTTCGTGAAGGATGTGGCTGGATATCCCCCGCCACATCCATGCACCTCAGTGTTAGAGATGGCGGTTCGGGAGCGATTTAGTAGCATCCGTGTGCATGGGCTTGAAGTGGATAGGGTACTACTAGTATATAGTGTACTATACTGCAGATGCGGAGCTTTGTTCAGCAAATAAAGGTTGTGTCATAGCTTGGACAATATCGAATCGAGCGTGAGAATCATTGCATGATTGCATAGCCTTCTACTTTATTCCCCATACATCAGAAGAGCACGTCGAGTCCTCCACAAACAACACCACCGACACCTAGAGGCTCTTGCTACATTGCTCCGCCGCTCTAATTGCTGCACAACCTATCGGCTACTGATAGCCCATACCAATCGTGCATCACTGCTTCAAGCTAGCTTGCTGTTGTACTAGCTGCGTCGTCATCCACCAGCGAAATCCGACCAGGACCAACGAGTTCTCTCAGATCTGCGCCTACGTTGGGAACTTCTCCCAGAAAGATTAAAAACCTGGTTCCTCTCTAACACATCTCTTTCTTTATCGCTGAATCTCACTACTCGTATGCACCCTTCACCGACCTGCTTCAATTGCTTGGAATCATCGGCTCGGCCCCCATCGCGAACCCTGCTATCATAATCTCACCATCGTTAGAGCTTCCGCACGCGAAAGCCTCCGCTTTCATCTTGAACGACCCCATTCTCAGATCACGAACCAGCCACAATCACAAAAGATGCAATCTTCTATGGAGCCACAGGGCTTGAGCCCAAGACCGATGCGCGCAAGAGGAAATACCGGCTTCTCAGTGACCAGCGCACACAGTGACCGCTCTTCAAAGTCAAAGGAACTGAAGCATCGCGAATCGCATGACCAGAAGAATCATCTTTCAGAGACAACCAAAGCAAACCCGAACGCCGCAATGACCGAGATGCAACCCAGTACGTCGGCGATCCTGGCAGAGGTCGGCAAAAACAATGACTAACATGACAACAGTACAACAACAGCTCGCGGAGTCGACAATGGGCTCCCTTCGTGGCGGCCAGTACACAGATATGAATGGTGTTCTGATCAGTGTGTTTACACCGTCTTTCGAGTTTCTAATTGTCAGACTGACACAAAATTTGCAGCCGATCCCGATTTCTCCAATCCTACTCGTCACCGCGGTGAACGCCCTCTCGCTACCATCCGATCATTCGAAGCAGCCATTGATAATGAGTGGAAGAGGTCAAGAGGTGAACGACCAGAATCCATGATGCGTAATGGTGCGACTTGTCAAACAGGTTATTGTGGACACAGTGCTAACCTTTGGTACAGACTCTGCACCCGAAGGATATGACTTCAGTTCTCGCCGATCATCGGCATATTGGGGTATGTTTGACGTTGCGACGCCTTTCACTTCTCTTGCAATTTGCCCTACCACAGGAGCCATGCTTTGTCGTCCCTATCTCTACGGCCGACGGTTACTAGCGCGGAAGACACAAGCCCATAGGATGCGAAGCTGCAGACCACTAGGACAACAATCAGAAAGACCCAAAGCCGTGCAGTCGAAATCTGGCAACATACAACGCGTCTTCAAAGCTAGCAAGGTCGACAGCCAAGCTACTGGTGTCCGACGTGGAGATACTGAGATGGACGCTAAGCAGATTTCTTTTGGCGATTTCGATGCTGGCAAAACGTTAATTGGCGAGAAGATAGTTGGCGACGACTCTGGGAAATTGACTGTAGCATACCATACTGGCGTCTCTGGAATCATTAGCAACACTGACAATCCCTGGAGGATACCTGCCCTATCGTGGAATGAGAAGATCTCCGCCTTCCTGTTAATCCGCTTACATGGCTGCTCTTGCCCCTCGCTCCACGCTCCGCTACTGCCTGCCGCCAAACCGAACCACTCGGGTTGCTGAACTACTTTTAGCTGCGCCTGTCATCCTGTTCTGTCTTTTGTCGTCTCATGTACTTTTTAGTATGCTTGCTAAGTTGTCCGCTATTAGGCAACGGTCCCGATCAAGTCGGCGCAGGCTCACGATTTTCTCACGTTGGCGGTTCCCAAGCTGGCGGTTACTACAACCAACGCGGTGATCGCAACAGCTACTACGATAACGGAAACGGCTACGGAAATGCGAACGGCTATGGAAACGTGAACGGCTATGGCCAACGTCCTAGACCCAACAATCGCCAACAATCGGAGTCTGCTATCAACAGGTATAACAATGGCCAAGGAGTCTACCCCAGTCCATATTACGGCCAATCCAGCGCGACCGTAAACACAGGAGGTTCTAATGGAAGTGCTAGTGATCAGTGGCAGCAATCCACAGACCCGAGCAGTGAAAGCAGTTCAATCAACCGCGACGGTCAGCACGGATACTCAGTTGGTGCCGGACCCCGTCAGCCTATCGCGGAAGAAGGTTATTACACCTACAATCAAGGCAATGGATACAGTAACGAAAATCACCCAGGTTTCAACGGTCCTCCCGTTCCAGCTAAGACAGTCGTGCCACCGCGTCAAGTAATTCCTCTTGTAGCATCCTCTGGGACTGCCGAGGCCTATCAATCTGGTGGACCAGTTGGCGGAAGACCTAAGCATGAAAAGAGCAAGAGCTGGCTCCGCCGCACATTCAGCAAGGGTGGTTAAACGACTTCCTCACCACTTTCACACAAATACTCGCTTCACTCATACCCTTACTCGGCGCGATATACGAGTTCCCTCACCTACGATACACTGGCAGTTCTCTCGGTATATACTCCTACTATAATCAATAATGTTGCGCAATTTTTTTGGGGGTTTGATCTTTTCGGGCACTATGGATGGCGTTCTGGGTGGGTTCGTCTCTGACGTCTACTGATCATTTTTGGGCGACTTGCATGGGGCATGACCTGAATTCCGGTCAACTTTGCCTGGAGGATTTGGTGGCTATGGGAATAATGATGATGATTCAGATGGAGACGCGTTTTTTGCGATATCTTTGGTAGAATGCATGTGGGACAGTTCAGTTGGCGTATGAAAGACAGAATTGAGCGTTTATCTTCGTCGACGAGTATATTATGTACGGTTTCGTGACGTTGATCTGAGTGAATTTTTGGAAATTTTCGGGGCCGCATGTTATGGATTGCTGGAAAAGCGATGAAGAGAGGCCGTATTACTGAGCAAACGCATGAACAGCTCCCAACCTCACTTGATGCGTCAACTCAGGTCTAAAACATTTTTTCCCTCGCGAGTCACATTTAAAGTCCCAATACGTGGATTGTAAAGGTCTATCCTTTGATACTATGAAAGAATATTTATCTCCCGGTTTCAATAGAGAACGAATTCGTTCATGTCTACAGGGTGTACCTTTTTCTTTCAAATATGTTAAGACATCTCCCTTTTATAAATTTTTACGTCTAGACCTTTCGATCTATTCAAATGGTTTCCAACCGTGTCTACAGATATTTTTAATTCATCACCAAAACATGGGCCCATTCACGTGACCAGTAGCATCGAACATCGCGTCTCCCACTATGAACGGCGCCAGCCATTGATCAGTCCCCATACATCATGTCACAATTTCGAGCCAAACGCCTTGATATAGGCTGCTTTGTCAATAAATGGGTGATTCGAGATCACACGAAGAGGAAGGTTTTCGCTGAGTACGAGACCGAGCGGTATGTTCTCTTTCACCCTCTGCCTGAGCACTTGGAGCAATCGAGGTCTTCTTTGAGGTGCTGGAGACTTGAGACTACTGAAACCTGAGTAAAGAGGAATTTGACGTTCTAGGATATGAGCTAATCCGCTTGCTTGCAATCGAACAGACAAGCCCTCCGCTACGTTATACGGAATACCACCCTCCCCGCTCGCATGCGCGCCGAAGCCCAGTTGAAATTACACCAGATGCATTGTTATACTCGGCCGTCGCAGATTGTGAATAGATGTATAATGGGAGGAAAGGGGAAGGGTGTTTTCCGGGATGTCAAAATGGCTAGGGTGAGTTCTGCCCAAATTCCCGAGGATGAAGATCACCAGGAGAGAATGGAGTGAGCAGCATAGAGGCTAATGTGGTGAAGTTTCAATTCAGGATGAATGCGCTGCAAGGGAAGATTCCGGGTGTTAAGAAAGCCAGTTGGTAGTCGTGTTCTTGGGGAAAGGGAAGCGGGTTGGTGTACGATACGGCATAAGGTCCGGAAAAGACAGGCGTTGATTGCTGCGTGGGCGACAGACGGACGGCATAAATTTGGGCGTGAAACGGAGCAGGCAAGGCCAATCCAGACAATTTTGGAGGTGACCCAAGTCGCGAGGAAGAATCTCCTTGCCAGGTCACTACAAGAAAGGTTCGGTATCACTTTTCATATAACAGAATCCACACCACTTCAGATTCGCTTTTTGCGTCGTCCGACTTGGACCTATTGTCAACGTGAAAAGCAGCCTTCCGCGTAACAATCGCGGCTAGTGTAACCTCACAAAACATACATAGCCACATCTTTCTCATCACAACTATCACTCTCTTTCACTCACCTCCACCAGTCTCTTCACCTGCACTTCTTTCTGCAAGCTCAATCATAATAAGATTCTCACAAGGACCACAAGTAAAACATGTTCCGCCGACTCCCCGCCAGTCTTCCACCAGACGCCTCCTTCAAGTCTGACCTGAAGGAGCTTGGCTACTTCATCAATGAGAAGAGCCAGATCATGCAGATCAAGTATCCGGACCAAGGCTACGTCTTCAAAATCTACAGTGACGAGCGCTACAATATCATGCATCGAGAGGCTTTAAATGGCAAGTCCCTCTCACCCACTTCGAATCGGCCAGCTGACTAGGAAACAACAAGACTGCATCCGAGAAGAAGTCCTCAAACGCGCCGCAACCGCAGGTCTCTCTCTCCTCTACCTTCCCCAACTTTCTATGGCCAAGCCAAACGAGCCACATGTCCCCATCTTCACCACACCCCCAGGCGAGTTGAAGAACAAAACCCGCATCATTGTTGTCTTGAACGACCACAGGCAAGACTTGGGAATATGGGACTATCGCTGTCTCTCCATCAACGGTATCGATGCCGGTTCATGCGTCAATCTCGCAAAAGTCCTCCAGCAAGATGGGGAAGAAGCGCCAGGCCTGGTTATCTCCAATGTCGGACAATTGACTTATTCTCATAGGGAGGGAAGAGCGATGACGACGCAGAGTTGGCAGGCTCTGCCGCGATCTAGCCTTGCCTATCCGGGTGTTCAAGAGCATCCGCTTCACAACTCGATGGAGGGAACCAGAGATAGAATTGAGCACTGCCACTTCATCTTTGAGAAAATTCTCAAGGATTCCAGTCTCGTTCGAGATGATGCTGAGATCTATCTCGTCGGAATCTTGAACGGAGGCGAGGTGGCGTTGAAGTACCTCAATGCGAATTGGGACTTCTGGAAGAGCAGGATTAAAGCTGTGGCTTTGACATCTGTGTTCATCAAGCGCCAGACGTTGAGCTGGGAATTGATTCAGTTCTTGAGGGATCGGGCTAGGAACTGGAAGATTTCAGGCGCGCCCAAGGATGCCTGTTTGGTTTCGCCACTGCATTGGACGTTGTCAATCCCGGATACCGCTTTGACGCAACCTCCAGATGAACTTGAGCCGCAGCTCCGCAAGAAAGATGAGGTGGAGGTTGGTAGTAACAGTCACGCCGACGATCTTGTCAAGGCGACGCCTACCAATCATGATGGAGAGGAGTTGACCGAGTGGGCTGTCCCGGAGAAGAAGGTAGTCCCAGATGCTCAGATCATTTGTCCTGAATTCTCGAGCTCGGTCCAGGATTTCACTGAAATCATCTTCCCCGCCGTCCTCCAGAGCGTCTTGGCTTTCTTCAAAGACGTCCAGAAAGATGTCAAGGATTACAAGAACCCAGCGTTGATGGTTGATGATCATGAGGAGAAGTCTTTGGAGGTTGAAGTTGATGCTGCGAAAGATGGGGTGGCAGCAACGACCGAAGGTGTTGAGATGATGACCTTGGAGGAGTTTGAGAAAAAGGAGAAGGAGGGTGGCGGAGAAAAGGAAGGGGAGCAGAGAGAGGTTGAGTTTGCCGGAGAAATGATGCCGCAGGTACTAGTCGATGCAGCTGTTAGTGGCAGGGCTGTACAAGAAGAGCAGACCACCAACAGCACTTCTCTAGAATCCCGTGATCCATTGTACAAACACCCTGCCGGACTTGCCGATCTTACCGAGCTTGAAACGGCGAAAATTGCAGGTGTGGACTTGGACGAGGCGATTTTGAAGGCTGCTGGGTTGATGTGATGTTGGGATCACGGACAAACAGAAGATCGATGGAAAACTTGGGAAAGTTGATGATATATTGATAGACAACTCAGGGGGCTTTGGTCGTTTCTTTGTTGTTAGTGTTGATCCTCCTCAGTGTTTGGCGTTCTGGCTTCCAAGAATACATTTCATCACAATCGTTTCCATTGACGGTGAACACTCCATTCCGTGCCATATTCGTTCATTAGGTCAGTGGCTCCTTTCTACATATCACAGTATGCAGTTCTATATGTGCTCCCCTAATTTTGGATCGCTATCGTTGAATATCCGCTAACTTACATCTTGGAAGTGCCAGGATTTATTGACTCCGACGTGGAATTCAAGATGCTATCCTACAGCGGGCTCTTCGTTAAGAAGTGGTAGAATGGCGCATAAATAAAAAGTCCCAGTCGTCTGTGCTAGAAAATATAGTTAGCTGCCACACGGTGATGAGTAGCAAATTGACGGTCAGATCTTACCTGGACGGTTCTTCAACTAAAAGATTCCAGGACGAAAAGAATGTTACAAGGTCTACAAGCAGAAGGGAGGTTCCAAGGCGATGATTGAGTGTCGACTCTGCACCCTTCGATGATATCCGAACTTCGCATAAACTCTTTCAAATATCGATGAATAGGGATGATTGGAATTTTATCGGTACGGGAATGGAACATTTCAAAATGAAACACGTGTCTTGAATCTAGGGAGTTGCAAGAGGCGTTGACCTGATACACAACTTGTGGAGGCTTATTGCAACTACTTATCAACTCGTCGATTACCTACTCCCCGTGATCGAGGATACACCACATGTCACATACGCTCATCCAGCCGCCATGTTCTCATATTCCCATCAAAATCTCCCTTTAGTCCCGTTTTTCCAGTCTTTGAATTAAATTACAATGTATGAATTAATTTTGTACAGCAGCAAGGAGAAGAAAAGAGTGAGGAAAATTGGGTATCTTAACCTTTTGGACAGGTCCAACTCCTGTTTTGTGACCACCTTCGAAAAACCACCGAATGGAGCCCCACGGTGAAATTGTAAAGCAAGCCTGTGACGCCATATCGTGTCATGTCCCTGTGAAATTTTAAACAGCTTTCGCTCAAACGTCCGCCTCTAGTGCAATATAGGAAGAAATGGTGCCGTCAGTTCTCGGAGAGCAAACAGCGGTGGTAGTCATGGATTGATTCGGAGACATGGTAGCATTCGACCAACAAAGGTGTACGTGGACAATGAAGTTTCTGTTGCTGGTTGTGACCGAAAGATCAGATACCACGAGCCCGGGTCTGGAAATCCATGCCATCGACCCAATAAGATCCAGAGCGGCTTCGCTCAGAGTGCGGTGTCTCGTTGACTCTACGCTGGACTGGATAATTATCTGTACTCTTGTTGACCGATGAACCGTCTTCGTGGGTGCTGGTATTACTAGTGTTGCTAGGCCATAGCTGCTGTACAGAGGTGGAGTCACTGTTTGTGTCTCTGGTACTGAGTTTTCGGCAGAGTGTGCCTCCCCCGTCCATTGAAACCTGACCGTATTTCATGGCCCCCATCTGGCGTAGCTGTGCGCTCGTCATTGGTTCACTCTTGACCTCCACGGTGACCTTCTCCTTGATGTGAACAGAGTCGAGACGCTCATTACCTCGCGGTCGCTGAGATTTGTCATTCATGGAGACCAGTTCTTGTGAGGCATTGTCGCAGTCGCGAGCGTTGGAAGGAGACGAATGGTCGGGAGCATGAACACACGTGGTCTCAGTTCCGAAGTGATCTTTTCCCCAGGGCATCCAAAAGGTTTCGATCCCGTTATCTATTGGTGGTTCCTCGCTGAAAAGCACCAGACGCCGAGTCCAGGAGTAGAGAAGGACATCGCACCATCCATTACTGGCAATCATTGCTCCGGCGAAACAGTACCATACACCGTGAATTTTGGCAGATGGATGGAGCATTGAGACAGTTCGTAGCGTTGCGAGAGGAAGTGTGCAGACGACATAAATGATTGGATAGAAGGTCATGAGATATGCTGCGTCTCGAGCGTTGCGGGTGCGTGCAGCAGAGCGGTAGAAGTTTGTCTTTATACGGCGTCCGAGTGCGAAGATCAGGGATACGTAGACCAGAAAGGTTCCGATTTCGAAGAAAAAGATCCAGGCATAATGTAGCCATAGTTTGATTGCTACGTATTTGGGATCTATCCAACACTGTGAGGGGGATTCTGGTTAGTTACAGTGAGGTCATATTGTGACCATCAACACTTACCCATGACACAGCTCGCACGTAGACGGTTGGATGCTTGGCGACAGTACCGACAGAAAGTGCATAGATCAGAATCCAGCATAGGAGGCCGCAGACAGCGAACCATCTGTTGCTCAATTTGAAGCCGAAGATGACGACGGCGAATGTATGAAGGCCGATGGCGAAGGACCACACGCCGCTGCCCACGTCGCCGGTAGAAACGAACCCTTTGTGCTCTTGTCAGTATCTGGAGCAAGATTGATGGGGGTGGAGAAAGGAAGAGTAGGGAGTAGGTACTTACAGCCCTGTGCCCAGCAAGTGCTTGTGCCGACGTCAATCGAGTTTGTCATGAGCCATCTTGCGTTCAGCAGAAAGCCAAAGGCCTGTTGGATATCGGACAGAATCAGGTTGTAAATCAGAAAGATGAACTGGTTCGCGCTGTAGGCTCTGCGGTTCCATGACCAGATGCGGCATGTGAGTAAGCAGAGGAGCGCGATTGATGACACGGTTGATAGTAGGCCCATGAGCGCCACCGGAATGAGGCCGACCTTGAGTAGAGGCGTAAGCGGGTCGAGGGAGCCTGTACCACTGAGGTCCTGCATCGGTCTTGAGGGCGAAGGAGTGGAGAAGGGCATTGCGCTGTCGTGGTGTCGACGACTGTATTGTACGACGTTGGTGGTTGTCGAATTACTAACGTTTGTGGGTGGAGTGGAGGGAGTGTGCCGGGAGTTAAAAGGAATGGGATAAGGTGATACATTGGAACAAAGACTGTTTACAGCCTTGTCCAACACCATTACCTGAACATAAATTCTGATACTACAAAGCAGACTCGAGTGATACTTACAATCTGATACTACAAAGTAGACTCGAGTGATACTCATAATCTGATACTACAAAGCAAACTCGAAGGAGTGCTGAAACAATCAAATCATCTCACAACGGCACTCAACCATCATGACCATCATCGAGGCGGCAAGATCAAGGCATTGAGGATGTGCTTGGTCTGATACATTCCCTTCCAGCTCCTGATACATACCTCTGGTATCGCCGACAACGAGATGATATACTCGATGGTTCTACTGATGGATGGATGGATGGATGGATGGATGGATGGATGGATGGATGGATGGATGGATGGATGGATGGATGGATGGATGGATGGATGGATGGATGGATGTTCAAGGAAGCCGTCTAATAGCCTCGTCCGAGATAGAAGGGAAGAATTGGTTCAATCGAAGAAGCGACGTTCAATTTCGTCCCTCAGCTCCCTTGCCCTTGTCAAACCATCCAGTCGCACAATTGTCTGGCTGCCACGTGCGTGAGTCGCTTTTCGGTCCGAAGTCCATCGTTGGAACGTTTGACCCACCTTGTCTTTGCCGTCTACAAAGAGCATTTCAAGACCTCCTCCAACTCATCTCTCATAAGAATATACAGTCAAGATTTTCCTCGTCACTCCCAAACAGCGGCCCCCTCATACCGCCCATCTAATCACCTCATTTCCTTCCTCATCTCATCAACACGGATACTCCCTCCTCCATTCCTCTCAGAAGGATATTCATACCCCTCCTTATCGTCATAAACATCTGTCCTAAGACTCAACTGCGGTTTGACTCGCGGACTCATGAATCCCGAGTCAGAATACTGCCCGGGACGTCTTGAGTAAACACTCGCACTTGGACTGGAGAAATCCGCCGCCCTCGAATTACCTCCCTCACGTGTAAGTGGTGTGTTTGTGTTTAAAGAATCCATCGTGTCATTGGGCATTGAATAGGGCGAACCAGGCTCCCCACTTCTTGTTTGCTCAATCGGCGAAGAATCCGTCGACGATGACAGTCGCGACGAGGAAATGGATTCAGGACGGAACCGTTCATCAACAGTCGTTATACCAGGACCTGGCTCATCCACCTTATCTCCAATGTTTTTCTTTCCTCTGAACGCCGTTCTCCTGGTCGAGGCGTAGAGGATGCTATCCGTTAACCCACAAGAACAAATACAGACAGCAGCACCGATCCAATACTCCCTCGCCAACAGGCCGGCATGCGCGAATGTCACCATTCTGCCTGCGCTCAGTGGGAACGTGCCGATGATGAACGCCGTCGGGTACATGAGAATGAATGCAGCCAGACGGGTAATCTTCCGGGGGGAGATGGCGCCGTTACTGCTGCCGCGATTGTAGTGGGCAACTTGGGCGCGAAGACGGCGGAGGTGGACGAAGATGCAGCCGTAGACTATGATCAGGGCGCCTTCGACGATGAAAAGCTACAGGTAATGGTAGAGGAGGCGTTCGCGCTTGCATTTTTCATTCACCCAGCACTGTCACACATAACTGTTAGCAACATGTGGGATTGTTGATGCAAAGGAAGGAGAAATCGTACCCAAGCTCCCGAGTTGACAAGTGTGAAATACTCGTTCATTGTCAACGGACCGAGTAGTGAGATGAAGAGTGGAAACAACCAGATTACGCAAATCATGAACTGCATCTTGTTGTAGTTGATGCATCGTTCCATCCACAGCGTCCACCACGTCCCAAGTGCAATCGACAGCGCAAAAAATGCCGAAGCCAGATCGGCCCAGTTGATAAGGAAACCTTGGAGCAAACACCCTCGAGAGTGTGCCGTGAGAGTGTTCATGTTGAGCCAGTAGAAACTCATCAATCTCCATGCGAGGGCTTGAAGTAGGTCGGCGATGAGAAGGTTGATGATGAGTAGTAACGATGCCGATTTCCAATTCTCCGTTTGTGCTTTCGCTTTCGACGAGACATATCTTGGGACGAGGAATATGAGGAGACCAAAGGCGGCTATTGTTGAGAACGTTCTTGTGACTCCCAGTGCAATAAGTCCCCTTCTTCAAAGATCGTCGAGTGGGACCACGATTGGATTAGGGGCCATTCTGTGATGGCTGCTCTGAGTCGTGGGCCAGCACGTTCTGAAATTCCTCCTTCTTTGATGATATGGATTCGAAGCCGGTGGAAAAGTTATATGGATGGTGATCTGACTGCCCTGATTCTGGCAAAAGACAATTGAAGCAAGTCATACGCTGCGACCTGGTTGAGGTAAGGGGAGAGAGGTTGTCAATGCAACAGGATTGAGGCCACGACCATTACTAACGCTGGGGTGGGAGGATAAGGAGTGTACAAATGAATTTCCTTAAGCCGAGAAGTTGAGAAAAAGACAAGAATTGGATGTGGAAAGGACTATAGAAAGAGGGTAGCCCATCCTGATATCTCAAGGCCCAGCCCGGGCCAGCCACAAGATGCGAGGAGGCACGCGTTTGTGCCTTTCTTAGATTTCCCTTCATGCAAGGGAACAATGTTTCTTACCCACCAACGGGATTTTCCACGGCACTAAGGAATGTGGGTAATATCCTGCATAGAATGCTTTCCTTTTCACTCGGGGGTAGGACCTACGCTAATAATTTGTCCCTCGCCTGCGTGGTGGACGCAAGGGGTTCTAGGGTACACATCACCCTCGTCTATTCCAGGACCTTTGGACAATCGACAGATAGGAATGGCATTAGACATGCAAGAAAACAATTTCTTTGTCATGCTTGCGTTGCTTCGTGCTGGTGTCATTCCGCGTGTACCTCGGAGTCGAGTTCAATTCTGGTGGCACGTCTGACTCGTGGCGTTTAACGACCAACTCGTTTGGCCCGAGGCATGATGAAGACTTCACGAAAACCCACAGATGCTCACTTTATCCAATGGTGAAGTTGAGTACATGAGACATTTCCACTTGTGGACACTACTAGCTGGACAGGTCCACGCCCATCGCATGTTCTTTTCTGCATTTACATCCTCAAAATCACCCTTTATTCAGCCAACCAGCCCATAGGGCAGAAATGATACCCCCAACAACCTTGTCCATCTCAAATGCAGCAGAATAAGTAGTATACAATACAATACAATACAACAAACGACCTGGTCGTTAGAGGAAGCGAAGTTGAAGCAAGTAAGAGCACGCAAAACCATGCGTTGTAGTTATCGTCATTAAAACCCCGTTTGATGGCTCAGCTAGCCTATTTGCCGTCCGCGTAACCTAGATGAAAACAACTCAAATGATTTACTCCACCAAGAGCGAGGGAGGCAAGAACGGAAATAACACTTTTGAGTTAACGGTCGTGTCGAGGAGGGGTGATGTGGGCCGCCTGTTGTGGCGATAGGAAATCTTCTGAACCGAATTTTTCCAAGAAACTGTGTGCATAAATAGGGTGATGTTATGTGACAGCTGGCGTCGTCAAGGAGAGGCTCGTTGCCGTTCCGTTGTAACCATTGCCATAGATTGTTCCATTCGCCAACGTGACAGTCCGGTACCAAAGGTCCATAAAATAGCGATTGCCTAAAGTTAGGTTACGTGCGGCATCGATAGTACTGCCGGTGTTGGTGGCAGAGGTCATGTAGGCGGAGACCGCGGACTGAGCCCGTACAGCAAGGTCGAGCGATCGGCTCTCTTGCAGGACGAATAGGATTCCGATCTTGGCAAACTCTTTGGAAGTGGCATTAGTGCCCGGTGCAGAGGCGCCGGTCGTGATAACGACAGGTGCAATAGTGCTGGTTGGTGTTGCGGCGGCGCTTGATGCGGCCACGACTACTCCACCCGTTGTCTCGGCGGGTGCTCTCCGTTCTTTATCATCGGCACGTGGTGCTAGTGCGTCGTCCTCCGCATCCACCACGGATCTTTTGGAGGAAGACCCAGAGATGGTGACAAGAGCGTTCTCACTTCCGCAAGTCATGTTCAATGCCGAGAAGAGAGCCAGAAGGCGAGTCTGGCTCAGTGGGATGCTGTAATTTTGGGCGGCGGAGACAAACAGACTCGTTAATTTACTGCCAACGGAAGCACTCTCGGTGCCGCTGACAGCAATGATACTGCATCCTCCTTCACCCGCCGTCATACATTGAGGCCCAGTAAATCCGTTGGTACAGAGGCAGGCACATGATCCATCCTGTTGGAGTGCACTACTTCCGCCATTGGAACAAGGCTTCGTGGTTGCACATTGAGCATTTGCGACGGCTCCAGCATTGACACCAGAACTGGATGCCCTTTGATTTGGCAAGACAATGAAGACAATGGGCAGAACAACAGCAGCTGCCACCAAGAGCAGGAGAATGAACATGGTAACGAGGAAACCCCACATAGGCATACCGCAGCATCGACGGCCAGATTTTTCGGATGGACGCTGAGATTCATGGTATCTTCGGTGCGGATTCAAGCTCTGATGGGATCCATTCTTGGACGGCCAGTTCGTTCTTGTAGTTGTTGGCGTGCGCACTCCAGGAGGAGGAAAAGCCGAGAGCATTCCCGAAAGACCAGACCTTCTGTCTCTTCTGTCTTTCTCATCCTCCACAGTGTTGATCCAGTCCCAGCCCAATCGGCTAGCAGTCTTTCCTCGGTCCAGATTCGCCGCTAGCTTTGTTGCTCGTCGGATGAGATCGGGCAAACTGGTGATCGACCCTCTCGCCTCAGCCTCGCGCACTGCCTCGACATTCAATCTAGGGGGTCGTCTTGACCCTACACGATCTGCCAATGTTCCCCTGGTGCTCTGACGAACCCCCTTGACCATTCTAGGATCTAGTGCACCTCCTTTTTCCAGTCCTCCAAAGATCTGGTCTACACGCGAGTCACGGGGATTGATAGGAGGGTTGTTGAAGCTCATGGATTGTTCTTCTGAAGAGGGTGATGAATCATCGAACAGAACACTCGAGTCGCGTAATCGAGATTTTGAAGTCTTTGGTGTGAGGATTTGTCGAGGCGACTGGAACGATGGCATGTATGATCGGTTTACGGACGAGCCCTCCCCGTGAATACTGTCCGGACTTTTGATCGTTGTCATCTTTGGTTTTGTCCGTTGCCCAAGACTTGCCTGCCGTACAAGGCTACTTTGTTCATTGTGGTCTCTTGACGGTGCGCGATTGTGGAGCCCTTCTGTTGCCTCGTCTCCTTCGTCTGAGGGAGTCTCGCCCTCGCCATCTTCAAGGTAAAAATCGGGCATTGCCAATGGCATAACATTGCTTGACGCGAAAGATCTGACAGATGCCCGCTCTGCTTCTTCGTATATTGGGGAGACGTAGGAGAATTGCGAATAGTATGAAGAAGGCCCACGCCGTGCTGAGGGAGGTGGGCCGATTTGCTGCGGCCGGCGAGGAGGAGGTGGGACTGGAATCTCTGGTACAGGGAACTCCGGTATCGGTCCAATAGAAGACGAATCGGAAGCAAATGAGGAGTTTGTGAGGGTTCGACTGAGTGCGGGCGAGGAGCCATAGTTAGGCGTCAGATATCCATCGTCTTGCCACTGAGGTGCCGGGGTTATCACTATCAACAGAAGTCAGCGTTTTACTTCCAATTGAGTGCTGATGGTGGTAATTTCTTGCTGGTAATGTCGTGGAGTTTCCAAGTACTCTAGCTTTGTTTCTGTCCCAGAAGGCAAAGCCGCTGCCATGCTCTTCAGAAGGCACAATTCCAGACAAGAAAAGTGACAAATTACCTTTGCCGCCTCTCTCCACACCGCTAGCGAAATTCGGGACCTGTCGATTATCATAGAAGTTCGCAGGTATAGGCGGCACATCAGGTCCTCGTGCAGGTCTTTGTGGAGGAACTCTTCTAGAATCAGGAGCGGCAGGCGCCGTTAGTGGCCATTGCGGTTGCGCGTACATTTGTTGTTCGTTCTGATTGTTGTCGTACTCTGAGACCATCCATTGAGGAGCTTGCTGGGGCCTGCTTGGCGCGTTGGGTTGTACGTATTGGGTTCGTGGTAACAAATCCTGAGGGTCTGCGATTCGCTGTGATTGTCCTTTTCGCTGTCCTTCTCTCGCTGCTCGAAAAGACCCTTTCCTAGATTGGTCGGCGTCTTCATAGCTCCCTGGTGCACTACCAGGTCCCCGATAATCGTAATTCATCGACCGTTTCAAGGCTCACGGCGCGTACGAAAGTTGAAAGTTCAGAGTTGATTCGGCTTGATGTTTGGACAGTTTATCCAGGCATGGGACTGGGAAACTTGGTAATGTTATTCGATATCACGCACTGGTTCCCAACGTGGCAAGGACGGGTGTCCGGAATCGTGACGAAGCAGTGGTCGGAGGATCAGCTTTTCATGACACAATCATAGTTGACTGTCCATGAGAGACGAAAGTCGGCCGCGGAGAATATTCTAGGAAAGCGAAAGTCGTGGTTGGAATCGGAAGAAAACAGTGAAACCAGCCACAAGTATGTCGTTGGTCTTAAGAGGGCTCTTCAGCCGGTGAGTCGAACCACAGTCGGCTAATGCTGCACGGAGTGTTGGTTAGACAGAGTGATTGTAGGCATATGCTCAAAACAACTGCCATAGGGGTGAGTGCAGTCGAAGGCTCTGACGAAAGGAAACGTGATGGTTGACGTCTTGATTGAAAGGGAAAAGTATATTTTTGCCGTGAGACTGCCAGGGTTTTATCCGGCCATGATGAGAGAAAAGCTGGCGATGAAAGTAGAGACGTACAGTGTCAGAGAAGCAGGGAGCTGCTGAGCAAGCAAGTTTCGAGCGCAGCGCAGCACTAGGCCAGACAGTCGAGCAAGCTGTAGCTGTTGGGCCGGCCAGATGAGATGAAAATGAACGAGAGACGTATCGGTTCGACCAAACGAGTGGATTGTGTGCTGTGGAGTGCGACTCGGAGTCCTTGGTGAGGTGTGACAAAGGCGGTGATATCGAATCGGGTAAATGAAGGGACGGGTGCAAACAGAAGCGACCCTGCGAATAAAATATCAATGGTAAACAAACGACCAAGGCCGAAGCAATTGTATGAGCCTTCGTCAGGTATCTACGAAAGGGAGAGGAACGGCTGTTGTGAAGAGCCACAGTCAACAACCGACGGGTCTTTGTGTTTTTCCCGTCCCCCGTCGGTGGAAATTTGTGGTGAGAGACACAAGGATGTGAAACAGGCCCAAGGGACAGGGTCGAGTGAGGCACGATTTCAGCATCCGTCGCTTGACTGCCTTAGCGTTCTGGGGGGTCGTTCTGGGGGTCGTTCTGGGGGGTCGTTCTGGGGGTCGTTCTGGGGGTCGTTCTGGGGGATCTCTCAGTGATTATTGGCGAGGTCGAGGGAAGGAAGTTAGATAGTGTGTACTGCGTACTGCGGAGCAAGGAGGTAGCTCGGACTCCCTTGCTTGGGCCAATCTGCCCGCGCTTCATCATTTCCCGGTTCTCTCAGAAATCAGCGGTACCCAGGCCAGCCCAAGACCTCTGCGACTGCGACTGCGAATCTCGCGCATTGTACCCGGAATGCACGTCCCGTTTTGAACGACTGCCAGTGCCAGTGCCAGTGCCAGGGCGGGCTTGGCAACACGTATCCTGTAGGCTGTCTTCTTAGACGGAGAGCACACCTGGGCCGCTGCAGGGAACGTGACGCATTTCTTCAGGACCAGGTGAAGTGAGTGCTCCTCTTCAGGGCCAGGAGAAGTGAGTGCCGTGGTGAGTCTGTTTTCCTGATCGGTAGCGAGGTGGTTCACTGGCAGGGACCAGGACCAGGGCTTCTGTGTATAACCTTTCTCTTGGTATTTATAGGCGCGACTATTGCTACAATCGCGAGAAAGGCAGCCCTAAAGCGTGTTGCTCTTTTGTACACTCCGTATTTCTCGTGCTATCCATCGTCGACCATCATTTTGATCAATCCCCTCGAAGCCTATACTCCGACCATCATTTTGATCAATCCCCTCGAAGCCTATACTCCGGCGATCATTTTGATCAATCCCCTCGAAGCCTATACCCCGAACCTCGTTGTGATATGTCTAGGAACCCCCTCACTACCCATAGCCAAGTTGTCCTCCTTTCCCCTTCACTTTTACCCCATTCTGGCCCCAGAAGAACCGTTAGGGCACAATGTACATGTACAACAAAAGAGATGAGCAGGAGAATCATCTGCGCTCTATATTGAAGAAAATCGTTCTTTTAAGATTACGTCCAATCCATTGGAATTCCTGCAATCAATCACCCCAGTCGCCTCAGGGTTCTGCCTGCTTGTCGATTCAAGAGATGCATTCGGAGCCGCCATGATTTCACGATCCACCTGCCGGTCCTGTTCAAGGTATAATATAATGAGTTCCCCACTGCCTGGCGTCGCAACGATCAACGCTCATCAACCATCATGCATGAACAATGCGTCTACCTCAGGTCGTCAGCGCTCCTCTGTTGACAGCATCATGATTCATAACCTCCAGAAAGCCGTTGTACTTACTGGCTTTTCTTTCAACCTGCCAGTCTGATCTCTCAGCCATCATGTCTTTCCTACATCTCGGTCAATTTAGCCCCATCTGTTTGCATGTCGGGCTGATCGTTCTTTCCCATTCCGTAGTCATCCATATTTCGTACAAACTTCCAAGTCGAGAAGGATATCGCTAAGTTTCTGGCAATCTGACCTGTCAGCATTGTCAGAACTTCATCGTAATCCATCTCGAATTGAAAGGGCCGGGTTCGAAGGCATAAGCCTGGGTAGTTCTTGGTGTGCCTCTCCTTCCTTCTCATGCTCACTTTCAGTCAACATCTTCCAGGCGTCGCTTCTCTTGGTAGATACGCTCTCACGTCAACCGCGACGGTGCGCGGCAACTCCTGCCTTCAATACAAGCCGGGTCATCCCATGAGCTGAAATGCTCCATCATCAGAGGTCGAGTCTCCTCGAGTTCCTGTATCCAACATCAAACTCACTCATACATCTTTTTGATTATCGCAGCATCGGCGATTTTCATCTTTCACCAGCCAAGTCGAAGACCGACGCGTAAGCCAGCAATTCCACAATACTATCTTCAGTCACTGACATTCATTTGAACGTAGACAGCTGTCACGAGCTCCATGTCTGTTCCAGAAGCTGTCCACCATGGGCTAGCAGTCCGAGATATGAACCGCATCGCAAATCCACTACGCAGCCCAGTCCCGCGCGGATCCCACAACGTGTCTGCAAATATCGGCAAGCGAAGAGCTCTAGCAGGCTCATTGTTGACCAGTCCAGCAAGAAAAGGACACGGAACGCACATGGCTGAGATCTATTCGAATGCCAGGGCACGCCTTGACGGCATGGGCGACGCCAGTGCCTCACCACGGTGCCGTCAGTCTACCCGACAATCAACCACGGAGTCTGACGAGGTTAAGTACCCGTCTCTGCCATTGAAACTTGGCCCTCACTGCCACTCGCCGAACGACACTCTGGCCCACAAGAACGGCGAGCTTATCTTTCCTATACTGAAATGGTCTCATGACAGCGCTATCGGCTCTCCCCAGCGAGGCCGAAGACACTCCAGAGACGCAGAAAACCACAGCATGAGGACGCCACCACCACGCCTCTGTTCACTACGTCCAATCCGTCGAGATGTGCCGTATTCTGCTGAGACTCTCAAGCCTGAAAGATACTACGCAAGCCTCGGTCGGTCAGTAGAGCCACCACAGAGCGATACCGCCTTGTCAGAGGTATCTTCCGAGTCTGAAGGCTCTTCGGCATCCTGGACTGGCGAATCAGAGTTCTACTACACAAAGCCGCAACCTCTTCCGCAGCAAGTGCGCCAGTGTAGTGTCTCTGAGTGGCTGGAAAGGCTCCCGGAACAGTTGGATTCAGCCAATGAGACCGAGAAAGCTCCCGAGGATGAGGATGAGGATGAGGATGAGGATGAGGATGAGGATGAGGATGAGGATGAGGATGAGGAAGGAGAGGAGGAGGACGAACTTGCCATGCCCCCCCTGAGCCCCCACGTTGAGCTACAGAGAGGTACGGTTCGTCGTCGTCGCGTCGAGAAGCAGGTCAGGCAGAGATGCGCGAGCTACGATGATGGGGACATTTTTGGTGGCATGAATTGAGGAGTTTTGAGAGGCAATGAATGTCTGGAATCCGGCAGAGGTAGTATTTCTGGATGAGTGGAGGTACAATGGTTACATGGCAAAGGTCCCTGAATAAATGTTTTGGATGAGAGGTTGGGAGGTTGTTTGGAGGGCATATGAGGTATTGTAAGAATGAGGTAGATACCTACAACACTATCCTGGGGGTTGTCTACGGCTTAATGGTAAAGGAGTGGATTGGGTATCAATGCATAGTTACCAGAAAGACATGTATTGTATAGAAACACCAAATCCAGCGTGCCAACCTCGCTTGATGATCAGACCACAAACAGACTGCTTACTAGTGCCCCAGCGCTGTGGTTTGGAACAAGGCAACAGTGTACTCGTCCATCCATGCTGTTACAGATCACCTCAAGACCGAAGAGCAGGGACAGCGGGACTTGCAGAGGATGGTTGGATAACAAGAAGTTGTTGTTAGGACTGATGTGGAGTGGAATCCTTTGGGCGCACAAGCGGGGACTGGTGCAACTAGGTCAGTCCTAAGAGAGAATAGTACGTGCAGGAGTCACGTGATATTCCCACAGTTCCCACAGCACTTGGCTGCCCACACTGTGGGAAGAGCCAAGAGGTGTGGGAATGCACCTTGGCACCCAGAACCAGAAGGGTATATATGGAGGATGTTGGGCAGACTTTCCTTTATCTCGGTGTGGTTATCTCACGTTATGTTTCTCACATAGGAGCTTCTTCAACCTACTACAGTAACGACCTTTTACTTAGATACAATCAAGCACAAGTCATATGCACACGAAGCAAGCCCACCCCCAACCTTCATACTAACCGACAAGCGTTCAGGATTGATCTGAGGATCAAATCGGTTAGACGACAATTGAATTGGGAGATACATCGGACGGCTAGGATCTAGTGAGCCTCCAAAGAACCTGAGCAAGGGAAGGTACTAAAGGTAAGTACTTCCAGACTGATATTGCCCTTACCCCAAACCCGCGGACCAGAACAAGAGAACACAGGTGTCAAGAAGGTCTTGACATAATCAACTGTGTTGAGAAACGAGTTCCCCGTAACACATGCCCGTTTCTACCTTTGAACGCTAGATGTCGCACTAATAAGGCCATCTTCAAACTCCAGATGGATATCGCTAGATTTCTGGCCTTCTTAAGGAATGAAGTCGCTAGGAAGTCATCGATATCAATGGTGATTTAAAAGTGTCACAATGAAGTGCTTTGATTCTTGGCGGGCATGAATTGATTACCATAAGTTCGTGTCCGCCATGAGGCTGTGATTTACTCCACAGGAGGGACGGCAGCCTGCAATCGGTTTATCAAGTGCCAGAAAAACATTGGATCCAATACCGACATCATTGTCGATGAGATTGCTGGCAAAACTTTCTACTTCGGATTGCCAGGAATTTCGTTGAACCAAATATTGGCTCCCGAGGAAGATTGTTCCCAGCCCATCAGAGGTATTGTGGGCTTGTAGTGCACACGGTCCTGAGGCGGTTAACTTCGTGCCAAGTGATCAAGTTTAATCAGGTTAGTTTGTAGATTGAGGGGACGGTGCCCTGAGACTTGCAGGACAACAGTCCACGGTAGGTTCATCAACCAGCGCAGGCAAGATGGGTGGGTTGACCCAATCATCGAACACAATGCTGATCTCGTAGAAACTGTTCCGAGCGCGCACGCCCGTTTCTTCCTGGAACGCTGAAGTGTTTGTAGCCTCGCTCCCGTTCATCAGTAGGCTTCACTACCTTCCTGCTTCATCTTCTC
Organism: Venturia oleaginea; assembly: GCA_013176395.1. Lineage (NCBI taxonomy): Eukaryota > Fungi > Ascomycota > Dothideomycetes > Venturiales > Venturiaceae > Venturia > Venturia oleaginea. The sequence goes on along the minus strand of JABMLP010000020.1, from coordinate 251,911 downwards.
ACCCAAGACTCCATCATTCTTCTTGAATTCCAGAGCTTGTTGAACGATTTTGACACCGCTACTTGCGCCTATCCTCTCGGCCCCCAATGCTATCATTTCACTCGCGTCTTCATAGCCTCGAATTCCACCTGAAGCTTTGACTTTCATCATCTTCTCTCCGCCTCCAGTGCTGAATAGATACAGACAACACGCCCTCATCAATGTGATGTCATCGGTACTTGCGCCTCGACCAGCAAAACCCGTCGATGTTTTTATATAGTCGAAGTTTGCGGCATGTGCGAGGACGGATGCTTTTATGATCTCTGGTCGCGAGAGTTTGGAAGTTTCGAAGATGAGTTTCAGGGTTACTGTCGAGGAGACAGTGCGTAGTTGCTGTAGCTCGGAGTAGATTTGATCGTTTTGGCTGGTTTGCAGGTGGATACGATTGAGTACGATGTCCAGTTCTGTTGCTCCCTCGGCGACTGCCTGAGCTGCTTCGGAGCGCTTTGAGACGGTGGATTGTGTCCCTTCATGGAAGCCTATCACGCAGGCTATGCCTATCGAGGGGTTATCCTTGAGTTCTTCTACAGCTTGGGCGACGAAATTGAGGCGTACGCAGACGGCCTTGATATTGCATCAGCACCGTCAATGTTTAGCTGAGAGAGAAGGCTCATACGCCAAAAGAATATTTCTTTGCTTCATCGCACAGAGCCGTTACTTGGGAAGATGTCGTGTCGAGCTTAAGAAGGGTGTGATCGATGTAGGCGGCTATCTGCGCTGGGGACGGGGCTTGCGGTTGGGGTTGGGATTGGGATTGGGATTGAGTTAGAGGCAGGTGGTGGAGGGCATTTTCTGCAGAGGAGAACAGAGAGGGCCAATCTGGAGTTGGTGCGGCGGTAGACATTGTTTTGTTTATGTTTATGTAATGTAAGGACTGATGAGTTTGCTTTCATCATGCCCGAAGGTGGGCCGTCCAAGTCATGCCCCAGGCCAACGTCCAGTACTGCCTCTTTTTGATGTCCATCCATTCCTGACGTGAATGCATTCCGGGACATGTGACATGATTAGGAACATCAGTTGACCAAGCCACTCAGAAATCTCACATCCAACCACTCACCCTTGATCAAGGTCCACGGCCGAAGCCAATGCAAGGGTGATATTCCGTGCATCCTCCTGGATAGCATGATTCGTCTCTAGTGTAACAAAGACAGCATCCAAATGCTGCTATCCGTGGGCAGGATTACACCACTTGCATACCCACTACCATTGGAAATACCCTTGAGGCTGTGAGGAATTGCTCCAAGTATTGGATGCTCTGTCCTACGGCTTGGGAATGAAATGACAGGACAACCTCTGTACAACGGCACCACAACGACGGCCATCGTTGGTCGATTCAGTGACAAATTACCCCCAAGGTTGTTCACAGGCTCCGCAAATGGTATTTGATGACCACAGCCTCCTCTTTTGGCATCTCATCCTTCATACCTCATCCTGATATATCACTCAGTCATAGGTCCTCTTAACCATGTACAATAGCCATACACGACTCTGTTCAAGTGCACAGACATTGTCACAGATGCCAGACGACTGCTCTCCATCAATTTCAAAGGCAAACCCAGAAGTCGGGGTGGCAGAAGAGACTATTCGTACTCACCATTACACTCCTCAACCATTCTCACTTGGAACACTGGCGACGGAATGGAGCTGGGAAATTTTCAACTGGCTTTTAGGAACGATAGCATGCGTGGCTATTGCCTCTTTGCTATTGCGATCAATGAGAAGCCGGTGAGCTATTGGCCCATTCCCAAGTTTCCCATTCCCTCAGTTGTAGTGGCCCTTTCCCAGGTTGCGTTCGCTTGTTTGATGGCATCTATCTCGCCATGTATCGGGCAGTGGAAGTGGATTTGGTTTCAACGCAGCCACATGGCCGCTGATCTGAGACGTTTTGATGAAGCCTCCCGCGGGCTGTCGGGAAGCCTGCTGCTACTATGCAAGTTTCTGTGCCATGGCCATCCCCAGTAAGTCTGACAAGATCGCTACCACGGATACTGGCTTATTCTGCAGTAACCCTATCGTGCTTCTCGGAGCCACGGTCACTGTCTTGATGGCGGCGTTCATGACTTCCACCCAGCAAGCCGTCGGAATGGCACAAACGCAAATACCAGCTGACACAACAGCTCGAATTCCTCGAGCATTGCAGTACGCCAATCTCGACACGGGAGGGGTGGTTTGGGACAAAGGGGGGTACGAGAGAAGTAAGATTTGTCATACATATCTATCCACACAGATTGCTGACTACTGCTCGCGAATGTAGTGGATTTGTACATGCGGGCAGCGATCAAGTCTGCGGCTGTTCAGAACTATCAAAGTCATTCAAACGTCACTGGTGATTGTCCCACAAATCGATGTTTCTGGAAAGAATTCACTACTTTAGCGGTATGCACCTCGGTGGAAGATGTATCGTCGACGATTGTTGTTGATCGTTTCGACGAGGACATTCCTGTCTTCACTGTTAAGGCACTGAAAGACATCAATAAATCTCCACCTAATGGTGACCCTGGAGTACAGTTCACCTTCTGGGTTGATACTTTGCATTTTCCTGGTCTTCTTGATCTCCCCAGTCGAAATAGCTGGACAACAACCAAGGTGCCTCACAATGGCATCGCTCCTCTTGCAGAAACGTATGTTTTGTATTATCCTACATGTGAGAACAAGAAGCCCGAAAAGGATATCGTCACGCCAGTGAGATCAAATCCAAAGGAGTGGCGAGCTCTGAAGGGCGCTATGAACATCTGCCTTCAGACTCTTCGAGCCAACTACACCGATGGTCGCATGAGCACCACCGTCCTCAAAGAAACTCGGGATCTGAATTGGACGGCCAGACGGCCAGTCACAATCAAGGGAGATGATCTCGTCCAGACCTGCGCCGAGTATGAAAGGGAGGACTATTGTTTCTGGGGACAATATTGGAGCCAGTATGGTCGAAGAATAGGTGAGGTCTTCAATGGCACAGCTGTCTTGATAGAGAACGGCGATGATATCTATGATCCCGAGGATTGGATGATCACACTTGCTCATGACATCCTTGGTTCGTCGCCGTCTACTTGCGACGGCTCGAAGGCTTTGCATTTGAAGGGCTTTGAGACCAGATTTCTTAACCTAGCAACCAGTATGACCAACGCGTAAGTCGCACAGTCCATTCACAAATTCAATGACCTCCAGTCTAGCAGCTACCAAATGTACCTTTCATTGTGCACCTCTCATTTCGAGATCGGTGTCGATGAACTTCTAGGAAATCCAGTCCAGATTACTGCTAGGAGTTTATCCATATTGCTACTTTATCGGGCGATAGGACAGCAGAAGAGCAGAAGTCGCATCTTCTCTACCAATAGCACACCTCAGTATTCGTTATTTTCTAGCTAACACTACTTCTCCAGCATGCGAACAGCAACTTGGTCGAATACACAAGTGAATGGCACCGCCTGGGAAACAAAAGTCTACCTCAAAACCAACCTCCTCTGGCTCACCTTCCCAGGCATCCTCTATTGTCTCACCACTATCTTTATCTTCAGCACTATCTGGGCTACTGAGAGAACAGGTGCGCCAATCTGGAAGAGCTCACCTCTTGCTTACCTGCAGTGTATGGGCGAAGGGAGTGCAGTGCGAAGTAGTAGGGAGGTGGACAAGAGAGCAAGTGCTTGGAAGGTTACGCTGAGGGAGGGAGAAGCTGGCTGGAGGCTTGTTGATCAACAGAGGGATGGGTAAACCCATCGATTCTTACTGGCACGCTCATATGCGCATCTCCCCTTTAGGAGAGCTGGATCTGTTAGATGATACAATCTGCCACACCTGCAACCACCCGTCCGCTGCAATCGTTCGTACACGTATCGAAGGCACTTTCCCGAAGAGAGTGAGAAGCGATATCATTCATGGGTAAAAATCATTATGTTCCACCATAGCCTAGAGCCTGTCACACCTCTGGTGCGACATTTGTTCGGTGATACTTGGACGCAGCTTTCTGGTCCGATTCCTTTCAATTCTAAAATGGTTACACCAGCGCTATTGACCGACGCGCCGAGAAGCAGAGCACTCACTCACTCAAATGCTGTTTTCTCCGGGCTGCAGATGGAACTCATCCTGAAGACACAGCCTCGGCCCTACTAAGACCAACCAGACCAAGACCGCACTGTAGCACAGCATCTGTTTGCGAAAGCGCAAGATAACGCCCCGCTCACTTTTTTTGTCATTTTCAAAGTTACACCAAAAGATTACTCGAAACACTGCCCTGGCTCCAAATCTTCATTCACGGTCTATGAAACCACCGAGTACCTGATATCACTGACACTTTTAAATGCCTTTCTCTTCCCTGAACATGTCCTTCCCCGTCCATCGTTCAATTGCACTTTGATTTGACCCAGCATGAAGATCAGCCAGGCCGGATTCTGCAGCAATTCCTTCCAGACCTTGTCTCAAGTACCAGGCGGAAGTTCCTCGTCCATGGCAAAGACTAGCTAGGGAACGAGATACGAGAAAATACCTTCACCGAATTTTGCGGAAGCACAAGCTCCCTGTACCCTTGAACACAAACATATTTCACGCCCATAGAGGACATACATAAAGGACTAGCAGTGGAAGTTCTTGACGTGGGTGATAGGGACCAGTGCTCTGACAAGAATCTTCTGTTTGCTTTTTCGCTTTGGCGAACTACCATCAAGAGTTTGGAATGGGCACAACCGCAGTCGATTTCTTGTACACTTGGTCACATCGGCGACAATCTTGCTGTTCGCGGTCTCAACATCCGCCCAACAAGCTGCAACGGTGGCACCACGACAGGTCGTGCTTGATACAAATGCCACCCTACCCTTCACCACTTTCTATGCAGGCAGCTTGGCCCAATACCGAGTAGGCTCTGATAGCCGACACGATTATGGCACTAGTTACTATAATAATCTTGGTTTGCGCACTTGTTATGTAACTCATCCTCTTGAAAACTAAAGCAAATACTTCAGCCGATCGATACCTAAGACCTGCGATTCCATCTAGGCTACTAGATAGCTACCGGAGCCTCTCGAACATCACAGGCTACTGCCCGAGCAATTAATATACCTGGGATCCCTACACCAGGCTGGCATTGTGTTCTTCTATGGAAGATAGACCATGGTTTCAAACACAACGGACGGATTCATGAGCACTACCATAATCAGTAAACACACAGATGTTTTACGAAAGTCCAAGGATGGATGGTCATAGTGTGGACAAATCGACAATAGAGGTCCCGAATACTGCGGCGACGGCCGAGAATGGGCCAGGTTTGGAATGCAACTTGTCTAGCTGTTCAACGGGTCCGTTTTCATAAAGGCAGGCGGGGACGACTAACGAATCGATCATACAGCCTTTCAACGACATTCTTGGCTTGAAGCCTAATTCTTGCTCCAACTCTTCGGAGATGAAGAGCCTAGGAATCAAAGCGTTTGAGCTACGCCTCAACAACGTAGCTACAAGTATCACAAATGGGTAAGTTCACTCGCCTCAATGTTCTGGATTCTTTAATAACGACGTAGGTTGCGACTTTCCGATGTTGCCAATATCACTTGTAGCACAGCGTGGGAAACAAAGAAGTACGTCAAAACAGACCTTTTTTGGCTCATCTTTCCAACCTTTGTCTGGCTCGTAAGCCCCGTTGTATTTTTTCTACACTGTGGAAGAGCTGGGCTAGTAACTTTCCCGTGTTGAAGGCTACTCCTTTAGTTCTGTTGCGGTGTATGTCTGCTGACAATGGGCATAAGTCTGCAAGGGATGTTGAAAAGAAGGCGAAGGGGCGGACTATAGAGTGAAGAGAAGGTGTAGGAGTATATAAGCTGATGAAATAAGATGGTGCAGGCCAAGTATTCATTGGACACTTGAGAAACAGCTTGCAGAGGGATCAAAAAGATTGAATGGCTCATTCTCCTAAACTGAGAAATAAGACGTAACTATATACATAAGATGTAGAAGATTCGAGAAGTGTCAAGAAGTGAGTGTGTACAGCCACTTGTAGATCATATATATCAAACATGTGCTCTTGGCGTGGTGATCAACATCCCATACATCAAGATGTTTCAACATAAGCTCGTCAATACATTATACCGGTACGATAGTAAGACAAAGCGTTAACCGAGAAGATATCTTTCTATAGTTCTCTCTTATTGTAAGTTTCCTTATTACAAGCTTCTCTTTTGTAATCAGATAACGTATTCCACCACCTGAACTGCCACACCACCCAACCCGCCAAAATCTCTTGGCACGACCAACTCATGTTACGACTCTTTAATTTTATCGCTATCAACAATAGATTCCAAGTCCGTTGTGCTACTATCTGATTCAGAAGATATCTCGATATCCTTTTTACACACTCGCGCATTGTGCCCAGTCGCGCCGCAGTTCCCACAGCGCCTTTGAGTTGGTCGCGCTGTTTCTTGATCACCACTACTACGAGTATTCTTTGATCCCTGAGGCGCAACAGACGCCTCAGCAGCTACCCGCACTGCTGCAGCCCCATACTCCATAGTACCACCTTGCTAGATCCGCTTTCTTTTACGCGATTTTCGCTTCGTCATTACTGCCAATTGCTCTTCAAGCTCGTGGTTTCGTGCAACAAGTAGGGCGTTCTGGTGCAGCATCAATTCAGCGCCTTTAACAAGCTGTGAAAAGCCTGCCTGCGCAGTAACTGGTGACCGAGTAAAAGACTCGCTTACGAGCTTGGATTGGGATCCAAATTCATGAGTATTGCTTGGAGTCTTTGGCTGCCACGGCGTTTCTAGGAGACGAGGCTCTGGCGGGGTACGTAGCCGTAGATTGAAGGCTACCTTGAGCTCATCTGAGCGCGTTACAAATCTCTCAGCCCAGTTTTTGCCTACTGGCTCTCCACCGCGTATACCCAGTAGTTTATCCGCCATATCTGCCACCTCACACAGCCGGGGTGCGAATCCTCGCGAATCGAGATCGAGGATATATCGGATAATCGTTTGCTCTTCTAATGTAGTGAGCTTATGAGAGTTTGGGCGAGTTTGAGATCGAGAGGTGATTCCGCGGAGCCGATCAGAGAGCCTTTGGTGTTTAATGTTAAAGGCTGTAGCAGCGGGCCGTAGGCTTTGAAATTGGCCAGAGGTATAAGCCTGAAGAGCGAGATCAATTCTACCTTTTTCTTGAACGGCTATCGCGTTGCGTTGTTGGGACATTACGTGTTGAAGAGGATAAGGGCTGTGCCAAGGAAAGTGGCCGGCTCGGTGGTAAAATGCGTTATACTAGGAGTAGAGATAGTTAGAAAAAGAATTATAACTTAAAATAAACCAGTAGCTATACACTTTGGATATCTATAATCTATCGATAATATTGATTACAAATTTAGACTTGGTAATAGCAGCTCAAGAAATAACCGGTACTAGGCGGAAGGAGCATTTTAGGAACTGAAAACATATTCTTTATCTAGGGTGTTGTAAAAGCAGTGCGAACGATAGACCCGTTCCAATCATTCTTACCTCACTCAGATCCTTCCCCCTCCCCACGCCAGCTCGTTCCATATACCCCGTCCCGTTTTAGTCATGAATTATACATCCGAAATTTGTGGGTATCGCCGCAATGCAATGCATGCCACGCTGTAAATCAACTCCTGAAAATGCAGACACGTAGACCTTGTTTCCTAATCAAGTGAACCTGCTTCTTTTGCCTCCGCCTCCAGCATGATCTTTCCCGTTGAATCCCCCAAGATCGAAAAAGTCGGCCGTGGGCTGCCGCCGCTTCATGCCTGCCCCGGGTCCCAGGGAGCCATTACTTGAGGAGCGGTTGTTATTTGGGGTATTATTTAAAACGCGGTTGTTGCGGTTGCTGTGGCGAGAGATGTGTCGCGGACTGTGTATATTGACGTGAAGGGTCGACCCAGCGGGAGAGCTATTGCTTTCTGAACTTGAATTGTCCATTTCTATGTCGTGGACCGAAGGATATTGGTGCGGGGACTGGAAGGTGAATTCAGCCTGTGGCGGGATCATGAGCGTGTGTGATTGTTCCCGTTGTGCTTGACCGACTACGGTAGGTGCAACTGGTGGAGCAGACTCTGAGCGAGAGTTTGATGATAATATTGGCGATGTTACATGTGCATGGTGATGAGTATGCGTTTGTAGTTGATCTCTGCTTGATTTCTGTTGTATGACTGGCGAAGAGCTTCGCGCTCTATTCTCTGCCTCAGCCTCCTCATCACTTTCGCTTGTTGACGTCGTGGCGGCGGCTATGGTGCCATTGAAGCGTTCTGTTGCCCATTGTCTCACGCTCCATCCTTCGCCATCCTGGAGTCCTAGATTTTTGTTGTCCAGAAAATTCAAAAGCTCTTCCAGGGCATCTTGATACCCCTCATTGTATCTCGATTGATGTTCGGCGGCGGCCGTCTTATACAAGGTAGTGACATTCAGGGCGGCATCCTTGAATAACTGCAGTAACAGCTCAGGGGCGGGCTGACGACGAGGCGAGGACGTAGAGGGTAGTGATGTGTTCAGCGACCGGAGGTTGTCCATGGCTGTAGATGGTGACGATGAAGAGTCTGAATGGTGGAAGTTGGATGAATGAAATTCTTCTCGTAGAATAGGCAAACGAACCTCTTGTATCGCGTCTTGTGATATGTTGGCTGATTGCAAGCTCTGACTGAGCGGTGGTGGTGGTTCTTGGAACTCCCGTGCCCAACTGAGATTGACTAGGGAGAACTTGCGGAGGCGATCTTTCTCCTCCACAGTATTTTTCGAGATTAGCCGCTGAAGGCATTTTATCCTCCTCTCGACCTAGGGGAAGAAGAAGGAAAAGAAAAGAGAATCCTAATGCTTCCCTAAATAATCTCCTTCACTTTTCTCACTTTCTCACTTTCGCTCTTCTGTAGTATTATCTCCTTCGCCCCTTTTTGTAAGAAAAGAAAAAAAGATCGGATTTTAGGGGCGAAGTTTTATATAGAAACTGGAAAGTACTTTTGCTTAGATATCTATCTTTGTCTGTAACTTAATATCTATTACATAATGATTTAATAGAAAGATGGCTCTATGTCACGGGGCGGGTTCGGGTATTAGGAGGAAGGAGCAGCAGCAGGAACAGGTAATCATTCAACAGGCTATATACGAACTGGCAGGCAAACCAACAGGTAGGTTTAACGACAGGACGTAGCTCAAAGAGCTACGAACTGGTTGAAGCCACGCAGGCTTTAAAACCTTTCCTCGGCAGAACTACGGTTCTGCCTTGATCACGTGCCGTGGGGCCACCCCAACGGCGGGAAAGACTTGTCCGCGGTCGTATCGTGACATTTTCCTAGAAAGAGGTTAACATACGTATTTACTCTTCTAATATAAGATACTTGTGACGGCGCTACTGGAACAACCACAGTATTCAAGCACCTAACAAGGCGCCACAGTACACGAGCCATGTGACGGCTTGCTAGGCTACTGGAACAACCACAGTGTCCAAGCACCTAACAAGGCGCCACAGTACACGGGCTACAGCAAGACCTATAAGTAGGCCTTGCCCCCAGCCCCCATTTACATAGCTACCTGTAGTTCACTATCACATTTAGTCCATACCTGATTGCTGTTCAAGCCTTTCATTAGTTACTACTAGCCGTGACATAACTACAGGTCAACCCACAACCACTCGCCTTTGGAGAAGGCCACCAAAAATCTCCAACCTGACCAGCATACCCGACCAGCATACCCGACCAGCATACCAGACCAGCATACCCGACCAGCATACCCGACCTACACCACACCAGATACCTGAAAAAACCGCCGAAATGGCCCCCCGCTTACGAAAATCCTCACCTCAGGAGATATTCCAACAACAGAACACTAACCAGACCCTATCACCAGCTACAGACCAGACCGCGACCGAATTTTTTCAATTCTCGGTACTTCCTAACAGCCCCAGATTGGCAAACAAAGCAAACAAAGACAATTATCAAACTCCGGAAACTCACAAAGAGCACACAGTGTCTTGAAACTTCGCAAACACCTCTCAACCACTGGTTCGACCGTATCGCAGATATAGAACCCGGTACAAACAAGGCTTCATACAAAGGCCTTCGACTCAGCCAAACTACGAAAAACGCCCACTACTCTGCTCGTCTTCTGGAACATCAAAACAAGCATCAATTCTTACTCATACCAACCTGGAACCCCCGGCCCAATATCGACGCCGTCGATAACAACAACAACTATACCGAACGAAAGATCAGCCGTAGTCAACTTGAGGCTGCCTTTAAAATGCGAAATGGATTCACTGCTCAACAACAAGCCCAACTGGTTATTAATCTTGCTACAGAACGCGACGCCTATCACGGTCAAATCAACAATCTCCGGTCAATCATGAACTAATACGAGAAATCCACGACTCCCGGACAACTGCCCACCCCGGACGAAACGAGACTAGAAAGATCGTCTCCCGCCAATTCTACTGGCCGAAAATGAACGCCGATATCGATATCTACGTTAACGCCTGCCAGACCTGCCGACGAAGCTCAGTCCCACGAGATAAAACCCCTGGACTACTAATTACGATCGACTTCTGTACTTTCCCAGAAAGTAAGTCAGGAAAGAACAACGTTATGGTAGTCTGCGATAAGTTCGGGAAACGGCCCATCTCGATCCCAACTTCCAAAGAAATCACCGGAAAACATGCAGCCTGGCTGTTCTTCAAATACATCTGGAGATGGGTCGGAGCCCCCCGCTCTATTACTTCAGACCGAGGCCCACAGTTTATTTCAGATTGGGATACCGAACTATCAAGGCTTCTCCATCTAAAGAAGAAGCTCAGTACCGCCCATCACGCCCAGACAGACGGACAAACAGAAATCGCCAATCAGATTCTACAGCAGCGCTTACGACCCTTTATTAACTATTTCCAAGACGACTGGCCCCAGCTGCTACCAGCTATGGATTTTGCGGCTGCAACGCTCCCACACGAGACAACTGGACTCGCTCCAATTGAAATCGAGATGGGATTTATCCCTCGAATGCACTTTGATTGGAAAAATCGGAGTACTACTTTCGACTCCTCCCGAGAAAAATTCAACAAACAGGACGCACAGCACTGGGCCTAACGGATACACGAGGCCTACACCGTAGCACGACGGAATATCGAAAAAGCCCAGACTGCACAGTCGAAACAGGCTAACAAGAAGAGACGACAAGAAGACTTCGGAGTCAATGATCAAGTCTACCTACTGAAAAGAGCCTGGCGAACAGACCGTCCCTCCGATAAACTCGACTTTCCCGTATGCGACCCGTACAAAATTATCGAAAAAGTCTTCAACAGCTGGAAGTTGGAACTCCCCCCTACCTTCAAAATGCACCCTGTTTTCCACTCCGACCGCCTAAGGAAAGTACCAGAATTGAGCCTCCCAGGACAGCTGAACGCAAACGACCCCACCGATTCCTACCTTGTCGATGGAACCGTCGAATGGGAAGTCTCTAAGATACTCTCCAGCAGAATCCACCAGGGTAAACTTCAATACCAAGTTGACTGGCTAGGCTGGGACCCAGACCAACATGGTACCCCGCCTCCAACTTCAAGAACTCCGCCCTCTTACTCGAACAGTACTGGAAAGAGAACCCAACTAAGCCCGGCCCACCTAAGAGACTCCAATCTTGGCTGGATGCAAACCAAAAAGACGAAAACCACGTGATACACAAAGACGACGAACTTGCTTCTACACCAAATACGGCAATCTCTCGCCGAGAATTCAGCAGGAAATGATCCCCTACTACCCTCGATCACCGTAGCCAATAAAAATGACCAAAAAGGAACTGGAAATCACGAATGCATCCAGACGACTATTGTCACGGGGCGGGTTCGGGTATCAGGAGAAAGGAGCAGCAGCAGGAACAGGTATCATTCAATAGGCTATATACGAACTGGCAGGCAGGTTTAACGACAGGACGTAGCTCAAAGAGAAACGAATTGGTTGAAGCCACGTAGGCTTTAAAACCTTTCCTCGGCAGAACTCCGGTTCTGCCTTGATCACGTGCCGTGGGGCCACCCCGACGGCGGGAAGGACTTGTCCGCAGTCGTACCGTGACAACTATACACCTCGGCAAACAGTCTCAACATTCATGAAAACACCCTGGAAAGAAGCTAAGACTGGCATCGCCCTATTTAGCTGCGAAAGCGACAACTGGTTAGGAAAAGCACTTGAACAACAGAGGAGAATTCCATGGCATACCTGAACAAGTTGCCCGACTACCGCAGGCCGCGGCCAACGCCACATGATAATCTACAACGTCGATCCACCAAGAGCATGGAAATCCAAACCGGCCAGCAGTCAAGATCTGCACTGGATTCAGAGATTCACTGTATACTGGGACCAGAGTGGAAGGGACATCTGCACCAAATTTGCGCTGGAAAAAACTTGAAGAGATAGCACACATGGGGGAAACTCCCCTTTCAAGGAGAAAAAGACGCAAGAGTAAAAGATTGCGTGCTATTGCTTAACTGATTGATTTTCTACTCTGCTATCTATGAAGGAAATTTGGAGGATTGCGACCGATCTTTGGGAATTTTTTTAAACTTACCTTCTCTTTCTAGGGAGGGGGGGGGTGTGACGGCTTGCTAGGCTACTGGAACAACCACAGTATTCAAGTACCTAACAAGGCGCCACAGTACACGACCCATGTGACGGCTTGCTAGGCTACTGGAACAACCACAATGTCCAAGCACCTGTCACGGGAGCGATAGAAGTAGTTGTAAAGCACGTTGACGAGTGTTTAGCCGTACTAGCTATGAGCGAGCGTGATAGAAGTCAAATGGTATTATCTTTCTAAGAGTCAAGACATTGCGTGAAGAATCTAAGCACAGTGGAGGAATCGCGAGGTAGGTAAGGGATTCCTCGGTTTGTGCGCTAGAATCACGTGTATACCAGTTCATGGTAACACTCTCAGTGTCACTCCGTGACAGCACCTAACAAGGCGCCACAGTACACGGGCCACAGCAAGACCTATAAGTAGGCCTTGCCCCCTGTTATGGGCATGGCCCATGGTTGGTATAGGCTAAGAGTCTAAGCCTGATTGAGCCTAGTGTAGAGACAGAACCTCATTGAGGTTCTCTGTTTGTAGATACCTTCACTCCTTAACTGAATCTAAACAATCTTTGGCTACGAGTATGCTGCGTCTTTCCAGCTACCGTCCCGTAATAGTACGCCAATGGAGCCGTCCATACAATCGCCAGCGAGCTGCCTGCGAAGACCCGGCGGTTATTATACCCTGGTTCACACTTGTTCAGAGGATAAAGGCAGAGTGCGGTATCATAGACGAGGATACCTACAATTTTGATGAATCTGGCTTCTTAATAGGCAAGATATCGTCTCAGCTAGTCGTTACAGGCTCAGAGAAACCTGGCAAGCAGAAAAAACTACAGCCAGGCGATCGTGAGTGGGTTACCCTGATAACAGGCGTCCGTTCAACAGGGAAGGCGATCCCACCCTTCCTTATCTTTGCGGGCAAGGTCCTCATCTCTACTTGGTTCGAAGGCATCCCTCGCGACTGGATTATTGAAGTTAGCCCCAATGGCTGGACGAACAATAACCTAGCGCTTGCCTGGCTTGAACACTTCGACACGTATACGAAACCAATTGGAGTATACAGACTACTTATTATCGACGGCCATGAGAGCCATTGCTCGGTCGATTTTCCAGGATCTATGTAGAGAGAGGAAGATTATTACTCTCTGTATGCCTCCACACTCGTCGCACCTGTTACAGCCTCTTGACGTTGCCTGCTTCTCGCCATTGAAACGTAGGTACAGCGATGAGATCTCGGCCTTGGCACGCAACCATACCTACCATATATCAAAAGAAGACTTCCTACCAGCATTCAAAGCAGCCTACGACAAGGCATCTTCAAGGGAGAATATCTGCGCAGGGTTTAGAGCAGCTGGGCTAGTCCCACACAACCCAGATGCAGTGTTATCGAAGCTTGATGTGAGGCTACGTACGCCGACTCCACCACGATCAGGTACCGTCGCATGGGAGGCAAATACACCGCGCAACGCCCACGAAATTGAGGCGCAGGCAACGCTTATTCGAAAGAGGATGCAAAAGCGCCCAGGATCCTCTGCAAGTTCTATTGATGAGCAGGTCAGGCAGTTGAGTAAAGGCGCGCAGCAGATAGCACATGAAATGGTGTTGATGCGCGAAGAAACAGCGCGCCTTCGAGACGCAATTGAGGCAGTTACAAAGCGTAAGAGTCGCAAAAGGAGATATATACGGACTGAGCAGACCTTGACAGCTGGTGAAGTAACTGACTTAGTTACTGTAAGGGAGGGTGGTAATCGTAACGATGGTGAGAAGCCTGCGAAGAGAGTACGTGGAGAGAGGCACTGCGGCCGTTGCGGCGAGACTGGGCATAACTCCCGCACTTGTGAGGTAGAAATAGGGAATATAGATGATAGCGAAGCTTCTAAATAATAATATTCTATTCTTATTAATACTATAAATTGTTGTAGGGTTGCGAAGTATTTTTACGAAGGCGGTTTACGTTTGTGAGGTGGCCCACTCGCTTGTGAAGTACGTTATGAATGATCGAGTAGACACTCGATATATAAAGATAAGTATCCAGGGCCTTTTCTTCTCGTCACAATATAACACGCTGCATTCATGTTCGTCGACCGAGTATGTAAGTATTCTAAACTCGGGATCGAAGTCGATAATTTTGTGGCCATGTCCAGCTATCTTTTTTCCCGAAAATCATCGATATTGGGCTCAAATTAAGGGACTGATTAAGAATATCCATTGCTCGCTACGAGTCACCAAAAGACTCATGTTCTCCCAGGTACGCCTCTTCTACGGATACTTTAGACACTACTACTTCAATCAACGCTCTCCACCATTACACCAGCAATCCTCTTCTAATCCTCCATTTACACATCCCACACACCCCTTTTGCCGAACTCGACCACAACCTCCTCCACAAATTGAACTCAACTTACCTTACCTTACCGACCTCGACATCGCACGTGCTCATCACCTCTACTGTCTTTTCCGTATAGAAACTGTCACGGATCCGGACTTTTTTCTTCTTTGTCCTAAGATCACGTGACTTAAGATCACGTGATCTCTGACTTAGTCTGATCTTGAGCTCTCCGTAGAACTTAGAACCTTATGGAAAACAGCACACACAGCGAGAACTCAATTTTTGGAATTTACAGAAGTATCATCTAAAGATCATCAGAACACCTCTGCCTGTGGCCGCTCCGGCCTCTAGAGGCCATCGCGCGTCCCTCAGCGTCGATGAGATACCTCTAGAGTCGCCGTCGCGGCCACGGCAGAGCAAGCAGACGAATACATGAGCAAGCTACACGAACGATGCGTCCACCAAAGACAACAGCAACCATCTAGTCACTATCTCTCGGCTAGTCCATCACCCCAGATGACACTGCAACGCTCCGAGTCGACGAGTCACTGCTAGAACGGCAATATCTTCAACACAACTCAAACACCAGACGCCCGGTGTGCAACAATCGGCACCACACACCACTGCAACGACTAGACAACCTCTCCCAACGTCTTGGCAAACCGTCCTGCTACAAGCTGTTGCCCAGAGCCTTGAGCCTCTCCCCAAACTGTTGCCTCCCAGTTATGGCATTGGCAAGAGTAGGTGCGCGACACAGTAAGTAGTAAGGACGCATAGAAGGAGCCTATTGGCGGCAAATCCCCTCCCTATAAGCTAGCAGACGTAGCCTTGAGCCTCTCCCCAGACTGTTGCGTCCCAGTTATGGCAGTGGCAAGAGTAGGTGCGCGATATAGCAAGCAGGGAGAGCGACTAGCAGCAGAGAGGCTCCGACTATAAGACGACAGGTCTACAACACAATTGGTGCGACACGATACGGCAGCTGCTAGAGAACCTCATCTACTATCGTCTCCGCAAACCGTCCTGCTGCAAGCTGATGTCCAGAGCCTTGAGCCTCTCCCCAAACTGTTGCCTCCCAGTTATGGCATTGGCAAGAGTAGGTGCGTAACACAGTAAGCAGTAAGGACGTATAGAAGGAGCTTATTGGCGGCAAATCCCCTCCCTACAAGCCAGCAGACGTAGCCTTGAGCCTCTCCCCAGACTGTTGCGTCCCAGTTATGGCATTGGCAAGAGTAGGAGCGCGATATAGCAAGCAGGGAGAGCGACTAGCAGCAGGTAGGCTCCGACGATAAGACGGCAGGTCTATAGCACGATCAGCGCCATACAATACGGCAGCTACCAGACAACCTCGTCTACGGGCATACCCGGAGTATCACACCCAAGCAGCGAAATCACGACTTCGATGGTTACTATTGTCTCCAGCATCACACAACCAAATACACTGCCGCATGGGAATCTGGTGCAAGGCAACTTTCACAAGCAGAAACATACTTAGGGAACCCATTGGCCTTGAGGGATAAGGCGAAACAGATAGACAAAGCTGAGCACTAGAGAGAGACTGTAGATAGAAGGATAGCGAAACACGAGGCATTGCCTCTTGAGTCTACATAGCACAGATATACTAGCAGAGTGACCAGTATCTACAAGAGCCAGCGGGCATTTGGAGATACTGGTTAAGGGAAAAGAGGGAGGACCGAGGGGACAGCTGGTCTTGTTTCAGTGAACGGGGCGAAGTGGGGCGCGGTGGACTATATAATCTATCACGTGTCGGCTGTCTGATGAAGTCCTCCTAACCGGACATAGCTGCGTGATTAAGCGGCTGCAACCGAGTAGGATAAAATCAATCAATCAATCAATCTTAGAACCTTATGCAATATCATTATGTCTATACGTATCTACGTCTCTCTCAATGCCTGACAGAAACAAATAAATATTCTTCACAAAACGAACAAATGTGGAGTGGGGGGTTTGTTGCAGCGCTTGGGGCTATAACTATAAAATCAAGAAAGTAATCATACAGTATGTAAGGTATGAGATTTGGACTCGGGTATGGAATTGGGACTAGAAGTGGGTTGATGTGGTTAGTGATGCTGTGAAGGCCGGGATTATGAACCGAGACGATTTAGTGATATGCTGTGGAGGAATAAGTCTGACTGTCAAGCGAAGAGGTCAGGTAAAGAGGAGCCGGCACTGTATGCAGCGGCGATACGATTTTTCTTTTTCTTTTTCTTTTGAACAAGGGAGGAATACTATACCACCCAGTGAACTTTTGAGAGAATCTGGATTGGTACCAAGGGAATCCGGGAAACGTGCTTTGAGCTCTGGATCCGATCTTGATGCGGGAACAGATTTGAAAGAGGCTGTTGAGGTAATGCGTGCCAAATGTGCAGCGATTACTGGAAATGTAGCTAGAATGGATGAGGTATATGGGCTAGTCAAGAGGGCACTGTCTTTGCGTGGCATTAAAGGAGAAAGAGGATGTTTTGAAGGATTTAAGCCAGCCGAACAGTGAGCTCCTTACCTTCTAACCAGCGGGTCAAATTCTCAGAATTCTCTTTGTACCAAGACTCGATGGTTTCCGTCTCACCATATCCCATGTGAGGACTGAGCAGAACATCAGAACGTCCATCCTGTCCCCAGTCTTTTCTCCACTTGCTATCCTTAGGCAAAGGTTCGAGGTCAAACACATCCAGCCCAACACCAGCAATGGTGCCATTCTCGCAAGCCTGCAGAAGTGCTGTCTCGTCCACAATTGGGCCGCGGGACGTATTGATAAGCAAAGAACTTGGCTTCATCAAGCTCAATTCCACAGTGCCCACCAGTCCTCTACTTCGCTCACCAAGTACGTAATGCACACTGAGGACATCCGCTTGCGTAAACAAATCCTCTTTTGTAACGACTTTGAAATCACCAGCCTCAAGACCGACAGATATAGCCTGCGCATCAGCTTTCTCTTGTGTCAGGTTGCTGCTCCAGCAGATGACCTTCATTCCCCATGCCAATATACCAATCCTACCACAAGATGTACCCAGTCTACCCAAGCCGCATAGAGCGAGTGTCTTACCTGCAATTGCAGTTGCCAGAGTTGACCCCTGCCATCCGCCCTCTTTGACCACGCGATCGTCTCTTGCAATGTGCCTTGACAAACCTAGAATCATAGCCCAGCAATGCGTAGTTGTACTATCCGGCACAATATGTTTGCCCTTTGGCAGATCATGTCGCGGATCGGTGCCTGCCACGGCGATACCCAGCTCTTTACATGCTTCTAGGTCAATTGAAGCATTACGTTTTCCCGTTGTCAAAACAAGCTTTAGGTTGGGAAGCTCGCTGAGAAGTTTTCTTGGAAATGGAGTCCTCTCTCGCATAGAACTGATGACTGCGAAAGGCTTAAGACGCTCGATAGCTTTGGCGAGGCCCACATGGTTGCGCGTGTCGAGGGTTTCAGGAAAGTATGTGACTTTGATGCGGTCGGGAGAGATGCTGTTGAAGAATTGGGCGGAGAGAGATTGGTAGTCATCAAGGACTACCACGTTGACGGTGGAGGAAGCCATTCTGTGTTGGTTGACTGCCGTTGTTCATGACCAGCTTTGGACGATAATATACTATAATGATGTACTAGCGATATCGCTCCGGGTTCTCTCATAAAGTAGCACGAACAGCTGTAGACATGAGTGCCTTGAATGAATCTACATGGAGGATTGGTATATCGAATTGGCTTTTTACTTCCGCCATTGCAGACGAGTTTTACCTTCCAAGAATCTCATTTTCCTAATACAATCTCTTTTACAACAATCATGTCTTTCCTAATACATCGATGAAATCGTAGCACATGATTGTAGTAGCTGAATGTCGTGTGGAAAGGAGACTCCAAAAGTCGTTATGGACATTAGAGATTACCGCAACCACGCTGTTATCTACTTCTATATCGATATCGATTGGGACTTGAACTAAGTCTATCCAGGGTCAAATCATTTGAAGCCGATAACTGGCTCGGTACATAGTTCGTCATATAATTCAGTACATAAATACAACGTTCTGAACCTTCTTCACCAGCATCCTCCAAATGTATCAACCCATAATCAATCATACTAACAGCAGCAGCGACCTCGAGTAGAGACGCTCCTTCAACAAGCCTCTACAACGCGAAATGGAGAAGGAGAACAAATGAGAAATGACCGCTTCGAACGCAAACTGATGCATGACAGAAATACTCTTCTTCGGCGAACGCATCACCACATGCCCGAATTCTCATCATCTTTGGACCCACTCTTGTACCGAAGAGCTTATCGCAAACCCATCATTATCACTGTATTCCATCCATATCGTTCAAGATACCCTCCCTAGCAAATCCTGCTAGCCTTGGACTGAATTTTTTCCGCTTTTCTCCCAAGCCCACTGATAGATTGCTGCATGAAACCCGAGAGGAGTTGACATATGCTTGACCGTTATTCCAATGCTTGTTGAGAACGACGATGCTGCGCTTATGACTTCTTTTGCCATGCGCCGACGTCGATTGTCGTCGATTTGGTCGGAACATCTTTCGTCTTTTTCCAATTATCGCGGTCAACGTCGATTCTAAAAGACATATTGGACTTGGCATTCTTGTCAAAGCCCGAGGAAAAGTTTGAGGGAAAGCCACACAAACATATGGCGGTGAAGAGAAGCAGTATAATCCACTGAATAGTACCTGATACCAGGCCGTCAAGTGATGGCAAATCGAAAGAAGATTGCAAAGCACTACACACATCATCAGCCGCTGCCGATGAGTGCTTCAGTCTGCAGAGCTTCGACATGTCGATGTCGCGAGTAGGGGTCTCGAGATAGGCAGTCTGACTAGTTAGATCAAAAGGTAAATCGGGTTGCATATTCGCAGATGAGCTATGACCGGAAGCCATGGCCTTCGTGACTCTTCTTCGTGAAGCACCGATTGCGGTGAGGATTTTATCAGCCTGCTCGTTGAGGGGCAGTTGGCTGCCGACAGATGTGCAGCTAGATTCAATACTAGAATAATACTGGTGTTCAGGGGAGACGGTGCCGAAAGTCTTCCTCGCGGATCTTCTCCTTGAATCGTCGAGAGCTGATACTGCTAGATTAGCATCCTTGACGAGGCCAGCTTGGCCCGTCAAGTCAGAAGATTGTACCAACTGAACACCCGATGTCAGGGGCCCAGATGAAGCGATTCTTGAAGTGACTCTCGTGGATCTTCTCTTCGAAGAATCCACGATTGATACAGCGGGACCAGTATTCTTCATATGAGCATCGTTCTTAGTGTGAGGATCTTCGCTGACCAATTCGGAGCGTCGGACAAATTGAGCATGCAGCTCTTGATCAGGTGCAGAAGCAGTCGCTCTGGAGATCATCCTTGTGGAGAGTCTCATGGAAGTATCGCTGGCTGCAGCGTCGAGATCTGGTGGAAGAGTGCGGCCTGATTCGGTTGACTTCAGACGAGCGCGCTCATTCTGTCCCGGAGAAGCTGGGCTGAGCTGAGAATTGCTTGTCGCTGTCGAACGGCCCGCCGGCGAGGAACTACTTAGGCCATTGTTTGAGTTTGATACTGGACGCTGATCGTTGCATTCCAGGGTACTGTCCAAATCTGAGGCATATTTCGTGCTCCCGACCCACGAGGCCGCTGGCCAGTGTTCTGAAGACGAGCCGGAGCTTCTTGATGCTCCAGATTGGAAGCTAGTTGTTGGCGATCCTAGCATGTCTTGCGGCGACCATATTGGAACGTACTGCTGGTTGGATAGCGCTGGGCTAGCGAAAGCATTTTGATTCGATCTTGAGCCAGTGGTCGGTGATACTAGTAGTAACTGCGGACTGTGCAGTTCGAATTTGCCCGCCTCCTGATCAAACACCGGTTGGATGAAACCTGCTGCGTTGCTGTTGACGAACATCGGGCTCAGCGAGCTGCGAGAGGATGAGTGCCCAGATTGACTCCTCGACATCATCAGAGACTGCGGACTGAGAGACTGTGGCGTCCGTGGGACGCCGGCAGTGTTATAAGTCTGTAGTGGCTCCATTGGCCAGCTGTTGAAGCCCCTTGAAATCGCTTCAGCTTGGTCGTCAAGTAGGGGAGTTTCGGGACTGCTTCCTGCAAGCCAGCTTGCGGCGTCCATTCCTGCAGATGAGGGGCCTGGGTCCATGGCGATGTCTGGGAATAGGTCGAAGTCGTTCTTGAGATCGAAGCCGACATGGTTTCCAGAGCTGTTCTCGAACCCCATACCGAACGACATGTCGTTGGCCATGGAACTGTTGAACCAATCGTCGAAGGAGAAGATGTTGTCCTGAGGAGCGAAAGTGAGCGAATCCTGGACTGTAACGGCCGCAGTAGCAGCGAAAGACGGAGAGGGAGAAGCATATGCCTTGAAAGCTGGGCTCTTTGCGAAAACCGAGCGCTTGCGTGTCTTGACGACTTTCTTCGAGGTTACTGCCCCAGTAGGGTCGTTTGAGTGATCACACTTTCTACGTCGACGCTTGCATTCAGCGCATGCCCCAGCTAGACGTCTTGCCTTGTAAGCCTTCTTCTCCTCAGCGGTCATATTTCGTCGGGTATGGATCTTAGCGGCAGGTTGGCTGGGCAAACACCAAACGTCCATTAGGTCCTCCTGTGCTGGTAGACCACGTGATTGCCGTGAAGGAACAGACATGGTTGGGGAGATGACGTTGGAAACGAAAGACGAGTTGGGAGAGGGGAGATATTCATCTTGGACGAACTCGGCTTGGACAATATCGGCTTGGGCTTCAGAGAGGTGGAAGTTGATGACGGCTTGGCGCATACGTGCCTTGAGTGTCAATTCGAATGGGAAAGCCAGCTTCAAAGCCTCGTGGAGTTCATCAGAACCGGCTGGTGGGAAGAATTCGAGACGCGCATATGAGTCGACAGAAGCAGCGGTAATGCGACGGATCGTGTATCCGTATTGAGACATGGTTGTGGCAGAGCTGTAGGTAGAGGCTGAGCGGTGGTGGTTTACGAGCGGTCTCTCTTCGTCAACTCGTCGCTTGACAAAGTCGATTTGGATTCGAGGATGTATGAACAGAGAAACAGAGGCCTGAGGGGGTAACTTGGAGCCTTGAGTAAACCTTCGGTGAGTCGAAGTCGCGCGGTGTCCTAATATAGTTAGAGGCATTCCTTGCTGATGGTTGATTGATTGATTGATTTTATCCTACTCGGTTGCAGCCGCTTAATCACGCAGCTATGTCCGGTTAGGAGGACTTCATCAGACAGCCGACACGTGATAGATTATATAATCCACCGCGCCCCACTTCGCCCCGTTCACTGAAACAAGACCAGCTGTCCCCTTCGTCCTCCCTCTTTTCCCTTAACCAGTATCTCCAAATGCCCGCTGGCTCTTGTAGATACTGGTTATTCTGCTAGTATATCTGTGCTATGTAGACTCAAGAGGCAATGCCTCGTGTTTCGCTATCCTTCTACCTACAGTCTCCCTCTAATGCTCAGCTTTGTCTATCTGTTTCGCCTTATCCCTCAAGGCCAATGGGTTCCCTAAGTATGTTTCTGCTTGTGAAAGTTGCCTTGCACCAGATTCCTATGCGGCGGTGTATTTGGTTGTGTGATGCTGGAGACAATAGTAACCATCGTAGTCGTGATTTCGCTGCTTGGGTGTGATACTCCGGGTATGCCCGTGGACGAGGCTGTCTGGTAGCTGCCGTATTGTATGGCGCCGATCGTGCTATAGACCTGCCGTCTTATAGTCGGAGCCTACCTGCTGCTAGTCGCTCTCCCTACTTGCTATATCGCGCTCCTACTCTTGCCAATGCCATAACTGGGACGCAA
This sequence comes from Venturia oleaginea, assembly GCA_013176395.1. NCBI lineage: Eukaryota > Fungi > Ascomycota > Dothideomycetes > Venturiales > Venturiaceae > Venturia > Venturia oleaginea. Next base: position 229,237 of record JABMLP010000020.1, on the reverse strand, counting down.
CAGTCTGGGGAGAGGCTCAAGGCTACGTCTGCTGGCTTGTAGGGAGGGGATTTGCCGCCAATAAGCTCCTTCTATACGTCCTTACTGCTTACTGTGTTGCGCACCTACTCTTGCCAATGCCATAACTGGGACGCAACAGTTTGGGGAGAGGCTCAAGGCTCTGGACATCAGCTTGCAGCAGGACGGTTTGCGGAGACGATAGTAGATGAGGTTCTCTAGCAGCTGCCGTATCGTGTCGCACCAATTGTGTTGTAGACCTGTCGTCTTATAGTCGGAGCCTATCTGCTGCTAGTCGCTCTCCCTGCTTGCTATATCGCGCACCTACTCTTGCCACTGCCATAACTGGGACGCAACAGTCTGGGGAGAGGCTCAAGGCTACGTCTGCTAGCTTACAGGGAGGGGATTTGCCGCCAATAGGCTCCTTCTATGCGTCCTTACTACTTACTGTGTCGCGCACCTACTCTTGCCAATGCCATAACTGGGAGGCAACAGTTTGGGGAGAGGCTCAAGGCTCTGGGCAACAGCTTGTAGCAGGACGGTTTGCCAAGACGTTGGGAGAGGTTGTCTAGTCGTTGCAGTGGTGTGTGGTGCCGATTGTTGCACACCGGGCGTCTGGTGTTTGAGTTGTGTTGAAGGTATTGCCGTTCTAGCGGTGACTCGTCGACTCGTAGCGTTGCAGTGTCATCTGGGGTGATGGACTAGCCGGGAGATAGTGACTAGATGGTTGCTGTTGTCTTTGGTGGACGCATCGTTCGTGTAGCTTGCTCATGTATTCGTGTGCTTGCTATGCCGTGGCCGCGACGGCGACTCTAGAGGTATCTCATCGACGCTGAGGGACGCGCGATGGCCTCTAGAGGCCGGAGCGGCCACTGGCAGAGGTGTTTTGATGATCTTTAGATGATAATTCTGTAAATTCCAAAAATTGAGTTCTCGCTGTGTGTGGTCACGATGTTTCCTTGCTGATGGGTCATAGTTTCTACTCCAGCCTCACGTTCGTGTATCGAATCCATCCGCCGGCTACAACAGTTTCCTTCTTATCTTCCTTGCTATTTCGCCTGAGTAGATATTCAATAGCATCTCTTGACCAGTTCCAACGTCTGAAGATGGCGGAATGATGAATGGATTGACGTGCAGGGCTAAGAATCCGGTCAATCGCTAATTCGTTATCGATAACATGAGGACTGAGGCTGAGACACAGCCACCTCAAACCCCTATTTACATACATTACAATGCATGGGGCTGCCCACGGTATGATGGCAAACGCGCATAAATCCGGCCTGTGACTCTGAAGTGATTCTTGGCGTTTGACTCTCTCGACACCAAGATCGATCGCGTACCCACTCATTGTTGATGGCCATGCCTAGCAGTTTGAGGACTCAATTCTTTTCATAAAGATGCTGATTCAAGCACACTTTCATTCGTAATACTAACGATACGCAGTTCCTCTAGCTCCGACTTGTCATCTCCATATCGCTTCCATGTTTTAGGAGGATTTGATGACCATTTGCCCATCGTCTTGACGCTATTGTGATTGAAATGATGAAAATCAAGATGAGTTTTGAACAGACCGCTGCCGCAACATGTAGACGGGTCTCTCTTTGTGAAATTCTCCGGGCTCTTCATAGCTGTACAGTATATCTTGGTGCCAATTGCGAACGCCCTCAATGCTGCTCCACCATTCGTACGTGTTCCACACACTAATGTAACCAGAAGTCTAGCCATCTCTTCCCCATAGCGCTTTTCTCCTCTCCCTTTGTTTCCTCGCATCTGTCTTCCTTTGACCCCATCTGTCCTTGACCTCTTCCATCCTCTTCTCATGAGCCTTCCCAGCTTCATGATTCGTAGAGATGACACTTATGAAGAAACTCGAGCATCCAAATTTTTCTGCCAGCTTCTCTCTTGTCCATGTGTTTGGATCTTCCATCCGCAACCGTCTGATTTCCTCAATCTCTTCTAGGCCAAGATGATATTTCTTGGCTGCCGGTGGTTTCAAAGCAGGCGGCAAAGGCGCGCCCTCGGGTATGCGAGGGAGTAATGAAGCCGGGACTGTTGATGTAGACTCGTGCAATGGCGTTCCTGGTTTGGTCACGGGCCATGGTGATGGGGATTTCCGCGTCGATGAAGCCACTGTGTATAATGACTGTGTCTGTGCATAGAGCTGCCTTCGTCTATCATTTGGCGGCAGGAATTTCAATGGTGTGTGGTAGACATTGGGGGACGACGGAGGAGGATTGAATATGATATGGGAGCCTTTGGGTTGTGACGGCTTGGGTGTGGTAAAAGGAGCTGGAGGGAGATTCGCTCTTTTGACGTGTCGACGGTAGGACGACTCGTATCGGCGGGTGTTGATGGATGGAGTTGTTTTTGGCGATTGAAAGAGGCATTGAGGCCGTGGAACGGCTCTAGACATGGATGAAGGAGGCATTGAGGCTTGTATGTGGTGTTCGGTAGTGGAAATATTGACTTCAAACTTCACTATTCTGGCAAGGCGCGATGCGGCGAAAGCTCGGATGCAACTGGCCGGAGTTTTGCCGAGTTCAAGTCTTCTTACTCGGTGTTCCCCATCAACAGCATGTTACTCCATCAGTAGGAGAGAATCACAGTACTCCCAACCAGCAGCCATTCCCTCAATCTCAAAAAAACCCGCGGCCGGCAGCCGTCATCATCAGCTTGATTCGGCTGGTCGTTTCAATGGAATCTGTATTGCCCAGATGCTGATCTCATCCCTCGCCATATCTTTTGATTGAATTAGGACGCCTCTGTCTTTCGTACTTATTGGAAGCCATGATGGTTTGTATTACACCTCCAGTCTTCAATGACTTGTCCATAACAACGTGTCTACATGTATCCCTTAAATGGAGGATGAGAAGTTGATACCGTTTTACGATACCATCATTTCCTGCCATCAACATTGTTTCCCATCCAGCCCATTTTCATTTGATAACGTCAGTATTCCGTTGCAATTCCCTATTCGCTTGAGTTGTATGGTTCCCTACCATATTATCCTTCTTCATATGTATTGATTTATTGAATTCGCTCAGCGTTGAGCCAACGCCTTATGCCGATGATTCAGCGAAAACGTTTCCTATATGCCCAAGATCGAGGAGGGCAGTATATCTAGACTCTCTCTCGAGCCTTCGAACTTCACCATCATCCATCAGCTCCATTTCACTTCACTTCGCACCCTTTTCAAATTCAAACTTTCGTTTAACCATCAACATGCACGCCTCATTCATCGCAGCTGTTGGCGCTCTCGCCATTGGTGCCGCTGCCGCACCACAGGCTCATTGGTCAGCACAGAATGCTGCTCCCACTGGTAAAGCTGCTTCCACTGGCAAAGGTACGTCAATATCCATATGCTCCGTTCAACCTTGCCCACCATATATTCTCTTCTACAAACAAAGCTCCGCGCTTCAGTAGCTAACAAGCCCTTGCGTTTAGCCTATCCATCGCACTACCCATACCATGGTAGCTCTTCTGGAACTTCCTCTGGAAGCCAATCCAGTGGAGGGCAATCCTCTGGAAGCCAATCCTTCGGTGGGCAATCCAGCGGAAGCCAGGCCAGCGGAGAAGAGTCCCTCGGTGGGCAGTCCAGCGGAAGCCAATCCTTCGGTGGGCAATCCAGCGGGAGCCAGGCCAGCGAAGGGCAATCCAGCGGGAGCCAGGCCAGCGAAGGGCAATCCAGCGGGAGCCAGGCCAGCGAAGGACAATCCAGCGGCGGCAAATCCAGCGGCGGCAAATCCAGCGGCGGCAAATCCAGCGGCGGCAAATCCAGCGGTGAACAGTCCAGCGGAAGCCCAGCCAGCGGCGAGTCCAGCAGCGGACAGTCTAGCGGCGGCAAGTCATCTGGCCAAGGTGAGACCGGCGCCTTCGCTCCAGGCGTCTTCGGTGGTCCACGCCACGGTGGCCCACCACGCTGGCTTCAGCCCGCAGTCACCAAGACTGTGACTGCTTATCCTTCCTCCACTCCTCCTGTCGTCACTGAGACGGTCATCATCATCACCCAGACGGCCAAGCCAATGACCAAGGTCTACAGCTCTACCAGCACTTTGAGCACCATCACCCAGACCATCACCAAGGCTGCTCACAACGGACACCACGGTGGACCACCTCACCATGCTAAGCCCACCTATCACGCTGCAGCAGGAAACGGAACTCATGCTGCTGCCGGAAATGGAACTCAGTCGGCTCAGGGCCCAGCACAGGGCCAGCAGGGTGGGGAGCAACAGCAAGGCGGAGAGGGCGAGCAGGAAGAGCAATCCTGGGGCAACTAGATTTCCCGCCCGTTAGAGACAATAATCATTGTCCTATTTTGGGACTGAGAGGAGTCTGGTGGGACTGGAGCAGTGAAGGCGTATGATGGTGAAGTATTTGGATTGTAGACATTAGATAGTGGTTAATTGATTTGACCTTGTTTGTTGTTACCTTCATTCCCTCACTTCAATCCAATTGTTCGACTTGCACTTCAACCTCGTGCCGAAAGAAGATATCGAGAATGGTACTGTTCTGGAGAAAGAGGCGGCGATCTGAAAATGCCGGCAGGCAGCCCGCACTTCGTTTCTTTTGATCAAGAATGGTATCGTCAGGCGCCACGGTTCCATTGAAAACTTCATGTCCGATATCGCCAAGAGGACGCCGACTTTTTCGATGCTTGCGGCTATTTCCGTGCTGCCTGACTCTTTTCCATCGCTGAGAACTGACAGTCCAACGGCGGTATACCCTTATACCGCATTTATTGGCGAAGTATACCCGTTGCTAGCCGAAACGAGCTTACTCTTCCCCGCATACCTACAGTTAAACAGAGCTACATAGATTGTTATGAAGAAGCCTTGAGGTCGCGCACATCTCTTCAGTTGGGCTCAATTGTCATGGCCGCCCGTCGATGTCTCTCTAGGAGTATACCCTCTCTCACACCACCATTAACACCCTCCTCCAGACCAGCTTTCTCCCTGCACACCTCAATGTCCCCCTCATATTCAGCTGCTTCAGCTGTCCGAAGACTACAAGCGACCGCTCAACAATTGCGTCCAGCCACCTCCACGGCACAAGCATACCCCACATCGCACCAACAGATCCAAGAACCTGCCGATACCACAAACTTCGTAGACAACCAGTTTGTCGCATCCAAAGCTACAAAATGGATTGATCTACATGACCCAGCAACGAACAAACTCGTCACAAGAGTACCGCAGTCAACAGATGCTGAGCTGAAAGCCGCCGTGGATAGCGCTGAGAAGGCTTTTCAAACATGGAAGCTGACTTCGGTTCTGGCCCGCCAGCAGATCATGTTCAAGTACGTTGCTTTGGTAAGAGAACATTGGGACAGACTGGCTGCGAGCATTACTCTGGAACAGGGCAAGACATTTGCCGATGCAAAGGGGGATGTGCTTCGTGGATTACAAGTTGCTGAGACTGCATGCGCCATTCCTCAGCAATTGATGGGCCGTGTGCTAGAGGTGTCTAAAGATATGGAAACCAGGCAGTATATTGAACCTTTGGGTGTCACGGCTGCCATCTGCCCCTTCAGTACGTTCGACTAAAACCTAGCACCAGAAGAAAGCTAACAATGCCCCAGACTTCCCAGCCATGATCCCCCTCTGGTCCATTCCAATTGCTACCATGACCGGTAACACCCTCGTTATCAAGCCTTCCGAACGCGATCCAGGTGCTTGCATGATCTTGGCTGAGCTCGCTGAGAAAGCTGGCTTCCCACCAGGAGTTGTCAACATTATCCACGGAACCGCTCCAACTGTAGACTTCATCATTGATGAACCGCGTATCAAGGCCATCTCATTCGTCGGTAGCAATAAAGCTGGTGAATACATTTACACCCGTGCATCGGCAAATGGCAAGCGTGTCCAGGCCAATCTGGGCGCAAAGAACCACGCCGCTGTCCTGCCCGACTGCAACAAGAACCACGCCCTCAACGCTATTTCTGGCGCTGCTTTCGGTGCCGCTGGCCAGCGATGCATGGCTCTCAGTACCTTGGTCATGGTTGGTGAGACCAAGGACTGGGTGCCAGAGATTGCTGAGCGTGCCAAGGCATTGAGCGTTAATGGAGGTTTCGAACAAGGAACCGATGTTGGCCCAGTCATCAGCCCAGAGTCCAAGAAGAGAATCGAGCATCTCATCGCAAGCGCTGAAGCGGAGGGTGCGACTATCCTCCTTGATGGACGTGGTGTCAAGCCTGAGAAATACCCCAACGGCAACTTCGTAAGTATATCTATTTCGCCAAAGTTATGGTAGTGACTAACAAGCCTTCCAGATCGGCCCAACCATCATCGCAAACGTTAAGCCTCACATGAAGTGCTACACCGAGGAAATCTTCGGCCCAGTCCTCGTCTGCCTCAATGTTCCCACCCTCGACGAGGCCATCTCTCTTATAAACGCAAATGAATACGGAAACGGAACTGCCATCTTCACTCGCTCGGGTGCTACTGCCACGAAATTTCAGAAGGAAATCGAGGCCGGACAAGTTGGTATCAACGTGCCAATCCCTGTGCCGTTGCCCATGTTCAGCTTCACCGGAAATAAGAAATCGATTGCAGGCGGTGGAATAAACACCTTCTACGGAAAGTCTGGCATCAACTTTTATACCCAAACAAAAACTGTGACGTCTTTCTGGGCTGCGACTGATGCTATTAGCCAAAAGGCTGATGTTAGTATGCCTACGCAGTCGTAGGGGTCGGATTTTGGATGCTGGTGGAGTCTGCAAAACGCAAATAGTGTATACAGCCGATTGCAGTGATTCCGAAAAAGACTCGATCCATTTCAGCACCATCAAGCATTCAAAACGCATTCCAGTGATTCTGCGTAGACTGAAAGGCTACTCCACCAATCCCAAGAATATCACCAGATTTTACTGTTCGATTGATGTAAGTTTGAGTGGTGTTGCCCTTTGCTAACAACATGGTATAGATGTTGTCAATCACTTTCAGGCTTTTCGTGAACTATATCTTCCTTTATACCCAGCAGGAGCATAATAATAGGACATTCTCCCCATGGTGCAATGACAGCCTCGGACACCATTTCACTTTCATGACTGGCTCTGCAAAGTCGTCAGAAACGAGGAATCATGAATGTGGTCATTAGATGGCGCCTAGCTTTGTGTGCCTTCGTAGACGCATTGTGGCCAGAAGAGAGCAATGGTGATTGGGGAATTAATTACTTGGAGGATCACAATTGATGGCTATAAGTTTGAGGATTGAGCTTGGCCCCCGAGATGTCAAATGTGTGATTGCTTTTGCGGGTGTGCGTATACAACCTTCTCACTAAATATATATCTTGTCATCACCAATCTGGTCTGGTGGAAATTATCAAGTCGCAGAACACTACCATGATAGGCAGAGTTTTTTCTTACCCAGAACACGGCTACAGTTCTGCCTTGGATGGTTGGGGATTACTTATCTAGGCAATTTTTATTAACGTACTTCACAAGCGAGTGGGCCACCCAAGCGAGTGGGCCACCTCACAAACGTAAACCGCCTTCGTAAAAATACTACGCAACCCTACAACAATTTATAGTATTAATAAGAATAGAATATTATTATTTAGAAGCTTCGCTATCATCTATATTCCCTATTTCTACCTCACAAGTGCGGGAGTTATGCCCAGTCTCGCCGCAACGGCCGCAGTGCCTCTCTCCACGTACTCTCTTCGCAGGCTTCTCACCATCGTTACGATTACCACCCTCCCTTACAGTAACTAAGTCAGTTACTTCACCAGCTGTCAAGGTCTGCTCAGTCCGTATATATCTCCTTTTGCGACTCTTACGCTTTGTAACTGCCTCAATTGCGTCTCGAAGGCGCGCTGTTTCTTCGCGCATCAACACCATTTGTGACGGCACGGCATGGCTCCTTTGCCGTCACGTTACTTCATTGCTCGGGCGTATCGGCTTAGCCACATTGTGGCTAAGGCGTGATATCTTCGCGCCCTCGTAGTAACTCGCTCTCTACCGTAAACTCAATTATCACACTCAGTTCTTAGAATCCTAGTTCATTCTATACATCCTATCGCTGCCGTGACATTATTTACGGTCAATACATCTACCTGGGAAGATCAGCGTCTTGTACAAAGACGTATCCCCGCTGTCGCAAGTCGCATACTTGGATAGCCGTCAATTTGACACCGGAAACAGCATACGGACAAAGCCTTTTGTCTAGCAACAGCAACACCTCGTATATCGCAAAAGCCCTCACGCACGAGGCACCGCAAGCAAACACTGTAAGAGCGTATCTTTTCAAGTATCGAAGCAAAAGCCGTCCAAGGACCGCCAGAAACCGCAAAAAAGCAAGCCATCCACGGATCGCAACCCTCGTACGAAACGAACATGTACCCAAGCAGCATTATGGCGGATAGGTTCTTCGCAGGAGAAACTGAGCTCACCAAGTTGAGAGACGAGATCCTTACCGGAGAATCAGCAGAGGATTGGGATGCCATTGAAGAATTGAAAGCAGCCATACTTCAAGATGATTACGACAAGCACCTGGCTCATCTGGATAACAAGGTTACGGCTCCTCTCGAATTCTCACTCACGGATAGTACTGGTAGCAAGAAGACATGGGCCTTGACGGTAGACAACCTACAAGAAGCTATTACTGCAGACCCATCCCTAGCATTAGAAACAATCGTCCTGGCATACAAGAGCTCTGCAGTCAAGACCGACCAAATCAACGTGCTAGGAAAGACACTCAAAAACATGAAGGCACAGGGCGCTACCCTACTAGCAAATGAGACCACCGTCTGCAACGCAAAGGTGCCGGGAAAACAGAATGAGCTGAATATAGCCCTTGACTTAGTAAGCCAACGTACTCAAGAGGTGGAAGGCTTGTAGCAGCAAGTATTAGGACTTATATCAGACCTCCAAGCGGAAAAGAATATGCTCTCCAAGGAATTCGATGAACACACCGACTTGACACAAAAATCCAATGCCCTCAAGGCGCGCAAGATGAATGGAGAAACCGATGACAGCATTGTCTCCAACCGTGGTGGTGGAAGCCGGACCAAGATGCCCATGCCAAAGGACCTCAAGGATAGCGCTACATCGATAGAATATAAGCAGTGGAAGTCAAGCATCGATCTCAAAATGGACGTAGAAGAAATGAGCCTCGTCGCACAGAAAGCCCTGATCATGATATCAGTCACAGGAGAAGCCACAAAGAATGCGCTCCTGATTCTACCCGGAACATTGGGTAAGACCTATAGCGAGCTGATAAAGGAAGACCTCTACCTTATGCTGGATACCAGATTTGTGGATCCATTCGAGGCAGACAACGCGCGGCAATCATTCAAGACACTGTTGATGAAGCCATATCAGGATTTCACTGAATTCAAGAATGATTTTGAATACAAGGCAGCGGTCTCTGGACTCACTGAAGGCCTCACAGGCGCGGACAACATCAGTAAGATCATGAAGCGTGAAATGGTTGATAGACTCTACTCTGCATTGGTGAGAGGCCTAGCACGAGAAGTTGGAGACTACTCAGTTACCTACCAGCAACTCTGCAATGCCGCCACTGCATTAAGCCGCACATACAAGAAGACATATGATGAGGACCAACTGCGCAGGCGCAATGAAAAGCCTAAGGACAACTCCAACAACAACGGCAATGGCAATCGCCAGAATGGAGGATTCAGCAATAGAGGATTCAACAATAGAGGATTCAACAACAGCAGACCCAACTCCTCTAGCAGCGGAGGTGGTCGCTTTGAGCAACGAGACACCGGATTCAACAAGTTCAAGGATTTTGGCCTAAACTTTGAAGAAGCTGTTCAACTGACTCGAGAGAACAAGTGCTTTAAATGTAAGCAGGAAGGTCACCAACAACGAAATTGCCAAGCTACTACAATCACCGCCTTACAGTTAAATGGAGTGGTTGCTGAGCTTCCTTTAAACGACTAGGCTCGGTGGAAGTCACCACACCGGGTCCCAGTAATAGAGACATTGAGTATCGTTACATGGTGCATGAACTGAATATTTCAAAGATGTTTGGCGGCCCTACCTTCATCTTTGACATCGTCCTCTACTTTAATGGAATGGGAGTAACTCTCCGGGCACTGATTGATACAGGAGCCAACGGCTACGCCTTCATGGACCGCAAGTGTGCAGCGCGATTATCCTCACGATTCCCTCAGGTTGAGCGACGACCTCTTGAGAAGCCAGCCAAGGCCACCGGATACCAGGACCACAAGGAGGGAGGCATCACACATGCGACGCTGCTACACATAGAATTGGATGTCAGGCAAGAGTAAAATATTCCCTTCTTAGAGGTGACATTAGGCAGGACATGGTTGGCATACAATGATATCTCCCCGGACTGCAAGCGCCATCGATTGCACTGGCCAGAATCAAGGCCTAAAGTAGCTCCTCTCCAGCGAAGGGTTATGGTGGAAGACAATGCATACATACCAGCGGAAGCTATCAATGTCAGCGCAATCCAAAAGGACATCAATAAGCGGGAGCAGGCAATGAGACTGCAGGATAGGAGGAATCAAGGTGGACGGCTTAGCCAGGTAAGGCATCAAGCAGGACAGGCTAGGCCTAATTTGAACAATACCTTTTCGAAAAGACTGCGCAAATTGACTCAGAATGAGCCAGTTGACTTGACTTGACTTTGGCCTTGGACCAGCCCTCAGTTCCGCAGAACACGAAACTGACGCCAACTCTACGCGAGATTACCACGCCAGCACCACCTCCAACAGTCAAAGAAGATCCTAATGAGGACTACCCTGACAGCGATTCCGACAGTGGATGCTCAGACCTATCTGATTTCGAGGATAGCACTGACAGCGAAGAGGATGAAAATGAAGAGCTGTACGTCAGCTATGGAGACTCTTTCCAATGGAGTAGAGCCCGGGGATACAACATAATGGATAAGGAGCTCAAGAGGAGCAACCATCAGGTGGAGATTGAGGCATTGGAGTTTGACCATCGCACCAGATCCTGGTATTCAGAAACCGAGTTGATCTCTGCCTCACCAGCGCTGCAGGATTTCGACTAGCTTTAAAAGATAAGGAAGCCATCGCAGGCTCCATATCATTGCATGAGGTTGAGCTCCGTATATGTGAACTGACGCAGCAGCAAGCTGAAGCCAAAGGAGACTCGTCTGAAGACCATGCACAGCGATTAAGGCTATCGTTGGCATCATTGGATGGACGACTACCTGCAGATAAGTCTACGGACATGAAGGAGCTCATTGACAACAAGCTACCGGCAAAGCATGCAAAGTTTAAGGATGTCTTTTCAGAAGCAGACTCGAATCGATTGGCAACCTACAAAGAAGGTGTTGACCATGTCATTGAACTAGAAGGTGGAGGCAAGGCTTCGCCTGGATTCTGCCCTCTGTACAACATGTCATTGGATGAGCTGAACTTCGTCAAAGAATGGCTACTGAAGAATCTTGACTCAGGCTTTATTGAGACAAGCACATCCCCATTCGCATCGCCTGTACTCATCGTTGAGAAGCCCACGCCGGTGGGTGAGAAGCAGAAGTTCCGCTTCTGTATTGACTACCGTAAACTCAATGCTCTGACCAAGAAGGATAGGTATCCTATTCCACTAATTACTGAGACTATAGCACGTCTGTCAAAAGCTAAGGTCTTTACCAAGCTAGACATTTGCCAGGCCTTTCACCGGATCAGGCTAGATCCAGCATCTGAGGATCTCACCACTTTTCGCACCCGATATGGAAGTTTCAAATGCAAAGTCATGATGGAGGGACTGGTTAATGGCCCTGCTACCTGGCAGAAGTACATAAATACGATCCTAATGGAATACCTTGACGACTTCTGCACCGCATACCTTGATGATATCCTCATCTTCTCGGAAGACCTATTGCAGCACACAGAGCACATTCATAAGGTGCTTGAAAGACTGCGCGCTGCAGGCTTACAATGTGACATCAAAAAGAGTGAGTTCGATGTTACTGAAACCAAGTACCTAGGCTTCATCATCAGCACCGAAGGCATCAGGGTTGACCCGGACAAGATTGCTGTTGTTAAGTACTGGAAGCAGCCCCGCACCGTCAAACAAGTTCAAAGCTTCATTGGCTTCTGCAACTTCTATCGGAGATTTATCGAGAACTTTGGCAGGATGGCCCGCCCATTGATTCGGCTTACTCGCAAAGGACACATCTTTGATTTCAACGAAGAGTGTATAGAAGCTTTTGATATTCTAAAGCAAGCCCTTACCTCTGCGCCAGTCCTCGCATTGTACGACCCTTTGCTACTAACCCGGATGGAAACTGATGCTTCTGACGGAGTAGTTGCAGGTGTCCTATCTCAGAAAGGAAAAGATAACCAATGGCACCCAGTAGCCTTCTTCAGCAAGACAATGAACGTACACGAGCTGAACTACGAGATTCACGACAAGGAACTACTGGCATTAGTCAAAGGCCTTGAAGAATGGAGCGCATTTTTGAGAGGTTTGCAGCAGCCATTTGTGGCTATTACTGACCACCGCGCACTGGAACACTTAACCACCAAGAGGATGTTGAACGCACGACAAGCTCTATGGTCAGAGGTTATCTGTAACTATGACTTTACTATTGTCTACCACCCTGGCAAGGAAAACACCATTGCAGATGCCCTGTCACGGAAATCGGATGAAATGAAGTCACAAAAGGCAATTGCCAACACAGCCCGCACAATACAGCTCATCAAAGATGACCAGATTGGTGCCCAGATCCAGGCGCTTAACATCAACGCAGAACAGCTACACCTAGTGGACCAGCTACTCAACGCCAATCGGACCGCACAATCACTGCAGCAGTTCAGAGACGTCGCTAGCGATGACCATACGACTCTCCGCCTTGAAGATGGACTCCTATTACACCAGGGTCGCCTTTTTATTCCAGAGAATGATCAACTCCGCCGAAAACTACTTGATGACGTACATACAACATTACCCTCTGCCCACCCTGGCCGCAACAAAACTCGAAAGAGTGTCGCACGGCAGTTTTACTGGCCGCGGATGAATGCAGACATTGATCAATATATTGCGGCATGCCAGGATTGCAGGAGGTCATCAGTTCCTAGGGACAAGACTCCGGGATTGCTGAAACCATTGCCAATACCTGAGAGGCCCTGGCAGCACGTTTCAATGGACTTCATGTCCCTCAACAAAAACAAGCACGGATATGACAATGTTATGGTAGTAGTGGATCGTCTAGGAAAGCGCCCTTTCTCCCTACCATGTCACAAGGAAGTGAAGGCCAAAGATGCTGCATGGCTGTACTACAAACACATCTACCGCATCTATGGGCTGCCTGATACTATTGTCAGTGATCGGGATCCGAGATTTGTGTCGCAGTTCTGGGACGAATTGAGCCTTATTCTGGGCATCCAATTGCGTAAGAGTACCTAACATGCTCAAACTGATGGCCAGACTGAGATCGTCAACCAGGCATTGCAACAGAAACTAAGGATCTTTGTCAATCATTACCAAGAAAATTGGTCTGAGCTGTTACCTGCAATGGACTTCGCTGCAGCGTCGGCACCTCATGAGTCTACGGGCTTATCGCCATCGGAGGTTGAAATGTGTTTTGTGCCTAGAATGCATTACGATTGGGAGGCTCGCAAGCCAATGAAAGGACAATCGTCGCTTGAGAAGCTCAATCGCGGAGAAGCACAACGTTACGCCACTCGTATGTACTAGGCATGGAACTTCGCAAAGACTCAACTCTTCAAGGCCCAACAGCGGCAATCTTTGCAGGCAAACAAGAAGCGCAGGCCTGAAGACTTCGGCTTTGACGACACCACAAGCATGGGCGATATGGTGTACGTCACCAAGAGAGCCTGGCGCACTGATCGACCGTCTGACAAGTTGGATAACTCTGTGGTAGGTCCATTTCCTATCATTGGAAAAAAAGGACATAGTTGGGAGGTTCAGTTACCACAATCGTACAAGATACACAATGTTTTTCACTCTGATCGATTGAGGAAAGCGGCTACAGAGGGGCTCCCGGGTCAAATCAATACCAACGATCCAAATGATGCCTGCGAAGTGCACAGCCATGTCGAGTGGGAGGTTGAGGCCATCCTTGGAAGCCGTATTCACCGACAAAAGCTACAATACATGGTATCATGGAAAGGTTGGGACCCAGATAATACATGGTATGATTCTGAGAGCTTTAAGAACTCACCAAAGCTGCTCAGGCTCTACCACCAGGATCACCCCGAGCGAGATGGTCCGCCATTGAGGTTGACAGAATGGCAGGACGCCTATGACCAAGAGACTGAGGATCCACCGCATGAGGACGATAATGCGGCGGTCTCCAAGGGGAGAATGACGAGAATGCGCACAAGGATGAATAGGCGCTAGGCTATGGACCTTTTGCTCCTTTGAGTCCTTTCTCTCCTTCCAACTATGGGTGTTTTGTATTCTCAAATCAATGGCAGTAGGGATTCAGATTGAAGGGGCGTTTGGTGTATGTTTTGCTAGCAATGTGGCCAGCCAAGTTGATTCCTCTCGGGATAACTGGGCTTTCTTTTTTTTTTTTTTTTTTGGGGGGGGGGGGGGGGTAATGTGACGGCACGGCATGGCTCCTTTGCCGTCACGTTACTTCATTGCTCGGGCGTATCGGCTTAGCCACATTGTGGCTAAGGCGCAATATCTTCGCGCCCTCGTAGTAACTCTCTCTCTACCGTAAATTCTATGGTCACACTCAGTTCTTAGAACCCTAGTTCATTCTATACATCTTATCGCTGCCGTGACACCATTTCATGTGCTATCTGCTGCGCGCCTTTACTCAACTGCCTGACCTGCTCATCAATAGAACTTGCAGAGGATCCTGGGCGCTTTTGCATCCTCTTTCGAATAAGCGTTGCCTGCGCCTCAATTTCGTGGGCGTTGCGCGGTGTATTTGCCTCCCATGCGACGGTACCTGATCGTGGTGGAGTCGGCGTACGTAGCCTCACATCAAGCTTCGATAACACTGCATCTGGGTTGTGTGGGACTAGCCCAGCTGCTCTAAACCCTGCGCAGATATTCTCCCTTGAAGATGCCTTGTCGTAGGCTGCTTTGAATGCTGGTAGGAAGTCTTCTTTTGATATATGGTAGGTATGGTTGCGTGCCAAGGCCGAGATCTCATCGCTGTACCTACGTTTCAATGGCGAGAAGCAGGCAACGTCAAGAGGCTGTAACAGGTGCGACGAGTGTGGAGGCATACAGAGAGTAATAATCTTCCTCTCTCTACATAGATCCTGGAAAATCGACCGAGCAATGGCTCTCATGGCCGTCGATAATAAGTAGTCTGTATACTCCAATTGGTTTCGTATACGTGTCGAAGTGTTCAAGCCAGGCAAGCGCTAGGTTATTGTTCGTCCAGCCATTGGGGCTAACTTCAATAATCCAGTCGCGAGGGATGCCTTCGAACCAAGTAGAGATGAGGACCTTGCCCGCAAAGATAAGGAAGGGTGGGATCGCCTTCCCTGTTGAACGGACGCCTGTTATCAGGGTAACCCACTCACGATCGCCTGGCTGTAGTTTTTTCTGCTTGCCAGGTTTCTCTGAGCCTGTAACGACTAGCTGAGACGATATCTTGCCTATTAAGAAGCCAGATTCATCAAAATTGTAGGTATCCTCGTCTATGATACCGCACTCTGCCTTTATCCTCTGAACAAGTGTGAACCAGGGTATAATAACCGCCGGGTCTTCGCAGGCAGCTCGCTGGCGATTGTATGGACGGCTCCATTGGGTGGTAAGCTCTGGCGTACGCTTTACCAAGTTGTTAACCCAGTTCTTGCCAACATGTTTCCCACCCCGCTCTCTTAGTAGTTTATTAGCCATATCTTGTACGTAGGCCTTCGACGGCGGTAGGCCGCGTAAGCTTTCGTTAAAGATACGCTTTATAACCACCTCTTCTTCTAGCTTTGTCAATCGCTTCGAGTTCGGCTCGCATTCGCGTCGAGGGCGCTGTCCGGCGCGTCGGCGTTGTACTGTTGTTCGAGGTACGCTATATATTACTGCAGGGCGTCTTTCGCTTTGGATTTGCTTTGAATTGATATCTGAGATAGCAAGGAATATATCTCCTTCTTTATAGATCTTCTGCTTTTCGTGTTGTTGAGGCATTACGCGACGTTGTTACGAAGGCGGTATACGTTTGTGAGGTGGCCCACTCGCTTGGATGGCCCACTCGCTTGTGAAGTACGTAATTCCTATTTAAGTCCGTAAATCGCGACAATACTATTGTTCCTAGGTAAAACAAAATCTAATAGACTTAATACTTGCCCTATCTCCGGTTCTCTATAGGTATTACTAAGAACACGTTGAATTAGTTCAACTTCGTTGCTTATTATGTTCGTTATGAATTAAATTGGTAGAGAGCGACAAAGGAAACTACACTTGGCCACCATGAAGAACCAGAAACTCTATTTAGGCATAGGTGTCTACTGTTCGTAACTGCTATTTAATAGACGATTGCTGATCAAACTAAAGATTTTATTGACCAGGCTTTCAGATCTCGTCCAAGAATCTACCGTCGACTAACTGGAAAAGATGGGGCGGATTCAGTTCAACTGAAATTCTAATACTTAACTCAATGAGTCTATCCCGCTAATGCCATAGACAACTCTTCAATCTACCAGCTCAATTCAAATCCCCAAACCCAGCTTTGTTGAAACACTTTCGCATTCCAACTCCTAACCCAACTCCAGTGCTTTAACATACTCCATGTCATCTACTTACCCCTTCACCTCAGCCCAAGAGCCCGCAATACCAACTCTTCTACGAAATCAGTTTTATTTCAACACCTGACCCCAACAGCTCCATGTTGTTGGAACGGGTGGTGAAAAGGGTGCTTAGAATGATCTGTAGGGTAAATTGTGAGAATGAGCTGTTAGGATGAGCTGTTAAAATAAGCTGTTGGGGTGAGCAAACACCAGGAATTCATTGTGAATCTCAATATCGTTCGCAATACCAGTGAAGAACACCAACCAAATCGGGAAAAAGGAATGAATTTTCAAACAAACATGCATTACCTGCTTACATACCCACATCCTTCTCCATGGGCATCAGCCCACAACCATCCGCAATCCACGCAAGGAGATTCAAGAAGCCATAAAACATCATAGGAATAACACCAAAGAACAGATTCCCCAACTTCCCTCGTCTCAGGATAGTCTCTGCCAGCTCGCCCGTAGTTATACTTGGAGCGTCCGCTGACTCGAACGGTCCCACGAGTCGGTAAAAAGTGACAAAGCTGGCTCCGAAGCAGTATGTAAGCAATACCCTCCATCCATGCTTCTGCCATAGCTCCATGATGCCAGGAGCACCTCCGAAGTCCCTTGCTAGAGTGCTCATATATGCCGAATGATCGACGCCATACTTTATCCTGGCTCCTTTGCCTGCAAGAAGATGATAATGTGGAGGATCCATCGGCATCTGCATCTTGCCGGTAACGAGAGCAGTCCACCACATGGCTTGTTGTTCTGCAATTGGTGGTATGGCTCCGACACCTGGGCGGACGAATCCAATGTACGCTATTGAGGGATTGGAGGTGGAGACTATGTTGCGGATGTTTGTTTGGTCTGCCGTGGGGTAAGAAGGATCGAGACAGGAGAAGGTTTGTTTGTAGCTGTGTCATTTGTTAGCAGTAGGATATGAAGCGAAACGATAGACGTACCCCGTGCAATAGATCACGGTGTTGGGTCGCACGGTTTTGTCCTTTATCCTCACCCAATCCTTCCTCTCAGGTCTCGGTTGGAAGTAGACGCGTCCAGATTTGTCGATTGAAGTGGGAAAGGTGCACGTATCCACCCATTTCTCTGATTTCGCGTCCTCGGGAAGGTCAATGTACCTATTCCCGATTGCATCCAAGAACGCGTTCGACTCTTTATAAGGCCGATTGAGGTAAGGCATAGCCTTGCTGCTCTTATTCAAGAATACATATGCCCTCCCCAATTTCTCCTTTGGCAAAGCACCAACATGCTGGTTCATTCCTGCTTGTGTGCCAGTCAAGAACCACAGCACGCGTTTGATTACAAAGTCTGAGACGAACCATCGCATGCGACTAGCAGCAATGGAGCGGTGGACGTACGCAGTTTCGAACAGATTCGTGATGAGGCCGTCGATGGGGAGGCCACCTTTGAATGTTTTGCCGAAGACTTGAAAGCGGGAGAGGGCTTTTGGGAAGGAGAGGAAACCGGTTCGGAAGCACATTGTGCAGGAGGCGGCGTTGGCTTTCATGGATTCATAGGCAATGTCTGTGTCACTCATCAGCTTCAACTCAGAATGGGGTGGGGAGCAGAGTTGACTGTACCCATTGCAGTCTCTCCACAGCCCATAATTAGGACATCCCGGCCTGCCAATTGTGACCTGTGCTTATATTGCGACGAGTGGAAGACCTCGCCATTGATGTTCTCGATTCCTGGTATTGAGGGGATGGCTGGCTCTACGTGGAGCCCCGTACACATAGCGATATGCGAGCAGTCAAATGTATCCTCGTTGCCATTCTTGTCTGAGTATTTCACCCAATGCTTCCATTGTGACCTTGTCTCTCCATCCTGGACAAAGGGCGAGACCTTCACCACTCGATGTCCCAGTTTGATGTGTTGTCCGAGGTCGAATCGGTCGATGTAGGATTGCAGATAGGCAACATATTGGGGCAGGGAGACGTGATCGTGTTGTTCGAGCGGGAATCGATGGTCCGAGAAGGCAGTCAACTGCTTGGAGGAAACGAGTTCGGCGTTGTCGTAGGCGCGATATCTGAATGTGCCGCCAATCTCATCCTCTCTGCGTCGCATTAGCTCAGTCCAATGCCTATGGTCGACAAAACTCACGCTTCAAAGAGGCAGGCCTCGATCGGGTGCTCCTTGGTGGAAGACTCCAGCAGCGTCTTTAGTGTAGTCAACCCCCCCGGCCTTCATGTTGCTATCAGTATGGTTCCACAGGTATTGAAGTAAGGGTGGCTTTGTACCCAGCACCAATGACGGCGACTCTGATTACATCCATAGCGCTGGTTGAAGGAGGACTTAGTATGGTGGCCGATCTGACCATTAGATTTCTCCTGACTCTTGACGACTACAACAACAACAACAACAGAGCTACTACGAGAAAGAGAGATGGAAATTTTACCGTGGCAGTTAAATCAATCCAAGAGCATAGAATACCGTGGTATCGCGAGACACAGGATCCCCTTGGCACCGTCATTGATTGGAGTTTCGTGCCCACCTCCATTGGTGCATGGTCAATCATCCTTGCCTCGACGTATTTCGCATTCATGCCATCTACATCCTGCTTTGCCATACCGATTTGTCATCATTAGATTCCTCTCTTCATCTTGAACCTTTTAACAAGCAATTGGTCAAATTACGACACCATGTGCGCCCTTCCTTCCGCTCAACCTTTTCACCTCCTCAAATAATCTGGCAACTTCATCTCAACAACCGGAACCACCGAAATGGAGCCGCGAGCCAAGATCAGGGTTGCTGTCGTGGGTTCCGGCATGGCTGGCCTGGTTACTGCCTATCTTCTTCACAGGGATGCAAAGCAACACTATCAGGTCACCGTCTACGAACAGGTTACATGACTATTGATCGACGGCACGACTCAGTTCTGACAGATCATAGGGCGATCAACTCTCACTCGACAGCTCTTCGCTTTCCATCACCGACTCGTCTGGTCGAAATGTTGACAGAATCGATCTTCCAATGCGCGCTTTTGCTGGTGGTTTCTACAACCATCTGAAAGCCATGTACGACTATCTGGGAGTGGAGTATCATGAGCAGCCATTTCTCTTCACTTTCTCGGGCGCCTCTTCGAAATCGAGAAAGGAACCATATTTCATTCATGCATCGAATCTCCACCACTTCCCCCCGTTACGGCCGAAAGGAACTGCATTCGTTGAACACGTGTCTCGCGTTTGCTACTTACTTGTCTGCTACGTGTGGTACACGTTATGCTGCTTTTTCGTTCCTCCTATATTGAATGCGAAGACGGAAAGATCAGAGTCGTATGCTGACTATCTCCAACGAATTCGACTGCCGCGGCACTTTGTGGACCAACTTCTCGTCCCGCTAATGTCCTCAGTCACGACGTGTCCGCACGACTCACTACTGCAGTTTCCGGCTGTCGACCTGGTGGATTACAAGAAGAAAACCCACGGAGCTCATCATTTCACGGTTTCCAATGGCGTGCATGCGGTACAAGAAAAGCTGTCTCGGGGTCTTGATACGCGGTTATCCACCTCAGTTCTGAGTGTCGAGCCGACGGAATTGGGAATCAATGTTACATCGCAAAGTAATGGATACTCGACTATGGCGGTAGACACGTTCGATCGAGTTGTTCTTGCTGTGCCACCAAATGTGGTCGGAAAGGTATTCTCACCCTTGAAGGAACTGATGTCCCGCATCCCAACGATACAAGTGGAGAGCGTGGTTCATCAGGCCAGTGCGAAGATGGACCTGAGCTCATCGCAAACCCCAGCAAAGATCGGCATGGCCAGTCCGCACAGTTTAATTGGACAACCACAACTCATAGAATTAAGAACATCCATAGATGGAACGACACGAACAGAATCAGCACATCTACAACCATCGGGAGTCACGGTCACGACTTGTCCGCTCGCATCTGTGCCGTCAGCAGAGGTTATTCAGGCTGTCCCCTTCACGAGAGTCCTAAGAACGCCCGAGAGCAGAGACATCGTTAACGCGATCTTTGATCAGAGTTCGAGAGAGAAAGGCTGGAGAAATGGAGATGATGAGATTTGGCTCGCAGGCGGCTGGTGCTGGGATGGACTTGTTTTACTGGAAGGATGCGAAGTCTCGGCCATGAGAATTGCCGATACCTTTGGCGTGGAAGTGCCATGGAGAATCGAGCAATGTTAAAGCTGTCCTGCCATGTGAGGGCGAGAGTTTGACTTATGATTCTGTTGTAATTATGGGACGAGCTCATGTCTGAAGCAGAGCGTAGATACCTATTCAATTCATTGGCATTCGATTTTAAATGTCGCAAGAAGCCTGAATACCTATTTCCTTGCTCCCTGATCCTTGAACAGTCTGAAATATCTTGCCTTGGCTTGGTTATTGTCTCATAGCACTAACTCAGGAAATCGTGCGCATTCTTATCGAAGTATGAACATTTTAGACCGGCCAATGCTCAATCCAGCTAGCGCGTTGAACGACGAACCTGGACCGCGACTTTCCTGCTGCCTTCATCAACAACTCCTCTTTCTCAACCTCAAAAATTCCGACATGCTCTGACTCGTCCATCATTTGTTTTTTTTGTGTGTGTGTGTTCCAAGTCTCCTTTCTCTCTCTCTCCCTCCCTGCCAAAAAACCCCAAAATGCCACCACCAACCACAATCTTCATCAAACTCTTCCTCATCGCTCTCTCGTTTCTCTTCACAATATTGTATCTCGAAATGGACTTTTCATCATGTTCTTACGAGCTTTTTAAAGCGTTATCGATTGCTTTTGCTGCCAGTTTGGTAACGAGATATGGCGGGAAATACATCTTCTCGGATATGAGTGAGAAGAAAAGTGACGCGTTGTATGGACTTGAACATGGACGATTGAATTTGGAGATGCCGGTGAAGAGTATGTGGATTAATATGGGGTTTTGGAAGGTATGTGACTTGCATGTTCGTATCTTACTTCTTGTTGTCTTGCCATTTGTTCTTTGCCGAGCCCGACCAGCTTTTGAAATCCTTCACCCAAACTTTCGTCAAAAATTGCTGATATCTTCAATCCCATACTGCAACACCCCTTGCAATATCAAATTCCTGACCACGTTCACAGGATACAAAAGATTTCCCAACAGCCTGCTCAAATCTCCTACACGAAGTCCTCAAAACAGCAAATATCCCACCACTTTCCCAGATCCGCCTTCTCGATCTCGGATTCGGCTGCGGAGATCAAACTCTCGAATTGCTGACACTCGGAACAAAGCGTGGATATGGACATCGTCACCCAATTCTTAATGCGACTCCCGAGAAACAGAAACCGTTGATCGAGAACTATACCGGGATCACATTGAACGAAACACAATATCACTATGCGAAGACACGACTGCCCAACTCCGAAACAGTCTTATCACGTGCAGAATTATTTCAAGACGACGCTGCCAATCCGGGATCTTGGGATCATCCGAATCTACTAGCACGAACAACAGCAATGAAAACCTCGGACTTCGTGGAAAAAGACAAGGAGGGGGTACCAAAAAACTGGGTCCTAGCACTCGACACACTTTACCACTTCTCCCCTTCCCGTCTTCCAATCTTGACCTACGCACATAACGACCTCACAGCCTCAGTGATGACATTTGATCTTGTTCTCTCCGACAAAGCGACTCTGCTCCAACGCATCATTCTCTCCCTCTTGGCCAAACTGATGGGCTGTCCTATGAATACCTTTATGAGGGAGAGGGAGTATAGACGTATGCTTCGAGAAGCGGGGTACATGCTGGGAAATGTGGAGATGAGGGATGTCTCCGAACATTGCTTTACGCCGCTCGCTGAGTTTTTGGAGAGGAGGGGGGAAGAATTGAAGGGGATTAGTTGGGGACTGGGGAAATTTGGGGCGGCGAAGTGGATGTTTGGGTGGTGGGGACGGAGTGGGGTTGTTAGGGGGATGATTATTGTGGCGAGGCGATGAACTGGATGGATCGTGTATGTATGGGGGTTTCAAGTTTTATATCCATAGTCTGGCTAGCCGAACAGCCGCGTTAACAAGGCTGGTTGATTAACTTCACCTTTCCAAAGACGAGGTCTCTACAGAGAAAACAGATACAAGCGTGCTTTGAGTTGCCTTATTCATTCTTCATCCTTTCACCTCACTCCGAGTCAGGGCCGAACACATTCCAGATCCCCCAACTCGCCCAGCAACAAATAACATCCCAACCCACAGAGCTAACAGCAGGATGGCTATACAACGCACTTCTTATCCCTGTCCACCCATTTTCACCAACAGCAGCATAAGTACTCCACCCGAACAACACCACACTGGCTATTATGATAGTGGTATACAATTTCTCCTTGACTCTCCCAATACTCTCAAGGATTCCCCTTGCAAATGAGAAATCGGAGGCGAAGTACGCGAGAAGCGGTGGTACAAGAAGCAAGAGGTGCGGGATAAGCAGCGTTGGCATGAACTGAGGTGTTCCCAGTAAGGTTGGAAGAACGGCTGCGCTGCCGAGACCGGGGAGGATTAGGAATTGGAGGCAGAAGAAGGAGGTGAGGCTGTCGCCGTCTTGTTTCTTCGAGACTTCATTTATGGCAGGTTCGGAGGTACTTGAGTCTTGTTTTGGGACTTTGTCTCTTGGGTCGGTTGTCGAGGCGGTGTCGAATCCGCACTCGCTGGCGCTTGTGGAAGACGTCGAGGTTGGTGGTGAGACGAGTATGGCAAGGAAGAATAGATTCGTCGCAAAGCTTATTGCCACGATCTGTCCTAGCAGCATGAATTTGTATGGCGAGGGAATTTTTTGGCGATATCCTATTAGGAATTACATCAGCTTTGAGCTCAAACTTTCACCAGTTCGTCAATTGATTCTAATGCCCTCGCTGCACACTTTTCTTGATGATTGATGATCAAAGTGGGAAGGAGTGACAATTTGGACGATAAGAAAGAAAAGCAGAATGTATACCTTCAACACCAACCCAAAAACTCCAAAACGTAGTCCACGAAAAAATCTGCTGCGTCCACCACCACCGCCCCTTCGTCGCCATCGCAATCCCCCATGCTTCCTTGAATAACTTACTATCCCTCAACCAACTCCCCAAGTCGATATTCCCTACCCCTGAAATGCCCTCAAACCTCCTCGCAGCCTGAATAAAAGCCCAATCGGAATAGGACCGTGCAAAGAACGAAAACATGTAAAACCACGTGACGCCCAGACTTCCTATTGCTAGGAGAGAAAATAAAGTGATTATATCCTTCCTCTCACTTGCTCTTTTCGCATTCTCGAAGTTTGATTTTGTGGTTTGAGCGTGCCGTGCGGCGATGGAATTTACGATTGAGATTGTGAGGGCAGCGGCGAGGGCGAGGTAAGAGGCTAGGATCGCTATCGGGCGGGCATTGTCGGTTTCGACGCCCATTTTGGTTTTGGGATGTGAGATGGAATCGTTGTTGTGGAGAGATGATGGGTTGAAGTTGAGATGAGACGGGAAGTCGATCTAGCCGCATGGAGAAGGTCGGGTTGGAGGCGGCTGATCTTCGTCGCGTCTTCAGGACTTTATAACAACAACATCAACGACATCAATATCAACATCAAGCATCGATACACTTCCTTCAGCAGAAACCACTGCCTCTTCTATATGCTGGGGGCTTTTCTTCGGTATCGAACTGCCCGGTTGACAATGAGCTAACACTCTTTGCCACGTAGATCAAGACGCGTTGTTGTTCCTGCGGACCAGCTTATCATATATCTGTTTCCAATGTGACGGCTCAAGCTGAAAAAAGGAGAAGCTAATCCAGTGCGCACGCAACATCTTCCCTAAGCAACATGTTCATATCAATAACATGTTCTTTAGAAACCAGATCCTACTACCCACGCAAACCAGGAGTATCTAAATAATATCATACGGCGCCAAACCGATTCTATCGCTAAGAGTTCAAATAAGAGCAACAGCCGGACATATCAATGCGTTACGCGTACATATTCGATCATTTTGTCCCTCTTTTTCGATTTCCCCGGCGTAACCGTCGACGTCGAAGAGACAGTCGTACTTCTATCGGGGCCACTAGAAGCACTAGCCGTGGCATCAAGTTCAGGCGGAAGGGGCCGAGGTGGCATAGCTCGCGAAGCTTCCCCAATTTCCATCATTCAGTGGCAGCTTGGAATGTTCCGATGGCGTCGTCTGGGCATCAACACCAGCGTATATACTACCCAAAATGACCTTCTGAAAGTTGCCGTTTGCGGGCTCCCAATCAAAGACATTGCTACAAAAACGAGTCAGTACCTTGCTTGCAACGAAAGAGAAAGTATCGGCGACTTCAGGAAAGTTTGGGAACTTCTCAGTTTGGAGTTTATAATCATCAGTCATGAACAAGATATTGAGCTGATTGTCGGCGGATCTTACATGAATCAACATCTCCGGTCGTCTCGTGAGTTGCTGATGCTCTTTCTTCCAGCCACGATTTGACTTTCATGCCATCTTTACGATTGGCAGCATCAAGGTCCACAAGTAATTTTACCTTTATAATAGCTACATTAATTCAGTGTCCCTCGCAGTTTTGCCACACCGAAATAAATTAGGATAAATATTGATGTACCTCCGGCGATCCTCTTCTTGGAAACTGCCAGAAATTCATCGATGTCGATCTAGAGCAATAGGGCCCCAGGTATAAATAACGGTCATTTCGATTTCTTTATACCAGGGACGGAACTGAATTGATCAAGCCACTATGCTTCTTCACTTTATCAACTCACTTTCGTCAATGAATATTTCATGTCATTTTGCTACAGCCTTTCGCCACTACTCAATTGACTGGGTTGCTGCGTGATTTTCCTGGTCCTGGGCGAGAAGAAGAATCGTGTACGGGGCGAGGGACTTACAACTTCTCTATCGATAGGATCTTACACAAGCTACACCCCTCGGACCAACATCGCACTTTCCATTCGTGGCGCAGACGAGCCCGGGTGCATATTCTTTTCAAGTCCGACAGATGCCGTATTCAAGGAGGTATGGTGTTAGCAATGACAACTGCGTGAACATTGGGACATGTTCGTTAACGCGATTTTAATGCAATTAGCAGAGGTTTCTTGGCTAACATGTCGAATGCAGGGTTGAGTTCGTATTTTAAATGCCGATGGTAGGGTTTTTCAATTCTTTTAAAAAAAAAGATTCAAAACTAAATGCTACCAGCATCGGCATTAAGGATTCTAACCAATTAGCGAAGAGAATTCTCATTAATGAGAGAATTTGTCTCAATTCTTGTCGCAGAAAAACCTTCTAGGCAGGATCTAAGAACATATTCAAATCGCGATCACGTCTGTATTCAATGCATCGGGCTGGAAATGTGCTGCCAAGATTCTGCTGGCTGCATTGAAATTGAGTTCACGAACACAACCTTGAGTTGACGTGGCAGTTTTCGTCTGACAAAACTTCGGACATGCTCCGGTCTTTGGGTTGTCGCATTTCGCACTCGTCGAGCAGGAGAGCTCGGATGCACATTCCTTTGCCTTGGACTGTGGCCAATAGATACCTCCCTCGAAGGATAATTGGTGGATCAAACGGTATCGGTGTCTCCGTTGATCTTGGTAATGTAGAAGTTGGAGGACCCGGAACACATGTTTGACAAAACGTCGCGCATGCTTTCCTAGATAGCATAGGACAGTCTTCCCTGGTGCGGCAGAGAAGGCCTGAAGCATGTTGTTTATCATTGTGTTTGGTGAAGCAGATATTGCCTTCTTCCAAGTATGATAGGTCTCTTCCTAAGGCTGTGCTCAAGCGTGGTGATTCCAACATAGTTATTCAGGCCAAATTTTGTTCGTACGATGGATAGTGTCGTAATTCCTTTGGAAATAAGAGGAGGTGAGGTTCTGCGCTGACAGTAGGAGAATACCATAAACTAAGGTACAAAACACCTTAAAAAAGAGATGGGTCCCTGTGTGAGTTGGCGGTGACAAAAATGGGATAAAAGATCGAGGCTGTGCTAAATGGCAAAGGAGTGCAAGTACATATATATACACTGCTACACGCAGATACTTCCACAATCAGCTCCTCCATTTCGGGGATCACACTTATCCCTCGGATCATCAACACAGATCTTATTGTTTTCTTTGCACCTGATTCCAGCAAAGCCGCCGCAGAAGACTGGCCTGGTCATATATTAGTTTGGTATTATCAGTCAATACATACGCAAAACCTACTTGACGCACATTCCGGGCCCATCGCAAGCCAAACCACAAGTTCCTTTAGGACGGCGTGGATTATCCACACAGACTTCGTCCTTTCGACATGATTCTTCGCCTGGGCGCAGAGCAATGAACCCGCAGGCTCTCTCATACTTGTCAAATAAACTCATTTCATTCTATCCTCATTTGTACTAGCTCGAATGCGAGTCTCAATTGTATAAATACGCGGATAGCCCACACATCAATTCAGACTTCAGTCTGCTTCATCTATCTTTTGACAGGTTATGAGCCCGGGCTTTGCGCTATCGCTGTGCCCACCATACAAATTACCTTCTACTACGTAGCAGACCGCAAGGACTTTGCTTGGCTCCGCGCCGTTGGCATTATTATCGGACATCTGGCCGAGTTACATGGAAACCCCTTTGGAGTTGAAGTGATACAGCCAATCACAGCTCTCTATACTTTGGATCAACATTTTCCCGTCTATTGAAGGCTTAGGATTTTCATCAAAACAAAACTATCTCCACAAGTATGATTGAGAGCTAACCATTCTGCAGCCTCACCACCACGATCAATGACTCTTGAGACCAATACGAGGCCTGCAGCTGAACTACCTTGCGTCGAGACCTACCAACGATCCTTAATTGACGCCTAAAAACCGCTCCTGCAACTGCACGACCCGTTTTACGACTCTATTATCGCACTTTAGTCGCCTCAACGTCAGAGACTTCACCATCATGCCCTTCCTATTGCTCAAAAGAGATCCTCATTGATTGCCGTGGCTCCCAAAAGACCTTCATTTTGGCTGTACAAACAACAGTGACAATTTCAAACCTCTGGCCGTACACATTTCTGTCGGTAACAAACAAAAAGACCTTTATTCTGGCTGTACAAACTACAGTAACAATTTCAAACCTCTGGCCGTACACATTTCTGTCGGTAACAAACAAAAAGACCTTTACTCTGGCTGTACAAACTACAGTAACAATCTCAAACCTCTGGCCGTACACATCACTGTCGGTAACACATCTAAACTTCCTGCTTCGGTAACCATCTCAATTATGTCTGAAGGCGGTTCTTTCAGAATCAAAGACATCCCGATGCTCGAAGATCGGTACTCTGTCACCCAGTGGATCAAGTTAGTAAATACATATTTGCTACACAACAACTGGAGATCCCTCGTCAAACATCCTTCGGCGCCAGCCAGCACTGCGGCCGCGGCTGTACCATTTGAACCAACTCTCAAGAGATTGCACTCTCTGGTATCTGTACTCGCCTCGGCATAGAAGCAGAATCATGGGTTGTAGATGAGGACAAGTACGACACCGTTCAGAAGTTAACAAATGAACTTCTCCGATTGAAGCCTCAAGGAGCTGGAACCTTCTCGCAACTGTGTAGAGAATGGAAGGACATCTCGTACACCAACTTTACAGATCTTGCTGCCTACACGGCTGAATTCAGGCGACTTCTTCGCGCTTTTAAAGAACTAGACTCCGGCATTGAGCTGCCAGGACCATTCATCGTCCAACATTATCTCGGAAACCTTGGCCCTGCCTTCACCACATCCATCAGCTCGTTCAATCAGACTGCCGCTATCCTCAAGGTTGGTGACAATGAGCCAATCTCTTTCGATGAGACTGTTGCCCGCGCCAGAAATGAAGAAAAGACTCACTCTGCCCAAGAAAATATCGCAATGTTCGCACCAGCACTGGCTGCTCCTCTCACCATGATTGAGAACGGAATCTACGCAAAGGAAGTCATCGGAGACACTGCTAAAGTGCACGCAAAGTATTGTACTTCCTGCAACAAGCTGTTCCACATCAAGGGCGAGAACAAGTGCTTCATCCGCAGACCTCAAGATCAGAATCATCGGAATCATCAGAACTATAACAACAAGCGCCCCAGGGCCGGCACTTCAGCTGCCAAAGAAGCCTCTACCAAGAATGAAGTCCCTTCGCTCGTGGCTCGCTCAATAAAGCCTCCTCCTTCGGACTCGTTTGCATGGGAGGGACTACTGAAGCAGTGGCTACTTGATAGCGCTTGTTGGAGACACCTTACCTGGGATCGAGATGCATTCATCAAATACACACCTCTCACGCCCCTCGAACAGCGTCAGTTCAATGGTCTTTCTGGATCTACCGCCAAAGTCATCGGTACCGGAACCGTTCGCCTCTGGGTAACTACTACGAGTGGTTCTACAAGACCTATCGACTTCACGGGCGTCGAACATTGCCCTGAAGCCGGCGTTAATCTACTCAGTTTCGACCAACTCCTCAACAAAGGGCGCATCAATGGCGTCTTCCCTCTCCATCTTCGTCGAGACCCAGTCTCCTTTGCCGCTGTTAATGCATACACCTTGCAACTTTGGCATGAAAGATTAGCACACATCAGCCCTCCAAGGGTTCGTGCGCTAGAGAAAATGGTCACCGGAATGGACCTCTCAAAGCCAGTAAATCGAGACCCACCATGCGAGGCATGTATGCGTGGTAAGATGAAGCGGGCTTCGCACACAGGACATCTTCTTCGCGGGAGATTCAAACTCGATATCATCCATTGGGACGTAACTGGTCCCTACCCAACACGGGGCTTCCGCGGAGAGCTATATGTAGTCTCATTCATCGACGACTTCACCGGCTACTCGGAGGTTCACTTCATCAAGCACGAAAACGAAGACTTCCCGCTATTCCAGAAATTCAAGCTCACCCATGAGACCGCTACCCTCCGGATTCACTACTACCACACTGACAACGGTGGAGAGTACGTTGACAAGGAGAGCGAGGCTACCTTAGCTACCCAGGGCATCACACATCATCGCACAACTCCCTACAATCCTGAGCAGAACCCAAAAGCCAAGCGCTTTAATGGAGTTATCATGGCTATGGCCAACCCCTCATTCATCGCCTCAAGACTTCCAGCGAAGTACTGGCCTTTGGCCTACGCTCATGCGAACTACGTTCACGTGAGGATGATGCATCCCAGCGGTTCAATGACCATCTACGAGGCATGGTATGGAATGGCACCGACCTTTGAGAACTTCATCATCTTTGGCAGCGGGGGTTGGGCCATTACAAAGAAGTCCAAGGGTTTCAAAGATCGCTCATTCTACGGCACGTTTGTGGGCTTCGAAGGTAATAGTATCTACAAGATTCTGACACCAACTGGAGCCCTCATTCGTACAGTAACCTTTAAAGCCGACGAGTCAAAGAAGCGCAAGCGCCATTGCTATCACCCTTCTTCTGACGGCATTGCGAAGTCACTAATCTCGCGCTCTCCGTCACTTCAACGCGTTGAACCTCCCATCAATGATGAAGATGAGGCCTCCAACCACTCCGATTCATCAGGACTCTCTGACCCTCCATCAGTAATGGGGTCAGAGCCACCGCGAGACACTCATTCTCTTGCGACAAGAACACGCCGCCCCAATCTTCCAAGTCAACGCGCTCGTGAGGCCGCTGGCTTGAACTCATTCATATCATTACACGGAGTTGACAAAGCTATAGAGATTACGAAGCTCATGGCTGAATACAAGCCTACCCACGATCGCGCTCCCATTACCCTCACTCGAACTGAAGCCACGCTGGCCTTTCACGCGAACGTCGCAAAAGCCTCTGCTTACTACCTTCTCTCATTCTTAAGCCTAGCAGCTTCACCTGAACCCTTCGAACCTACAACCTATAATCAAGCCATCACCTCACCTCACGCCCCTCAGTGGCTCAAGGCCATGAACGATGAGATGCGCTCAATGGATGAGAATAAAGTCTGGACACTCACGAAGCTCCCAGCAGGCGTGAAGCCACTGACGGGTAAGTGGGTGTTTAAACTAAAGCGCGGCACCGATGGCGCTATTCTACGATTCAAGGCCAGATTTATGGTAAGAGGTTTCGAGCAACAATACGGCATTGACTTCCACGATACCTTCGCTTCTGTGGTGGAGCCGATGACATACAAAGCTCTGTTTGCAATCGCTGCCTCCCTCGATTGGGAGATCGAGCAGATGGACGTCAAGACCGCGTTACTCTACGGCAAAATTGATGAACGTATCTAGGTCTGTCAACCGCGTGGTTTCGAAATCGGTCATGACTATTGCCTACTCAATCGAGCGCTGTATGGTCTCAAACAAGCCCCGAGGGTTTGGTATGATACCTTCTCCGCCTTCCTCGTCTCCCTTGGCTTCTCGATGCTGGATAGCGACTTTAGTGTGTTCCACAAAGGGCAGCTGTTCGTAGCTATCTATTTTGACGATCTTCTGCTCATCGGTCCCGACATGCGACAGATTAATCTCCTGAAAAAGGCCTTAAATAAGCGTTTTCAGATGACTGATCTAGGGCCGGCAAAGTTCTATCTCGGAATGTTGCTTCACAGAGATCGCCAGAATCGCTCAATCTCCATCAATCAAACTGCATACATCACGAAGATTCTCGAGGATCACGGCTTCACCGACTGTCACTCTAAACCCATCCCAATCAACCCATCTGCGAAGCCAGAACCTGCGGAGGAAGGTTACCTTGCTGACCCTTACTTCAAAACCAGATATCAGTCTGCCGTCGGGTCACTGATGTATGCAATGCTAGGCACACGGCCAGATATCGCCTTTGCAGTCTCCCTCGTCAGTCGCTATGCAGCCAACCCGAACGCAGTACACTGGGCCCTCGTCGAGGATATCTTTCGTTACCTCAAGGGCACTCTCTCTGCATCACTCGTCTATCAGGGCGAACTCGAAAACCTCGTCGGATTCACTGACTCTGACTGGGCCGGTGACGTCGGTACAAGAAGATCAACCTCCGGATACCTTTTCAATATCGGCAGTGCAGCAATTAGCTGGCAATCCAAGAGACAAGCCACGGTATCACTCTCTACTTGCGAAGCCGAATACATTGGTCAGACGAATGCAGCGAAAGAAGCCATCTGGCTGCAGCGATTGCTTCACGAGATCAACCCTGAATTTGGTCCATCCATTACAGTCATTTACGCCGATAACCAAGGAGCTATTGCCCTCGCAAAGAACCCTCAATCTCACGGCCGAAACAAAGCCATGGACCTCAAAGAACACTGGATCCGCGAGAAGGTTGCCAATGGTTCAATTATCCTCAAATATGTACGCACTGCAAGGATGGTTGCTGACGGCCTCACCAAAGGGCTACCGAAGCCTACTTTTGAGCTGTTCAGGGCTGCACTTGGAATCGTAATTGACGCGATACCTTGGCCCTCATTCTGAGTCGATTGGCGACGCTTCCTCAGCTGTACGTCGTCTCAATGCGGTTAGCCTACTGGCGGTCTCTCTCTCTGCCCCTTTGGCACCTCCTCCTCCCTCTGGGATGTTTTTTGTGTACTCACTTCATTTACACAATTTTGGTCTGCTTCAAGCAGGGGGGCTGTCAAATAAACTCATTTCATTCTATCCTCATTTGTACTAGCTCGAATGCGAGTCTCAATTGTATAAATACGCGGATAGCCCACACATCAATTCAGACTTCAGTCTGCTTCATCTATCTTTTGACAATACTTGGGTGGCGTTGGTTCTTGAATTGCTATCTTGGCACAGATGCCAGGACCGTCGTAAGCTAAAGCTCCAGAGGTTTCTGGCTTATCGACGCATAGCTCGTCTGCTTTGCATGGCTGTTCTTTTCGACGGCCGCCGTAGATGGTTGGTGCCCTTTCCGGTTGTGACGTATTTGTTAAGGTCGGCGATGCTCTTTTAGCGGGATAATTCTATAATTGGGACATCAGCACCATGGCCGGTCCATCGGATGGCGAGCAGAATGATTTTCCGCCATAAAATCTCCGAGGGCCGTCGTTGGATAGGCAGTGATGATGGCAGAGCTAGTTGCAAGCCTCATTTGGTCGGCAACGGTTGTCTGCTGAACGCCCACTGTATTGAAAGGATTCGCTCACCTTCTTCACGCAGATACCTGGTCTGTCGCAAGCCATACCACAGCTTCCAGCAGGTCGGCTTGGGTCATCTATACATTTTTCGTCGCTTTCACAGTTGTAGACGCCTCCAACCATGCGTACGCCACAGCCTCGTCGTTGGGCAGTTGAT
The DNA here is from genome assembly GCA_013176395.1 of Venturia oleaginea. NCBI lineage: Eukaryota > Fungi > Ascomycota > Dothideomycetes > Venturiales > Venturiaceae > Venturia > Venturia oleaginea. The sequence continues at coordinate 196,406 of JABMLP010000020.1, read as the reverse complement.
CGTATTATGATTGTTGTTGGATCCGAAGTGTTTAAAGGTGGATGCTTAGCCTTTGGCGTTGGTGGGAGGATATCATTGTAGTATGGACCTAGTTGGCAAGTACCATGGCAATTTTCGCCTCTTATGCATGCTGGGTTGATGTTTTCGTAGACCATAGCTGTCGGACATGGTGCTATCTTGAAACCACATGGCCGGTCCAAGTGGGCAAATGTGTAAGTTGCTGAGAGGGCGGTAAAGAGGAGGGTAGGAAGCAAGGTGGTTGCGAGTTATCAAGCTGAATAGCAGAGAACCATGAGATTTTATATAACTAGACGTATTCATAGTGTTTCGGTCTGGGGATACAAAGTTGCAGGCTGTGTTTATTTTGGAGAGTAGCAATGTCAAAAGCAAGGATTGTGCGACGAAGTGAAATCCATTCACCCCAACTACTAATGTTGTGTTCAGTTCACAATAGTTTCTAAATATAACTTGTCACAGACGAAGCAGAGCTGAAGACATGTGTTAATTTGTGTCTTTCAGCTTAGCTATTTAGTTTACGCCAAGACGATGGCGAACTTGGCCGTCGTACTACTTTGACGCGAGGATCAAAGGTAATCTGACCATGGAGCGAACGTCGTCGACAAGAGTTGGAGGTAGTTGTTACTTTAGAGGTAAGGTTGTGCAGGCGATGCTGATCTTTCGGCCATCCCCTTCGAGTCTAGAACACTTATCCATCAGTCTTCGAAGGTTTCCTCGCTAGTCTGGCTGCCATGAGTGGCACGGGTACGGACGGCAGCTCGATACCGCCCTCAATCACTCACTTGGAGGAGATAGGACTTGCACCCCTTAAAAGCATGCAGACGTGCAATCAAGGCAAGCAAACCGGTGAGAGTCAGAAACCATCTATGTTTTCCAGCACATATCGGTCGGAAGCTTTGGCTCTTGCGAGCAGCTGATAGGCACATTTGAGAAGCATCAGAAAGTGATTCCATTTACCTGCTCCAACCCCGCCGTCTACCCACATTCACCCTTGCTGCCGTCTGCTCGCGAATGAAGAGGTCGATAATGATATTTGAAGGAAAAAGTTGAAAGATCCATGTCTATAAGAGTAGTAAAGCCAGACAAAGAAAACATACAGCCCCAACGCCAGTTCAGCGGCAACGGTGTATGGCAAAGATCTACCCATCTCGCCTGCCTATTGACAGACTTGATAGTATGCAGACAGGTCTATCCTGTGCCTCATCCATTCGCCTCCTCAATGCCGGTCCCGCTCCTCATCCACCCAAGCAAATATTAAACCATAGTTGTTCGTCACGGTTTCGTCTCCGCCGTCGTCTGCTATGCTGTCGTAACTTTTCGTAGATGCCTATCCATGGCGTGAGGTTTACTGCGATGCGCACTGCACACGTTCAGCACCTGGATGCATGTCATCGTCATCGTCCTCCATCATATTACCTCCTCTCGCACGTCCCTGCTCTTGAATTGGGTCTACATCTTCCAACATGAAGTCCTCGCTCATCGCGTCTGGTGGGGGCATATGTTCTGGCATACGTGGTGGCAGGACGCTCTCGAGGGCCTTGACTTGTTCTGGGGTCATGGATGTAACTTCGCCGTCTTCATTGTGGCTGCCGAGGCGCGTTGGGAATTTGACGTCGAATTGGATGTAGAGGTTACCGAAATCGTGGTGGCGGAATGATGGCATACCTTGGCCTGCGACCTTCTTGACGGCGCCTGTTCTTTTGTTAGCCGGTGGCTTCTCTCTGCAGATGTTCAACATACCTGGTGCAATGACTTCGCCTGGGAGGATGTTGATGGTCAACCACCGCTCGTCCAAGTGCTCAATGTGTAGGTGGCCGCCAGCCAACGCTGTTAGCAAATCGATCTCGGCGTGGTAGAACAAGTCGTCTTCCTTGCGTTGGAATCTCGGGTGTGGCTTCTGCTCGATTTCGAAGACGACGTCACCCGGCTCAACGCCCGGCAGTTGATCACCCTCGCCTCTAAACTCGATTTTGGTTCCAGTTCGGACACCCTTATCGACGTGTACGTGAAGGACCTTACGCTCGACAATAGTCTTCTTTCCAGAGCACTGCTTGCATCGATCCTTCTCTTTCATCGTCTCACCCTCACCCTGGCAGTCAGGGCATACAGTCTGAAATCGCTGGATCATAGGACCCATTTGTCGCATCATTGTCTTCATACCGCGACCATCACAACCTTGGCACTTCTTGACGGATCCTTCCTTTCCACCAACGCCGTGGCATTTCGGGCAGATGACGGATTTTTGCAGCGCAAGCTTGGACGTCTTACCCTTGTAAATGTCCTCCAGCGAGACCTTGTGTACGTGTGTGATAGTTCGGGCTTTTTTGGGTCCTTGTTCGCGCATTCCCGGGTGTCCTCCACCACCGAACATGCCGCCGAAAGCTCCTCCTCCGCCGAAGAATTGGGCGAAGAGGTCTTCTGCGGCCATTCCTCCTCCTCCAGCACCGCCTTGCTCAAGGCCTTCCTCGCCATATTGATCGTAAATTTGGCGTTTCTGGGGATCCGAGAGAACCTCGTATGCGTGTGATAGGTCCTTGAATTTGTGTTCGGCTTCAGGGCTTTGGTTCTTGTCTTGCCGGAAGTGTTAGTAGTGGTCAAAGTTAGTATTGGAACCAACTACGTACCGGGGTGGTATTTCAAAGCTCCCTTCTTGTATGCCGATTTCATCTGCGACTCTGTCGCATCTGGTGACACCTGCATCGATTAGCCTCTGGTATCATTCGCCATATCACCGAGCGCTACTCACGCCCAGCGTTTCATAGTACTTCATTTCTTTGACCATTGTGAAGGTGTGAGGGGTGATAGGACTTGAGTGTTGTTGGGAAAATTGCTTGAGGGTTGCGCCGGTGTTCGTCTAGGAGAGAAGATTCTCGTGGATGACAGAAAGGAGCCCAAGGCCGTTGTTATAAGTCTGCCTGCAAACGCTTTGTTAGTTCATGGAATGCCTTGGAATGTTTGAGGCTGACAATGTGGCGGAGGTTTTGGTGAAGGAAGTGAGATGGATTATGCGGCGAGGCGACGGGTGGAAGCTGAGCGGATAAGAGCCGTACCAAAGGTTATGAATTTCGCAGGAGTGGAACGGAACTGTGGATGCTCTTATGGTGATGGTTGTTTGGAGCCGCAGATGATTATTCTCGCTTTGTCGGTGGTCTCGGAGCTTTGATGATGTTGAAATACTTGAAGATCTCGAATCTTCTGTGACCTTCCAGAGGACAATTCCGCACCACGACAACACGAACAATTCGGATTGGATAAGACAGGCGAGCAGAAGATAGATTGTATTTGTTGTATTCTTTTTCTTCAGTCATCTTGAATCTTGTACGAACAATTCTCAACATCGCAAATCGCAAATCGCTGCTCGAGACGGAAACATACTCGCCACATTGGCTACATAGATTCAGTGCCAGTGCCCTTCCGAGAGTGTACAAATCGAAGGTACCGTTGGTTTTAGAGTCCCCTGCTCCCAGGTGGATATCGATGGATTTCCGGCAATCCGAAGGAAGAGGATGGCTAGAAATATATCGACATCCATCTCGAGTTGTGCGTGTTGATTGCAGTTTAGAATAGCCATACCACGAGGAACACTAACTGATGAAGCCACTGTGCCGCCTAAGATTATCATATCGCCCTGCATCTTTTGTGGATCGCCACATCAATCTCGGCCATGGAGAGTATACCTGGCATGAAAGAAGCCCTTCTGGCAAGATTAGCAGCCCACGACGACGACTCCACAATGCGCGAATCTAACAGCCCAGGCTTTAGAGCCGCCATGGAAGAGGCCGAAGCTGGCGCCAAAGAAGGAGGTGTTCCTATCGGCGCTTCTCTTGTTTCTGCAGATGGAAAAACCATTCTCGGACGCGGACACAACATGCGTGTCCAGAAGAGCAGTCCAACTATCCATGTGCGTAATCAGTGGCCTTGAAGGGGAGTTGAACATCGATGACTGTAAGAACTGATTACTGATTGGGTAAGCAAGCAACAGGCTGAAACCTCTGCTTTTGAAAATGCCGGTAGATTGCCCGCTTCCGCTTACAAAGGAGCAACGGTGTATACGAGCCTGAGTCCATGTATCTACTGTACCGGGCTTTGTTTGCTATATGGAGTGAAGAGAGTTGTGATCGGGTTTGTCTGAGCTAAGATCAAAAGATCGAGAAACTGCTGACCATGTCCAAGAGAAAACAAGACGTATGTTGGAGGTGAAGATTTGCTTAAGAAGAATGCAGTGGAAGTCGTGGTATTGGACCACGCCAGGGGAAAGGAACTGATGGCAAAATTCATTAAAGACAACCCCGGAGAATGGTACTCAAATACAATCATGGTCATCGGAATACCTAACTGACTCCCGTACAGGAATGAAGATATTGGCAAAGAATAGCTGGATTCAAGCCCTCGTCAGGTCGACGACTTTCGAGCTTGAAGGTATAGACGTTCCAATTGCAGAGCTTGGCCAGCTGGAAGTTCTCTCTTTGTTCTTGACAAACTACCTATCGTACGAATGTGGAAATGTTGATAAATGGAAGCAGGGCAGGCAACTTCTCGTAGCAATAGAATATAATGCTTTCATGCCCTGGATTCGTCCATTTATCCATCATCTACCTGGTATATCTTAATCCCTACGAAGTCCAACACCAAAAGTCAACATGCCAACCAACTGTCAAGGTTGACCTAGTCATAATACTCCAACTCTCTTGAGTAACAACCAAAACCCTATGGCCTGTAGCATCCGTCTTATCATCTTCACGACGGTCATGACGCTCGTCTCTTTGATGTCTATGAGCAAACCCATCTACTTAATCTCAGTCTTGCCCAGCAGATCCGCGAGATCGTCGACAGTCTTTCTCTTCTCTCGGCCGACATTCTCGCTCTCAACCTCATCCGCTTCCTCTTCGTCCTCTTCGTCGTCTTCAGAATCGAGCTCATCAAGCTCATCCATGCCCCAGTCGTCGTGCTCGCCATCCTCCATCGGTGGACCATGTTCTTGCCTTCGCGTATCCAGTGCTTCTTTCAACACTTCAAGACTAACATCGTCCCCGCTGAATTTGTTTCCGTTCAGCTCGAGGCGTCGAAGCTTGGGCAGTTTGTCCTGTGCCTCGGCCAAAGCCTTGATACTCCGTGCATCAATATCATTGTACTGTAACCGCAGAACCTCCAGTCCAGAGTTTTTGCCCGCCTTGAGAGCCTCACTGAGCATGACGCCACCTCGCGCACTTAACAAGCAATCACCCATGGCTAGCTCTTTTATCTGTGTCCATTTCGGAACAACGTCGGAAAGAGCGCGTGCACCCTTGGCCGTGAAAGTGTTGTCTTGCAGATCGAGAGTCTCGAGAGCGGAAAGATGAGTCAGGCCATTCGTAATCAGCTGCGCAATTCCATCCGGCCGTATTCCATTCTGGACCATTTTGATGGATGTGATCTGATCGTGTGCGGCGTATGCTTTTGCCCATGCCTCCATACTGCCACTCTCCAGTCTGTTTCGTCCGCAGACTATGGTTCGCAGCGGCGGTCCGTTTTCTTCCTTCTTTTTCGCGGCGAGTTCTGTGAGAGCATCTGCAATGGCTATGCCAGCGTAGGGCCCGAGTCCGTTGTTATTCAGAATGAGATGTTCGAGGGGTGTGTGAGATTTGAGAAAAGCCACGAGAGGCGGTTGTAATCTGAGACCGAGTGCATTGTCTGACAGGTTGATTGTGTGTAGTTTCGGCAGCGTGAGGAGAGCAGGCAGTAGTGCTTCGAGCGAAGGTAGGATTTCATCGATGAGTCGACCTGTATAAATATCTGCCAGATTGACGTTCTTGAGAGTCTTTTTCGACTTGAGGACCTTGGCAAGGGCTTCACATGCTCCAACGCCTAACGTGTTGCCCACAAGGATAACCTCTTCTACCTCTGAGTTGTCTTTGAGTGCTTGAAGGTGGGGTTCTATGTCGGCGGCGGTGCCGAGTTTCAGGCTCTTGCCTTCGAGCGAGAATATTTTGGACGAAACCATGGTGATGTTATAGCTGAGGTCGAGGAGACTTGGGAATGTTTGGGGGTGGAGAAGAACGTCTCTTACTCTTGTGATGAGTTTGTTGTTTACTAATTCGTAGTGGCGTAAAGTCAACACCCCGCCAGACAATTATTCAGTAGACGATGCCTCCTTTGGCAAGCGTGAAATTCGATACCATTTGCCCTGACCACTTCTCCGCCACCACGACAACACCGAGAGACAAATCATGGGACAAATGGAAGGCATTTGCTATAATCTATACTGCCTGCCTCACGCCATGTTTCTCCAACACCGGCCACTGCCATGAAGACCCTTGTTCCAATCCGTACTCTCCCTGCCTACTCTCCTTACCAGCAGAACTTCGACTCGAGATCTATCAATATCCTTTTCTCGGCGATTCATTCTCAAAGCCTAACAACAAGCCCACCATTGCCATCAGCATGAATGCCGTTCAACGACGGCTTCAAAAGTCCGACCCTTCGACCAAGGAACTGGGCATCCAAGTGTTTTTGGTTTGCCGTCAATTGTATTTCAAGACTCGAAAAAGCTATGGGCCTTTTTGAATGAAAGATTGGAGCGTCTGGTGATCGCACTTGCCATTTCTGGCTGGCCTTTCAACTAGGAGCTTCACGATTGTTGTGATCAGGTTTCGACGTCGGAAAGAAAGGCAAAGTTAACAGTATGGGAATCATGCAATAATCAGCATTCTTTGATATCTTCCTGTCGAACGATCGGCCGGCCCTAGTGATTGCTTTCGGCTATTCGACCCGGTCCAGTGTATCAAACGCCTCTCTTCCATGCCCATATTGTGGACAGTGCCATGCCGCCTTGTTTCCTGCTCTGTCCCCTTCAACCCAAGGCCGGCAAATCGAAGTTTGACGGAAGGGGGTTCCTTGGATCGGGCGCTGTCAGACAGCCCTCTATCTGTGCTGCTCACACATCAACATCCATTTGGGAGAAATCCGACAACACTCACCTTGACGAAGCCGATGTCCTTTGCGTTCTCTCTGAATGCCTGACGACACATGTTGAGGCCGTACTTGCGGATGATTCCAGACTTCTTCCTGTCACCGTTGACACGGCTATATCACATATTGTCAGCATTTTGAGCGCAAGACTGTCCGACAGCTATGATAGGGAATGAACGAGGCACGTACCAGCCGCGGGAGCCTTTGCCGTAGGTGCGAGGGTGGGAGAACCAGACTTGATCGTGAGCCATAATTGCGATTGTTGTGGTTTTCGATGGGCGCGGGTGCGGTGTTGGCTTTGCGTTGCGATGTGTCGTTGGAGAGAACAGAAAAGCGGCGAATTTTATCGTGTGTGGAAGAGACGTTACTGATTCTGGTCGACCTGAAGGTCAAGCACCAAAATGTACAATGATGGCTACGCTTACCGAATTAGGCATCGTCTATTAAATGAACATTTGGCCAGCCTTGTCCGCAGCTTCTACTTGGGATGAAGATCTTCATCATTGCCTGCGCATTAAAATTGCCCTCTTGTTTAGATGCAGAATAACATTCAGGTTTGCTCCTTGTCAGAAACAAGACGTTCGGAGTTGGTCTCACAGCATAACATGGTCCAGATGAGGCTCGATCGCACTGTATCCTGCAGAACAACTTTTTTGGTTTGAAGTATCCTTACGGAGTGAAAAGAAGGTGGAGGCGGCGACAAGAATGCAGCAAGGCTGTCAAAGTAGAGCTGGTAAATCGAATACCCATCTAGACATCACTGGCTGCAGCAACTCCAGGATAATTTTATCGCTTGCTAAGCTCGGGGTAAAGGGGGTCGGTTGAGTAGACGAGATACCGGGTAGAGACTGACGTATTCTCCAGCCATCAATGATTATTGTTTTAAATAGAAGATCTTGTTGCGCTGAACGAGCAAAACAGAGTTATTCGGAAGTAGATTCAACACGAACTTAACGATAGGAGCCGATGAACAGAACGAGTGTCACCCTGTGACTTGACTGTATTAACTTAGGAGGTTAAGTACACCCTAGCATCTGCATGCATATATATGCATGTCAATGCATTCCTTGGTATCTATCACGTGCACTATGCCTGAGGTATCAAGGACTGGCATGCCACTGTTCAACAGATCTAGTATTAGCCTCTAGTAATTAATCATCGCTTAGCATTGATAAATATATGAATGAAAAGTATGAGAGGTTAGGTAAAGTATAACGTTTTTTGAATAGTTAGATTATTAGGCAAAGAGTTCTACACGGTCGAAAGTATTTGAGATAGCGTTCTTTATAAGTAAAAAAGCGCCAAAGAAGCCCGGAAACTTATAACGTATTCCACCACCTGAACCGCCACACCACCCAACTCGCCAAAATCTCTTGGCACGACCAACTCATGTTACGACTCTTCAATTTTATCGCTATCAACAATAGATTCCAAGTCCGTCGTGCTACTATCTGATTCAGAAGATATCTCGATATCCCTTTTACACGTTCGCGCATTGTGCCCAGTCGCGCCGCAATTCCCACAGCGCCTTTGAGTTGGTCGGGCTGTTCCTTGATCACCACTACGAGTATTCTTTGATCCCTGAGGCGCAACAGACGCCCCAGCAGCTACCCGCGCTGCTGCAGTCCCATACTCCATAGTACCACCTTACTAGACCCGCTTCCTTTTACGCAATTTTCGCTTCGTCATTACTGCCAATTGCTCTTCAAGCTCGTAGTTTCGTGCAATAAGTAGAGCGTTCTGGTGTAGCATCAATTCAGCGCCTTTAACAAGCTGGGAAAAGCCTGCCTGCACAGTAACTGGTGAACGAGTAAAAGACTCGCTTACGGGCTTGGATTGAAATCCAAATTCTTGAGTATTGCTTGGAGTCTTCGACTGCCACGACGTCTCCTGTGGTGGGGGTGCTGGTGGGGTACGTAGCCGTACTTCAGGGCGATTCAAAACTACCTGCGCGTTAATAGAGACTAGCCCTACTGCCTCAAAGGCCTTTCCACAATTCTCTTCCGTGACCACGTCGAAAAACGCGTCTTTAAAGACAGGGAGAAAGCCTTCCTTGTTGATATGGTACACGCGTCAGCGCGCCAAGTCCCGGATGCGTTGGGAGTACTTGCGCTTTAACGGCGAGAAGCAGACCACGTCAAGGGGCTGGAGTATATGCGACGAGTGCGATGGCATGCAGAGGTTTAGAATCTTGTTTTCGAGGCAGTAGTCCTTGAAATCCTGGTTGAGATGGCTCTCATGGCCGTCCAAAATGAGTAGCCTATACCACCCCACCTGCCGCGCCTTTGTATACGCGTCAAATGCCTCAACCACCCAAGACCAAGCGCATTGTTTGTCCAGCCGTTCTCAGAGACGGAGAGCTTCCAATTCTGATAAAATGAGTGAAGATGATCAAGCTTGATTTAATCTACGTGGCAGAAGTGAGGAATATATATGCTGCATCATGTGCTGTCACATGCAGTCACGTGCACAATGTGGTGATCGCCTTTAACGTAATTCACTAGCGAGCGGGCCACACCACCGAGCGGGCCACCGAATCGATCATCTCATCTTTGCAAGCTTACACCACCACAACGCCTTTATTAATCAAGACTATCTATTATACAGAAGATTATCGATATTTAGGGCAATCGCTCGCAGCATGGTCAAAGCCCTTACATACAAAACAACTAGGTAAACCAAAGCAATTCCCTTGACTTGCACTACTTGATGACGAGGCTGTTGCAACAACTGTTTGCTGTATAGGAGCAACACTTGCCTGTATAGGCTGCTGTACAGTATTCTCCATCAGGCCTTGTGCCTCTGCAAACTGTAAGTGTTATTTTCTTTGAGATCTGCTTTTTTTTGACTGCTCTCTTCCTCTTTTGCCTCTCATTCGCTGCTCTCAATTTCTCATTCTCATCTGCCAACAGTCGCTTCAATTGCTGTAACACACTCCCGATCGCCTGGCTGTAATTGAGGTGGCTTGCCCCGTCGATCTGAGGTAGTAACGACGCGTGAGGTGCTTGCAATACCCATTGCAAAGCCAGTCTCATCGAAGTTATAGATATCCTCCTATTGAATGCCGTATTCCTGAATTGTATTACTCACAAGCCGAAACCAGTCTCCGATAAGCTCTGGATCTTCGCATTGAGCACGCTGATAATCGTACCTGCGATTGAATCTCGATTGCAGGGTAGGCTGTCGCTTGATGAACCTGGCAGACCAGTTGATACCGATTGAGGCTGAGGGACCGACGCGTTGTTGAAGCAGTAATTTCGCCGCATTCTGTACTGCACAGACTCGAGCAGGATAGCCTCGATTATCCATTGAGATAATCCATTGAGTTAAGACTTCTTCCTCTGTGGGAGTAAGTTTGTGGCTGTTTGCGCGCGTTTCGACGCGTGCAACGCGTCCAGAGACGCGATATTGGAGGGTACTGTATGGTACATTATAAGCTAATGCAGCTTGGCAAATAGTTGTGATTTGGCCTTTTTGATAGGCTTGAAGAGCAAGAAGTAATCGGCCTTCTTGCTGGGCTTTAGAAGGCATGAGGTGGTGGTGTAGAGGCTTGCAAAGATGAAATGATCGATTCGGTAGCCCGCTCGGTGGTGTGGCCCGCTCGCTAGTGAATTACGTTATTCTAACAAATTCCATGGTATATCTGCCTCCTCATACCACGCGAAGGGAAAAACAGCACACACAGCGAGAACTCAATTTTTGGAATTTACAGAATTATCATCTAAAGATCATCAAAACACCTCTGCCATTGGCCGCTCCGGCCTCTAGAGGCCATCGCGCGTCCCTCAGCGTCGATGAGATACCTCTAGAGTCGCCGTCGCGGCCACGGCATAGCAAGCACACGAATACATGAGCAAGCTACACGAACGATGCGTCCACCAAAGACAACAGCAACCATCTAGTCACTATCTCCCGGCTAGTCCATCACCCCAGATGACACTGCAACGCTCCGAGTCGAAGAGTCACCGCTAGAACAGCAATACCTTCAACACAACTCAAACACCAGACGCCCGGTGTGCAACAATCGACACCACACACCACTGCAACGACTAGACAACCTCTCCCAACGTCTTGGCAAACCGTTCTGCTACAAGCTGTTGCCTAGAGCCTTGAGCCTCTCCCCAAACTGTTGCCTCCCAGTTATGGCATTGGCAAGAGTAGGTGCGCGACACAGTAAGTAGTAAGGACGTATAGAAGAAGCTTATTGGCGGCAAATTCCCTCCCTGTAAGCTAGCAGACGTAGCCTTGAGCCTCTCCCCAGACTGTTGCGTCCCAGTTATGGCATTGGCAAGAGTAGGAGCGCGATGATAGCAAGCAGGGAGAGCGACTAGCAGCAGATAGGCTCCGACTATAAGACGACAGGTCTACAACACAATCGGTGCGAAACGATACGGCAGCTGCTAGAGAACCTCATCTACTATCGTCTCCGCAAACCGTCCTGCTGCAAGCTGATGTTCAGAGCCTTGAGCCTCTCCCCAAACTGTTGCCTCCCAGTTATGGCATTGGCAAGAGTAGGTGCGCGACACAGTAAGTAGTAAGGACGCATAGAAGGAGCCTATTGGCGGCAAATCTCCTCCCTGTAAGCTAGCAGACGTAGCCTTGAGCCTCTCCCCAGGCTGTTGCGTCCCAGTTATGGCATTGGCAAGAGTAGGAGCGCGATATAGCAAGCAGGGAGAGCGACTAGCAGCAGGTAGGCTCCGACTAGAAGACGGCAGGTCTATAGCACGATCGGCGCCATACAATACGGCAGCTACCAGACAGCCTCGTCTACGGGCATACCCGGAGTGTTACGGATACTGTCACGTGAGCGTGTACAGGATTATATTTGATGCATTCGTATGCATTTGGATTCCTAAGTGCATACCATCATGTCTTCTTATGATTGGATGATTGTTACACGGGGTTGAAGGATCACGTGGTTGATCATTCTTGGCAAGGTAAGCAGAATGAACGTTTGTGTTCATTCCGCTCAGGCTGTTCATTATGATCGGGATGATCATAATGAACGGAGGATTTTCATAGAGATGGGATCTCTATATAAAGGACGAGACACTGCTCCCTCAGTATCTCGTATCTTCACTCTCATAGTTACTTCGCTATTGCTTTAGTTACTTAGCACAATTCACGACTCTTATATCTCACAAACTTCGCTACACTTGTTTGATACGATATTGTCGCCCCAGGATTACTTGAACCTCACTGTACGGAATAGCCAATTCCAGCTATATTACTTGAGCCATAGCCTCTGCGTAACATAGTGAAGATACCGCTCTATACAGTAAGGTTGACGAAGTATCCAACAAACCTATGTCCACGGTTTCATCCAAGGGTCAAGGGAAACGAAAAGAATCCGTTCCGCCACCGCCGCCGCCGCCTCCACCGCAAAGACAACGTACGGTAGAACCAGAATCGAGCGACGACGAAGAAGAGATGGCACCTCAAGCTACACCAAGCTCTTCGGCACAGAACGAAACCCGAAACGATCAAAACAAGGTCAAGGTCAATCCACCCGAAGTGTTCAAGGGAGAACGCGGAAAACTTAAGACATTCCTTACACAATGCAATCTTTACATGTATTGGAACGCTTCCGAGTTCGCTACCCAAGAAAAGAGAGTCATGTTTGTTATCAGCTACATGCGAGGAACAGCTTACGCATGGATTGAGGACCGCCTCAACGAGTATCTTACGGATCCCGACGATTACGAGTACAGGAGACTCTTCCTTTCACACGGAGAGTTCTTGAAAGAAATCAACATGGTCTTTGGAAATGTTGATGAAAAGAGAATCGCCGAAAGAGAACTGAAGGTTTTGAGACAACATATATCAGCTGCAGACTACTCCGCCCACTTCCAGCGCATCGCTGCACACCTTAATTGGGGAAGTGAGGCTCTGCTCAGCCGATACTACGATGGCCTCAAGGAGGATATCAAGGATGAAATCAGTAGGAAGGAAGATCAGCCTCAGGACCTACACTCGATGATTGAGTCGTCAATCAAGATCGATAACCGCCTTTTCGAAAGAAAACTCCAAAGGAAGGGAGCAAGTTCTTATCGAGGAAACGGAAACCACGGGCGAGCTAATACAAGCGCTCGACGCGTTGATCCGTACGGACCACAGCCGATGGAGCTTGACAAGATTCAAAGCGCTCCACGTGGACCCAAGAAAGGCACAGGTCAGAAAGGAAAATGTTATAACTGCGGTAAAACAGGACATTACGCCAACAAATGTCGACAGCCTAAGAAGAACAACAATGGACGTTTCACGAATCAGGGACAACGATTTGGAAACCCGTCCATAGTACACCTCAACGCTATCCGATCCAACGCTGTAGTACTGTCAGTCAAACTTTCAGACCACGACGTACTAAGCTGGACAGCTTGCTATGAGGACGACTGTGAAGTACACCGATCCGAGAAAGAGGGTTCCGGATACTACCCAAGGGGTAGGAAAGGTTACAACGGTCAAGGCAAAGGACATCTCGCAATGATGAGTTCGTCACCCGACAGCATCGCGAAAATCTGCGAACGAGCAGGATTACCAACACCAGAGTACGGGGTTAACCAAGCTCGGGTCGGTAATACAGCAACGGCCGTCAAACTCGTTAGTAGACGCCCGAATGTTCGAACAGATGCAGGACACGATCTCCACTGGATCATTCCAGCAAACTGGTGCCAGCTTAAAGAGTGCCTGATGTGGGAGCACAAATCCGAGCAGGACCCAGGCGAGAAAGATTGGGTATTCCATCCTTTTCACGACGAAGAGATTAATCATACAACCCGTCGAAAGATCATGGAAATCCCCAACGTCCGAACCGACGCTACGAGCGAATACCATAAACATGTACCTATGAACTGGTGCACAAGCGAGGAGTGCGATCTCCCCCAGCACCAGGACTTCGAAGAATCGAATGATTCCGACGTTCCGGAACTCGACCTCAACGCTGCATTGGCGAATGCCCCGGGAGGAACGAACAACGAGGAACTACCGATTGCTTACAAGAACAACTCTTCTCAAACCGTGCCTAGCGACGACGACGGATCTGAGGAAGAAGACAGTTCTGAAGAGGAATCCACAGACGACGATGAGGAAGATTCAGAATTCAAGACATTCCGAATTAATCGCTTTGTCAGGGACATCAAGCGAGCCATCGATCAGGATGACCCTCACCATAAGGGACTCAACCCAGATGCTTGTATCGACTTCACCTGCCCACACCATCCGAATGGGACAAGGAACCTTCGACACCTTGTCCAACGATTGGACATCGCAGTCAACACGAAGCATGCATGCAAATGGCACGAGAATTCGGGAAATGAGGTGGATCAACAGTAGAGAGGCCTCTGTTGAATCCAATTGAAGCGCCTCATTCCCTGAATAACCTTGGTATACCTAAGATGCTGGTCGAAGCAAAGATCGACTATGTACCAGCATTGGCCTTCATCGACACTGGCGCCGATAGGAACCTCCTAAGCGAGTCCTTAGTGAATGAATGGAAAATACCTATCAAGTCGAAACGGTATCCATATTCATTAACGATCGCTGATGGGAGACCTGTCGACTCCAATGGAGGCATGGTGATTTATGAAGCAGACGTAACCTTGTGGATACAAGGGAGAAAAGAACGGATCGTTCTAGACGTCACGAATATTGGAGACTCGGATCTGATCCTTGGTCTGCCATGGCTTCAAACTCACAATCCGCATATCGACTGGGGGACGTTGACACTTACGTTCCCAGATCATCGATATCCCGTGCAGGCTAGCATGCGCGCTAGAACACGGACAGCACAAAGACCTTTGCGGAAAAGGCCTACACACGTTGAAGTGGCATACTGCTATCGTCTCTAGACAGAGGAGGATAGTCCAGTGTTCCAAATTCCCAATGAGTACCAGGAATTTGCGGAACTTTTCAAAGAGGAATCAATCGAGGATTCTCTTCCACCACACCAACCATGGGATCATGAGATCAAGCTCAAAAACAACGAACAACCCAAGAAGTTCAAGATCTACCCGCTGCGCGAAGATCAGCTTGAAACCCTTCGTGAGTACATCGACGATTTCACGAAGAAAGGGTTTATCCGGGAGTCAAAGTCACCCGCCGGATATCCAGTTTTCTACGTACCCAAGCCCGATGGTTCACAACGATTGTGTGTCGACTACCGACATCTGAACGAGATTTCAGAGAAGAATGCGTACACGCTGCCTTTAATCCAGGAGTTGAGGGACAGACTCCAAGGAGCCAAATGGTTCACAAAATTCGATATTCCTGCGGCTTTTCATCGAATTAGGATTAAGGAAGGTGACGAGTGGAAGACAGCATTCCGCACTCGCCTTGGGCACTACGAATACCTTGTCATGCCCTTCGGATTGACAAACGCCCCTGCTACGCTGCAAGCCTATATGAACAATGTTCTTCGTGAACATTTAGACAAGTTTGTGTCTGTTTATATGGACGATATTTTGGTTTACTCTCGAACGTTCGAAGAACACGTCAAACACGTTCGAACAGTCCTCCGCGCACTGATGAAATTTAACCTACGGCTAAAACCATCGAAAAGCGAATTCCACAAGCAACGAATCAAGTTCGTTGGATGTTTTGTCTCTCAAGCTGGACTTGAGATCGATCCGGAAATCTACCAGAAGGTCCGCGATTGGCCAGTACCCTCGAACGTCAAAGGAGTACAGTCATTTCACGCCTTCGCAAACTACTACCGACAATTCATCGAAGGCTTTTCCGAGGTTGCAGAACCCCTTACGGGATTGATGAAGAAATGGATTACTTTCGAATGGAATGAGCATGCGCAAAAGGCCTTTGACGCACTCAAGACACGGTTAACCACACCACCTATTCTGCAACTGTTTGACCCAAAAAAACCAGCCACAGTCGAGGCGGATGCATCCGATCGAGCCCTCGGAGCATGCCTCAGCCAACCCGATTCAAATGGAAAGCTAAGACCGGTAGCTTACCATGCACGAAAATTCCTGAAAGCAGAAATCAACTACTCCACGTCAGACAAAGAACTTATGGCAATAGTTGATGCCTTCAAGCACTGGAAGCATTATCTTGAAGGAGCGAAACACAAGATCACTGTGTATTCCGACCATAAGAACCTGCGGAATTTCACGACAACAAAGGAATTGAATCGACGGCAACTAAGATGGTCAGAAGAGCTGTCATCTTACAGTTTCCAAATCCTTTACAAGAAAGGAAAGGAAAATATCAACGCCGATGCATTAAGTCGAAGAGAAGACTTTATGGCAGGAGAAAAAGAGAGAGTCGAACGCGCTTTATTCCGACAGGAAGGTAATGCCCTTATACACCAGGTATCATTACTCCAGTCTGGAAAGCCCTCTTATTGGCAAGAGGTCAGGAACGCGCAACAAAAGGATCCAGATGTACAAGGCTATATTCAATCAGCGGATCTGAATACCCGTATTGAAGATGGCTTGTTTATCTTCAACGACCTGGTATATCTTCCCGCAAGCCTAAGGAAACAGTACATCCTACACCAACATGAATCTCCGCTTAACGGTCATTGCCGACCAGAGATTGTCCTTTCACGACTCCAGAATACCTTCTACTTCCCTCGCATGCGACAGGAAGTTTTCAAGGAAATAGGAAAGTGTGTTCTTTGCAAGAAAGCCAAATACGAACGACACAAGCCCTACGGACTTCTCCAACCCAACAAAGCGCCTCACGGCGCATGGAAAACCATATCCATGGATTTCGTTGGACCTTTGCCACCTTCTCCAAGCTTGGATGGTGTTCAGTACGAACACATCATGGTTGTGATAGATCGACTCACGAAGTACGCGATCTTTATCCCACTACCAAAAGGCTACGACACGCGATACTTGGCAGGAGTATTCTTACGAGATGTCGTCAGCAAGCATGGCATTCCTGATAATATTATCTCAGATCGAGACAGCCTCTTCACCTCTCATTTCTGGGAAGAGCTCTGTGAGATGCTAAAGATCAGAAGAAGTTTATCAACAGCTTACCACCCTCAGACGGATGGACAAACAGAAAGAATGAACCAGACAATGGAACAGTACCTTCGCATATACGTCGATGACGATCAAAGCAATTGGGTATCGCTTTTACCTCTTGCAGCATTCGCTTATAATGCTACTGTTCAAGACACCATCAGGATGTCTCCATTCTTTGCTAACTTTGGACGAGAACCTCAATTCGAGATTGAGCAAGGAAACCTATTACCCACAGACGCAACGGTTGTTGCATCTGAGTTGTCACAGCTTCACGACCAATTGAAGTATGACATTACCTTCTTGAACATGCGCATGGCTATGCGTGTGAATCAGAAAAGAACAGTGGGACCTGTTCTTAAGAAGGGGGATAAAGTTTACCTATGGCGACGCAACATCAAGACAAAAAGACCAAGCGAGAAACTTGACTTCAGAAAGCTCGGCGCTTTCGAAATCGACGAAGTTAAAGGTGCAGTCAATTACAAACTCAAGCTACCTAAGGGAATGAGAATACACCCGGTATTCCATGTCTCCCTGCTTGAACCAGCACATCCAGACGCCCCGCTTGACCAAAAAACGATACTCCAAGGCGATCAACTCGAGCCTGAGTATGATGTCGAAACTGTCGTTAACCATGCTATTGTGCAACGTCAGCACAAGTACCTCATTAAGTGGAAAGGCTATCCTACCTCGGAAAACACTTGGGAGCCTATGTCACACTTGAAGAACTCTCTCCAAGCTCTGCGGGATTTCCATCGGGAACATCCAGAGCATTCCAGACCTTCATCCCTGAAGTCTCGATCGAACCAAGGAAGACGGAAAGATCGTTAGAAGCTTCGGCGAGCTCACCGTTCGAAAGCCCACCGTTTACTCTCCGTTTCTCTTCCTCCTCTTCCTCGAGTTCCTCTAATAAACAAATTGTTTTCGTTTTTGCTCTCGCCTCAGCCAACTCCAAGAGTTTGCGATTCCTTGATATCCGAGACAACAACTCTTGTTGCTCACTCAACACTCTTTGCATTTCAATAAGGATTTTCCCCAGCTTCTCCTCGTCACGAGATAACGACTTCTTTGTTTGTTCTCTCGTTTTGTCTAGGGAAGCCCAGGACACATCGACACACTTAATTCCCTTCTTGGCGCAGCTTGCGCATTTCAGCGACTTCGACGACGGCATAATGATGCAAAGGATGTTATATTTGAAGCAGTATTCGCAGGCGATAGCGGATGGATCACCTTGTTGTTCGATCTCGTCGGCGATACGTTTGCGTCGTAAAGATGATGCAGAAGACATCTTTGGTTTTCTGTGCGGGGTCCGTGTGACCTTAAGTAAGCGCTGTGGGACCAGCTTACTAAGAAGGAGGGCTATGTTACAGATACTGTCACGTGAGCGTGTACAGGATTATATTTGATGCATTCGTATGCATTTGGATTCCTAAGTGCATACCATCATGTCTTCTTATGATTGGATGATTGTTACACGGGGTTGAAGGATCACGTGGTTGATCATTCTTGGCAAGGTAAGCAGAATGAACGTTTGTGTTCATTCCGCTCAGGCTGTTCATCATGATCGGGATGATCATAATGAACGGAGGATTTTCATAGAGATGGGATCTCTATATAAAGGACGAGACACTGCTCCCTCAGTATCTCGTATCTTCACTCTCATAGTTACTTCGCTATTGCTTTAGTTACTTAGCACAATTCACGACTCTTATATCTCACAAACTTCGCTACACTTGTTTGATACGATATTGTCGCCCCAGGATTACTTGAACCTCACTGTACGGAATAGCCAATTCCAGCTATATTACTTGAGCCATAGCCTCTGCGTAACACGGAGTATCACACCCAAGCAGCGAAATCACGACTACGATGGTTACTATTGTCTCCAGCATCACACAACCAAATACACTGCCGCATAGGAATCTGGTGCAAGGCAACTTTCACAAGCAGAAACATACTTAGGGAACCCATTGGCCTTGAGGGATAAGGCGAAACAGATAGACAAAGCTGAGCACTAGAGGGAGACTGTAGGTAGAAGGATACTGTAGGTAGAAGGATAGCGAAACACGAGGCATTGCCTCTTGAGTCTACATAGCACAGATATACTAGCAGAGTAACCAGTATCTACAAGAGCCCGCGGGCATTTGGAGATACTGGTTAGGGGAAAAGGGGGAGGACCGAGGGCACAGCTGGTCTTGTTTCAGTGAACGGGGCGAAGTGGGGCGCGGTGGATTATATAATCTATCACGTGTCGGCTGTCTGATGAAGTCCTCCTAACCGGACATAGCTGCGTGATTAAGCGGCTGCAACCGAGTAGGATAAAATCAATCAATCAATCAATCAATCAATCCTCATACCACGCAGAGATGTGAACGCGTCCTTTTTAGATAATAAATGGCGGGGTCGCATACCCAGCTGCGCAGATGCTCTGAATAACCGTAACCCATTCGCGATCGCCCGGCTAGATGAGTTCAGGCCTTGTACGTCTTTCAGAAGCTGTAACGACCTTCATTGACCCAATAACGCCCATCTGTAAGCCAATCTCGTCAAAGTTACGCGTATCCTCTTCGTGGACGCCGTACTTGGCTTTAGTATCTGCAACTAGCTTGAACCACGCGCCAATTATATCTAGTGTCTCCTGTAGTATCCTCTGCCTATCCTTTGCTCGATTGAAGGCTATTTTGAGCTCATCTGAGCGCGTTACGAATCTCTCAGCCCAGTTTTTGCCCACTGGCTCTCCACCGCGTATACCCAGTAGTTTATCCGCCATATCTGCCACCTCACACAGCCGGGATGCGAATCCTCGCGAATCAAGATCGAGGATATATCGGATAATCGTTTGCTCTTCTATCGTAGTGAGCTTATGAAAGTTTGGGCGAGTTTGAGATGGAGAGGTGATTCGCGGAGTCGATCAGAGAGCCTTTGGTGTTTAACGTTAAACGCTATAGTAGCGCGCCGTAGGCTTTGAAATTGGCCAGAGGTATAAGTTTGAAGAACGAGATCAATTCTATCTTCTTCTTGAACGGCTATCGCGTTGCATTGTTGAGACATTACGTGTTAAAGAGGATAAGGGCTGTGCCAAGGAAAAATGGCCGGCTCGGTGGTGGAATACGTTACCCCTAAGTGAAATTTTTATCTTAGCCCTCGATTAAGTACAATAAGTAGATATCTGTTACGGATACTGTCACGTTGAACGTTTAGTGACATGTATTGTGACGGCACGACATATCCATACGAAGGCATAAGGCACTTCAGAACATGTCACCGAATTACACTTAGGATCTAAGTGTTACGCAGAGGCTATGACTCAAAGTAATCTAGTGTCATGATCGAACTATGTTGGTATTCGAATGCAGTTAAACGTAGTTAAATGTGGTGGTTCTGCTCGATCAGGTCTAGCGCGAGACTGGTCGCAAGTACTTAGACTCGTCTCTACCTCTTATCTATCTCCATCTCGCCACGCCTTCGGATCACGGTCATCTGGCACGTTTTATCTGTTGATTGGCCGGACGCAGGCCAGGGCACGTGAATTTTCATTGTGAGCGAGCAAGCCATTGAGCCCTGAGCCATACAGGCTTCCTCAGCCACACGGGGCTTCAGCCACGGGGTAGGTCTCAGGATGGCATGCCCACGGCTCAATTGCTTCTCGATTGAAGGCAAATGAGGTGCCCTACTGCCCAGAAGCGAAGCGCCTGCGGCCCAGACAAACAAGAAGGAAACGAGGTGGGATAGGAGGCGAGTCTGTACGACATACTCGGTCCAGGGTAGAGGCGAGAAACACAGCGGTGTAGCGAAGCAGAGTATAGCTTTTGGCGATCGGGTGAACACAACGGTGTTATATCAGGAACAGGCGACTGATTGCAAGCTGCTGTTCGAACGAACGGGATATGTAACGGAGGAAAGCTTCGGAGGACCATCGACCCGCTGCCTTAAGCTCGAGCTCAGGCACTCCCTTCGCAGCTGCGTCCGTAGCAGCACCCCTGCGGAAGGAATGGCCTGTGTAGGACTTGTCGTCCAGCGAGGAGATAATACCAGTAGCGAGGAGGCGTCGGCGTAGTTGCATGTGTACAGCAGCGGCCGAACAATGCCCTTTGCCGATGTCGAAGAGAGGCGCCGAAAGCGGCTTCGGATCGTGCCTGAAAAGTCTTACCAGGGCGGCTACTGCACAGGTAGGTTTTCCCGTTGCGGCGATGGAGATGGGAACGCCCTGATTAGCGTAATCGGTCTTGCTACGCTTCAGGAAAATAGAGACCCCGTAAGGCTGATGGCTAGGCGTATGACGATGGAAGGCGATATCGCTCCGTAAGACGTGAGTATAGGAGAACAGCGGGTGCTCCCTATCTCTTCTAGTGTAAGCCAGCTCGCCAAGGCGGAAGAAACCAGCATAGGCCACCTTGAAGAGAGTGTCGAGATTGAGGTCGGCTCCGGTGGTCGGTTCCACAGCCGTCAGTCCCTCAAGGATGCGTACAGTAATAGGGAGCCTATTCTTGCGCTTCGGAGGCCTGAGGTTGAGAGCCCCCTGTCTTGCGCGTAGGAGCATCGGATCAGCGAACGCGCTGATAGGGTATCCCAGGTCGATATGCTTTGAACGTACTGCGGAGAGGTAGCTGGCCGCTGTAGCGCCGGAAATGATGCCTTCCGCTCCTCCAGTAATGACTGTTATGGGCATGGCCCATGGTTGGTATAGGCTAAGAGCCTAAGCCTGATTGAGCCTAGTATAGAGAAAGAACCTCATTGAGGTTCTCTGTTTGTAGGTAGATACCTTCACTCTTTAACTGAATCTAAACAATCTTTGGCTACGAGTATGCTGCGTCTTTCCAGCTACCGTCCCGTAATAGTGGGATGCGCTGTGAACTGAGCCGGGAGATCGCATGCGTTTCGATAGTATGGGCCCGTTTAAACGCTGCAAACACGCCTACATCAAGCGATTGTAGTATATGTGAGCAGTGAGGAGGCATAATTAGGATATCAATATTATGCTCCATGCAGTAGGCAATAAAATCGCCATCGATATGACTTCCATGGCCATCCGCGACAAGTAAACGCTGGCGACCCGCAGCCTTCTCGCGGGTAAGAGGGTCCAAAACATTGATTAACCACGCCAACCCAAGGTTATTCGAGGTCCAGCCATTCTTGCTTGTTGCAAAGTGCCATCCCAGAGGTGATGATTCATTGATCCATCGCGTATTAACGTCCTGGCCTTTGAATATCAGGAGCGGCGCCAGCGCTTCGCCTGCGGCATTGATGCACTCAATCACTGTTACCCACTTCTGTTTGCCTCCGATCACCTTGTACTTCTGTGTACTGTCGAGGTGTACAAGCACCTTCAACGCCTGCTCTTCGCCAATACCAAATCCAGCCTCATCCATATTCCACATATGCGCAGGATCGTACTTATGCTCCTGGAGCATCTCTCCGACTGCGTCAAACCAGCGTTTTACATGCTCATATGTTGCCCTCTCGTTGCGTACATGCTCTCTCTAGCTGACGAGCATATACTCCTGCTATCTCAGGATGTCTTTTTTGAAAGCGCTGGATCCATTTATCGTTGATAGTGAAGCGTGGAGTGGCCGCTCCGGTCTCTAGAGGCCATCGCACGTCCCTCAGCGTCGATGAGATACCTCTAGAGTCGCCGTCGCGGCCACGGCATAGCAAGCACACGAATACATGAGCAAGCTACACGAACGATGCGTCCACCAAAGACAACAGCAACCATCTAGTCACTATCTCCCGGCTAGTCCATCACCCCAGATGACACTGCAACGCCCCGAGTCGACGAGTCACCGCTAGAACGGCAATACCTTCAACACAACTCAAACACCAGACGCCCGGTGTACAACAATTGGCACCACATAACACTACAACGACTAGACAACCTCTCCCAACGTCTTGGCAAACCGTTCTGCTACAAGCTGTTGCCCAGAGCCTTGAGCCTCTTCCCAAACTGTTGCGTCCCAGTTATGGCATTGGCAAGAGTAGGTGCGCGACACAGTAAGTAGTAAGGACGCATAGAAGGAGCCTATTGGCGGCAAATTCCCTCCCTACATGTAAGCCAGCTGACGTAGCCTTGAGCCTCTTCCCAGACTGTTGCGTCCCAGTTATGGCAGTGGCAAGAGTAGGTGCGCGATATAGCAAGCAGGGAGAGCGACTAGCAGCAGGTAGGCTCCGACTATAAGACGACAAGTCTACAACACAATCGGTACGAAACGATACGGCAGCTGCTAGAGAACCTCATCTACTATTGTCTCCGCAAACCGTCCTGCTGCAAGCTGATGTCCAGAGCCTTGAGCCTCTCCCCAAACTGTTGCGTCCCAGTTATGGCATTGGCAAGAGTAGGTGCGCAACACAATAATCAGTAAGGACGTATAGAAGGAGCTTATTGGCGGCAAATTCCCTCCCTACAAGCCAGCAGACGTAGACTTGAGCCTCTCCCCAGACTGTTGCGTCCTAGTTATGGCATTAGCAAGAGTAGAAGCGCGATATAGCAAGCAGGGAGAGCGGCTAGCAGCAGGTAGGCTCCGACTATAACACGGCAGGTCTATAGCACGATCGGCGCCATACAATACGGCAGCTACCAGACAACCTCGTCTACGGGTATACCCGGAGTATCACACCCAAGCAGCGAAATCACGACTACGATGGTTACTATTGTCTCCAGCATCACACAACCAAATACACTGCCGCATAGGAATCTGGTGCAAGGCAACTTTCACAAGCAGAAACATACGTAGGGAACCCATTGGCCTTGAGGGATAAGGCGAAACAGATAGACAAAGCTGAGCATTAGAGGGAGACTGTAGGTAGAAGGATAGCGAAACACGAGGCATTGCCTCTTGAGTCTACATAGCACAGATATACTAGCAGAGTAACCAGTATCCACAAGAGCCAGCGGGCATTTGGAGATACTGGTTAAGGGAAAAGAGGGAGGACTGAGGCGACAGCTGGCCTTGTTTCAGTGAACGGGGCGAAGTGGGACGCGGTGGATTATATAATCTATCACGTGTCGGCTGTCTGATGAAGTCCTCCTAACCGGACATAGCTGCGTGATTAAGCGGCTGCAACCGAGGAGGATAAAATCAATCTATCTATCTATCTATCTTCAAACTCCTGAACGATAGACGCACGCGAATTGTCATCGATGGCTACGAATCTGACGAGTACACGGTCGAGACTGGGGTACCACAGGGATCGTCCCTATCCCTCATCTTATACATATTCTACAACTCTGACCTTATTGAGCAATGCGACTCAGGCGACAATACTGCAGCTATAGGCTATATCGATGACGCAGCCATACTTACATGGGGCAACACAACAGAGAAAACGTGCAAGAAACTCGAAAACGCGCTAGAAAAGGCAAACTGTTGGGCAATGACACATGCATCAAAATTCGCCCCAGAAAAGTTCCAACTGACAGACTTCACAAGAAGACGCACCCGTATAAACACACAACAGCCCGTCCAGACGGCATGGGGATGCATTGCGCCTAAAACAACGTGCAAATATCTAGGCGTGACGCTAGACAGCAAACTCTAATGGAAGGAACACATCGAAGAAATTAAGCGGAAAACTACGAAAACAGTGAACGCACTGTGCTCTCTGGGTAGCTTAACATGGGACGTCAGTCTGCTAGATATGCGAAAAATCTACCGCGGAGTAGTAGTCCCTCAGATGATGTAAGCGTGCTCAATCTGGTCGAATTCAGGAATGAGGGGAAAACCATACACTAGAAAAACGCTCGATACACTTCAGTCAATCCAAGCACGTGTAGCACGAATTATCTGTGGAGTGTTCAAAGCGACATCCAGAGTCGCCCTCGACATTGAGACCTACCTGCTCCCAGTCGAACAACAGATCTGGAAACACAACATCGAAACCCTCAGCCGTATACTCACGTGCCAAGACCTCCCTAAACTGCTAGATACTCAATTCGGAGAACCAAGGTCAAGACAACGAGCAAGCTACGATAGCCCATTATACAACAT
The DNA here is from genome assembly GCA_013176395.1 of Venturia oleaginea. NCBI lineage: Eukaryota > Fungi > Ascomycota > Dothideomycetes > Venturiales > Venturiaceae > Venturia > Venturia oleaginea. The sequence goes on along the minus strand of JABMLP010000020.1, from coordinate 171,469 downwards.
ATATCGAGATGCCGAAGAGAAAGGAGCAGCGAATCTCGACAAGCGAGAGATAATCCCGCCGTTCGTAGCAGCACCATGGTGGCAAGGCCCAAAGACACATATCGCACCAAGCGGTGAAGCGGCACACTCTGAACACGGCTCCGTCACTAGATTCGAGGGTAATATTTGCGTCTATACAGATGGGAGGAGCATAGACGGACATACAGGCGCTGCAGCAGTATGGCCGCTGAAAAGACAGACGAGAAGCACGTATATGGGCCCTGAGACGACCTCCACGGTGTACGCAGCTGAACTTCAAGGAATAAATCTAGCGCTGCATATGGTTCAAACAGACAGCAAGCCAGGAAACGAACGGAGAGACATCAATATCTTCGCCGACAACTAGGCAGCGATACGCTCGCTGACAAGGCCGAAAGGCCGATTAGGAGCATACATTGTCAAGCGGATTGTACAACGGATCACACAACTTCACGAATACAGAGCTATCGTGAACATTCGATGGATTCCTGCCCACGAGGGAATTGACGGAAACGAGGCCGCTGACCAAACCGCCAGGGAGGCCACTGGATGGAGAGAAGACGGAGAGAAAGGACCAAGAGCTGATATGCCACCGGAACTGTACCCGCTAAGAACGACACTCAAGACGTGGTGCTGGAAGGTAGTGAATAGACAATGGTTGACTAGTTGGAAATCCGAGACAAAGGGGAAAGCCACGAGGAGATACACACCTAAACCAACTAAAAGAGTGCTCCAGCTCCATCAAGACCGGAGCAAACGAGAAAGTGCGATCCTCGTACAGATGAGAACTGAAAAGATAGGGCTCAAGTGTCACGTTTGACCTTGGACTTGACTTGGAAGCATGACTTGAATTCTATGGGATGTGCGAAGTTGTAAGGATGAGGAGCTAACTAAGAGGTAGAGACGAGTCTAAATACTTGCGACCGGTCTCGCGCTAGACCTGATCGCGCTAGACCTGATCGAGCAGAACCACCACATTTAACTACATTTAACTGCATTCGAATACCAACATAGTTCGATCATGACAGTACCCCCCAACAAGGCCGAGGCGCAATGGTTCAAACTGAACTATTTGGCGAGGTGACTGACAAACTTGAATCATGATCGAATGCTAACCAGGCCTGTACCCGGTTGGTTTTGGTTTTCTTGGATATCTCTGGTGAAATTCATCAACCGCGCTCTTTGCGTTGTGCAAGAATTGAAGGGGTTCCCATGTCGGTAAGTAATAGCCTTCCCATTTAACCTTGTAGTCAAATCTCTTCGTAGCTTTGTTGAATCGTGAATCAACGACTTCATCCAGGGTGTAGATTCCATCGTTTTCTTTAACATCGACGGGAGGAGGTTGCGAGTCATTCTGGTTTGGAAACATCCTGTCGGAGGGGGGGGTAGGCAGGGAGCAGTAGATTTGTATGAAAGACGGGATGGCAATGCATAGAAGTAGGGAGCTCGAGTTTGTAAGCGTCGTGGTCTAGGGCTTGTAGAATCTTGAATTTGCCGGCGAACTTGCAGTCGAACTTTTTGGATGGGCGCGTGGTCTTGATATTCTTGAGGTTTAGCCAAACCCAGTCACCAACTTTGTAGTTTGGAGAACCAAGCCGATGTTTGTTCTTGAAATATTCGTAGGTAGCGCTGGCGTGGCGGATCTCGTTGTAGCAAATCTTCTCAAGGTTTGCCATGAAGTCAGCCATGGAATTACCTTTTCGTGTCTCGGTAATTTCGTGGCGAGAGGCGTTACGGTCTGGTTGAATTGGCGCTTCCAATCCGGAGCGTGGATCGTAGCCGTAGGCGGCAAAAAATGGTGTGAGTTTTGTTGCATTGGAGGGTGTGTTGTTGATCACGAATTCGCAGAGTGGTAACCATTCGTCCCAATCATCTTGTTGATAATTGCAGTAAGCACGGATGTAGATTTCGACTTGGGCATTCGCTCGCTCGGTCCCGCCATCTGTCTCGGGGTGGAAACTGGTAGAGAGGCGGATTCGGATTCCGAGGCGTTTGCAGAGTACTTTCCAGAGGACAGCAACGAATTGGGATTCTCGGTCGGAGATAATGCTTCGAGGTAAGCCGTGGAGGCGGTAGACGTGTTGGAGAAATAGTAAGGCGCATTCGCGGGCTTCTGGGAGTTTTTGGCAGGGGATAAGGTGCTTGATTTTGGTGAGGCGATCGACAATTACTAAGAGGCAGGTATTACCTCCTTTGCGTGTGGCAGGTAAATCGGTAATGAAGTCCATCTGGATGTCTTTCCATCTCCGTTGAGGGGCTTCGAAAGTGTTGAGGAGTCCTTGGTACATTAGGTTGCTCAGTTTTGCGCCTCGACAGGCGTTGCATCGTGAGACCCATTTGTCCGAGGTGGCGTGCATGCCATGCCAGTAGTAGGACTTGCGGAGTTTGAGGAAGTTGTTAGCTTTACCCGGGTGACCTGCGACATTACAGTCGTGGTTCGCTTTCAGAATGTATGCTTGTAGTGTATCGTCTTGGGGAATAAATAGACACTTTTATACCAAAGGCGGCCGTCGCGTTCTTCGCAGTCCTGCATCCGCAACGTTCGGTGGTGGGTTTTGCCGTCGCGTAGTCTTTTCAAGACTTCGCGTGGTTCTTTGTCTTTAGTCTCAACGCTCTAGCGTAGAGTTCTTCAAATTTGTCTTCGTCCCAAATAAGCTCTTCGTCGTCTGGGTCTTGCGAAGGGATGAATATGTCCGGAGAGGAGAACGGGGTGGTTGGGGTTTGTTCTTCAGCTACTGCGTCGTTGCTAGGTTTATTCCATATATCGTTGAGGGGCTCAAGGGATTCGTCCCCGTCATTTTCGGAAGAGTCGCGGTAGTCTGGGTTTTTCTCGAAGTCTTGTGGAGAGAAGTGGTCACGAAGCGTAACTGGGCATAATGAAAGATTGTGGACTTGGAGTTCATAACTAGAGATTCGAACAGACCGAAGCGGGTTCTGAACGCAGTGAGAGGAACGTTGTCGGGGTGGACTCGGAGTGCGTTGAATGCTGAGATAATATCGATCTTCGTGAAGTACTTGGCTTTGCTGAGTTTTTCTAGGGTTTCGCGGAGTAAGGGAATAGGGTATCGGTTTTTTCGAGTAATGGCGTTGAGTTTTCGGTAGTCTACGCAGAATCGCAGACCACCACCTGGTTTTTTGACAAAGATACATGGGGAACTGACGTCGGACTGGCTTTTTCTGATAAAACCTTTTCCCAAATTCTCCTCGAGCCATTTCCGGAGGCATCTGAGTTCGTTCTGGGACATACCGTAGAGAGGAGCGTTTGGTAACTGGTTTTTCTTATTTTCTTGAATTTCAATTTTATGGTCGACGAGGCGTGACGGGGGCAGTGAATCAGCAGCTTCTCTATTAAAAGCGTGCGCGAGGTCGTGAAGGTCTTGGGGTAACTGGGGACGGGGGTCTTTGTAATCTGGTTTCTTCGCCAGAAATTTATCGATATCTTGAATACTGATTGCGTAGATTTGAGCATTGGGTTGATTAGAATTCCATTGAAAAGCGTGAGAGTTAACAATCTTCCAATAGCGAGGAGAGTCCGGGGTTTCTTGAGGCGGTGTGTAGGCACCAAAACGGGAGCGGGATATACTTAACAGAGCCCTCTTGGCCCAGAAGACATTTCTTAGAACAGTGGGTGCCGAAGTGAATACTCGGATTCTCAAAATCGAGTTTCACACCGTGGAGGTTCATCCAGGGAGTGCCAAAAATGACTGCTGCGGAGCCGAGACGGGTAACAAAGAATTTCGTGGTTTCGAGGTGGTGTTCTCCGGTTCTGACGGAGACGTAGATTTCGTGAGTAACGTGAGAGAGTGCAGAGGATGCCTGTTTGCCGTCAAAGGCTTTGAGGCGGCGAGGAGTTTCGAGAGGAATAAAGGGAAAGCCGTGGGATTGCGCGAAATCGAGGTCTATAAAACTTCCTGTGGCAAAGGAATCAGTAACGGCGAGAGTTTTGATCGATTCATTAAGTGTTATTGGGACTATGATTGGTCTAGAGTCTACTGGTCCATCAATCTCTCCTGCCGATTTCTCTGAGTAACCTAGAACTGCTGAACTGATGTAAAGAACATGCCGTTTCGATTTGTTGTCGTGTCTCGATGAACGTCATTTCAACGAGACTCTGAGTTTTCCGAACTCGGGGTGTATGGGACTGATCCGAAGCCGTAGCTTGTGGTGCTAGAAGAGGCGATGGAACCTGAGCGTTCTTCGGGGCCTTGAGTGATCTGAGGAGTCTGGGCGTTCTGTTGATACGCTCCCGATGCTCCTGGCATGCTTATATTGCCAAAGCTTATAGGGGGAATGAAGTTTCGAGCTCCGGAGTTGCCAAACTGCATGGGGTCACTGGCGAACTGGTTGGGGGTAGTGAACTGATTGGAGGGGCGTCCACGTTGGGCTTTCTTGGGGCATACGGCGGCGATATGCTTCTGACCATTAGGCATAATTACTGTGAGCTCTCCGCAGTATCCGCAACGGTTGTTGGTTTTTCGCCATTGGGTATTGGCGGCTTTCTCTTCCAGGGTCCAGGAAGCGATTGGCTTCATCTGGAGAGACGGGAGGCAGGTACCTATGTCGGCGCCGGCCCTACTGTTGAGGTTCATAACTGAGATGTCCATGGCGTCGCCAAAAGCATGAGAAGTGGCGGGGGAAAACTAGGAATGCGCGTTGGGGTGCGAAGAGAGCGGTAGCTAATGTAGATCATCCTGAGAATACGGGAGCTTTTCAAGCTCGGGAGATCTTCTCCAACTGTTTCATGTTGCCTTCGCAGTTGTGGCACAGATCGATTAACTCCTCTAGTTTCTTTGTCGTAGGGACGTGAATCATTGCTCCGCTAAGTTCTGCGCTCAGGCCGTTGCGGAAGTTGACGATCATAAGTTGCTCCAAGGGGTTCGCGGGTTCTGAGACGTGAGAGAGGGTGATTCCGGCTTCTTGGAGTAGGCGTCGGAAATCTGCGACGTAAGTAGCGAATGTTCTGTTTGCCATCTTGTGGTTCTGCAGTTTATTCATAGCATCTTGAGTGTCGAAACGAGGAACGTAGCTGTCGTTGAGCTTTGAGATAAATTCGTCGAAGGATACAAAAGGCCATGAATTCGTAGTTTCGTTGTAGTATGGGCGAATTGTGGATTTGCACTTGTCGTCAAGCCGATTAAAGGCGTAAGTAACTTGGGAGTTTACCGAAGGGAATGCTCTGGAGACTGGGCTGGGTTTTATTCGGAGGTCTAAGAGCCAACTGTTGTATTTATGCTTATCTCCTTCAAAGATAGAGATGTCGCCTTGGGTTGGTCGAGGGGCGGAGATTTCGCGAGAAGTAACGCCCTTGAGTTCTGCTCGAAGGGCGCGAGCTTCGTTCTCAGAGGCTTCGAGCTTGAGTTCTTGAATTGAACGGGACATGGTATCCTGGTCTCGCTGGGCTGTGTTGAACATATGAGAGATGGTAGCTAAAAGCTGGAGGAGTGGGAGCAACAAGGAAGGCTTTCTCCCTGCCTTCAAAGACGCGTTTTTCGACGTGTTTACAAAAGAGAACTGTCAAAAGGCCTTTGAGGTAGTAGGGCTAGTCCCTATCGACGCGCAGACGGTGTTGGACCGCCTTGAAGTACGGCTACGTACCCCGCCAGAACCCCGTCTCCCAGAAACGCCGTGGCAGTTAAAGACTCCAAGCAATACTCATGAATTTGGATCCCAATCCAAGCTCGTAAGCGACTCTTTTACTCGGTCACCAGTTACTGCGCAGGCTGGCTTTTCCCAGCTTGTCAAGGGCGCTGAATTGATGCTGCACCAAAACGCTCTACTTGTTGCGCGCAACCGCGAGCTTGAAGAGCAATTGGCAGTAATAACGAAGCGAAAATCGCGCAAAAGGAAGTGGATCCAGCAAGGTGGTACTATGGAGTATGGGACTGCAGCAGCGCAGGTAGCTGCAGAGGCGTCTGTAGCGCCTCAGGGATCGAAAACAGCCCGACCAACTCAACGGCGCTGTGGGAACTGCGGCGCAACTGGGCATAATGCGCGAACTTGTAAAAAAGATTTCGAGATATCATCTGAATCAGATAGTAGCACGACGGACTTAGAATCTATTGTTAATAGCGATGAAATTGAATATAAGTTGGTCGTGCCAAGAAATTTTGAGCGGTTGGTTGGTGGAGTACGTTACTTCTTTACAAAAACTTTTCGAATTGATAATTTGCCAGCCGTACGTAAAGCTACGAAGTTGCGTATACCGTTTTTTAAGATTCTAACTCCAAAATTTTGGACCCTCAAGACGATCTAGTGAAGTAACTTGGAGCAATACCCAAAGAACTTTGCTAACATTGTAAGCAAGCTAGACTGGTTGTCTCTGCCTCTGCTCAAAGAGACGAGGAATATCTTAATTTTTTGTTCTACTTCTTGTTTTACTTCTTATCCTCGTCCGAATCGGACTCGGTTCCTTCCTCGCTCTCGTCATCGCTACCCACCTCATCATCGTCATCATTATCATCATCATTAGCGTCATCTCCTTCATCTAGAGCGTTAAGACCATAATCTTCTTGGAAAGAAGCCAAGGTGCGGACTTCAGGCTTGAAACCTGCCTTTTCGAAGGATGTTTTGAGACCCTGTGCGGCATTAGAATTCCATCTTCACTGTCTAGTCCTCAATGAGAAAATGACTTACCTCCTCCAAAATACTTCCGCAGGTAACCACTATGTCACTCTTCCCAGGCTGGAAAATAGGCACAAGATACTCCTTCATAACATCAACAAGTTCTTTGACTGTCACACCTCTGACGTGTCGAAGAATCTCACTTCCCCACTCTTTAGGTATTCCTTTGACGACTTGGTTCACGAAACCAACTGCAGCGGCAGAAACAGCAGTAGGTTGTTCATCGGCAAAGCCAACTACAATGCTACTAATTGCACCCTCAAGCTCAAACCTTTCAAAGACACGTTCACCATGCGCAAAGTCCTCAATTACCTTCTTAGCCGCCTTATAAGCTTCGAAGGCATTAGGAGACCGGTAGATTGAAAACCCGATGAGGCCTGTGTCCACAGAACGAGAAAAGTTCGTGCCATAAGCAAGACCAGTACCGCGGACAGCGACCCAAAGTGGTCCCTCCACAGCATCGAGGTAGGCAAGCGCAACCATCAGCGCAGGTAGCTTTGGATTTTGGTAGGATTCCAGTCCGCGTGCTGTGAGCAAGGCGAATGAACTGTCGATGGTCGGCATTGGAATTATGTAGGCTAACTTTCCTGGTTCTTGCGCAGCAGTACTGAGAACGGCTTTTCTTGAGTCGAGAGGGAGGAGAGGAGAGGTAGTATCGAGGCCATTGGTAAGATGGGAGAATGTAGAGACCGGATTGGAGAGTCTTTCGAGATTGGCGACCAGGAAGACACGCATGTTGCTGAATGTGAAAAGAGATTTTCGGAGGTCATTGAGCATAGTGATGACGGTTTCGGGTTCTTTTGCTAAGAGTTTGGAGATGCGCTTCAGGTAGAGAGCTTTTACCAAGGTAGACTGAGCCCTTGAGCTGGAAATTGGAGCAAAATGGACCATTGCGTCGACGGCAGTCATCATGTCGTTTCCACTTCGCTTCTCATCCGGTATGTCGGCGAGCAGCTTAGTGAGAGTAGGTTTGAGGCGTTCTGCATCGAATATGGAATGGTATGCCAGGTCTCGGAGCCATCTGATTGCAGTCTCAAATTTTCCTGGCTCAACAACAAATTTGATGCGCATGAGCTCTGAATTTCCTAGGTACTTGCCGCCTTCGATCGTGTAAGTGATGGTGTCTTGTTCCAAGGCCACGACAACCTGCTCAAATTCTAGACGCTTGCCATCGCGCTCGACGGGCGTGACAAAAAAGTTTTGAAGATAGACAGGAAGTAAGGGTTTCAAATCCAAAGGAATAACGCTTGTGTTCAGGACGAGGCTGAAGTGTACAAAGGCTGTGTTCACATGCTCATAATGTATGAAGAGTGGAAGATTGTTCGAATTATCCTTGTCGACGATGCTCTGGATGTTGTTGTCCAATTCGCCCATCTGCTTGGCCAATCCTGAGCGTGCAGTCGTTGACGGGATGAAATGTATGGAGTCTGTGCTCGGTACCGGGAAGCTATCTAGTATCTCAGGTGGGATTGGCCTGTCATTGAGTTTCTTCGCCATGTCCAACTTCAAAGCGAGATCTTCCAGACCTTCTTTCCCGAACTTGTCCTGCTGGGCTTTGACTCTAGCGGTCTCGTCGGCCTTGAGCTTGGCAGACATTTTGGCAGAAGGTACACCAAGGATAGAGACGTATTTGTTCTCGGCGAGGTACTTGGACAAGAACTTTCGCCAATGGTTGTCGGTCCAAGTCTCTAAAATGTCGAACCATTTCAGACTACTAACAGCATTTTCGAAGTCTTTGCCATCACGGCTACCGTAAAGGTGGTCCTCGATGAGTGGGTCGTTGAACACTGTACTTGACGTTTCCGTGGCATACACAACCTGTCTTCTGAAGCGTTTGATGCAGTCTTGCATGTAAGCCATGGCAAGAGGTTTTGACGCTGCTTCCTTGATGACCTCAAAGAAGCGCTTCTGCACTTGTTCCAATTTACTGGCGGCGACACTGCTCAGATTGAACCAGATGACATAGTTCGGTCGAGTTTCTGTGTAGTAATAGACCGCGCTAGCGAGTTCCTCCTTTTCGACAAGAGTGTTCTCGAGAATGGACACTTCGGAGCCAGCAAGGTAAGTGAGGAGTACGTTTGTTGCAGCACCTTCAAGGACGTCATTGCAATCTGGCCCAAAGAAAGCGATGGAAATCTCTCCGGTCGACTCGTCTTCCTCTGGGAATTCAACGGTCTGGGTGACGCTTTCCTTCAGCGCCGCAGGGTTTGGAGAGTCGACCCACGGTCTCTTGAATGGTGCGTCTAGCGACGGAACGTCTTCCAAGATACCGTCCTCGAACCTGTCGAGAATGGTGAGGAGCTCGTCATGGTCAACCTCGCCAATCAGGATGACTCGCATGTTCTTGGGTTGATACATTTCTTTGTGAAATTCTCGAATCCTATCTGCCGATAAAACTCTCAAGGCTTCCATCATGCCTCCAGTCTCATAGCGAAAGCCATTGCCTTTTGGGTAAAGCAATCGTTTCGCTTGAAGCTCCATCAGCTCGGACTGAGTGTTCTGAACGCCCTGCATCTCAGAGTACACGACTCCGGCATCGTGACCAGTGCCATCAATGTGGTGAACTTCGGTGTAGCAACCGGCGTCGGTCAAGGTGGGCACAAGACAGTGCTCAAGGTAGACGGGAAGAATCTGAGAGAAGCCTCCCCAGCCAGCCGTGTCAAGCGTATACACAGTCTGATCGGTTCCAGTCCAGGCATTGGTAAAGGAGTAGGCCCTGGTTGCAAGCCGATCCAACACACCCTTGTACTTGTAACTCTTGGAGCCCATGAATACAAGATGTTCCAGAGTATGCGGGGCGCCCGAGTCATCGTGGATCTCCGTGGCAAAGGCAAAATATCCAGCGACCTTTGGACTTTCACGATCAACGACGGCGACTCTCATGCCCGTCCTCATGGATTCGTACTGGGTGAATTCGGCGACGGCATATTCAGATTTGAAATTTTGGATTTTCTTGAAATGTGATTTGGTGGCCATTGTGTTGTTCTTGGGGAAGATAGATGTTCACGTTGTTTATTTGGTCGTATGGTGAGACCCTTGCAGATATTTATATCCCGTACCGTACCCGTATAATACTACTGCCAACTATGAACTATGAACAGCAAAGTCCAAACGATCGTGCCCTTCCGTCGTTTGCTCCCTAGCAGCCAGCCTCCATGCCATCTACACCTCCCAACCACCATGAGGATCTTTCCAACGCCATCCTCCACCATGTACAACTAGGAGCATACCCTGAGCCAGACGTGGCTTCAGCAGACATTCCCGCCAGCGCAATGCCCGCCATTCTGGACGCAATCGACAAGACTGGGGAAGGTGTTAAGGTAATGCCTACGTATCTCTGGTCCTCGACATTTGCCATGCTGACGCCGAATGCAGGAAGACCTCCGAGACCTCAGTCGCCATTCCGCCTCCCATCTCGATGGATGGATCTCCCAGGCAAAACGATTGCAGATCGATATCGAGAAATCAAAGGCGTCAGCAAGAGAAATTGTGAACGAGGCAGAAGCCGGAAAGTCATTACGCGCCCACCACGAAGATGCATCGAGCAAGGTCGAGTTATTAAGGAGAGAGCTAGATTACAACGTCACTCTGGGAGACGTTATCGAGCAATTACAGGTTGCTACAGCATTGTTGGATGCTGCCCAGCATCTCATTTCGCAAAGAGCGTTACTGGAAGCCCTCAAGAAATTGACAGAGGCGAGACGAGTGACGGCAAAACTGGACACTTTTGAGAATGCACGATTTGCCGGGCTCGTGCAACGGAGAGAAGCACAGATAAGAGAGCTACTGGGAACTAAGATCGTTGAGTGCTGGAATGCCTTGATCAAGACTGATGCCTCTGAAAATGAGATCGTCATTAATACAGAACTTAAAGGTAAGGATGGACTTGAGCGATTGACTCCATGTATTAACAATACCCCCAGACAAAGAATTTTGTATGAGTCTCGAAGATGTGACAGGCGCAATGTCGGAACTTGGTACTCTCGACACTTACATCTCTCGCCTACACCGAGATCTAGCCGCTGTCATAATCAATCCGCTTTTCACCGTCGACACTAAAGGATTGGCTCCCAACGCCATCTACGAAAGCTCTACTGTCCAACTGTCAAAAAAGTCAGAGATCTCGAACCCCTCCACTTTCGTCCGAGAAGTGGACGGCTTGGTGCGTTTTATTACGAAAGAGCTTCCGGAAAGACTATACCAGCCACTCCTGGAGAAATTGCTACCGTCGCTCATGGTACAGCTCGTTACTAACAGTCTCGATCCATCAGTCCCAGTGAGACTCGCTCTGATGGGCGACTTCACAATTTCTTTAATGAAAGTTGAAGACCTTGCGGACTACATTGACACATTAGGCGTTCCACTTCCCAGTGACGGAGATTTATCCTCATGGGTAGAAAGGCTTCCCCAGACTTGGCTGGCTAGACGGCGTGAAGCAGCTCTGGCTGAAATGAGATCCGTATCCTACGAAGGTGCAAGAACGAAACGAACCGCTGAGCGTGTGGAGACACAAATTGTCTCCAGTGACGATGTCATGGTCGCCAATGCGCAGGTGCCGGGGCAAGGCCAAGAAGAGGACGAGTGGAATGCCGATTGGGCCGAAGAGGATGAAGTAGACGATTCAGCGCAGGCAGATGTTCTAGAGTTAGCAAATGATGACGAAGACGCCAGCGCATGGGGGCTTGAAGAAGAGCCTGATGTCGAACAAACTGATAGCAAACCTGCGGCCAAGGAAGCCGATGACGAAGAAGAGGAAGAGGCATGGGGCTGGGGTGATGGCGAAGATGCGGCTGAGGAGCAGTCTAAACCACTGGAGCCTGCTACGCCTGTCAAATCCGCCCGCAAACCAAAAGTAAAGACTCCGCCCTCGAAGCGCCAACCTCCAACCGAACGCGAAATCACTCTTCGAGAAACCTTCGCTATTACTGCTATACCAGACAGCATCCTCAAACTCATCAATATAATCCTCACCGATGCCTCTACACTCTCTGCGGAATCCTTTCCTATCCACTCCATCTCAACCGCTGCACCCGCACTCTCTTCATTGCCCACCTTGCTCTTGGCGTTTTACAGGGCAACAGCGCGGACTTCTTACTCATGTCAGCCTGCCGCTGATATGTTGATATACAACGACTCGCAACACCTTGCACGTAGTCTCGACAGCCTGCTTGTTCAGCTTTCGCCTGACCACCCTCTTTACAAGAGGCTGTCTAGGAGTTTGGAAGCTGAGATCAAACTGCTGCATACATGTTCACGACTTGCATATGGACGAGAGATGGACTCTCAACGAACAATTCTCTCAGATCTTCTCTCTGCCACGTCCGGCTTTGATAATTGCACGAGCCCACTCAATAAGCGTGAGTATGATGGCGCAGTGGATGATGTGGTTCATCGCGTGCGTGAACTTGATAAAATATGGAGCGGTGTCTTGAGCGACTCGGCACGACTTCAATCTCTCGGCGCGATCCTTAGCCACGTAATCCGTCGCATCACAACTGAAATTCTTGAACTTAGCGACGGTATCAACGGTATCTCGGAGGAAGAATCTAAAACTCTCAAGAGCTGGATGGATCAAATCTCCACCCTTTCCGATCTTTTTGAACAAGAGGCGCCCAGTGCTACAATTAACGATGAAGGGAAAAGAACCGTTGTTCATGTGTATACGCCTGGTTGGTTGCGATTTATTTATCTTGGAGAGATTTTGGAAGCGAGTCTGGCGGATATCAAGTTCCTTTGGAAGGAGGGCGAGTTGAGTCTTGAGTTTGAAGCGAATGAGGTTGAAGATCTCATCAAGGCACTTTTTGCTGAGAGTCATTTCAGGAGAGATGCTTTGAAAGAGATCAAGGGCAACGGAAGGTAGAGAGGCATGTTGGCGACAATTCTTAGGCCACGCAATGGCAAGGCATCATGGATTCAGAGAATAAATCTTGTCGTCAAATGATGGACTGAATTCCTGGTATGTCTCTCCTTTATTCCATTGCAGAATCCACTCCAGTCCTTATTCACTTCGACAGATTATCGTAGTTCGACTCGCCACCACTATCCATTATTCCAATTGCCCAATTATGTTCTCGTGTGTTGCCGAAATTGACAGTACTGCACCTGGCCTGTCTCTGAGTCTCACATCTTCAACAACTTGCCATACTTCTCCAAGGTGATCTTTGGGACACGCTTGGCGACAAAGTCTATATAATCGAACAATTCTGGGGATGCAACCTGGAATATGTTGACGATCTCTGCGAGGTGCTGATTGGCTAGAATCGTGCCATTGAAGGTTTTGTAAGTCATCATGCTTTCGAGTAAAATGCTGTGGTAGAGGGTATCCTAGAGGAGCGACGCTATTGTGATCAGTACGGAACTGGGCATGGAAGAGAAAAGGCGGTGCATACTTCGATGATGAGTTCGTGTTTATTGTTGCGGTTACCGAGGAAGTCGTTTGGACTTCGAAGCCCGATGGTTCGAGCACTTTCTGGCGTATTTACTCTTTGGTCTTTCCCGGTGTCCGCAAGATAAGGAAATATCTCGTCTAGTATCTTTCCGCCTCAGACGACAGGGCATGCTAGATTGCTATGGTAGTGAGAGCAGCCGAAACGGTGATTCAGCAGCTGAGGGTGAGGTGGAGGCTTCAACCTTAACCTGGTCGCACGGAAAGGTAGTGACGGTCCACTGGCTCTCGCTCTAGTAAGAGATGTGTCTGTTCACTGGCCAGCTCTGAAATACTCGGACGGCGGTAACTTCGGTGGACGATTGTTCGGCTGTAGGAAATTAACCCGTTTCTTGGGCGTTTGAGTCGCATTGCAACTCGAATGATTGGATAATCGCGCAAAGATTCATTGCGTGTACGAGATACTGGTTGAATTGGCTGGATCTCAAAATCTGGCCAATCCAAATGTAAGAATTAGACGGGTTTCAATGTAACGAATAACGTATTCGATCACCCAACCCGTCAGATCACCCAACCCGTCAGATCACCCAACCCGTCAAAATTTCTTGGCACGACCAACTTATATTCAATTTCATCGCTATTAACAATAGATTCTAAGTCCGTCGTGCTACTATCTGATTCAGATGATATCTCGAAATCTTTTTTACAAGTTCGCGCATTATGCCCAATTGCGCCGCAGTTCCCACAGCGCCGTTGAGTTGGTCGGGCTATTTCTTGATCACCGATACCACGAGCCTTCTTCGATCCCTGAGGCGCTACAGACGCCTCTGCAGCTACCTGCGCTGCTGCAGTCCCATACTCCATAGTACCACCTTGCTGGATCCACTTCCTTTTGCGCGATTTTCGCTTCGTTATTACTGCCAATTGCTCTTCAAGCTCGCGGTTGCGCGCAACAAGTAGAGCGTTTTGGTGCAGCATCAATTCAGCGCCCTTGACAAGCTGGGAAAAGCCAGCCTGCGCAGTAACTGGTGACCGAGTAAAAGAGTCGCTTACGAGCTTGGATTGGGATCCAAATTCATGAGTATTGCTTGGAGTCTTTAACTGCCGCGGCGTTTCTGGGAGACGGGGTTCTGGCGGGGTACGTAGCCGTACTTCAAGGCGATCCAACACCACCTGCGCGTCGATAGGGACCAGCCCTACTGCCTCAAAGGCCTTTTGACAGTTCTCTCTTGTAAACACGTCGAAAAATGCGTCTTTGAAGGCAGGGAGAAAGCCTTCCTTGTTGATATGGTAGACGCGTCAGCGTGCCAAGTCCCGGACGCGTTGGGAGTACTTGCGCTTCAACGGCGAGAAGCAGACCATATCAAGGGGCTGGAGTATATGCGACGAGTGCGATGGCATACAGAGGGTTATAATCTTATTTTCGAGGCAGTAGTCCTTGAAATCCTGGCTGAGATGGCTCTCATGGCCGTCCAAAATAAGCAGTCTATACACCCCCACCTGCCGCGCCTTTGTATGCGCGTCAAAGTGCTTGAACCACTCAAGACCCAACGCGTTGTTTGTCCAGCCGTTCTCAGAGACTGAAAGCTTCCAATTGCGCGGTATATCTGCCTCCTCGTACCACGTAGAGATGTGAACTCGTCCTTTGTAAATAATGAATGGCGGGGTCGCATACCCAGCTGCGCAAATGCTCTGAATAACCGTAACCCATTCGCGATCGCCCGGCTGAATGAGTTCAGGCCTTGTACGTCTCTCAGAGGCTGTAACGACCTTCATTGACCCAATAATACCCATATGGAAGCCAATCTCGTCAAAGTTGTCCGTATCCTCGTCGTGGATGCCGTACTTTGCCTTAGTGTCTGCAACGAGCTTGAACCACGCGCCAATAATCTCTGGATCTTCCTGTAGTATCCTCTGTCTATCCTTAGCTCGATTGAAGGCCATCTTGAGCTCATCTGAGCGCGTTGTAAACCTCTCAGTCCAGTTTTTCCCTACTGGCTCTCCACCGCGTACACCTAGTACTTTATCCGCCATATCTGCCACCTCACACAGCCGGGGCGCGAATCCTCGCAAATCGAGGTCGAGGATGTATTGGACAATTGTCTGCTCTTCAGTCGTAGTGAGCTTGTGTTGGGCGTTGCGAGTATCTAGGCGATACGTGATTCCGTTGTATCGACCAGTCAATGTTGAAGGAGGTACATCAAACGCTTCAGCAGCGCGCCGGAGGCTTCGAAATTGGTGGGTGTTATAGGCAGAAAGGGCAAGCTGAATTCTGCCTTCTCTGTTAGATAATTGCGCATTTTGTTGTTGAGGCATATCGTGTTAATGAGGGAGTTGGTCGTCTTGGCAGAAACTGACCAGCTCGGTGGGTTGACCAGCTCGGTGGTGGAACACGTGATAGGATAATCGAATATTCGAGGCTTAAGGTATACTACAGAGGATATACGCTACATGTAGAAGATATCTAGTCAATACTAATAATAATAATCGGATTTTACGTGGTATGTAATGGCGTATGTGCCGTGTGCCCACAATCTCTATGTAAGAGTTCAACCCTCAAAGGTGTTTCGCAAGTGAGAGAAGACTGCTTGTAGAATAACAAGAGAACAATTGGAAATCCAGTCATGGATAAGCTAGAGAGAAGGATTCCATCCCTTAACATTATCCCCTCCCCCCCTCTCTTGTAGATCGATGTGAGCGTAGTCTCTGAGGGCGTAGTATAGGTCCGTCGTTTTCAAGAACGTTGCCGTAGGCACTTTCAAAAGCGTCCAGAGCTGTAGTTTGTTGGAGTTCGCTAAGGGGTTCCCACGTAGGATCAACGTAGCCTACCCACTTAACTAAGACTTCTCGTGTTTGTTGTCGACCTCGCCGGCGCCATCTTGCGGCTAGAATAGCCTCGATACCGTATTCCTCGTCTCCTTGTTCAGTTACTATAGGAGGCGGCTGTGTATTATCTTGTATTTGTGAAGGTAGGGGATCTGTGCCAGCTCTCCTAAGTAAAGACGTATGAAATCGGTTGTGGATTCCTCTGGGTGTATCAAGCTCGTAAGACATTGAGTTGATAACTCGTGTAACTGTATACTTCCCATGAATCCAGTCTAGTTTCTTACAAGGACGTAGGGTTTTTACGTTCTTTAGGTTGAGCCAGACTTTGTCTCCCACTTTAAAAGAGTCAGCCGGAGCACGATCTCTATTAGAGTAGTATTCTTGCTGTTGCTGAGCTGATACCATTGACGTTTCTGCCCATTCTTGTGCGTCCTTCAATTTTGCTACAAGATCTTGTGCTTTTTCTTTTGGATTCTCAGGGGTTTTCTGGGGAGCTTCAACAGTTCCTATATGCTCAATGTTATAACCGTGGGTTAAGAAGAAAGGCGATAGGCCCGTAGCTTGGTTTGGTCTATTATCGAGGCATATTTGAGCAATAGGCAGGAGCTCAACCCAGTCGTCCTGACTAAATGTACAGAACTTACGTAGATAGGCTTCAACTTCTTGATTTCTTCTTTCCGTAGATCCATCAGTCTCAGGGTGATACGCTGTAGAGAGTCTTCTCTCTATCTTAAGAAGGTGACAAACTTCTTTCCAGAAAGCATTAACAAATTGCGTGTCCCTATCTGAGACTAGAGATCTAGGAAGCCAGTGTAATCTTACGTAGTTCTGCATAAATAGTTTTGCAAATCCTTCAGCTCCAAACTGTTCTTTAGGCACTGGGAACAGGATAGTTCCTTTACCCAAGCGGTCAGTAATAACGCAGAGTCTTGTGCATCTTTGGCTCTCTGGTAATTCGACTATGAAGTCTACTGAAATATCTTGCCAGATACGGCTAGGGACAGGAAGAGGTTTAAGTAAACCTTTCTTTTTGTCTCGCCAGACTGAAGTTCTTCCGCAGACGTCACAATTGCGTATAAACTGACGTATATCTTGAGCAAATCCCGGCCAGTAGAACTGTCTGGAGAGAATAGCAATAGTAGCTTCTCGTCCAGGATGCCCTGATAGGACTGAATCGTGTATTTCTTGAATTACTCCTGTTAAGAGAGGCTCGTAGGAGGGCAACCAGATTCGGTCTCTATAGTAGAGCTGGTTGTTTTCGACTTTACAATCTCCTATAGAAGTAGGAACCTTTAGCTTAGATGGGAACTGCCTATCTTGCTTTAGAACGCTTTGGAAAATACGTCTGTAGTCTAGATCTCCTTCGAGTGCAGTTTCCCATCTATCCCTTAGATCACCTGAGAGAAAGGGATTTTGTATAAAGGGGATAGGTTCTTTGTCTACTTCTTGAGCATTTTCTTGGGCAGCTTCTTCTCTTGCAGGAGTCTTATCCTCTAGAACGTTAATCCAAAGCTTTGGAGGTAATAACGTTCTAGTTCTTTCAACGATTCTTGGGTCTTGAATATCCTTTGGGAGATCTTGATCCCTTCGAGTTAAGGCGTCTGGAACTACAGATTCAGAGCCTGGGCGATAGCCTAGTTTGAAGTTAAACTTAGCTAGTATCTGCGCCCATCTCATTTGCCTTTCATTTAGTTCCCTTTTTACCATAAACTTCTCAAGGTTCTTGTGATCTGTGAGGATAATGAATGGCTTACTTAGGCTTAGTAGCTCGCTAGTCCAATGGACTAGAGCTTTGACTATAGCCATAAGTTCTTTGTCGTGGATATCATAATTGCATTCGGCTGGCAAGTGCTTAGTAGAGAAGAAAGCACATGGTTTCCAGTTACCTAGCTCATCTTTTTGACTAAGTACTGCTCCGGAAGCCCAGCCTGAAGCATCAGGTTCTACTCGCGTAGGCTTATCTTCATCAAGTGCAGACAGGACAGGTTCTTTGCAAAACTCTGCCTTAAGTTTTTGAAAAGATTCTTCTTGCTCCTTTCCCCATAAAAATGGAGTATTCTTCTTTGTAAGGCGAACCAGAGGCTCCCTTATTGTTGAGTTATCTTTTACAAAGTCACGGTAGAAGTTTGTAAAGCCTAGGAAGCCACGTACTCCTCGTAGAGTAGTAGGACGTTCCCATTCTTTAATTGCTTTGATCTTCTCCGGATCCATGTGTAGGCCCGTTTCAGTATCTATAACGAAGCCTAGATACTTGACTCGTTTGGTATTAAACTCGCACTTCCGAATATCAAGGTATAACCCAGCGTTAAGGCAGCTTTGAAGTATCTTTTCAGTCTTTTCTTCATGGTCTTTAAGGTTCTTTGAAGAGTATATTACTATATCGTCTAGATAAGCTGAGCAGAACTCGTCTAGGTATCGTCGAAGGATATAGTTTATATACCGTTGAAAAGACGCAGGTGCACCGGTTAAGCCAAAGGGAGTAACTAGCCATTCAAATAGACCATATCTAGTTCGAAAGGCAGTTTTGAACTCATCTCCCGTTGCGATTCGAATCTTGTGGAAGGCAGCATTTACATCAAGCTTACTAAGATACTTAGCACGAGCTAAGGTTAGTAAAGTCTCTTTTACTAACGGTAGCGGGTACCTATCCTTTCGAGTAATTGCGTTTAAGGCTCGGTAGTCTACGCAAAAGCGTAAGCCCCCTCCTGGTTTCTTCACAAAGAGAACTGGAGACGCAGCAACTGATTTACTCTCTCGGATAAAGCCTTTATCTAGTAGCTCTGTAAGAGTCCTTCGCAAAACAAGGAGTTGTTCTCGACCCATACCATATAGAGGTCCCCAAGGAAGTGGTTTTCCTTCTTCTATAGGTATTTCGTGATCAATCCCAGGGCGATGCGGTGGTAGTCTCTCGGCCCTTTTAGGATCAAAGACAGCAGCGTACTTATGAAACCTCTTAGGTAGCAATTCCAGTATTTGCTCTGTTGTCAAAGGGACTTTCGGCTTCAAGGCAATATCAATATCTCGAAGAGTAACAGCAAATACTCTAGACGCGTCTTTGATTTTCTCAAGTGTAGAAGTGACAAGGCGGTGGAATCTTACGGGCGCTACTTGTTGTATATCAAGTTTGTCTTCAAATTTAGCATCGCGAATGCTAATCCCGTTTGCAAAGGTAAGAGTACCTTTAGATTCATTGATAACGGCTTTGGTGTCCTTGAGAAAAGGCCTGCCTAGTAGAAGATCCTCAAATTGTCCCGGGACTATATAAGCAAAAGCGTTGCATATAAGTCCCCCTAAATCTAGGTTCAACTTCGCAATTTTTGTCACTTGGGTCTGTCCTTCTTCCTTAAGAACTCCACCTATAGTACGCGGACTAATAGGGAGTACTTCAAGGTCCATCTGCGAAGCTTTCTCCTCGTTTATTGATGCGTAGCAGCTAGATCCATTATCAAGGAGAGTTTTAAGAGAGTATATATCGTTCACTATAGTATTTGTGTAGAAAAGGCGGGAGAGCATCTTGGGTCTGAACTGCTCCCATTCTTTTTCTATCCGAGAACGGTGTGAATCAGTGTCTTTGTTCGAATTCAAAATACTATTTACTCTCTCAATTGACTCCTTTGACAATTTTGCTCTATCTACTCTACGCCTCCATCCACGACTTTGGATAGAGGCTACTCTTTTTCCGAGTAGTCCTCTTCTTCAACTTCTTCATTCTCCTCAGTGGTTCCTTTGGCCCTTTTTGAACCAAGTTGCGTGACTCTTTCTACCTCTGTATCCAACCAGCAGTCTTTCATTCTATGGCCGGCCTTCCCACAGCGTAAGCAGAGGTTATTTGCCTTCCTATATTCATAGGCTTTAGACGAAATTTTTAACTTGTTTACGCGTGTAGGCTCCCAGTCCATAGCGTTCAGATCTTTAAAAGACTTCTCTTTATCTCTGAATCGTAACTTATCTTCTGAGGAAGAGAGCATCTTTGCTGTAGTGATTTGCATACTTGTATTCAAAAGATCGGACACAAACTGCTGGTAGGAGGTACTCTGAGATTGGCCTATTCTCTGGTTTCGCAGCTCTTGATTTATTGCTTTGTGTAGAAATGCAATTTTAACAGCGTCAGGCCAAGTCATTCCTCCAGCATTAGCAAGAGTGGTTTCAAAACGGGGAAGAAAAGAGAAGAAGGGTTCTTTCTCTTTTTGTTTGATTGTGGACAGGCTTACAGTAGCTCTTTGTTGTTGTACTGGATCGCCATAGAAGTTGTCCATATACTGTAACAATTTCTGTCCCGTTTTATCTTCCTCTGGAGCTGTCTTTACGTAGGCCAGAGTAGCCTGAGCTGCGGAGCCTCGTAGAGAGGAGAAGATGTAGGCAAATTGGTTCCTACTATCCCCTATAGACTCTGCGTCTATCTCCAACTTCATCCTTGCTTGTTGAAACCACTGAGCCCATTCAGAACGCTTGCCATCAAATTCTTGGAGCTTAGGAAGTACAGCTTTCTTCCTATGTATTCTGTCTTTTTGTGAATTCTTAGTCTCTTGTCCTTCTACTACGTTCTCAGAGCGAGTAGTGTTAGGCAAGATTGTAAGAATACGCGTAATAGCATCGTTCTGAATGGCTAGTTGATGTTGTAATGCTGCCATAGCTTCTTGTAGGGCTTGGGGTTCTTGAGGAACTCTTTGTTCCTGATCTTCTCCTTCCATATTTTCACCTATGAGAGATAATAGAGAGCACTACTATACACACTCCTAGGCTCTACTCTAGAGATTTGCTAGGCAGTATAGAGTCAATGCCTATTAGTATAGGAAGGTGACTATAGAATCCCAGAAGGATTTTTTTACACTATAGTCCGCTCTGCAATCCTTATTACTAAGGACAGAGCTCCCAGGGACTGTGAAGGCCAAGTGTATTAAATCTCTCTCCCTAGCTCTTTCTTTCCTCAGCTTATTACAGCTTCAACTCCTAAGACTACGCTGTCTTAGGATGACCTGCCCTTGCTTCTTGGAGATTCTAGCACGTTCTAGAAAATCTCAGTTTGAATTCTCTTGAATTCCCTTTTTGGATTGGCCCTTTCGGTTGGCCCTTGCTTCTTGGAGATTCTAGCACCTTCTAGAAAATCTCAGCTTGAATTCTCTTGAATTCCCTTTTTGTTTGGCCCTTGAGGTTGGCCCTTGAAGTTGGCCTTTGAGGTTGGCCCTTGCTTCTTGAGTTCCTTTCTGTTTGGCCCTTGAGGTTGGCCCTCGCTTCTTGGATTAGGACAAGTGTCCTCTTCTTGAAATTCCTTTTTGGAG
This sequence comes from Venturia oleaginea, assembly GCA_013176395.1. Taxonomy (NCBI): domain Eukaryota; kingdom Fungi; phylum Ascomycota; class Dothideomycetes; order Venturiales; family Venturiaceae; genus Venturia; species Venturia oleaginea. The sequence goes on along the minus strand of JABMLP010000020.1, from coordinate 150,340 downwards.
CTTGCTCTCTGTGAGCCTTTCTTCCTTTGTAAGATTGAGGTACTTAGATAATGTAAGAGTTCAACCCTCAAAGGTGTTTCGCAAGTGAGAGAAGACTGCTTGTATTTCAAAGTATCTAAGTACAGAGAAGAAAGTGTAAGTACAGAAAGGATAGCTCGTATATATAATCCTCCTCTTACAATAGATCCTTCTAGAAAGTATCTTTAAATGGAAACGTGACAGCTTGCAAAATAGAACATGACAGCTTGCAAAATAGAACATGGCAGCTTGCGAAATAGAACATGACAGCTTGCAAAATAGAACATGACAGCTTGCAAAATAGAACATGACAGCTTGCAGAATAACAAGAGAACAATTGGAAATCCAGTCATGGATAAGCTAGAGAGAAGGATTCCATCCCTTAACAGTAAGAATTTGGGTCATTTCGTGGCTGGTAGAGTTCGTCAAGCCGCCGTTGAGCCTGCGCTCTAGTGTTTTGTTATCAACTTGAAAGAACTTTGCAGCAGCCCTAATAGACGAAAAGTCTTTATTTTGTAGTGCATAAATAGCCTTTGATAGTTGAACTTCGTAATCCGGCGATTTCTTGGTTGATTTTGAAGGCATTGGTGGGGATAACGCGTGTAGCCATGCGCTTTGGAGGATTTTCGTGGGTCATATCTGGGGTTGGGTCATATCTGGGGTCCACACTCTATGGTGCAGGAACTTGACCTTTCAAAGGTCTTTGGAGGAACCCCTCTCGCTTTTGACTGCATTGTGTATTTCAACGGACTGGCCGTGAAACTGAAGGCATTAATGGACACAGGTGCCAATGGATATGCATTCATGAACCGACGACGAGGAGAGAGACTCCGCAAGACTTTTCAGGAAGTAATTCGAAAACCATTACCACAAGCAGCAGTGGCAACTGGTTACGCCAATGGTGCCAACGAGGACATTACTTATGCGACCCTCCTCCACCTGGAACTGCAGGGCAGACAGGAATACAACATCCCATTTCTGGAAGTGTCACTTGGGCATCACGATATCATCCTAGGAAGAGCTTGGCTGGCCCACAATCGGGTTCTGCCAGACTGTGAGCTACACCGATTGATTTGGAAAGGAGATGGGAGGCCCAAGGAACAGCCTATCCAGCGAAGGGTTGTTATTGACTTGAGTCCATTTACTGTGACTACCTCAGCCCACACGATCAGAAAGGAGATTCTGCGCAGACACAATGGAATGAATGCTCAGGATAAGCAGATTACTGATGGCAGAATGAGTATGCTTCGAAGGCAGGCTAGATCAGATGCGGACAAAGTTTTATCGCAAACTATGGCGCAATCGACGTTTCTCAACGATTCTGAGCCTGTGGACCTGTCTGACGCGAAAGTAACACGAGACTTCCGCGAGCCTACCACGCCCCAACTAGATCGACTCTACCAACCTCCATCCGTTGTGGACGCCGAAGAAGATGCTGAAGATGCTGAAGATGACTACTTTGGCTCAGTAGGTGACTGCGACAGCGACAGCGGCTGCTCTAATCTCTCGAACCTCTCAGACCTCGAGGAGGAATCCAATTCCACCGATTTTGAGGACCTCCCTACAACGCATAATAAATCATTTGAATGGGACAGAAGCAAGGCATATAAGGCCATGAATAATGCGATATGTAGGAAGGTCCATCAGGCTTTTATTGCCGAACTGAATTTCCCCCCGAGGAGTCCTGTGGATATCGATCTCAACTTGATTAGTGCCCCAGCATTTCGGTCGAATCTCAAAGACGAACAGGCAGTCGCTGGTGCAATATCTCTCCATGAGGTGGAACTGCTGATCTGTCAGAAGACAGCTGACTTGGAAAGCTCACTGCATGACTCTCCAGCACAGTATGAGGACAGACTGAAGATTGCTCTTGCTGCTATCGAAGGCAAGCTTCCTGAAGATGAAACCCCTGAAATGAAGAAACTCATTGCCCAGAAATTGCCAGGGTGTTACAGATCACCTCAAGACCGAAGAGCAGGGACAACGGGACTTGCAGAGGATGGTTGGATAACAAGAAGTTGTTGTTAGGACTGATGGGGAGTGGAATCCGTTGGGCGCACAAGACACTACGGTCATAGAATTTTGTAGATTACAACGATTTTAGGTGTATTTTACATCTAGATTCCCGTGGCCGATTTCACCCTTTTTTGGTGTAATTTACAATGGAATCTCCGTTTTTTGGTGTACGTTTCTTGTTACAATGCACTAGAAAATCCCGTAGATTACAATCCGTTCAAAATGTTGAACAGTGGCATGCCAGTCCTTGATACCTCAGGCATAGTGCACGTGATAGATGCCAAGGAATGCATTGACATGCATATATATGCATGCAGATGCAACGGTGTACTTAACCTCTGCAGTCAATACAGTCAAGTCACAGGGTGACACTCGTTCTGTTCATTGGCTCCTCTATCGTTAAGTTCGTGTTGAATCTACTTCCGAATAACTCTGTTTTGCTCGTTCAGCGTAACACAAAAAGCAATATATTCTCATTATCTCGGCGAGATTGCCGTGCCACTCATCACCACTAAATATAGTGTAATATAGCTAATAAACAGTGATTTTAAGGCTCCAAACCATGCATTCTAACATAGTTCAAAGCCCCTACAATAAGCCGTGACTTGCGCGTGCGATGGCCCTCATCTTTTTCCTCTAGAACCCCAATTAGGCAGTAGATACCTTCCACCTCAATGATCTCCTTTCTACCATTCTCGTGAGCCACAGTAATCTGGTGTACGTAGTCATCCAATTGAGGGTTCTTCCACCGTGTAATGAGCGCAAATTGACGAGAGCTGACCATGAAAAATGTTGATATTGAGCCGAAATTGCAGCGTGGATTGGCTGCAGTGCGGTAGCACACATAGTGGTCCCTGCGATTGAGGTCAGTGACGTATTGTGACGAGATTGAGCCAATTGAGACGTCTTTTGAGAGTTTGCATTACCGGGGTGCTTCATTCCGCAGAGCTCAGATACTGCAGGGCCATTACCTATATGGTAGGTTAGTTAGCTAAAAAAAAGTATCTAGACTATTGAATGAAGTTGAAATAAATATTATTATAGATGTCTCCGGTAACCGAATGACCATATATTGAAATAGAGAGGGACTTACCACAAACCAACACCACATTCGCTCGCATCGTGAACTCTCTACCACGGTATTTATTGTGTGCCTTGACCCCAGTTTTGAGAAGTTTGAGCTCGTCAACGAGAGGCCTTAGATAGCTGTCAATATCCTCATCTTTGTTGGGCCCTGGAATGACGAGAGAGAGTAATATATTACCCTTCTTATAGCGAATCGATGGTGGTAGGTTATAGTTGACGAGGATGACTGGGCTGACCGAGTGATTGCCCGATTTGATAGCTTGAACGCCATCATAATGTAGTGCAAAAGCGATGTCAGTTGGTCGCTTGAAATAGCCTTCTTTTCTGAGATCTCGGTACCTTTCGCCGGACCACCAGTCATCATAGACTAATGGTAACTGGTCAATAGGGTTGATCCAGTACTTTTGGTGGTGTTTTTGGAGGGTCTCTGCTCGTATAGCCGATTGGAATTGATACCTGAGGCGAGGTATAAGAGGGATATATAGGAAGGTTTTTCGTGCACGGCGAGTGCTATAGTAATAACGAGGTTCGTTACAACTACTGCAACCCTCTAGATTAGCGTAATCGCCATTGTATGCAATACAACTCTTGATACAACAGTCAAAGGTTCTACCCTCGAGCCTCGTCAGTGCCGTAAGAACATCGCCGCGGCGGCGTAGATCTGGCAACTGTGTAGAACACCCATCCTCGACGATATAGCGTAGCATATTGTATTGTTCTCGGCTGACATGGTAATCAACCCATTCAGAGAGTTGTAGATACCGTAATTGGGCGTCGGAGAGTTGACGTACTTAAAGAAAGTTAGCTTTATGTTAACTTGGGGACCTCCAGCGTAAATGAAAGGCCAATTCTGCTAAGCGGACGTTACAGGGATTAAAAGTAGTGTAGAATGAGGTTATATCGTCCTCGAAAAGAATTGAAGTTGCTCAATCGCTGAAGGTTCCTATTTATCTCAAAGTTAACTTTAACTTACTTCGCTCAAAGTCGATTCCATCACCAATATCGATATCAGAATCGTAACCTAGTGGCTCATTCTGCTCATTCTGAGGGCTTGGCGGGGTGTGAGACTCATCATCGACTATCTCGTCATCGGTCTCGATGTGTTAAGGGATGGAATCCTTCTCTCTAGCTTATCCATGACTGGATTTCCAATTGTTCTCTTGTTATTCTGCAAGCTGTCATGTTCTATTTTGCAAGCTGTCATGTTCTATTTTGCAAGCTGTCATGTTCTATTTCGCAAGCTGCCATGTTCTATTTTGCAAGCTGTCACGTTTCCATTTAAAGATACTTTCTAGAAGGATCTATTGTAAGAGGAGGATTATATATACGAGCTATCCTTCCTGTACTTACACTTTCTTCTCTGTACTTAGATACTTGAAATATAAGCTGTCTTCCCTCACTTGCGAAACACCTTTGAGGGTTGAACTCTTACACGATGCCGGCGGGCTCATCTGCAGCGTTATAGGTAGGAAGATTGAGGTTTTGACGTCGTATCCAAGCCTCACGATGTCTTGTACGAGTCCGGATAGAACATCGATGTATAGATTCGCCGAGATCTCGTTCAAAAAAGCAGAATACAGCCATTTTTGGTATGCCAGCGAGAGTGATGTGTTCGAGTCACAATAGAGGTGTGAGATTCTGAGGCTACCGGCCGCAGAATCCACCTCCGGATTGACTCGAGACGTTTGAAACGGCTACTGATTCGGACATATCGTTATTGTTGGTGTATGAAACGGTCTAGATGTCATGCTAAGGTGGGGTTGAGGTGTATAATAGGAGAATCTAGCTGTAGATAATTCTACCTTCACGATTACAACCTTTCAAAGACTTATAATGGCGCCAAAAACAGCTTTGAGTGAACGCCCGATTGAGCAACCTCTTGATACCGAGATCACCACCTTAGCAGACATCCTCGTCACCATTAATCTGGCCGTGCGGAACTACCCGGAGAATATTCGCAAGGAGCTGATTGCAGACTATAAATCTGCGGTAGCGAAGTCACTCAATATCGCGAGATCTTATAGTCAAAAGGAGTCGGTTCCGATTCGCAATGGTGATGGGACTCTGAATCTTGAAGCGTTAGTAACTACTCAATATCTCATCAAAGAAAGCTACTTATCTCTCTCTTTTAGTACACGTTTCAATCCCGTTAAGCAAACCAAGCCCTTTAAATCTCAGAGTCATACAGATCGTCAAAATCTGTTCACCGCCCTCCATACCGAAAGTCCTACTTTATCCAGATACGTAGGCTATTGGCCCTCCGCAGCGTTACTAAAGATCAAGTTGGACTATATTCGTACCGAAGAGTGCCGACGAAGAAAGGTTATAATGACACCAAAGGTTCCTCGAAAAAATGGCAGGGCAAAGTTGAAATCTACACCGATATCTACACCAACTTCATTAGAAAGTCAAGACACCGAGGGTGCCAGAATGATCGATTTTACACCTTCAAAGCCATCAAAACAGTCCTCTCATGTCGCCGAGGTGCTTGCTACACCTGGTATCTATTCGAGGTCGGTTTCTGCCGAGCCATCTTTGCCATATACATACGACGATGAGGCCGCCGATTTCGAGGACTCTCAGGATCGGATCAATATCGATGATGATATTAGCGTCTATAGCGATGACCAACGCGATGACTACGGCGCTCGAATTGACGAGATTGATGGCGACCTTGAAGCGCTAGATTCTACTCTACAATCTACTCAGATAGCCTCGAAAAAGCGCAAGGAACGAGACCCTCAAGACGCTACTCTTATATTGGCCCCGAGTGCTAAAAGAGGCTTTCAAAAAACGTCAATTGTGGTGGATGTTAACGATAATAACGAGAGAAAGAGAGCTGAAAAGAAAGATTCTTTGGCAAAACAAGCTCTTGCATTGAAAAAGGAGACACAGCAAGATGCAGCCCTGGTACGTCAGAAAGGAAGCAGTTGGTTCAAGTCACTGAGTGGCCAATTACCCGAAATTGACGAAGAATCAGAGCCATGGTATATCATCGTGTTACGGATACTGTCACGTAAGCGTGTACAGGATTATATTTGATGCATTCGTATGCATTTGGATTCCTAAGTGCATACCATCATGTCTTCTTATGATTGGATGATTGTTACACGGGGTTGAAGGATCACGTGGCTGATCATTCTTGGCAAGGTAAGCAGAATGAACGTTTGTGTTCATTCCGCTCAGGCTGTTCATCATGATCGGGATGATCATAAAGAACGGAGGATTTTCATAGAGATGGGATCTCTATATAAAGGACGAGACACTGCTCCCTCAGTATCTCGTATCTTCACTCTCATAGTTACTTCGCTATTGCTTTAGTTACTTAGCACAATTCACGACTCTTATATCTCACAAACTTCGCTACACTTGTTTGATACGATATTGTCGCCCCAGGATTACTTGAACCTCACTGTACGGAATAGCCAATTCCAGCTATATTACTTGAGCCATAGCCTCTGCGTAACAACTTGGGATCTTCCTTCGATTCTTCTTCGTCGGAGTTGTGTTCTACCGTAGACTCACTGTCGTCGCCCGACACAGTCTGAAGAGATTCGTTTTCGTTTGGTATAGACCAACTCCCGGAAATGGCTGACAACTCGTGGAGTACTTCTCCAAGATTTTCCATTTCCTGGTGCCGAGGTAAATTGGATTCCTCACTCTCGCATCAATTCATAGGCAAGTGTCTGTGGTGGACGTGCTCTACATTTGTACTGATGTTTGGGATTTTCATGATCTTCCTGAGGGTCGTATTGTTGGCTTCCTTTTCGTGAACCCAGTGGAATTCCCAATCTGGTTCTCCTGGGTCTTCCTCGGACTTGTGCTCCCACAGTGGGCATTCTTTGACTTTGCACCAGTTCGATGGAATCACCCAGTGAAGATCGTGTTCCTGTTATGGGCATGGCCCATGGTTGGTATAGGCTAAGAGCCTAAGCCTGATTGAGCCTAGTATAGAGAAAGAACCTCATTGAGGTTCTCTGTTTGTAGATACCTTCACTCTTTAACTGAATCTAAACAATCTTTGGCTACGAGTATGCTGCGTCTTTCCAGCTACCGTCCCGTAACATAGATTCAGTTCTTTACAAACCTAGGTGTACGTGATGCGTAGCAACAGTACCCTATCGACTCCTACAACCTACACCCCTACTACCGACGACGACCCAATCGCGAGCATTACGCAAGGAATCGACAAACTCTCAATGGCTCGAGCAAATTCGCCTGACACCGTACAACAATTGGTGGCAGCTCTGACCGCAGTCAGTGTTGATGGGAACACCGGTGCAAAAGCTATTGCATGGCCTAAATGGGACGGGAAAAGAGACAACTACACGCTGTTCAGATGGCAGATCAAGACAAAAATCACTGTTGAAAATGGGAAGCTTGGAAGCAATCAAGGAATATGCGCGAACATCTTCAACGGGCTTCCGACAGAGAAACAACAACGCGTCATCCAATGGCTAAGCAATGGAGAGCAACATGACAACTACGAACCCGAGTCCTTTATCAAGCATATGGACGACAAGTTCTTAGATCATGAAGCGGAAGCTAAAGCTCTCGACGAGCTGAACAAGATTAGCCAAGGCAGCAGACAACCGTTCGAAGACTTCCGCCAGCAGTTCGAACAACTGACATCGCACGCTGGATCCCTAGCGCCGCAAAGAGCCTCAAAGATCACTATCATGAACAACGCGCTCAACTACTCCCTCCAACAGACCTTGAAATCAGTGCGATTGTCCAGGGACGACTACGACACTTACGTAAAAGATGTACAGTACTTCGCGACGAAGACAGAGGCTCTATCCCACCAACGCCGCTATCCAAGTACGGATAAGGAGACGCCAACGACTCGAGGGAGGCCACAATCACCCCAAACAGTCAGTCGTGACGCAGAAGGCGATGTCGAAATGACTGGCATCAACGCCCTTTCAGCGCAGATCGCAGCACTGATAGCTCGGGTCGATACACTCGGAAAGGATGCGAAGAAGGACCGACGACCTAGAGCGAAATGGCGATCCCAAACAGAGTTCTTGGCACTTATACAAGCGGGCAAATGCGGGCGCTGTAAGAAGCCCAAGCACCACCCGAACGTATGCGAATTCCGACCAGCAACACGTCCAAAGACTCAGGTCACTGCGGTAATCACACAGCATACCGATGACTCCCTACAGGAAGCCTCATCAGAGTCGGAAAACTAGCTACCCTTGTGCATCGTCGCGCACGAGGGTTTGAAGTAGATGTACATGGCGAAGACATTACAAAGCTACCAGGCATAAGAGAAATCAAAGCAGCAAAGGATAGGATGGAAAGTACACCCTTCTTGATAGATACCTTGATCAACGGAACTTCTTTCACCGAATCCTTCTTTGATAACGGCTGCCTCCCTTATGCTGCTTTCAGCGAGAAGAGTGTCCAAACACATCGTCTACCGCGCATCCCAATTGACACCAAACTGTAAGAGTTCAACCCTCAAAGGTGTTTCGCAAGTGAGAGAAGACTGCTTGTATTTCGAAGTATCTAAGTACAGAGAAGAAAGTGTAAGTACAGGAAGGATAGCTCGTATATATAATCCTCCTCTTACAATAGATCCTTCTAGAAAGTATCTTTAAATGGAAACGTGACAGCTTGCAAAATAGAACATGGCAGCTTGCGAAATAGAACATGACAGCTTGCAAAATAACAAGAGAGCAATTGGAAATCCAGTCATGGATAAGCTAGAGAGAAGGATTCCATCCCTTAACACAAACAATTGGCACTGGCTAAAGAGAGCCACGAGAACGGAGAAGACCTCCGTATTACGCACATGACCTACGCTACGATCGACATTGATGGTCGAGCAGAGCGAGTCTATGGGTATATAGTGAAAGGATTGAGCTTCCCTATTATCCTAGGCAAGGCATGGGCAGAGAGAAACTGGGTGCGATATATAGCAGCTAAGAGAAAGCTGCTTATTGGTCAAGGATCCCAGCGCATCACGGTAAGAGAAAAGGGGTGGCTAGAACAGAACACCAAAGCGCGAGACCGGCTCGCTCACGTGCGGGCGGCTTGTCTAGTGTCAGGATCTGTATTTGCAGCTATTGTTGGAAGGGCCCAGCGACGGTTGAGAAGAGATGGACCGGATGGTACACAAGTGCTGGCTATCTCGATGTCGGATATCAACAAGGCCCTAAGCAAGTTAGCAGAAAGAAAACAGAGAAAGACTGAGGAAGAAATCCGACAAGAGATACCAGAAGAAATAGCAGAGCATGCTGATGCCTTTCTCGACGACGAAGACGGAGAGATCGCGCCCCATCAAGAGGGTCGCGATCACGTTATCGAATTGATACGAGATGAACAAGGTCGCGAGGCAGAAGTTCCTTGGGGCCCATTATACGGCATGTCGAGGGAAGAGCTATTAGTCCTACGAAAAACACTTTCGGACTATATGGACAAGGGCTGGATACGCGCCAGCAACTCACCAGCGGCAGCCCCAGTCTTATTTGTAAGGAAACCAGGTGGAGGCATTCGGATGTGTGTAGACTATCGGGCACTGAATCGAATCACTCGATCGGACCGCTACCCATTGCCACTAATCCGAGAAACCCTACGAAATCTAGCAACAGCGCGTTGGTACACCAAACTTGACGTCAGAGCGGCATTTCATCGGCTCCGCATCAAGCACGGCGATGAGTGGAAAACGGCTTTTCGCACTCGATTTGGACTATTCGAATGGCTAGTTACCCCCTTCGGACTAGCTGGCGCACCCGCGAGCTTTCAACGATACATCAACGGAGTCCTACGGGAATCCCTAGATATCTGCTGTTCAGCCTACATGGACGATGTCTTGATATGGAGCGACGGCGACTATCTGGATCACATGGTTAAGGTTAACCAAATTCTTGCCAAGCTCAAGACTGCTGGACTTCGGCTAGACTTAAGCAAGTGCGAGTTTGCTGTTCAGGAGATCAAATATCTGGGGTTCATTATCACTGCAGGAGAAGGGATCAAAGTCGACCCAGAGAAAGTTGCCGCGATTAAAGAATGGGAGGCTCCAGTCAATGTCACAGGCGTACGCTCCTTCCTAGGCTTTGCAAATTTCTACCGAGACTTCATCGACAACTTCTCAGAGCTCTCCGACCCCTTAATCAAGTTAACACGGAAGGCCGTCGCTTTTGTCTGGAACAAAGAACATGAGAACGCCTTTCAAGTCTTGAAGGAGCTATTCATCTCCGCCCCAATACTGGCTCACTGGAATCCAGACCTGGATACGGTACTCGAGTGCGACTGCTCTGGCTACGCGCTGGGAGGCACGTTGTCGCAGAAGGATATGAAAGGAAAACTACGACCAGTAGCATACTTCTCCCGCAAGCTCACTGCGGCTGAATGTAACTACGAGATCCACGATAAAGAATTACTGGCAGTAATCAAGTCCATTGAACACTGGAGAGGAGAACTACGCAGTGTTGCAGCACCTTTCAAAGTCCTTACCGATCACAAGAATCTCCGCTACTTTATGACAGCGCAGCGTTTGTCAGAGAGACAAGCAAGATGGTCGCTAATTCTATCTGAGTACCAATTCCAGCTGGAATTTCGCGCCGGAAAACTAGCGCAAAGACCAGACGCACTATCAAGAAGACATCAAGATATGCCACATGACAAGAACGACGAGAGACTACAAGGGCGAGTGGCCCAGTTGATCAAGGACGAATGGCTTCCTCCTCTTTCCGAGAGGACGACCGAAACAATCGCAATACAAGCCCTTATCTGCCCAGTCAATACACCGAATACATCCAATAGTACATGGGACGTTATACGGGAGCCCCAGCAAAATACTGGACTGGACGGTCGACACCAGCTGACTGCCGAAAACGGTCAACACCGGTCCACTACTAGGTACGGTCAAAACCGGTCAGTTGCAAAAGGATGCGATCTTTTCGAGAAACCAGAGTTACAACTTCTCTGGGATCGCGCAATAGCAGAGGACCAATCCTACGAAGCTATTCATACGGCTATAGTTACTGGCGAACGTTCCTTTCCTCCAGAGCTCAAGTTGTCGGTACAGCTACCCGAATGCGAAGTAGACGACCACGGCGCGGTCACGAGAAGAGGGATCCTATGGGTACCAGATTGGGAACCGCTGCGAACAACGCTGGTCCAACAAACTCACGATTCCCATGTTACTGGACACCCAGGGAGAGATAGCACGCTTGCGATTCTATCCAGAAGTTTCTTTTGGTCCCAACAATACAAGACAGTCCGGCAGTTTGTACGTAATTGCGACGTATGTGGGAGAACAGGAATATGGCGTGATAAGAAGCGAGGTCTTCTGAAACCACTTCCAATCCCGGCCCGCTTCCACAGCGAGCTATCAATCGATTTCATGACTGGTTTGCCCGCGGAGGAAAACGGCCCAAAATACCTCATGGTTATCACAGATCGCCTCCTCAAAAGTGTTACGTTGGAGGCTATGACTACAATGAGCGCCAAAGAGTGCGCGAAAAGAGGCAGCAATTGGACAGGTCGTTTTTGGAGGAAGCTTTGCGAACTTACAAAGATTGAGCAGAGACTCTCTACAGCCTTTCATCCACAGACCGATGGCGCGACCGAGCGTATGAACCAGGAAGTTCTACGCTATCTCCGCGCCTTCATCGCATACTCCCAACTAGACTGGCCAACGCTACTACCTACGGCTATGTTAGCACTGAACAATCGTGACTCTTCAGTCACAGGGATGAGTCCATTCTATCTAACCCACGGCTACCATGCGGAACCAATCCAGAAAGTACAACGAATCTCACCCAGTAACTCACCAACAGCCGATGCCGAGACCTTTGTGCAACGAATAGAAGAGGCACAAGAATATGCACAGGCAGCGATGGCCTGGTCCCAGCAGAAGATGGAGAACGACGCCAACAGGTCACGTCAAGCTGCCGAAACGTTAAAAAAGGGCGACAAAGTCTGGTTGAACCTTAGGAATATCAATACTCCGCAGCTATCAAAGAAACTGTCGTGGACGCAAGCCAAATACACTGTCGAGAACCAGATCTCCCCGATGGTATACGAGCTGGCTGACCTGCCAAGTGGTATCCATAACTGTTGAAGTATGAAAGTTGAGTAACAAGTGTATTGAGGGTGAGATCCGGAGGATCTCAGCTATATAGTAATACACTAAGCCCAATTGGGCAGTAAACAAACTCCAGTGACAGAGAGTAGCCACGCTGGCGCAGGTGGAGGCAATAGCATGAGGATACTCCTTCCAACAGTCCCCCGAATCCGAACGATGTTCCTCCCATCAGTGCCAGTCCCCCCATTCATGGCGCAGTAGTTGCACAAATACGGCCTCGGAGGTTATCCAGGAGGGGTCGTGGTAGTGATTTAGTACCAATGTCGGCGAGGTTGTCAGCGGAGCAGACATGCTCGATGGCGTAGTCACCCAGGACGAATCGCTCCCGGACGAAGTGGTAGTGAACGTTGATATGTTTAGAACGATTGCTGATCCTGTGGTCCTTGATGAGCGACAGGGCGGGCTCGTTGTTAACCATGAGCCAACAGTTGGGGTACTTGGCGTGACCCATAAGCTCCTTGATGGTCTGGCGCGACCACACGAGGTGGCTGGCGGCGTGGGATGATGCCATGTACTCGGCTTCACAAGTGCTCCTTGCCACGCATGACTGACGCTTTGAAGACCATGAGACTGTCGTTCCACCGACCTTCATGAGGTAACCAGAGAAGGACTTGGAGTTGTCTGGGTCAGACCCGAAAGACGCATCTGAGAACATGACGAGCGTAGGAATGGACGCGGTCCGCGCTGCAGAGCGATCAGACGGCGCAGGAGATCGTACGTCAAGTTCAACAGCTCGGGTGGCTTGAATGTAACGTAGAGTCTGGTAAGCCATCTTCAGATGCAGGTCTGATGGGTTGGAGTTGTATGAACCCAGCATGCTGACCGTGTAGGACAGGTCTGGGCGACTGACGATGGCAAGGAAGTTGATCGAGCCGATGATGGATTGATACAGTTTCTGGCGATCAAGGTCCACTGAGTCGGTTGACCTTGGTGGGAACGAGTTAGGGTCAAGCGGTGTGTGGCGCCCATTACAATCATCCATGCCGTAGCGCCGCAATATCGCTGCGATGTGCCACGAAGCAATAGCGATGATGAGACGCAGACTGTCGTAGCGCACCACTGGGGAATATGTGTCGTCAAAATCCACCCCAGGACGTTGTGAGAAGCCTTGTGCCACCAGGCGGGCTTTGCGCTTGACGACCTTTCCATGCTCGTCGCGCTTGATGTCAACGACCCAGCGTGTGCCAACGAGCTTGAGGTTTGGCGGAGGATTGTGTTCCATCACCCATGTGCCATTGTCAAGATGTGCTTGGATTTCTTTGTTGATCGGTGTAACCCACAAAGGGGAGTTAGGGGCGTTGACAGCTTCATTGAACGTGCGAGGTATCTCGTGGTCGATGTCTGCCTTGGTGACGCAAGCCACAGCGTGCGCCATGTTCTCATCATCTGGCGCAAGCATGTCTTCCAAAGCCAATGACGCTTCAGCGTTGTCTGCGGCTTTGCGTGAAGGTTTAGCAACTCGTTTGGAGCGTCGGAGCTCGACTGGATCAGACAGGTCCTGTGACGGTCGCGTCTCCCTTCGAGTTCCTCTTGCTCCAGCGCCGGGTGCAGAGGTGAGTGGAGCGGAGCGCGTGTGTTGTCCATTGTCTGCGCTGGGCTGCACAGGCGTTGGCGCAGGCTGATCGTACGAGTGGTCCAAAGGTACCCCAGCTTCAAGCCGGGATGGGGTGTACGCTGTCGTCGTGGACCACGTTGGTGATGTAGGAGGTGTGGCAAAAGTGTCCCCCGACGGCCGACGATCTTTGTTTTGAGGCCGTCTTGGAGATGTAGAGACTGGTTCAGCAGCTGGTATCTCATTCTCCGCCACAGGTTGGAAATACGGCGCAGTCTGAGACCTTGAGAAAGGCTCAAAGCGCAGGTTGCGAGTTTCCATGATGACATGACGCGATGGGATGTAGATCCTCGCAGTTTTGGTGTTGCGCCCATACCCAACGAAGATGCCTTCCTCCGCTCTATGCAAGAGCTTGGAGCCAGGCTTGCGAGCTTCTACAGGTATGTGAGCGAAGATTTTGGAGCCGAATGGGTGCAGATGCTTGATGGATGGTTTCGCGCCAATGAGTAATTCATGCGGCGTACGACCCAGTTTGTCAGCAGCGTGAGGGGATATGTTCTTGAGGAAATTGGCTGTCTGCACAGCCTCACCCCAAAGGAACAGCTGACTGTCAGTAGGGATCATTGATCGAGCGATCTGAATGATGGACTGATTCCACCGTTCTGCGACGCCATTGAGCTCATGATGGTAAGGTGGGACCATGTCATGTTGTATGCCCATGCGCCGAAGGTCCTGGGCAGCGGCGCGGTATTCGCCGCCGTTGTCAGACTTGAAGCGTTTTACCGTAGAGCTGTGTATGTGGATGTTTGCAGTACTCATCTGAGCGTTGTATTGAGTATTGGCGAAGGCGATGAATTCGCGGATCGCCTGGGGGCCATCAGACTTCAGCTTAAGAAGCTTGATCCAGGAGTAGCGAGTTGCTTGGCAGATGAAGGATATGAAGTAACGCGCGCCTCCAAGGCTTGGGCGAGGAAACTTCCCTGACAAGTCTGAGTGTATGACTTCGAGCGGCTTGATGGTGCGCGCCAGTACTGGTGGGGATGGCGCAGGCCGCTGTCGCTTGGACTTGCTGAGGGAGCACATGTCGCAGTGGAAGTCATGAGGTTTCGCCGGTACCAGGTGCCCATCATTGTATATCCTTGCAGGGTTTGGGACGTGAAGATGACCGACTGAGTGATGAAACTCCGTATACGATGAGAAGCATGCAGTCTTCTGCGCCAGTGTTGGCCAAGATGGTGCACTGACGGTTGCAGCAGGTGCGGTCTCGGTTTTGTGTAGTGACGATTTGCGCGTCAGGTCTCGGTTAGTTGGCGCGTGGGATTCGGTCGAGGCAACGTGCGCTGTGGGTTTCGTTTTAGTTTGGATTTGTACAACGCCGTCCGCGTGCCGTGCCCACAGTACCGTGGCGCCGTTGCGCGTGAGGAAGATGTCGTTTGCTTTGCCGTGCAATTCGAGGTTGTGATGGTGACGGACATAACTCCAGGAGAAGAGCCGTGTACCATAGAGCTCGCTACTGTAGAGGACGTTGGTCAGTTCGACGATCTTGGTGGATCTGTCAGGCATTCTGCAGCGTAATCGAACGAGTCCAACACCATTGATGGGTAACTTGATACCGCCGGCCACCGTGATCGTTCCTTGCTTGGGTGACAAGGACACGAAATCATCGGCGCAGCCAGTCATGTGCCGCGAGGCACCAGTGTCAAGAAGCCATACCGTGGGAGGATCGATTGCTGAGGGCCGACGTATTGCGGCGTGAGCACTTATAGTTTCGCGTGATTGCTTGCCGTTTACGTTGATCATCGTGGTCCGCGTCGACTGCGGTGGTGATCCAGTCAGGTCAATGGTTGCGCCGGCAGTGGCGTTGGTGGCGCGGTAATGTGCTATGAAGCTCACCACCTCAGTTGCGCTGTCCTCGTCGTCCTCATCGTCTGATGATTCAGCGGCGTTCGCGTTGTTCGCCTTTTGATGTTTTGCGCCATTCTTCGTCTCCTTTGGCGCGCCGTTGCCTTTGCGCTGCTGTTGCTCCTTGTGTTTCTTGAGCTCGTTACAGTTCGTGTAGGCGTGCCCAATGAACGTCATGTTGTGCTTGCGGCACCAGGAGCATTCGGTAGTATTAGTAGCCGGACGCGTTCCGCGTGCGCCACCTTGGTTCTGTTTGGCGCCGCGCGCGGCGGATTGTTTCGCAGCGTACGCGGTAGAGGAGTCAGCGTCGAGGGAGTGCTTGTCGGAGATGTCGAGGATCTTGGGTTCGATGTCGACAAACTTGGTAACGTCACGAGAGCTGAGGTTGTCGATGACGTGGTCCATAGTATCTGGTAGGGTGGCCAGGAAGAATGAGCCCTTGACCTCATCCGATTCAAACATGGCCTTCATGGCTTTTGCGACGCTCTGTGAAGAGCCAGCGCATCGCTTTGCCATGCGAGTCCATCGCTGATGGAACTCGTCCAGGTGTAGTCTGAGGTCGTCTCCATCCGCGTAGCGAAGGTTTGTGAGCGACCGGAAGAGGGTGATGGACGCGTTGCCGGTATCGCGGTCGAACCGGCTGCCGAGGTGTTTCCAGGCCTCGGGTGACGTGTCGCACGACGCGATGGACATCGTGAGGTCGTTGTGTACCGACGAGAGCAGCATGACCATGGCCTTGTTGTCGTCGGCGTCCCACTTGTCGATGAGCTCCTCGCGAGCTTCTGCGCCAGTCCCAGCGACGGCGGCGGGCTTTGTCTTCTTGCCAGACACGATCGGCCAGAGGCCAGCGTACCTGAGTGCGACAGTCCACGCGGAGCGCCATTCTGTGTAGTTATCGCCGCAGGCAGAAAGCTTGGGCAGCGAGTTGGGGTCAAGCTTGAAGCTGAAGGAAGATGACATGATGACAGAGGTGGTCTGAAGTCTGCTTCAGAGGTAAAGGTGGGTGCCGTGCTGTGCTGGTACGGTGTGCTGTACGCCGGGTAGCGGAGCGTCGGCAGCAACAACAGCAGCGATGATGAACAACAAATTTGAAGCAGTGATGCTCAGTAAGGTGCTGTATATCGGAGGAGCGCGCGGCGTGATGCCGGGCTCATAACCTGTTGAAGTATGAAAGTTGAGTAACAAGTGTATTGAGGGTGAGATCCGGAGGATCTCAGCTATATAGTAATACACTAAGCCCAATTGGGCAGTAAACAAACTCCAGTGACAGAGAGTAGCCACGCTGGCGCAGGTGGAGGCAATAGCATGAGGATACTCCTTCCAACAATAACCGTTTCCACGTTGACCTACTCCGCCGAGCCGCAACCGACACACTGCCCTCACAAGAATCCGATGATACCCAGCCGCCACCATTAGTGCCTCAAACCGAAGAAACAGAGGCTGAGTTTGAAGTAGAACGTATACTTCGCGCAGAGAAGAAACGGGTTGGGCGAGGCTGGGTTCGTCAGTTATTAATCAAATGGAAAGGCTATGCAGATCCCGATTGGCAGCCACGTTCATTATTCACAGAAGTCGAGGACTTAGACCGCTTCGAGGCAGAGTATGGCAAGGGCGACGGTGTCGGCGAAGATATAGGAGCTCAAACAGGGGCCCGAAGAAACCGAGTAGCGGTGGCCAGCGCCTTCGAATCTGCTACAAGCTGGCAGAAGCGATGTATGGCGTTTGTCTGTTTGATTATCCCACCTACCACACCCTCTTTAGTCCTGCACACCCGGTAAGGAGGGGGGTAATGTTATGGGCATGGCCCATGGTTGGTATAGGCTAAGAGCCTAAGCCTGATTGAGCCTAGTATAGAGAAAGAACCTCATTGAGGTTCTCTGTTTGTAGATACCTTCACTCCTTAACTGAATCTAAACAATCTTTGGCTACGAGTATGCTGCGTCTTTCCAGCTACCGTCCCGTAATACGCAGGAACGTTACCGCGGAGAGGGTGGACCTCTGCTTCCTCCCGCCAAACTGGTTCCACGGCAGTGCGCCGCTTTTCTCAGCAAAAGCTGTGAGTTGCTGCGCGACCACCTTCTCCACCAGCTTCGCAAGTGTAGTTTCCAATTGGATGGGCCGGTACGCTCCCGGGTCAGTGTAGTCGCCCTTGCCCTTCTTCTTCAGGACGCACGTGATGGATTCCTTAAATGACGGCGGGAGGCCTCCAGTCTCAAGCATGGTCTGTAGCGCTTCCGCAACCGGCTTCTTAATGTCCTTCACCAGCAGCTTGATAGCTTCGTTCTGGATCTCGTCCGTCCCTGGGGCTTTCCTATTGGGCATTTCCAAGATAACCGTCTCGATCATCTCCTCTGTGATATCCGGCACTTCTTCGCCCTCGACCCGTACGGCCCACGGCCGGTCTGATTCTGGTCCCCCTTCGATGTCGCTGAGATCAGCCTCCTGCTGCGCGGGAAAGAATTTCTCCGCCGGATCCGCGCTATATCGGTGTCATGATCGAACTATGTTGGTATTCGAATGCAGTTAAACGTAGTTAAATGTGGTGGTTCTGCTCGATCAGGTCTAGCGCGAGACTGGTCGCAAGTACTTAGACTCGTCTCTACCTCTTAGTTAGCTCCTCATCCCTACAACTTCGCACATCCCATAGAATTCAAGTCATGCTTCCAAGTCAAGTCCAAGGTCAAACGTGACAGTTTGTAAGGATCCCTTTTTACGATAAAAGTCGGGCTGCTATTGTCTACGCAGTCGACAAACCTCACCAACTATGCCCCGAATTCTCGACCTTCCCTCCCTTGCGGACGATACTACCACCCTCGAAAACAGTACTCTCGAAAACCCCCTAGCCTTCTACGACTTCTCTATAACCCCTAGACTCGCAGCAACCCTTACTCAGAAGATCCAAGCTACCTTTGCAACCCCGGCGGACGAAGCCTCAGTCAACGAAAATGAATACGTCCCAGTCTCACACGTTACTCTCGACCGCGCTTCGGCGCTCCCACTCCTCCAGCTTTTAGCTACCATCTCCCATATGTTCAACACAGCCCAGCGAGACCAGGATACCATGTCCCGTTCAATTCAAGAACTCAAGCTCGAAGCCTCTGAGAACGAAGCTCGCGCCCTTCGAGCAGAACTCCAGGGCGTTACTTCTCGCGAAATCTCCGCCCCTCGACCAACCCAAGGCGACATCTCTATCTTTGAAGGAGATAAAAACAAATACAAGAGCTGGCTCTTAGACCTCCGGATAAAACTCAGCGCAGACTCCAAAGCATTCCCTTCAGTAAACTCACAAGTTACTTACGCCTTCAATCGACTTGACGACAAGTGCAAATCCACAATTCGCCCATACTACAACGAAACTACGAATTCATGGCCTTTTGAATCCCTCGACGAATTTATCTCAAAACTCAACGACAGCTACACTCCTCGTTTCGATACTCAAGATGCTATGAATAAGCTGCAGAACCACAAGATGGAAAACCGAACATTTGCTACTTACGCCGCAGACTTCCGACGCCTACTCCAAGAAGCCGGAATCACCCTCCCTCACGTCTCAGAACCCGCAAACCCCTTGGAACAACTTATGATTGTCAACTTTCGCAACGGCCTGAGCGCAGAACTCAGCGGAGCAATGATTCACGTCCCTACGACAAAGAAACTGGAAGAGTTAATCGATCTGTGCCACAACTGCGAAGCCAACATGAAACAATTCGAGAAAATCTCTCGAGCTCGAAAAGCTCCCGTATTCTCAGGATCATCTACATCAGCTACCGCTCCCTCTGCATCCCAACGCGCATTCCTAGTCTCCCCCGTCACTTCTCACGCTTTCGGAGATGCCATGGACATTTCAGTTATGAACCTCAACGGTAGTGCCGGCGCCGACATAGGTACCTGCCTTCCGTCTCTCCAGATGAAACCAATTGCATCCTGGACCCTGGAAGAGAAAGCCGCCAATATCCAATGGCGAAAGACCAACAACCGTTGCGGATACTGCGGAGAGCCCGTAGTAATTATGCCTAATGGTCAGAAGCACATCGCCGCCGTATGCCCTAAGAAAGCCCAGCGTGGACGCCCCTCCAATCAGTTCACTACTCCCAACTAGTTCGCCAGTGGCCCCATGCAGTTTGGCAACTCCGGAGCTCGAAACTTCATTCCCCCTATGAGCTTTAGCAATATGAGTATGTCAGGAGCATCGGGAGCGTATCCACAGAACGTCCAGACTTCCCGGATCACTCAAGGCCCTGAAGAACGCTCAGGTTCTACCGCCTCTTCTAGCACCACAAGCTACGGCTTCGGATCAGCCCCATACACCCCGAGTTCGGAAAACTCAGTCTCGTTGAAAAGACGTTCATCGAGACACGACAACAAATCGAAACGACATGTTCTTTACATCAGTTCAGCAGTTCTAGGTTACTCAGAGAAATCAACAGGAGAGATTGATGGACCAGTAGACTCTAGACCAATCATAGTCCCAATTACACTTAATGAATCGATCAAAACCCTCGCCGTTACTGATTCCTTTGCCACAGGAAGTTTCATAGACCTCGATTTTGCGCAATCCCACGGCTTTCCCTTTATTCCCCTCGAAAACCCCGGCCGCCTCAAAGCCTTTGACGGCGAACAGGCATCCTCTGCACCCTCTTACGTTACTCACGAAATCCACGTCTCCGTCAGAACCGGAGAACACCACCTCGAAACCACGAAATTCTTTGTTACCCGTCTCGGCTCCGCAGCAGTCATCTTTGGCACTCCCTGGATGAACTTCCACGGTGTGAAACTCGATTTTGAGAATCGTAGTATTCACTTCGGTACCCACTGTTCTAAGAAATGTTTTCAGGGCCACAAGGGCTCTGTTGAGTATATCCCGCTCCCGTTTGGTGCCTGCGCACCCCCTCAAGAAACCCCGGACTCTCCTCGCGATTGGAAGATTGTCAACTCTCACGCTTTTCAATGGAATTCTAAGCAGCCCAATGCTCAAATCTACGCAATCAGTATTCAAGATATCGATAAATTTCTGGCGAAGAAACCAGATTACAAAGACCCTCGCCCCCAGTTACCCAAAGACCTTCACGACCTCGCGCACGCTTTTAACAGAAAAGCTGCTGATTCACTGCCCCCTTCACGCCTCGTCGACCACAAAATCGAAATTCAAGAAGACAAGAAAGACCAGTTACCCAACGCTCCTCTCTACGATATGTCCCAGAACGAACTCAAATGCCTCCGGAAATGGCTGGAGGAGAATTTGGGAAAAGGCTTTATCAGAAAAAGCCAGTTCGACGTCAGTTCCCCATGTATCTTTGTCAAAAAACCAGGTGGTGGTCTGCGATTCTGCGTAGACTACCGAAAACTCAACGCGATTACTCGAAAAAACCGATACCCTATTCCCTTACTCCGCGAAACCCTAGACAAACTCAGCAAAGCCAAGTACTTCACGAAGATCGATATTATCTCAGCATTCAACGCACTCCGAGTCCACCCCGACAGCGTTCCTCTCACTGCATTCAGAACCCGCTTCGGTCTGTTCGAATCTCTAGTTATGAACTTCGGCCTCTGCAATGCCCCGGCGACCTGGCAGTCGTATATTATTAACGAACAACTTAAAGACTTCCTCGACGTTTTCTGCACCGCGTACCTCGACGATATCCTAATCTACAGCGAAACTCTCGAAGAGCATAAAATTCAAGTGCGGCAGGTTATCGAACGAATGCACGCAGCAGGACTCAACATCGACATCGACAAATGCGAATTCTACCAGACAGAAGTCAAATTTCTCGGTTTAATTATCACAGACCACGGAATCCGGATGGACCCGGACAAAGTCAAAACAATCATTGATTGGCAATACTGTACCACTCGCCACGACGTCCAATCCTTCCTCGGTTTTGCCAATTTCTACCGCCGTTTTATTTTCAATTACTCCTCCACCGCGAAACCTCTTACCGACTTACTGAAAAAAGACAAGCCGTTCTACTTCGGCCCAAAACAGCGCGCCGCTTTTGATAAACTCCAAGAAGCCTTCATCTCCGCACCAATCCTCGCACATTTCGACTCTACAAAGAAGTGTATTGTCGAAACAGACGCCTCCAACTGGGTAGGCGCTGGAGTACTCTCACAAATCGGCAATGACGGTTTGCTACACCCCGTCGCCTTCTTCTCTCACAAGTTCACACCCCAGGAGTGTAATTACGAAATCTACGACAAAGAACTCCTAGCAATCATTCGCGCATTTGAAGAGTGGCGAGGAGAGCTCGAAGGAACTGAAGACCCGATCGAAGTTATTACAGACCACCAAAACCTCGAATACTACATGTCAACCAAAAAACTCACTCGCCGACAAGCCCGTTGGGCCGAATTCCTCTCCCAATTCCACTTCGAAATCAAATGGAGACCAGGAAAAGATACTACGAAACCCGACGCCTTGACCCGCCGCTCCCAAAACCTCCCCTCAAACGTATCCGACCCGCGTATCCAGCACCAGTCACAGGTTATGCTTAAACCCCACACACTTGACCCTAAGATTCGAAAAGAACTAGCGCTCCAAGTCCACAATCTTTCATTATGCCCAGTTACGCTTCGTGACCACTCCTCTCCACAAGACTTCGAGAAAAACCCAGACTACCGCGACTCTTCCGAAAATGACGGGGACGAATCCCTTGAGCCCCTCAACGATATATGGAACAAACCTAGCAACGACGTAGTAGCTGAAGAACAAACCCCAACCACCCCGTTCTCCCCTCCGGACATATTCATCCCTTCGCAAGACCCAGACGACGAAGAGCTTATTTGGGACGAAGACAAGTTTGAAGAACTCTACGCTAGAGCGTTGACTAAAGACAAAGAACCACGCGAAGTCTTGAAAAAACTACGCGACGGCAAAACCCACCACCGAACGTTGCGGATGCAGGACTGCGAAGAACGCGACGGCCGCCTTTGGTATAAAAAGTGTCTATTTATTCCCCAAGACGATACACTACAAGCATACATTCTGAAAGCGAACCACGACTGTAATGTCGCAGGTCACCCGGGTAAAGCTAACAACTTCCTCAAACTCCGCAAGTTCTACTACTGGCATGGCATGCACGCCACCTCGGACAAATGGATCTCACGATGCGACGCCTGTCGACGCGCAAAACCGAGCAACCTAATGTACCAAGGACTCCTCAACACTCTCGAAGCCCCTCAACGAAGATGGGAAGACATCCAGATGGACTTCATTACCGATTTACCTGCTACACGCAAAGGAGGTAATACCTGCCTCTTAGTAATTGTCGATTGCCTCACCAAAATCAAGCACCTTATCCCCTGCCAAAAACTCCCAGAAGCCCGCGAATGCGCCTTACTCTTTCTCCAACACGTCTACCGCCTCCACGGCTTACCTCGAAGCATTATCTCCGACCGAGGATCCCAATTCGTTGCTATCCTCTGGAAAGTACTCTGCAAACGCCTCGGAATCCGAATCCGCCTCTCTACCAGTTTCCACCCCGAGACAGATGGCGGGACCGAGCGAGCGAATGCCCAAGTCGAAATCTACATCCGTGCTTACTGCAATTATCAACAAGATGATTGGGACGAATACTCTGCGAATTCGTGATCAACAACACACCCTCCAATGCAACAAAACTCACACCATTTTTTGCCGCCTACGGCTACGATCCACGCTCCGGATTGGAAGCGCCAATTCAACCAGACCGTAACGCCTCTCGCCACGAAATTACCGAGACACGAAAAGCTAATTCCATGGCTGACTTCATGGCAAACCTTGAGAAGATTTGCTACAACGAGATCCACCACGCCAGCGCTACCTACGAATATTTCAAGAACAAACATCGGCTTGGTTCTCCAAACTACAAAGTTGGTGACTGGGTTTGGCTAAATGTAAGAGTTCAACCCTCAAAGGTGTTTCGCAAGTGAGGGAAGACAGCTTATATTTCAAGTATCTAAGTACAGAGAAGAAAGTGTAAGTACAGGAAGGATAGCTCGTATATATAATCCTCCTCTTACAATAGATCCTTCTAGAAAGTATCTTTAAATGGAAACGTGACAGCTTGCAAAATAGAACATGGCAGCTTGCGAAATAGAACATGACAGCTTGCAAAATAGAACATGACTGTTAAGGGATGGAATCCTTCTCTCTAGCTTATCCATGACTGGATTTCCAATTGTTCTCTTGTTATTCTGCAAGCTGTCATGTTCTATTTTGCAAGCTGTCATGTTCTATTTTGCAAGCTGTCATGTTCTATTTCGCAAGCTGCCATGTTCTATTTTGCAAGCTGTCACGTTTCCATTTAAAGATACTTTCTAGAAGGATCTATTGTAAGAGGAGGATTATATATACTAGCTATCCTTCCTGTACTTACACTTTCTTCTCTGTACTTAGATACTTGAAATATAAGCTGTCTTCCCTCACTTGCGAAACACCTTTGAGGGTTGAACTCTTACATTATCTAAGTACCTCAGTCTTACAAAGGAAGAAAGGCTCACAGAGAGCAAGCTCCAAAAAGGAATTTCAAGAAGAGGACACTTGTCCTAATCCAAGAAGCGAGGGCCAACCTCAAGGGCCAAACAGAAAGGAACTCAAGAAGCAAGGGCCAACCTCAAAGGCCAACTTCAAGGGCCAACCTCAAGGGCCAAACAAAAAGGGAATTCAAGAGAATTCAAGCTGAGATTTTCTAGAAGGTGCTAGAATCTCCAAGAAGCAAGGGCCAACCGAAAGGGCCAATCCAAAAAGGGAATTCAAGAGAATTCAAACTGAGATTTTCTAGAACGTGCTAGAATCTCCAAGAAGCAAGGGCAGGTCATCCTAAGACAGCGTAGTCTTAGGAGTTGAAGCTGTAATAAGCTGAGGAAAGAAAGAGCTAGGGAGAGAGATTTAATACACTTGGCCTTCACAGTCCCTGGGAGCTCTGTCCTTAGTAATAAGGATTGCAGAGCGGACTATAGTGTAAAAAATCCTTCTGGGATTCTATAGTCACCTTCCTATACTAATAGGCATTGACTCTATACTGCCTAGCAAATCTCTAGAGTAGAGCCTAGGAGTGTGTATAGTAGTGCTCTCTATTATCTCTCATAGGTGAAAATATGGAAGGAGAAGATCAGGAACAAAGAGTTCCTCAAGAACCCCAAGCCCTACAAGAAGCTATGGCAGCATTACAACATCAACTAGCCATTCAGAACGATGCTATTACGCGTATTCTTACAATCTTGCCTAACACTACTCGCTCTGAGAACGTAGTAGAAGGACAAGAGACTAAGAATTCACAAAAAGACAGAATACATAGGAAGAAAGCTGTACTTCCTAAGCTCCAAGAATTTGATGGCAAGCGTTCTGAATGGGCTCAGTGGTTTCAACAAGCAAGGATGAAGTTGGAGATAGACGCAGAGTCTATAGGGGATAGTAGGAACCAATTTGCCTACATCTTCTCCTCTCTACGAGGCTCCGCAGCTCAGGCTACTCTGGCCTACGTAAAGACAGCTCCAGAGGAAGATAAAACGGGACAGAAATTGTTACAGTATATGGACAACTTCTATGGCGATCCAGTACAACAACAAAGAGCTACTGTAAGCCTGTCCACAATCAAACAAAAAGAGAAAGAACCCTTCTTCTCTTTTCTTCCCCGTTTTGAAACCACTCTTGCTAATGCTGGAGGAATGACTTGGCCTGACGCTGTTAAAATTGCATTTCTACACAAAGCAATAAATCAAGAGCTGCGAAACCAGAGAATAGGCCAATCTCAGAGTACCTCCTACCAGCAGTTTGTGTCCGATCTTTTGAATACAAGTATGCAAATCACTACAGCAAAGATGCTCTCTTCCTCAGAAGATAAGTTACGATTCAGAGATAAAGAGAAGTCTTTTAAAGATCTGAACGCTATGGACTGGGAGCCTACACGCGTAAACAAGTTAAAAATTTCGTCTAAAGCCTATGAATATAGGAAGGCAAATAACCTCTGCTTACGCTGTGGGAAGGCCGGCCATAGAATGAAAGACTGCTGGTTGGATACAGAGGTAGAAAGAGTCACGCAACTTGGTTCAAAAAGGGCCAAAGGAACCACTGAGGAGAATGAAGAAGTTGAAGAAGAGGACTACTCGGAAAAAGAGTAGCCTCTATCCAAAGTCGTGGATGGAGGCGTAGAGTAGATAGAGCAAAATTGTCAAAGGAGTCAATTGAGAGAGTAAATAGTATTTTGAATTCGAACAAAGACACTGATTCACACCGTTCTCGGATAGAAAAAGAATGGGAGCAGTTCAGACCCAAGATGCTCTCCCGCCTTTTCTACACAAATACTATAGTGAACGATATATACTCTCTTAAAACTCTCCTTGATAATGGATCTAGCTGCTACGCATCAATAAACGAGGAGAAAGCTTCGCAGATGGACCTTGAAGTACTCCCTATTAGTCCGCGTACTATAGGTGGAGTTCTTAAGGAAGAAGGACAGACCCAAGTGACAAAAATTGCGAAGTTGAACCTAGATTTAGGGGGACTTATATGCAACGCTTTTGCTTATATAGTCCCGGGACAATTTGAGGATCTTCTACTAGGCAGGCCTTTTCTCAAGGACACCAAAGCCGTTATCAATGAATCTAAAGGTACTCTTACCTTTGCAAACGGGATTAGCATTCGCGATGCTAAATTTGAAGACAAACTTGATATACAACAAGTAGCGCCCGTAAGATTCCACCGCCTTGTCACTTCTACACTTGAGAAAATCAAAGACGCGTCTAGAGTATTTGCTGTTACTCTTCGAGATATTGATATTGCCTTGAAGCCGAAAGTCCCTTTGACAACAGAGCAAATACTGGAATTGCTACCTAAGAGGTTTCATAAGTACGCTGCTGTCTTTGATCCTAAAAGGGCCGAGAGACTACCACCGCATCGCCCTGGGATTGATCACGAAATACCTATAGAAGAAGGAAAACCACTTCCTTGGGGACCTCTATATGGTATGGGTCGAGAACAACTCCTTGTTTTGCGAAGGACTCTTACAGAGCTACTAGATAAAGGCTTTATCCGAGAGAGTAAATCAGTTGCTGCGTCTCCAGTTCTCTTTGTGAAGAAACCAGGAGGGGGCTTACGCTTTTGCGTAGACTACCGAGCCTTAAACGCAATTACTCGAAAGGATAGGTACCCGCTACCGTTAGTAAAAGAGACTTTACTAACCTTAGCTCGTGCTAAGTATCTTAGTAAGCTTGATGTAAATGCTGCCTTCCACAAGATTCGAATCGCAACGGGAGATGAGTTCAAAACTGCCTTTCGAACTAGATATGGTCTATTTGAATGGCTAGTTACTCCCTTTGGCTTAACCGGTGCACCTGCGTCTTTTCAACGGTATATAAACTATATCCTTCGACGATACCTAGACGAGTTCTGCTCAGCTTATCTAGACGATATAGTAATATACTCTTCAAAGAACCTTAAAGACCATGAAGAAAAGACTGAAAAGATACTTCAAAGCTGCCTTAACGCTGGGTTATACCTTGATATTCGGAAGTGCGAGTTTAATACCAAACGAGTCAAGTATCTAGGCTTCGTTATAGATACTGAAACGGGCCTACACATGGATCCGGAGAAGATCAAAGCAATTAAAGAATGGGAACGTCCTACTACTCTACGAGGAGTACGTGGCTTCCTAGGCTTTACAAACTTCTACCGTGACTTTGTAAAAGATAACTCAACAATAAGGGAGCCTCTGGTTCGCCTTACAAAGAAGAATACTCCATTTTTATGGGGAAAGGAGCAAGAAGAATCTTTTCAAAAACTTAAGGCAGAGTTTTGCAAAGAACCTGTCCTGTCTGCACTTGATGAAGATAAGCCTACGCGAGTAGAACCTGATGCTTCAGGCTGGGCTTCCGGAGCAGTACTTAGTCAAAAAGATGAGCTAGGTAACTGGAAACCATGTGCTTTCTTCTCTACTAAGCACTTGCCAGCCGAATGCAATTATGATATCCACGACAAAGAACTTATGGCTATAGTCAAAGCTCTAGTCCATTGGACTAGCGAGCTACTAAGCCTAAGTAAGCCATTCATTATCCTCACAGATCACAAGAACCTTGAGAAGTTTATGGTAAAAAGGGAACTAAATGAAAGGCAAATGAGATGGGCGCAGATACTAGCTAAGTTTAACTTCAAACTAGGCTATCGCCCAGGCTCTGAATCTGTAGTTCCAGACGCCTTAACTCGAAGGGATCAAGATCTCCCAAAGGATATTCAAGACCCAAGAATCGTTGAAAGAACTAGAACGTTATTACCTCCAAAGCTTTGGATTAACGTTCTAGAGGATAAGACTCCTGCAAGAGAAGAAGCTGCCCAAGAAAATGCTCAAGAAGTAGACAAAGAACCTATCCCCTTTATACAAAATCCCTTTCTCTCAGGTGATCTAAGGGATAGATGGGAAACTGCACTCGAAGGAGATCTAGACTACAGACGTATTTTCCAAAGCGTTCTAAAGCAAGATAGGCAGTTCCCATCTAAGCTAAAGGTTCCTACTTCTATAGGAGATTGTAAAGTCGAAAACAACCAGCTCTACTATAGAGACCGAATCTGGTTGCCCTCCTACGAGCCTCTCTTAACAGGAGTAATTCAAGAAATACACGATTCAGTCCTATCAGGGCATCCTGGACGAGAAGCTACTATTGCTATTCTCTCCAGACAGTTCTACTGGCCGGGATTTGCTCAAGATATACGTCAGTTTATACGCAATTGTGACGTCTGCGGAAGAACTTCAGTCTGGCGAGACAAAAAGAAAGGTTTACTTAAACCTCTTCCTGTCCCTAGCCGTATCTGGCAAGATATTTCAGTAGACTTCATAGTCGAATTACCAGAGAGCCAAAGATGCACAAGACTCTGCGTTATTACTGACCGCTTGGGTAAAGGAACTATCCTGTTCCCAGTGCCTAAAGAACAGTTTGGAGCTGAAGGATTTGCAAAACTATTTATGCAGAACTACGTAAGATTACACTGGCTTCCTAGATCTCTAGTCTCAGATAGGGACACGCAATTTGTTAATGCTTTCTGGAAAGAAGTTTGTCACCTTCTTAAGATAGAGAGAAGACTCTCTACAGCGTATCACCCTGAGACTGATGGATCTACGGAAAGAAGAAATCAAGAAGTTGAAGCCTATCTACGTAAGTTCTGTACATTTAGTCAGGACGACTGGGTTGAGCTCCTGCCTATTGCTCAAATATGCCTCGATAATAGACCAAACCAAGCTACGGGCCTATCGCCTTTCTTCTTAACCCACGGTTATAACATTGAGCATATAGGAACTGTTGAAGCTCCCCAGAAAACCCCTGAGAATCCAAAAGAAAAAGCACAAGATCTTGTAGCAAAATTGAAGGACGCACAAGAATGGGCAGAAACGTCAATGGTATCAGCTCAGCAACAGCAAGAATACTACTCTAATAGAGATCGTGCTCCGGCTGACTCTTTTAAAGTGGGAGACAAAGTCTGGCTCAACCTAAAGAACGTAAAAACCCTACGTCCTTGTAAGAAACTAGACTGGATTCATGGGAAGTATACAGTTACACGAGTTATCAACTCAATGTCTTACGAGCTTGATACACCCAGAGGAATCCACAACCGATTTCATACGTCTTTACTTAGGAGAGCTGGCACAGATCCCCTACCTTCACAAATACAAGATAATACACAGCCGCCTCCTATAGTAACTGAACAAGGAGACGAGGAATACGGTATCGAGGCTATTCTAGCCGCAAGATGGCGCCGGCGAGGTCGACAACAAACGCGAGAAGTCTTAGTTAAGTGGGTAGGCTACGTTGATCCTACGTGGGAACCCCTTAGCGAACTCCAACAAACTACAGCTCTGGACGCTTTTGAAAGTGCCTACGGCAACGTTCTTGAAAACGACGGACCTATACTACGCCCTCAGAGACTACGCTCACATCGATCTACAAGAGAGGGGGGGAGGGGATAATGTTAAGGGATGGAATCCTTCTCTCTAGCTTATCCATGACTGGATTTCCAATTGTTCTCTTGTTATTCTGCAAGCTGTCATGTTCTATTTTGCAAGCTGTCATGTTCTATTTCGCAAGCTGCCATGTTCTATTTCGCAAGCTGTCACGTTTCCATTTAAAGATACTTTCTAGAAGGATCTATTGTAAGAGGAGGATTATTTATACGAGCTATCCTTCCTGTATTTACACTTTCTTCTCTGTACTTAGATACTTTGAAATACAAGCAGTCTTCTCTCACTTGCGAAACACCTTTGAGGGTTGAACTCTTACAAATTCCCAATCTGGTTCTCCTGGGTCTTCCTCGGACTTGTGCTCCCACAGTGGGCATTCTTTGACTTTGTACCAGTTCGATGGAATCATCCAGTGAAGATCGTGTTCCGGATTCTTTCTCATGCTTGGGTATCTGCTGATAACTTTGACAGCAGCCATTGTATTCCCAACCCCGAATTGGTTTGTGCCATACTCTGCTTTTGGCAATACCAACTGAGTGCCATAAAGACCGGGTGAGCTAGATGACGAACTCATCATAGCGAGATGTCCTTTGACATTGCCGTTACCTTGGTAACCTCCTCTATCCCGAGGGTAGTATTCGGAGCTCTGCTTCTCGGATAGGTGTACTTTGCAGTCGTCCTCATAACAAGCCGTCCAGCTCAGTATGTTGTGGATTGGCGGTACTGACGCATCGGATTGTAAAGCCTTGAGGTGTTCTGAGCCCATGGGTGAGTTTCCGAATCGTTGTCCCTGATTCGTGAAACGTCCAGTGTTGTTCTTTTTGGGCTTTCTGACCTGTACCTTTCTTGGATCCACGTGGAGCGCTCTGAATCTTGTCGAGCTCCATTGGCTGCGGTTCGTATGAATCAACTCAAACACCTATATTCGCACGACTGTTGTTTCCATGTCCTCGATAAGAACTAACTCCCTTCCTCTGAAGTTTTCTTTCGAATAGGCGGTTATCAATCTTGATTGACGTTCCAATCATCGAGTACAGGCTCTGAGGCTGAGTTTCCTTCCGACTGATTTCATCCTTGACAGTCTGCTCTGCAACCCTTATTACTAAGGACGGAGCTCCTAGGGACTATGAAGGTCAAGGGTATTGAATCTCTCTTCCTAACTCTTTCTTTCCTCAGCTTATTACAGCTTCAACTCCTAAGACTACGCTGTCTTAGGATGACCTCTGATTTCCTCTTTGTAAATTTTGCGAGAATTTACTGTGGATTGGCCCTTACAGTTGGCCCTTGCTTCTTGGAGATTCTAGCACCTTCTAGAAAATCTCAGCTTGAATTCTCTTGAATTTCCTTTTTGTTTGGCCCTTGAGGTTGGCTCTTGAGGTTGGTCTTTGAGGTTGGCCCTTGCTTCTTGGGTTAGGACAAGTGTTCTCTTCTTGAAATTCCTTTTTGTTTGGCCCTTGAGGTTGGCCCTTGCTTCTTGGGTTAGGTGTCCTCTTTAGGACCTTGACTCTACAGGCTCTTCCTGAGAGTACTGAAATGGCTGGGGTGTCCTCTTTAGGACCTTGACTCTGCAGGCTCGTCCTGAGAGTACTGAAAATGGCTTGGGTGTCCTCTTTAGGACCTTGACTCTACAGGCTCTTCCTGAGAGTACTGAAATGGCTGGGGTGTCCTCTTTAGGACCTTGACTCTGCAGGCTCGTCCTGAGAGTACTGAAAATGGCTTGGGTGTCCTCTTTAGGACCTTGACTCTACAGGCTCTTCCTGAGAGTACTGAAATGGCTGGGGTGTCCTCTTTAGGACCTTGACTCTGCAGGCTCGTCCTGAGAGTACTGAAAATGGCTTGGGTGTCCTCTTGTAAGAGTTCAACCCTCAAAGGTGTTTCGCAAGTGAGGGAAGACAGCTTATATTTCAAGTATCTAAGTACAGAGAAGAAAGTGTAAGTACAGGAAGGATAGCTAGTATATGTAATCCTCCTCTTACAATAGATCCTTCTAGAAAGTATCTTTAAATGGAAACGTGACAGCTTGCAAAATAGAACATGGCAGCTTGCGAAATAGAACATGACAGCTTGCAAAATAGAACATGACAGCTTGCAAAATAGAACATGACAGCTTGCAGAATAACAAGAGAACAATTGGAAATCCAGTCATGGATAAGCTAGAGAGAAGGATTCCATCCCTTAACATTATCCCCTCCCCCCCTCTCTTGTAGATCGATGTGAGCGTAGTCTCTGAGGGCGTAGTATAGGTCCGTCGTTTTCAAGAACGTTGCCGTAGGCACTTTCAAAAGCGTCCAGAGCTGTAGTTTGTTGGAGTTCGCTAAGGGGTTCCCACGTAGGATCAACGTAGCCTACCCACTTAACTAAGACTTCTCGCGTTTGTTGTCGACCTCGCCGGCGCCATCTTGCGGCTAGAATAGCCTCGATACCGTATTCCTCGTCTCCTTGTTCAGTTACTATAGGAGGCGGCTGTGTATTATCTTGTATTTGTGAAGGTAGGGGATCTGTGCCAGCTCTCCTAAGTAAAGACGTATGAAATCGGTTGTGGATTCCTCTGGGTGTATCAAGCTCGTAAGACATTGAGTTGATAACTCGTGTAACTGTATACTTCCCATGAATCCAGTCTAGTTTCTTACAAGGACGTAGGGTTTTTACGTTCTTTAGGTTGAGCCAGACTTTGTCTCCCACTTTAAAAGAGTCAGCCGGAGCACGATCTCTATTAGAGTAGTATTCTTGCTGTTGCTGAGCTGATACCATTGACGTTTCTGCCCATTCTTGTGCGTCCTTCAATTTTGCTACAAGATCTTGTGCTTTTTCTTTTGGATTCTCAGGGGTTTTCTGGGGAGCTTCAACAGTTCCTATATGCTCAATGTTATAACCGTGGGTTAAGAAGAAAGGCGATAGGCCCGTAGCTTGGTTTGGTCTATTATCGAGGCATATTTGAGCAATAGGCAGGAGCTCAACCCAGTCGTCCTGACTAAATGTACAGAACTTACGTAGATAGGCTTCAACTTCTTGATTTCTTCTTTCCGTAGATCCATCAGTCTCAGGGTGATACGCTGTAGAGAGTCTTCTCTCTATCTTAAGAAGGTGACAAACTTCTTTCCAGAAAGCATTAACAAATTGCGTGTCCCTATCTGAGACTAGAGATCTAGGAAGCCAGTGTAATCTTACGTAGTTCTGCATAAATAGTTTTGCAAATCCTTCAGCTCCAAACTGTTCTTTAGGCACTGGGAACAGGATAGTTCCTTTACCCAAGCGGTCAGTAATAACGCAGAGTCTTGTGCATCTTTGGCTCTCTGGTAATTCGACTATGAAGTCTACTGAAATATCTTGCCAGATACGGCTAGGGACAGGAAGAGGTTTAAGTAAACCTTTCTTTTTGTCTCGCCAGACTGAAGTTCTTCCGCAGACGTCACAATTGCGTATAAACTGACGTATATCTTGAGCAAATCCCGGCCAGTAGAACTGTCTGGAGAGAATAGCAATAGTAGCTTCTCGTCCAGGATGCCCTGATAGGACTGAATCGTGTATTTCTTGAATTACTCCTGTTAAGAGAGGCTCGTAGGAGGGCAACCAGATTCGGTCTCTATAGTAGAGCTGGTTGTTTTCGACTTTACAATCTCCTATAGAAGTAGGAACCTTTAGCTTAGATGGGAACTGCCTATCTTGCTTTAGAACGCTTTGGAAAATACGTCTGTAGTCTAGATCTCCTTCGAGTGCAGTTTCCCATCTATCCCTTAGATCACCTGAGAGAAAGGGATTTTGTATAAAGGGGATAGGTTCTTTGTCTACTTCTTGAGCATTTTCTTGGGCAGCTTCTTCTCTTGCAGGAGTCTTATCCTCTAGAACGTTAATCCAAAGCTTTGGAGGTAATAACGTTCTAGTTCTTTCAACGATTCTTGGGTCTTGAATATCCTTTGGGAGATCTTGATCCCTTCGAGTTAAGGCGTCTGGAACTACAGATTCAGAGCCTGGGCGATAGCCTAGTTTGAAGTTAAACTTAGCTAGTATCTGCGCCCATCTCATTTGCCTTTCATTTAGTTCCCTTTTTACCATAAACTTCTCAAGGTTCTTGTGATCTGTGAGGATAATGAATGGCTTACTTAGGCTTAGTAGCTCGCTAGTCCAATGGACTAGAGCTTTGACTATAGCCATAAGTTCTTTGTCGTGGATATCATAATTGCATTCGGCTGGCAAGTGCTTAGTAGAGAAGAAAGCACATGGTTTCCAGTTACCTAGCTCATCTTTTTGACTAAGTACTGCTCCGGAAGCCCAGCCTGAAGCATCAGGTTCTACTCGCGTAGGCTTATCTTCATCAAGTGCAGACAGGACAGGTTCTTTGCAAAACTCTGCCTTAAGTTTTTGAAAAGATTCTTCTTGCTCCTTTCCCCATAAAAATGGAGTATTCTTCTTTGTAAGGCGAACCAGAGGCTCCCTTATTGTTGAGTTATCTTTTACAAAGTCACGGTAGAAGTTTGTAAAGCCTAGGAAGCCACGTACTCCTCGTAGAGTAGTAGGACGTTCCCATTCTTTAATTGCTTTGATCTTCTCCGGATCCATGTGTAGGCCCGTTTCAGTATCTATAACGAAGCCTAGATACTTGACTCGTTTGGTATTAAACTCGCACTTCCGAATATCAAGGTATAACCCAGCGTTAAGGCAGCTTTGAAGTATCTTTTCAGTCTTTTCTTCATGGTCTTTAAGGTTCTTTGAAGAGTATATTACTATATCGTCTAGATAAGCTGAGCAGAACTCGTCTAGGTATCGTCGAAGGATATAGTTTATATACCGTTGAAAAGACGCAGGTGCACCGGTTAAGCCAAAGGGAGTAACTAGCCATTCAAATAGACCATATCTAGTTCGAAAGGCAGTTTTGAACTCATCTCCCGTTGCGATTCGAATCTTGTGGAAGGCAGCATTTACATCAAGCTTACTAAGATACTTAGCACGAGCTAAGGTTAGTAAAGTCTCTTTTACTAACGGTAGCGGGTACCTATCCTTTCGAGTAATTGCGTTTAAGGCTCGGTAGTCTACGCAAAAGCGTAAGCCCCCTCCTGGTTTCTTCACAAAGAGAACTGGAGACGCAGCAACTGATTTACTCTCTCGGATAAAGCCTTTATCTAGTAGCTCTGTAAGAGTCCTTCGCAAAACAAGGAGTTGTTCTCGACCCATACCATATAGAGGTCCCCAAGGAAGTGGTTTTCCTTCTTCTATAGGTATTTCGTGATCAATCCCAGGGCGATGCGGTGGTAGTCTCTCGGCCCTTTTAGGATCAAAGACAGCAGCGTACTTATGAAACCTCTTAGGTAGCAATTCCAGTATTTGCTCTGTTGTCAAAGGGACTTTCGGCTTCAAGGCAATATCAATATCTCGAAGAGTAACAGCAAATACTCTAGACGCGTCTTTGATTTTCTCAAGTGTAGAAGTGACAAGGCGGTGGAATCTTACGGGCGCTACTTGTTGTATATCAAGTTTGTCTTCAAATTTAGCATCGCGAATGCTAATCCCGTTTGCAAAGGTAAGAGTACCTTTAGATTCATTGATAACGGCTTTGGTGTCCTTGAGAAAAGGCCTGCCTAGTAGAAGATCCTCAAATTGTCCCGGGACTATATAAGCAAAAGCGTTGCATATAAGTCCCCCTAAATCTAGGTTCAACTTCGCAATTTTTGTCACTTGGGTCTGTCCTTCTTCCTTAAGAACTCCACCTATAGTACGCGGACTAATAGGGAGTACTTCAAGGTCCATCTGCGAAGCTTTCTCCTCGTTTATTGATGCGTAGCAGCTAGATCCATTATCAAGGAGAGTTTTAAGAGAGTATATATCGTTCACTATAGTATTTGTGTAGAAAAGGCGGGAGAGCATCTTGGGTCTGAACTGCTCCCATTCTTTTTCTATCCGAGAACGGTGTGAATCAGTGTCTTTGTTCGAATTCAAAATACTATTTACTCTCTCAATTGACTCCTTTGACAATTTTGCTCTATCTACTCTACGCCTCCATCCACGACTTTGGATAGAGGCTACTCTTTTTCCGAGTAGTCCTCTTCTTCAACTTCTTCATTCTCCTCAGTGGTTCCTTTGGCCCTTTTTGAACCAAGTTGCGTGACTCTTTCTACCTCTGTATCCAACCAGCAGTCTTTCATTCTATGGCCGGCCTTCCCACAGCGTAAGCAGAGGTTATTTGCCTTCCTATATTCATAGGCTTTAGACGAAATTTTTAACTTGTTTACGCGTGTAGGCTCCCAGTCCATAGCGTTCAGATCTTTAAAAGACTTCTCTTTATCTCTGAATCGTAACTTATCTTCTGAGGAAGAGAGCATCTTTGCTGTAGTGATTTGCATACTTGTATTCAAAAGATCGGACACAAACTGCTGGTAGGAGGTACTCTGAGATTGGCCTATTCTCTGGTTTCGCAGCTCTTGATTTATTGCTTTGTGTAGAAATGCAATTTTAACAGCGTCAGGCCAAGTCATTCCTCCAGCATTAGCAAGAGTGGTTTCAAAACGGGGAAGAAAAGAGAAGAAGGGTTCTTTCTCTTTTTGTTTGATTGTGGACAGGCTTACAGTAGCTCTTTGTTGTTGTACTGGATCGCCATAGAAGTTGTCCATATACTGTAACAATTTCTGTCCCGTTTTATCTTCCTCTGGAGCTGTCTTTACGTAGGCCAGAGTAGCCTGAGCTGCGGAGCCTCGTAGAGAGGAGAAGATGTAGGCAAATTGGTTCCTACTATCCCCTATAGACTCTGCGTCTATCTCCAACTTCATCCTTGCTTGTTGAAACCACTGAGCCCATTCAGAACGCTTGCCATCAAATTCTTGGAGCTTAGGAAGTACAGCTTTCTTCCTATGTATTCTGTCTTTTTGTGAATTCTTAGTCTCTTGTCCTTCTACTACGTTCTCAGAGCGAGTAGTGTTAGGCAAGATTGTAAGAATACGCGTAATAGCATCGTTCTGAATGGCTAGTTGATGTTGTAATGCTGCCATAGCTTCTTGTAGGGCTTGGGGTTCTTGAGGAACTCTTTGTTCCTGATCTTCTCCTTCCATATTTTCACCTATGAGAGATAATAGAGAGCACTACTATACACACTCCTAGGCTCTACTCTAGAGATTTGCTAGGCAGTATAGAGTCAATGCCTATTAGTATAGGAAGGTGACTATAGAATCCCAGAAGGATTTTTTACACTATAGTCCGCTCTGCAATCCTTATTACTAAGGACAGAGCTCCCAGGGACTGTGAAGGCCAAGTGTATTAAATCTCTCTCCCTAGCTCTTTCTTTCCTCAGCTTATTACAGCTTCAACTCCTAAGACTACGCTGTCTTAGGATGACCTGCCCTTGCTTCTTGGAGATTCTAGCACGTTCTAGAAAATCTCAGTTTGAATTCTCTTGAATTCCCTTTTTGGATTGGCCCTTTCGGTTGGCCCTTGCTTCTTGGAGATTCTAGCACCTTCTAGAAAATCTCAGCTTGAATTCTCTT
Organism: Venturia oleaginea; assembly: GCA_013176395.1. Classification (NCBI taxonomy): domain Eukaryota; kingdom Fungi; phylum Ascomycota; class Dothideomycetes; order Venturiales; family Venturiaceae; genus Venturia; species Venturia oleaginea. Next base: position 113,275 of record JABMLP010000020.1, on the reverse strand, counting down.
GAATTCCCTTTTTGTTTGGCCCTTGAGGTTGGCCCTTGAAGTTGGCCTTTGAGGTTGGCCCTTGCTTCTTGAGTTCCTTTCTGTTTGGCCCTTGAGGTTGGCCCTCGCTTCTTGGATTAGGACAAGTGTCCTCTTCTTGAAATTCCTTTTTGGAGCTTGCTCTCTGTGAGCCTTTCTTCCTTTGTAAGACTGAGGTACTTAGATAATGTAAGAGTTCAACCCTCAAAGGTGTTTCGCAAGTGAGGGAAGACAGCTTATATTTCAAGTATCTAAGTACAGAGAAGAAAGTGTAAGTACAGGAAGGATAGCTAGTATATATAATCCTCCTCTTACAATAGATCCTTCTAGAAAGTATCTTTAAATGGAAACGTGACAGCTTGCAAAATAGAACATGGCAGCTTGCGAAATAGAACATGACAGCTTGCAAAATAGAACATGACAGCTTGCAAAATAGAACATGACAGCTTGCAGAATAACAAGAGAACAATTGGAAATCCAGTCATGGATAAGCTAGAGAGAAGGATTCCATCCCTTAACAGTCATGTTCTATTTTGCAAGCTGTCATGTTCTATTTCGCAAGCTGCCATGTTCTATTTTGCAAGCTGTCACGTTTCCATTTAAAGATACTTTCTAGAAGGATCTATTGTAAGAGGAGGATTATATATACGAGCTATCCTTCCTGTACTTACACTTTCTTCTCTGTACTTAGATACTTGAAATATAAGCTGTCTTCCCTCACTTGCGAAACACCTTTGAGGGTTGAACTCTTACATTTAGCCAAACCCAGTCACCAACTTTGTAGTTTGGAGAACCAAGCCGATGTTTGTTCTTGAAATATTCGTAGGTAGCGCTGGCGTGGTGGATCTCGTTGTAGCAAATCTTCTCAAGGTTTGCCATGAAGTCAGCCATGGAATTAGCTTTTCGTGTCTCGGTAATTTCGTGGCGAGAGGCGTTACGGTCTGGTTGAATTGGCGCTTCCAATCCGGAGCGTGGATCGTAGCCGTAGGCGGCAAAAAATGGTGTGAGTTTTGTTGCATTGGAGGGTGTGTTGTTGATCACGAATTCGCAGAGTATTCGTCCCAATCATCTTGTTGATAATTGCAGTAAGCACGGATGTAGATTTCGACTTGGGCATTCGCTCGCTCGGTCCCGCCATCTGTCTCGGGGTGGAAACTGGTAGAGAGGCGGATTCGGATTCCGAGGCGTTTGCAGAGTACTTTCCAGAGGATAGCAACGAATTGGGATCCTCGGTCGGAGATAATGCTTCGAGGTAAGCCGTGGAGGCGGTAGACGTGTTGGAGAAAGAGTAAGGCGCATTCGCGGGCTTCTGGGAGTTTTTGGCAGGGGATAAGGTGCTTGATTTTGGTGAGGCAATCGACAATTACTAAGAGGCAGGTATTACCTCCTTTGCGTGTAGCAGGTAAATCGGTAATGAAGTCCATCTGGATGTCTTCCCATCTTCGTTGAGGGGCTTCGAGAGTGTTGAGGAGTCCTTGGTACATTAGGTTGCTCGGTTTTGCGCGTCGACAGGCGTCGCATCGTGAGATCCATTTGTCCGAGGTGGCGTGCATGCCATGCCAGTAGTAGAACTTGCGGAGTTTGAGGAAGTTGTTAGCTTTACCCGGGTGACCTGCGACATTACAGTCGTGGTTCGCTTTCAGAATGTATGCTTGTAGTGTATCGTCTTGGGGAATAAATAGACACTTTTTATACCAAAGGCGGCCGTCGCGTTCTTCGCAGTCCTGCATCCGCAACGTTCGGTGGTGGGTTTTGCCGTCGCGTAGTTTTTTCAAGACTTCGCGTGGTTCTTTGTCTTTAGTCAACGCTCTAGCGTAGAGTTCTTCAAACTTGTCTTCGTCCCAAATAAGCTCTTCGTCGTCTGGGTCTTGCGAAGGGATGAATATGTCCGGAGGGGAGAACGGGGTGGTTGGGGTTTGTTCTTCAGCTACTACGTCGTTGCTAGGTTTGTTCCATATATCGTTGAGGGGCTCAAGGGATTCGTCCCCGTCATTTTCGGAAGAGTCGCGGTAGTCTGGGTTTTTCTCGAAGTCTTGTGGAGAGGAGTGGTCACGAAGCGTAACTGGGCATAATGAAAGATTGTGGACTTGGAGCGCTAGTTCTTTTCGAATCTTAGGGTCAAGTGTGTGGGGTTTAAGCATAACCTGTGACTGGTGCTGGATACGCGGGTCGGATACGTTTGAGGGGAGGTTTTGGGAGCGGCGGGTCAAGGCGTCGGGTTTCGTAGTATCTTTTCCTGGTCTCCATTTGATTTCGAAGTGGAATTGGGAGAGGAATTCGGCCCAACGGGCTTGTCGGCGAGTGAGTTTTTTGGTTGACATGTAGTATTCGAGGTTTTGGTGGTCTGTAATAACTTCGATCGGGTCTTCAGTTCCTTCGAGCTCTCCTCGCCACTCTTCAAATGCGCGAATGATTGCTAGGAGTTCTTTGTCGTAGATTTCGTAATTACACTCCTGGGGTGTGAACTTGTGAGAGAAGAAGGCGACGGGGTGTAGCAAACCGTCATTGCCGATTTGTGAGAGTACTCCAGCGCCTACCCAGTTGGAGGCGTCTGTTTCGACAATACACTTCTTTGTAGAGTCGAAATGTGCGAGGATTGGTGCGGAGATGAAGGCTTCTTGGAGTTTATCAAAAGCGGCGCGCTGTTTTGGGCCGAAGTAGAACGGCTTGTCTTTTTTCAGTAAGTCGGTAAGAGGTTTCGCGGTGGAGGAGTAATTGAAAATAAAACGGCGGTAGAAATTGGCAAAACCGAGGAAGGATTGGACGTCGTGGCGAGTGGTACAGTATTGCCAATCAATGATTGTTTTGACTTTGTCCGGGTCCATCCGGATTCCGTGGTCTGTGATAATTAAACCGAGAAATTTGACTTCTGTCTGGTAGAATTCGCATTTGTCGATGTCGATGTTGAGTCCTGCTGCGTGCATTCGTTCGATAACCTGCCGCACTTGAATTTTATGCTCTTCGAGAGTTTCGCTGTAGATTAGGATATCGTCGAGGTACGCGGTGCAGAAAACGTCGAGGAAGTCTTTAAGTTGTTCGTTAATAATATACGACTGCCAGGTCGCCGGGGCATTGCAGAGGCCGAAGTTCATAACTAGAGATTCGAACAGACCGAAGCGGGTTCTGAATGCAGTGAGAGGAACGCTGTCGGGGTGGACTCGGAGTGCGTTGAATGCTGAGATAATATCGATCTTCGTGAAGTACTTGGCTTTGCTGAGTTTGTCTAGGGTTTCGCGGAGTAAGGGAATAGGGTATCGGTTTTTTCGAGTAATCGCGTTGAGTTTTCGGTAGTCTACGCAGAATCGCAGACCACCACCTGGTTTTTTGACAAAGATACATGGGGAACTGACGTCGAACTGGCTTTTTCTGATAAAGCCTTTTCCCAAATTCTCCTCCAGCCATTTCCGGAGGCATTTGAGTTCGTTCTGGGACATATCGTAGAGAGGAGCGTTGGGTAACTGGTCTTTCTTGTCTTCTTGAATTTCGATTTTGTGGTCGACGAGGCGTGAAGGGGGCAGTGAATCAGCAGCTTTTCTGTTAAAAGCGTGCGCGAGGTCGTGAAGGTCTTTGGGTAACTGGGGGCGAGGGTCTTTGTAATCTGGTTTCTTCGCCAGAAATTTATCGATATCTTGAATACTGATTGCGTAGATTTGAGCATTGGGCTGCTTAGAATTCCATTGAAAAGCGTGAGAGTTGACAATCTTCCAATCGCGAGGAGAGTCCGGGGTTTCTTGAGGGGGTGCGCAGGCACCAAACGGGAGCGGGATATACTCAACAGAGCCCTTGTGGCCCTGAAAACATTTCTTAGAACAGTGGGTACCGAAGTGAATACTACGATTCTCAAAATCGAGTTTCACACCGTGGAAGTTCATCCAGGGAGTGCCAAAGATGACTGCTGCGGAGCCGAGACGGGTAACAAAGAATTTCGTGGTTTCGAGGTGGTGTTCTCCGGTTCTGACGGAGACGTGGATTTCGTGAGTAACGTAAGAGGGTGCAGAGGATGCCTGTTCGCCGTCAAAGGCTTTGAGGCGGCCGGGGTTTTCGAGGGGAATAAAGGGAAAGCCGTGGGATTGCGCAAAATCGAGGTCTATGAAACTTCCTGTGGCAAAGGAATCAGTAACGGCGAGGGTTTTGATCGATTCATTAAGTGTAATTGGGACTATGATTGGTCTAGAGTCTACTGGTCCATCAATCTCTCCTGTTGATTTCTCTGAGTAACCTAGAACTGCTGAACTGATGTAAAGAACATGTCGTTTCGATTTGTTGTCGTGTCTCGATGAACGTCTTTTCAACGAGACTGAGTTTTCCGAACTCGGGGTGTATGGGGCTGATCCGAAGCCGTAGCTTGTGGTGCTAGAAGAGGCGGTAGAACCTGAGCGTTCTTCAGGGCCTTGAGTGATCCGGGAAGTCTGGACGTTCTGTGGATACGCTCCCGATGCTCCTGACATACTCATATTGCTAAAGCTCATAGGGGGAATGAAGTTTCGAGCTCCGGAGTTGCCAAACTGCATGGGGCCACTGGCGAACTAGTTGGGAGTAGTGAACTGATTGGAGGGGCGTCCACGCTGGGCTTTCTTAGGGCATACGGCGGCGATGTGCTTCTGACCATTAGGCATAATTACTACGGGCTCTCCGCAGTATCCGCAACGGTTGTTGGTCTTTCGCCATTGGATATTGGCGGCTTTCTCTTCCAGGGTCCAGGATGCAATTGGTTTCATCTGGAGAGACGGAAGGCAGGTACCTATGTCGGCGCCGGCACTACCGTTGAGGTTCATAACTGAAATGTCCATGGCATCTCCGAAAGCGTGAGAAGTGACGGGGGAGACTAGGAATGCGCGTTGGGATGCAGAGGGAGCGGTAGCTGATGTAGATGATCCTGAGAATACGGGAGCTTTTCGAGCTCGAGAGATTTTCTCGAATTGTTTCATGTTGGCTTCGCAGTTGTGGCACAGATCGATTAACTCTTCCAGTTTCTTTGTCGTAGGGACGTGAATCATTGCTCCGCTGAGTTCTGCGCTCAGGCCGTTGCGAAAGTTGACAATCATAAGTTGTTCCAAGGGGTTTGCGGGTTCTGAGACGTGAGGGAGGGTGATTCCGGCTTCTTGGAGTAGGCGTCGGAAGTCTGCGGCGTAAGTAGCAAATGTTCGGTTTTCCATCTTGTGGTTCTGCAGCTTATTCATAGCATCTTGAGTATCGAAACGAGGAGTGTAGCTGTCGTTGAGTTTTGAGATAAATTCGTCGAGGGATTCAAAAGGCCATGAATTCGTAGTTTCGTTGTAGTATGGGCGAATTGTGGATTTGCACTTGTCGTCAAGTCGATTGAAGGCGTAAGTAACTTGTGAGTTTACTGAAGGGAATGCTTTGGAGTCTGCGCTGAGTTTTATCCGGAGGTCTAAGAGCCAGCTCTTGTATTTGTTTTTATCTCCTTCAAAGATAGAGATGTCGCCTTGGGTTGGTCGAGGGGCGGAGATTTCGCGAGAAGTAACGCCCTGGAGTTCTGCTCGAAGGGCGCGAGCTTCGTTCTCAGAGGCTTCGAGCTTGAGTTCTTGAATTGAACGGGACATGGTATCCTGGTCTCGCTGGGCTGTGTTGAACATATGGGAGATGGTAGCTAAAAGCTGGAGGAGTGGGAGCGCCGAAGCGCGGTCGAGAGTAACGTGTGAGACTGGGACGTATTCATTTTCGTTGACTGAGGCTTCGTCCGCCGGGGTTGCAAAGGTAGCTTGGATCTTCTGAGTAAGGGTTGCTGCGAGTCTAGGGGTTATAGAGAAGTCGTAGAAGGCTAGGGGGTTTTCGAGAGTACTGTTTTCGAGGGTGGTAGTATCGTCCGCAAGGGAGGGAAGGTCGAGAATTCGGGGCATAGTTGGTGAGGTTTGTCGACTGCGTAGACAATAGCAGCCCGACTTTTATCGTAAAAAGGGATCCTTACAAACTGTCACGTTTGACCTTGGACTTGACTTGGAAGCATGACTTGAATTCTATGGGATGTGCGAAGTTGTAGGGATGAGGAGCTAACTAAGAGGTAGAGACGAGTCTAAGTACTTGCGACCAGTCTCGCGCTAGACCTGATCGAGCAGAACCACCACATTTAACTACGTTTAACTGCATTCGAATACCAACATAGTTCGATCATGACACCGATATAGCGCGGATCCGGCGGAGAAATTCTTTCCCGCGCAGCAGGAGGCTGATCTCAGCGACATCGAAGGGGGACCAGAATCAGACCGGCCGTGGGCCGTACGGGTCGAGGGCGAAGAAGTGCCGGATATCACAGAGGAGATGATCGAGACGGTTATCTTGGAAATGCCCAATAGGAAAGCCCCAGGGACGGACGAGATCCAGAACGAAGCTATCAAGCTGCTGGTGAAGGACATTAAGAAGCCGGTTGCGGAAGCGCTACAGACCATGCTTGAGACTGGAGGCCTCCCGCCGTCATTTAAGGAATCCATCACGTGCGTCCTGAAGAAGAAGGGCAAGGGCGACTACACTGACCCGGGAGCGTACCGGCCCATCCAATTGGAAACTACACTTGCGAAGCTGGTGGAGAAGGTGGTCGCGCAGCAACTCACAGCTTTTGCTGAGAAAAGCGGCGCACTGCCGTGGAACCAGTTTGGCGGGAGGAAGCAGAGGTCCACCCTCTCCGCGGTAACGTTCCTGCGTATTACGGGACGGTAGCTGGAAAGACGCAGCATACTCGTAGCCAAAGATTGTTTAGATTCAGTTAAGGAGTGAAGGTATCTACAAACAGAGAACCTCAATGAGGTTCTTTCTCTATACTAGGCTCAATCAGGCTTAGGCTCTTAGCCTATACCAACCATGGGCCATGCCCATAACATTACCCCCCTCCTTACCGGGTGTGCAGGACTAAAGAGGGTGTGGTAGGTGGGATAATCAAACAGACAAACGCCATACATCGCTTCTGCCAGCTTGTAGCAGATTCGAAGGCGCTGGCCACCGCTACTCGGTTTCTTCGGGCCCCTGTTTGAGCTCCTATATCTTCGCCGACACCGTCGCCCTTGCCATACTCTGCCTCGAAGCGGTCTAAGTCCTCGACTTCTGTGAATAATGAACGTGGCTGCCAATCGGGATCTGCATAGCCTTTCCATTTGATTAATAACTGACGAACCCAGCCTCGCCCAACCCGTTTCTTCTCTGCGCGAAGTATACGTTCTACTTCAAACTCAGCCTCTGTTTCTTCGGTTTGAGGCACTAATGGTGGCGGCTGGGTATCATCGGATTCTTGTGAGGGCAGTGTGTCGGTTGCGGCTCGGCGGAGTAGGTCAACGTGGAAACGGTTATTGTTGGAAGGAGTATCCTCATGCTATTGCCTCCACCTGCGCCAGCGTGGCTACTCTCTGTCACTGGAGTTTGTTTACTGCCCAATTGGGCTTAGTGTATTACTATATAGCTGAGATCCTCCGGATCTCACCCTCAATACACTTGTTACTCAACTTTCATACTTCAACAGGTTATGAGCCCGGCATCACGCCGCGCGCTCCTCCGATATACAGCACCTTACTGAGCATCACTGCTTCAAATTTGTTGTTCATCATCGCTGCTGTTGTTGCTGCCGACGCTCCGCTACCCGGCGTACAGCACACCGTACCAGCACAGCACGGCACCCACCTTTACCTCTGAAGCAGACTTCAGACCACCTCTGTCATCATGTCATCTTCCTTCAGCTTCAAGCTTGACCCCAACTCGCTGCCCAAGCTTTCTGCCTGCGGCGATAACTACACAGAATGGCGCTCCGCGTGGACTGTCGCACTCAGGTACGCTGGCCTCTGGCCGATCGTGTCTGGCAAGAAGACAAAGCCCGCCGCCGTCGCTGGGACTGGCGCAGAAGCTCGCGAGGAGCTCATCGACAAGTGGGACGCCGACGACAACAAGGCCATGGTCATGCTGCTCTCGTCGGTACACAACGACCTCACGATGTCCATCGCGTCGTGCGACACGTCACCCGAGGCCTGGAAACACCTCGGCAGCCGGTTCGACCGCGATACCGGCAACGCGTCCATCACCCTCTTCCGGTCGCTCACAAACCTTCGCTACGCGGATGGAGACGACCTCAGACTACACCTGGACGAGTTCCATCAGCGATGGACTCGCATGGCAAAGCGATGCGCTGGCTCTTCACAGAGCGTCGCAAAAGCCATGAAGGCCATGTTTGAATCGGATGAGGTCAAGGGCTCATTCTTCCTGGCCACCCTACCAGATACTATGGACCACGTCATCGACAACCTCAGCTCTCGTGACGTTACCAAGTTTGTCGACATCGAACCCAAGATCCTCGACATCTCCGACAAGCACTCCCTCGACGCTGACTCCTCTACCGCGTACGCTGCGAAACAATCCGCCGCGCGCGGCGCCAAACAGAACCAAGGTGGCGCACGCGGAACGCGTCCGGCTACTAATACTACCGAATGCTCCTGGTGCCGCAAGCACAACATGACGTTCATTGGGCACGCCTACACGAACTGTAACGAGCTCAAGAAACACAAGGAGCAACAGCAGCGCAAAGGCAACGGCGCGCCAAAGGAGACGAAGAATGGCGCAAAACATCAAAAGGCGAACAACGCGAACGCCGCTGAATCATCAGACGATGAGGACGACGAGGACAGCGCAACTGAGGTGGTGAGCTTCATAGCACATTACCGCGCCACCAACGCCACTGCCGGCGCAACCATTGACCTGACTGGATCACCACCGCAGTCGACGCGGACCACGATGATCAACGTAAACGGCAAGCAATCACGCGAAACTATAAGTGCTCACGCCGCAATACGTCGGCCCTCAGCAATCGATCCTCCCACGGTATGGCTTCTTGACACTGGTGCCTCGCGGCACATGACTGGCTGCGCCGATGATTTCGTGTCCTTGTCACCCAAGCAAGGAACGATCACGGTGGCCGGCGGTATCAAGTTACCCATCAATGGTGTTGGACTCGTTCGATTACGCTGCAGAATGCCTGACAGATCCACCAAGATCGTCGAACTGACCAACGTCCTCTACAGTAGCGAGCTCTATGGTACACGGCTCTTCTCCTGGAGTTATGTCCGTCACCATCACAACCTCGAATTGCACGGCAAAGCAAACGACATCTTCCTCACGCGCAACGGCGCCACGGTACTGTGGGCACGGCACGCGGACGGCGTTGTACAAATCCAAACTAAAACGAAACCCACAGCGCACGTTGCCTCGACCGAATCCCACGCGCCAACTAACCGAGACCTGACGCGCAAATCGTCACTACACAAAACCGAGACCGCACCTGCTGCAACCGTCAGTGCACCATCTTGGCCAACACTGGCGCAGAAGACTGCATGCTTCTCATCGTATACGGAGTTTCATCACTCAGTCGGTCATCTTCACGTCCCAAACCCTGCAAGGATATACAATGATGGGCACCTGGTACCGGCGAAACCTCATGACTTCCACTGCGACATGTGCTCCCTCAGCAAGTCCAAGCGACAGCGGCCTGCGCCATCCCCACCAGTACTGGCGCGCACCATCAAGCCGCTCGAAGTCATACACTCAGACTTGTCAGGGAAGTTTCCTCGCCCAAGCCTTGGAGGCGCGCGTTACTTCATATCCTTCATCTGCCAAGCAACTCGCTACTCCTGGATCAAGCTTCTTAAGCTGAAGTCTGATGGCCCCCAGGCGATCCGCGAATTCATCGCCTTCGCCAATACTCAATACAACGCTCAGATGAGTACTGCAAACATCCACATACACAGCTCTACGGTAAAACGCTTCAAGTCTGACAACGGCGGCGAATACCGCGCCGCTGCCCAGGACCTTCGGCGCATGGGCATACAACATGACATGGTCCCACCTTACCATCATGAGCTCAATGGCGTCGCAGAACGGTGGAATCAGTCCATCATTCAGATCGCTCGATCAATGATCCCTACTGACAGTCAGCTGTTCCTTTGGGGTGAGGCTGTGCAGACAGCCAATTTCCTCAAGAACATATCCCCTCACGCTGCTGACAAACTGGGTCGTACGCCGCATGAATTACTCATTGGCGCGAAACCATCCATCAAGCATCTGCACCCATTCGGCTCCAAAATCTTCGCTCACATACCTGTAGAAGCTCGCAAGCCTGGCTCCAAGCTCTTGCATAGAGCGGAGGAAGGCATCTTCGTTGGGTATGGGCGCAACACCAAAACTGCGAGGATCTACATCCCATCGCGTCATGTCATCATGGAAACTCGCAACCTGCGCTTTGAGCCTTTCTCAAGGTCTCAGACTGCGCCGTATTTCCAACCTGTGGCGGAGAATGAGATACCAGCTGCTGAACCAGTCTCTACATCTCCAAGACGGCCTCAAAACAAAGATCGTCGGCCGTCGGGGGACACTTTTGCCACACCTCCTACATCACCAACGTGGTCCACGACGACAGCGTACACCCCATCCCGGCTTGAAGCTGGGGTACCTTTGGACCACTCGTACGATCAGCCTGCGCCAACGCCTGTGCAGCCCAGCGCAGACAATGGACAACACACGCGCTCCGCTCCACTCACCTCTGCACCCGGCGCTGGAGCAAGAGGAACTCGAAGGGAGACGCGACCGTCACAGGACCTGTCTGATCCAGTCGAGCTCCGACGCTCCAAACGAGTTGCTAAACCTTCACGCAAAGCCGCAGACAACGCTGAAGCGTCATTGGCTTTGGAAGACATGCTTGCGCCAGATGATGAGAACATGGCGCACGCTGTGGCTTGCGTCACCAAGGCAGACATCGACCACGAGATACCTCGCACGTTCAATGAAGCTGTCAACGCCCCTAACTCCCCTTTGTGGGTTACACCGATCAACAAAGAAATCCAAGCACATCTTGACAATGGCACATGGGTGATGGAACACAATCCTCCGCCAAACCTCAAGCTCGTTGGCACACGCTGGGTCGTTGACATCAAGCGCGACGAGCATGGAAAGGTCGTCAAGCGCAAAGCCCGCCTGGTGGCACAAGGCTTCTCACAACGTCCTGGGGTGGATTTTGACGACACATATTCCCCAGTGGTGCGCTACGACAGTCTGCGTCTCATCATCGCTATTGCTTCGTGGCACATCGCAGCGATATTGCGGCGCTACGGCATGGATGATTGTAATGGGCGCCACACACCGCTTGACCCTAACTCGTTCCCACCAAGGTCAACCGACTCAGTGGACCTTGATCGCCAGAAACTGTATCAATCCATCATCGGCTCGATCAACTTCCTTGCCATCGTCAGTCGCCCAGACCTGTCCTACACGGTCAGCATGCTGGGTTCATACAACTCCAACCCATCAGACCTGCATCTGAAGATGGCTTACCAGACTCTACGTTACATTCAAGCCACCCGAGCTGTTGAACTTGACGTACGATCTCCTGCGCCGTCTGATCGCTCTGCAGCGCGGACCGCGTCCATTCCTACGCTCGTCATGTTCTCAGATGCGTCTTTCGGGTCTGACCCAGACAACTCCAAGTCCTTCTCTGGTTACCTCATGAAGGTCGGTGGAACGACAGTCTCATGGTCTTCAAAGCGTCAGTCATGCGTGGCAAGGAGCACTTGTGAAGCCGAGTACATGGCATCATCCCACGCCGCCAGCCACCTCGTGTGGTCGCGCCAGACCATCAAGGAGCTTATGGGTCACGCCAAGTACCCCAACTGTTGGCTCATGGTTAACAACGAGCCCGCCCTGTCGCTCATCAAGGACCACAGGATCAGCAATCGTTCTAAACATATCAACGTTCACTACCACTTCGTCCGGGAGCGATTCGTCCTGGGTGACTACGCCATCGAGCATGTCTGCTCCGCTGACAACCTCGCCGACATTGGTACTAAATCACTACCACGACCCCTCCTGGATAACCTCCGAGGCCGTATTTGTGCAACTACTGCGCCATGAATGGGGGGACTGGCACTGATGGGAGGAACATCGTTCGGATTCGGGGGACTGTTGGAAGGAGTATCCTCATGCTATTGCCTCCACCTGCGCCAGCGTGGCTACTCTCTGTCACTGGAGTTTGTTTACTGCCCAATTGGGCTTAGTGTATTACTATATAGCTGAGATCCTCCGGATCTCACCCTCAATACACTTGTTACTCAACTTTCATACTTCAACAGTTATGGATACCACTTGGCAGGTCAGCCAGCTCGTATACCATCGGGGAGATCTGGTTCTCGACAGTGTATTTGGCTTGCGTCCACGACAGTTTCTTTGATAGCTGCGGAGTATTGATATTCCTAAGGTTCAACCAGACTTTGTCGCCCTTTTTTAACGTTTCGGCAGCTTGACGTGACCTGTTGGCGTCGTTCTCCATCTTCTGCTGGGACCAGGCCATCGCTGCCTGTGCATATTCTTGTGTCTCTTCTATTCGTTGCACAAAGGTCTCGGCATCGGCTGTTGGTGAGTTACTGGGTGAGATTCGTTGTACTTTCTGGATTGGTTCCGCATGGTAGCCGTGGGTTAGATAGAATGGACTCATCCCTGTGACTGAAGAGTCACGATTGTTCAGTGCTAACATAGCCGTAGGTAGTAGCGTTGGCCAGTCTAGTTGGGAGTATGCGATGAAGGCGCGGAGATAGCGTAGAACTTCCTGGTTCATACGCTCGGTCGCGCCATCGGTCTGTGGATGAAAGGCTGTAGAGAGTCTCTGCTCAATCTTTGTAAGTTCGCAAAGCTTCCTCCAAAAACGACCTGTCCAATTGCTGCCTCTTTTCGCGCACTCTTTGGCGCTCATTGTAGTCATAGCCTCCAACGTAACACTTTTGAGGAGGCGATCTGTGATAACCATGAGGTATTTTGGGCCGTTTTCCTCCGCGGGCAAACCAGTCATGAAATCGATTGATAGCTCGCTGTGGAAGCGGGCCGGGATTGGAAGTGGTTTCAGAAGACCTCGCTTCTTATCACGCCATATTCCTGTTCTCCCACATACGTCGCAATTACGTACAAACTGCCGGACTGTCTTGTATTGTTGGGACCAAAAGAAACTTCTGGATAGAATCGCAAGCGTGCTATCTCTCCCTGGGTGTCCAGTAACATGGGAATCGTGAGTTTGTTGGACCAGCGTTGTTCGCAGCGGTTCCCAATCTGGTACCCATAGGATCCCTCTTCTCGTGACCGCGCCGTGGTCGTCTACTTCGCATTCGGGTAGCTGTACCGACAACTTGAGCTCTGGAGGAAAGGAACGTTCGCCAGTAACTATAGCCGTATGAATAGCTTCGTAGGATTGGTCCTCTGCTATTGCGCGATCCCAGAGAAGTTGTAACTCTGGTTTCTCGAAAAGATCGCATCCTTTTGCAACTGACCGGTTTTGACCGTACCTAGTAGTGGACCGGTGTTGACCGTTTTCGGCAGTCAGCTGGTGTCGACCGTCCAGTCCAGTATTTTGCTGGGGCTCCCGTATAACGTCCCATGTACTATTGGATGTATTCGGTGTATTGACTGGGCAGATAAGGGCTTGTATTGCGATTGTTTCGGTCGTCCTCTCGGAAAGAGGAGGAAGCCATTCGTCCTTGATCAACTGGGCCACTCGCCCTTGTAGTCTCTCGTCGTTCTTGTCATGTGGCATATCTTGATGTCTTCTTGATAGTGCGTCTGGTCTTTGCGCTAGTTTTCCGGCGCGAAATTCCAGCTGGAATTGGTACTCAGATAGAATTAGCGACCATCTTGCTTGTCTCTCTGACAAACGCTGCGCTGTCATAAAGTAGCGGAGATTCTTGTGATCGGTAAGGACTTTGAAAGGTGCTGCAACACTGCGTAGTTCTCCTCTCCAGTGTTCAATGGACTTGATTACTGCCAGTAATTCTTTATCGTGGATCTCGTAGTTACATTCAGCCGCAGTGAGCTTGCGGGAGAAGTATGCTACTGGTCGTAGTTTTCCTTTCATATCCTTCTGCGACAACGTGCCTCCCAGCGCGTAGCCAGAGCAGTCGCACTCGAGTACCGTATCCAGGTCTGGATTCCAGTGAGCCAGTATTGGGGCGGAGATGAATAGCTCCTTCAAGACTTGAAAGGCGTTCTCATGTTCTTTGTTCCAGACAAAAGCGACGGCCTTCCGTGTTAACTTGATTAAGGGGTCGGAGAGCTCTGAGAAGTTGTCGATGAAGTCTCGGTAGAAATTTGCAAAGCCTAGGAAGGAGCGTACGCCTGTGACATTGACTGGAGCCTCCCATTCTTTAATCGCGGCAACTTTCTCTGGGTCGACTTTGATCCCTTCTCCTGCAGTGATAATGAACCCCAGATATTTGATCTCCTGAACAGCAAACTCGCACTTGCTTAAGTCTAGCCGAAGTCCAGCAGTCTTGAGCTTGGCAAGAATTTGGTTAACCTTAACCATGTGATCCAGATAGTCGCCGTCGCTCCATATCAAGACATCGTCCATGTAGGCTGAACAGCAGATATCTAGGGATTCCCGTAGGACTCCGTTGATGTATCGTTGAAAGCTCGCGGGTGCGCCAGCTAGTCCGAAGGGGGTAACTAGCCATTCGAATAGTCCAAATCGAGTGCGAAAAGCCGTTTTCCACTCATCGCCGTGCTTGATGCGGAGCCGATGAAATGCCGCTCTGACGTCAAGTTTGGTGTACCAACGCGCTGTTGCTAGATTTCGTAGGGTTTCTCGGATTAGTGGCAATGGGTAGCGGTCCGATCGAGTGATTCGATTCAGTGCCCGATAGTCTACACACATCCGAATGCCTCCACCTGGTTTCCTTATAAATAAGACTGGGGCTGCCGCTGGTGAGTTGCTGGCGCGTATCCAGCCCTTGTGTCAAAGGATAGATCCTTTCTCAACTTATCCTGGATGGATTCTTAGCACTACCTGGTAGTCTTTCACGTGCGCCTAGCAGGGATTGCTTGAGGATTGTTTCACATGTATTTCTATTCCTTTCCATACTTGTCTGGACAGCATGTCCTTTTTTCTTATACGGAGGACATATATACTAGTCGTCCTTCCTACACTTACACTTTCTTCTCTGTACTTAGATACTTGAAATATAAGCTGTCTTCCCTCACTTGCGAAACACCTTTGAGGGTTGAACTCTTACATTATCTAAGTACCGCACCAATACCTCTTGCTGACAGTAAGAGAGAGTCTCTGCAGCAATCGTCAGAGCAAAGAGAAAGCCCTCCGTCGAGCGAGGTACCGAGAAAGCCCTCCATCGAGCGAGGCACTGAGAAAGCCCTCCATTGAGCGAGGCATTGAGAAAGAGTTTGCTAGGTACCTCATAACCTAGGACGGATGCTACATCTTCTCATTGTGTAGTAATCACGAACGTCGAAGATTGAGAGTTGTTGAAACTTGTCCTTTGCGAAGGGATATCAACAACGTCCAAAGTGACACCCACAAGTTGAAAGTACTCCCAGGTCAATCCTGTTAGTGAGTCAAGGTCCTAAAGAGGACACCCAAGCCATTTCAGTACTCTCAGGAAGAGCCTGTAGAGTCAAGGTCCTAAAGAGGACACTCAAGCCATTTTCAGTACTCTCAGGACGAGCCTGCAGAGTCAAGGTCCTAAAGAGGACACCCCAGCCATTTCAGTACTCTCAGAAAGAGCCTGTAGAGTCAAGGTCCTAAAGAGGACACCTAACCCAAGAAGCAAGGGCCAACCTCAAGGGCCAAACAAAAAGGAATTTCAAGAAGAGAACACTTGTCCTAACCCAAGAAGCAAGGGCCAACCTCAAAGACCAACCTCAAGAGCCAACCTCAAGGGCCAAACAAAAAGGGAATTCAAGAGAATTCAAGCTGAGATTTTCTAGAAGGTGCTAGAATCTCCAAGAAGCAAGGGCCAACTATAAGGGCTAATCCACAGTAAATTTTCGCAAAATTTACAAAGAGGAAATCAGAGGTCATCCTAAGACAGCGTAGTCTTAGGAGTTGAAGCTGTAATAAGCTGAGGAAAGAAAGAGTTAGGAAGAGAGATTCAATACCCTTGACCTTCATAGTCCCTAGGAGCTCCGTCCTTAGTAATAAGGGTTGCAGAGCAGACTGTCAAGGATGAAATCAGTCGGAAGGTCTTAAGGGATGGAATCCTTCTCTCTAGCTTATCCATGACTGGATTTCCAATTGTTCTCTTGTTATTCTGCAAGCTGTCATGTTCTATTTCGCAAGCTGCCATGTTCTATTTTGCAAGCTGTCACGTTTCCATTTAAAGATACTTTCTAGAAGGATCTATTGTAAGAGGAGGATTATATATACGAGCTATCCTTCCTGTATTTACACTTTCTTCTCTGTACTTAGATACTTTGAAATACAAGCAGTCTTCTCTCACTTGCGAAACACCTTTGAGGGTTGAACTCTTACAGAAGGAAACTCAGCCTCAGAGCCTGTACTCGATGATTGGAACGTCAATCAAGATTGATAACCGCCTATTCGAAAGAAAACTTCAGAGGAAGGGAGTTAGTTCTTATCGAGGACATGGAAACAACAGTCGTGCGAATATAGGTGTTTGAGTTGATTCATACGAACCGCAGCCAATGGAGCTCGACAAGATTCAGAGCGCTCCACGTGGATCCAAGAAAGGTACAGGTCAGAAAGCCCAAAAAGAACAACACTGGACGTTTCACGAATCAGGGACAACGATTCGGAAACTCACCCATGGGCTCAGAACACCTCAAGGCTTTACAATCCGATGCGTCAGTACCGCCAATCCACAACATACTGAGCTGGACGGCTTGTTATGAGGACGACTGCAAAGTACACCTATCCGAGAAGCAGAGCTCCGAATACTACCCTCGGGATAGAGGAGGTTACCAAGGTAACGGCAATGTCAAAGGACATCTCGCTATGATGAGTTCGTCATCTAGCTCACCCGGTCTTTATGGCACTCAGTTGGTATTGCCAAAAGCAGAGTATGGCACAAACCAATTCGGGGTTGGGAATACAATGGCTGCTGTCAAAGTTATCAGCAGATACCCAAGCATGAGAAAGAATCCGGAACACGATCTTCACTGGATGATTCCATCGAACTGGTACAAAGTCAAAGAATGCCCACTGTGGGAGCACAAGTCCGAGGAAGACCCAGGAGAACCAGATTGGGAATTCCACTGGGTTCACGAAAAGGAAGTCAACAATACGACCCTCAGGAAGATGATGAAAATCCCAAACATCAGTACAAGATGTACAGCACGTCCACCACAGACACTCATCTATGAATTGCTGCGAGTATGAGGAATGCGATTTACCTCAGCACCAGGAAATGAAAGATCTTGGAGAAATACTCCAAGAGTTGCCAGCCATTTCCGGGAGTTGGTCTACACCAAACGAAAACGAATCTCTACAGTCTATGTCGGGCGACGACAGTGAGTCTACAGTAGAAGACAACTCCAACGAAGGAGAATCGAAGGAAGATCTAGAGTTTATGACCTTCCGGCTCTCACGTTTGACACGAGACGTTGAACGAGCAATTGATCAGGACGATTCTCAGTGCAAAGACGTCTATCCAAATGCATGCCTTGACTTCACCTGCCCATACCATCCGAATGGGGCAAGGAACCTTCGACACCTTGTCCGACGATTGGACATCGCAGTCAAAACAAAGCAAGCACGCAAATGGCATGAGAATTCGGGAAACGAGGAGGATCAACAGTAGAGAGGCCCCTGTTGAATCCTAATGAAGCGCCTCATTTTCTGAACAACCTTGGTACATCCAAGATGCTGGTCGAAGGAAAGATCGACGACGTACCAGCATGGGCCTTCATCGACACTGGTGCCGATAGGAATCTTCTAAGCGAGAAATTGGTCGACGAATGGAAACTACCCGTACGGTCGAAACGGCATCCATATCCACTAACTATCGCTGATGGAAGACCTGTCAACTTCAATGGAGGCATGGTGATCTACGAAACAGACATAATCTTGTGGATACAAGGGAGGAAAGAACAGATTGTTCTAGACGTCACGAATATTGGAGACTCGGATTTGATCCTTGGTCTGCCGTGGCTTCGAACTCACAATCCGCATATCGACTGGAGAACATTGACGCTCACGTTCCCAGACCAACGATATCCCGTGCAGGCTAGCATGCGCGCTAGAACACGGACAGCACAAAGACCTTTGGGGAAAAGGCCTACACACGTTGAAGTGGCATACTGCTATCGTCTCCAGACAGAGGAGGATAGGTCAGTGTTCCAAATTCCCCATGGGTACCAGGAATTTGCAGAACTTTTTAAAAGGAAATCGATCGAAGATTCTCTTCCACCACACCAACCATGGGATCATGAGATCAAGCTCAAGAATAATGAACAACCAAAGAAGTTCAAGATCTACCCATTGAGGGAAGATCAGCTTGAAACCCTTCGTGAATATATCGACGATTTCACGAAGAAGTTCATCCGGGAGTCGAAGTCACCCGCCGGATATTCAGTTTTCTACGTACCCAAGCCCGATGGTTCACAACGATTGTGTGTCGATTACCGACATCTAAATGAGATTTCGGTGAAGAATGCGTACACGCTGCCTTTAATCCAGGAGTTGAGGGACAGACTCCAAGGAGCCAGATGATTCACGAAATTCGATATTCCTGCGGCTTTTCATCGAATTAGGATTAAGAAAGGTGACGAGTGGAAGACAGCATTCCGCACTCACCTTGAGCAATACGAATACCTTGTCATGCCCTTTGGTTTGACAAACGCCCCTGCGACGCTGCAAGCCTATATGAACAATGTGCTTCGCGAGCACTTAGACAAGTTTGTGTCTGTTTATATGGATGACATTTTGGTTTGCTATCGAACGTTCGAAGAACACGCCAATCACGTTCGAACCGTCCTCCGCGCACTACAGATATTTAACTTGCGGCTGAAACCATCGAAAAGGGAATTCCATAAGCAACGAATCAAGTTCGTTGGATGTTTTGTCTCTCAAGATGGACTTGAGATGGACCCGGAAATTTACCAGAAGGTCCGCGATTGGCCGGTACCTTCGAACGTCAAAGGAGTACAGTCATTTCACGCCTTCGCGAATTATTATCGACAATTCATCGAAAGCTTTTCCGAAGTTGCAGAACCCCTCACGGAATTGATGAAGAAGGGGATTACCTTCGAATGGAACGAGCATGCGCAAAAGGCCTTTGACGCACTCAAGATACGGTTAACAACACCACCCATTCTGCAACTGTTTGACTCAGAAAAACCAGCCACAGTCGAGGCGGATGCGTCCGATCGAGCCCTCGGAGCATGCCTCAGCCAACCCGATTCAGATGGAAAGCTTAGACCAGTAGCTTACCACGCACGAAAATTTCTGAAAGCAGAAATCAACTACTCCACTTCAGACAAGGAACTCATGGCCATAGTTGATGCCTTCAAGCACTGGAAGCATTATCTTGAAGGAGCGAAACACAAGATCACTGTGTATTCCGACCACAAGAATCTGCGGAATTTCACGACGACAAAGGAATTGAATCGACGGCAACTAAGATGGTCAGAAGAACTGTCATCTTACAACTTCCATATCCTTTACAAGAAAGGAAAGGAAAACGTTAAAAACATCCAACGAACTTGATTCGTTGCTTGTGGAATTCGCTTTTCGAGGGTTTCAGCCGTAAGTTAAATATCTGTAGTGCGCGGAGGACAGTTCGAACGTGTTTGGCGTGTTCTTCCAACATTCGAGAGTAAACCAAAATATCATCCATATAAACAGACAGAAACTTGTCTAAGTGCTCGCGAAGCACATTGTTCATATGGTCTTGCAGCGTCGCAGGGGCGTTTGTCAAGCCGAAGGGCATGGCAAGGTATTCGTAGTGCCCAAGGCGAGTGCGGAATGCTGTCTTCCACTCGTCACCTTCCTTAATCCTAATTCGATGAAAAGCCGCAGGAATATCGAATTTCGTTAACTATCTGGCTCCTTGGAGTCTGTCTCTCAACTCCTGGATTAAAGGCAGCGTGTACGCATTCTTCACCGAAACCTCATTCAGATGTCGGTAGTCGACACACAATCGTTGCGAACCATCGGGCTTGGGTACGTAGAAAACTGGATATCCGACGGATGACTTCGACTCCCGGATGAAACCCTTCTTCGTGAAATCTTCGATATATTCACGAAGGGTTTCGAGCTGATCTTCCCTCAATGGATAGACCTTGAACTTCTTCGGTTGTTCATTTTTCTTGAGCGTGATCTCATGATTCCATGGTTGGTGTGGTGGAAGAGAATCTTCGATCGATTCCTCTTTAAAAAGTTTTGCAAATTCCTGGTACTCATGGGGAATTTGGAACGCTGACCTATCCTCCTCTGTCTGGAGACAATAGCAGTATGCCACTTCAACGTGTGTAGGCCCTTTCCCCAAAGGTCTTTGTGCTGTCCGTGTTCTAGCGCGCATGCTAGCCTGCACGGGATATCGTTGGTCTGGGAACGTAAGCGTCAATGTTCTCCAGTCGATATGCGGATTGTGAGTTCTAAGCCATGGCAGACCAAGGATCAAATCCGAGTCTGCAATATTCGTGACGTCTAGAACAATCTGTTCTTTCCTCCCTTGTATCCACAAGGTAACGTCTGCTTCGTAAATCACCATGCCTCCATTGGAGTCGACAGGTCTTCCATCAGCGATAGTTAGTGGATATGGATGCCGTTTCGACCGTACGGGTAGTTTCCATTCGTCGACCAATTTTTCGCTTAGAAGAGTCCTATCGGCACCGGTGTCGATGAAGGCCCATGCTGGTACGTCGTCGATCTTTCCTTCGACCAGCATCTTGGGTGTGCCAAGGTCGTTCAGAAAATGAGGCGCTTCATTAGGATTCAACAGAGGCCTCTCTACTGTTGATCCTCCTCGTTTCCCGAATTCTCATGCCATTTGCGTGCTTGCTTCGTATTGACTGCGATGTCTAATCGTCGGACAAGGTGTCGAAGGTTCCTTGCCCCATTCGGATGGTATGGGCAGGTGAAGCAGATACATGCATCTGGATGAACGTCTTTATGGCAAGAATCGTCCTGATCAATTGCTCGTTCAACGTCTCGTGTAAAACGTGATTGATTGATTGATTGATTGATTTTATCCTACTCGGTTGCAGCCGCTTAATCACGCAGCTATGTCCGGTTAGGAGGACTTCATCAGACAGCCGACACGTGATAGATTATATAATCCACCGCGCCCCACTTCGCCCCGTTCACTGAAACAAGACCAGCTGTCCCCTCCGTCCTCCCTCTTTTCCCTTAACCAGTATCTCCAAATGCCCGCTGGCTCTTGTAGATACTGGTTATTCTGCTAGTATATCTGTGCTATGTAGACTCAAGAGGCAATGCCTCGTGTTTCGCTATCCTTCTACCTACAGTCTCCCTCTAATGCTCAGCTTTGTCTATCTGTTTCGCCTTATCCCTCAAGGCCAATGGGTTCCCTAAGTATGTTTCTGCTTGTGAAAGTTGCCTTGCACCAGATTCCTATGCGGCGGTGTATTTGGTTGTGTGATGCTGGAGACAATAGTAACCATCGTAGTCGTGATTTCGCTGCTTCGGTGTGATACTCCGGGTATGCCCGTGGACGAGGCTGTCTGGTAGCTGCCGTATTGTATGGCGCCGATCGTGCTATAGACCTGCCGTCTTATAGTCGGAGCCTATCTGCTGCTAGTCGCTCTCCCTACTTGCTATATCGCGCTCCTACTCTTGCCAATGCCATAACTGGGACGCAACAGTCTGGGGAGAGGCTCAAGGCTACGTCTGCTGGCTTGTAGGGAGGGGATTTGCCGCCAATAAGCTCCTTCTATACGTCCTTACTGCTTACTGTGTTGCGCACCTACTCTTGCCAATGCCATAACTGGGACGCAACAGTTTGGGGAGAGGCTCAAGGCTCTGGACATCAGCTTACAGCAGGACGGTTTGCGGAGACGATAGTAGATGAGGTTCTCTAGCAGCTGCCGTATCGTGTCGCACCGATTGTGTTGTAGACGTGTCGTCTTATAGTCGGAGCCTATCTGCTGCCAGTCGCTCTCCCTGCTTGCTATATCGCGCACCTACTCTTGCCACTGCCATAACTGGGACGCAACAGTCTGGGGAGAGGCTCAAGGCTACGTCTGCTAGCTTACAGGGAGGGGATTTGCCGCCAATAGGCTCCTTCTATGCGTCCTTACTACTTACTGTGTCGCGCACCTACTCTTGCCAATGCCATAACTGGGAGGCAACAGTTTGGGGAGAGGCTCAAGGCTCTGGGCAACAGCTTGTAGCAGGACGGTTTGCCAAGACGTTGGGAGAGATTGTCTAGTCGTTGCAGTGGTGTGTGGTGCCGATTGTTGCGCACCGAGCGTCTGGTGTTTGAGTTGTGTTGAAGGTATTGCCGTTCTAGCAGTGACTCGTCGACTCGGAGCGTTGCAGTGTCATCTGGGGTGATGGACTAGCCGGGAGATAGTGACTAGATGGTTGCTGTTGTCTTTGGTGGACGCATCGTTCGTGTAGCTTGCTCATGTATTCGTCTGCTTGCTCTGCGGTGGCCGCGACGGCGACTCTAGAGATATCTCATCGACGCTGAGGGACGCGCGATGGCCTCTAGAGGCCGGAGCGGCCACTGGCAGAGGTGTTTTGATGATCCTTAGATGATACTTCTGTAAATTCCAAAAATTGAGTTCTCGCTGTGTGTGCTGTTTTTCGTGTAAAACGTGAGAGCCGAAAGGTCATAAACTTGTGTTACGGATACTGTCACGTGAGCGTGTACAGGATCATATTTGATGCATTCGTATGCATTTGGATTCCTAAGTGCATACCATCATGTCTTCTTATGATTGGATGATTGTTACACGGGGTTGAAGGATCACGTGGTTGATCATTCTTGGCAAGGTAAGCAGAATGAACGTTTGTGTTCATTCCGCTCAGGCTGTTCATCATGATCGGGATGATCATAATGAACGGAGGATTTTCATAGAGATGGGATCTCTATATAAAGGACGAGACACTGCTCCCTCAGTATCTCGTATCTTCACTCTCATAGTTACTTCGCTATTGCTTTAGTTACTTAGCACAATTCACGACTCTTATATCTCACAAACTTCGCTACACCTGTTTGATACGATATTGTCGCCCCAGGATTACTTGAACCTCACTGTACGGAATAGCCAATTCCAGCTATATTACTTGAGCCATAGCCTCTGCGTAACATAGTGAAGATACCGCTCTATACAGTAAGGTTGACGAAGTATCCAACAAACCTATGTCCACGGTTTCATCCAAGGGTCAAGGGAAACGAAAAGAATCCGTTCCGCCACCGCCGCCGCCGCCTCCACCGCAAAGACAACGTACGGTAGAACCAGAATCGAGCGACGACGAAGAAGAGATGGCACCTCAAGCTACACCAAGCTCTTCGGCACAGAACGAAACCCGAAACGATCAAAACAAGGTCAAGGTCAATCCACCCGAAGTGTTCAAGGGAGAACGCGGAAAACTTAAGACATTCCTTACACAATGCAATCTTTACATGTATTGGAACGCTTCCGAGTTCGCTACCCAAGAAAAGAGAGTCATGTTTGTTATCAGCTACATGCGAGGAACAGCTTACGCATGGATTGAGGACCGCCTCAACGAGTATCTTACGGATCCCGACGATTACGAGTACAGGAGACTCTTCCTTTCATACGGAGAGTTCTTGAAAGAAATCAACATGGTCTTTGGAAATGTTGATGAAAAGAGAATCGCCGAAAGAGAACTGAAGGTTTTGAGACAACATACATCAGCTGCAGACTACTCCGCCCACTTCCAGCGCATCGCTGCACACCTTAATTGGGGAAGTGAGGCTCTGCTCAGCCGATACTACGATGGCCTCAAGGAGGATATCAAGGATGAAATCAGTAGGAAGGAAGATCAGCCTCAGGACCTACACTCGATGATTGAGTCGTCAATCAAGATCGATAACCGCCTTTTCGAAAGAAAACTCCAAAGGAAGGGAGCAAGTTCTTATCGAGGAAACGGAAACCACGGGCGAGCTAATACAAGCGCTCGACGCGTTGATCCGTACGGACCACAGCCGATGGAGCTTGACAAGATTCAAAGCGCTCCACGTGGACCCAAGAAAGGCACAGGTCAGAAAGGAAAATGTTATAACTGCGGTAAAACAGGACATTACGCCAACAAATGTCGACAGCCTAAGAAGAACAACAATGGACGTTTCACGAATCAGGTACAACGATTTGGAAACCCGTCCATAGGACACCTCAACGCTATCCGATCCAACGCTGTAGTACTGTTAGTCAAACCTTCAGACCACGACGTACTAAGCTGGACAGCTTGCTATGAGGACGACTGTGAAGTACACCGATCCGAGAAAGAGGGTTCCGGATACTACCCAAGGGGTAGGAAAGGTTACAACGGTCAAGGCAAAGGACATCTCGCAATGATGAGTTCGTCACCCGACAGCATCGCGAAAATCTGCGAACGAGCAGGATTACCAACACCAGAGTACGGGGTTAACCAAGCTCGGGTCGGTAATACAGCAACGGCCGTCAAACTCGTTAGTAGACGCCCGAATGTTCGAACAGATGCAGGACACGATCTCCACTGGATCATTCCAGCAAACTGGTGCCAGCTTAAAGAGTGCCTGATGTGGGAGCACAAATCCGAGCAGGACCCAGGCGAGAAAGATTGGGTATTCCATCCTTTTCACGACGAAGAGATTAATCATACAACCCGTCGAAAGACCATGGAAATCCCCAACGTCCGAACCGACGCTACGAGTGAATACCATAAACATGTACCTATGAACTGGTGCACAAGCGAGGAGTGCGATCTCCCCCAGCACCAGGACTTCGAAGAATCGGATGATTCCGACGTTCCGGAACTCGACCTCAACGCTGCATTGGCGAATGCCCCGGGAGGAACGAACAACGAGGAACTACCGATTGCTTACAAGAACAACTCTTCTCAAACCGTGCCTAGCGACGACGACGGATCTGAGGAAGAAGACAGTTCTGAAGAGGAATCCACAGACGACGATGAGGAAGATTCAGAATTCAAGACATTCCGAATTAATCGCTTTGTCAGGGACATCAAGCGAGCCATCGATCAGGATGACCCTCACCATAAGGGACTCAACCCAGATGCTTGTATCGACTTCACCTGCCCACACCATCCGAATGGGACAAGGAACCTTCGACACCTTGTCCGACGATTGGACATCGCAGTCAACACGAAGCATGCATGCAAATGGCACGAGAATTCGGGAAACGAGGTGGATCAACAGTAGAGAGGCCTCTGTTGAATCCAATTGAAGCGCCTCATTCCCTGAATAACCTTGGTATACCTAAGATGCTGGTCGAAGCAAAGATCGACTATGTACCAGCATTGGCCTTCATCGACACTGGCGCCGATAGGAACCTCCTAAGCGAGTCCTTAGTGAATGAATGGAAAATACCTATCAAGTCGAAACGGTATCCATATTCATTAACGATCGCTGATGGGAGACCTGTCGACTCCAATGGAGGCATGGTGATTTATGAAGCAGACGTAACCTTGTGGATACAAGGGAGAAAAGAACGGATCGTTCTAGACGTCACGAATATTGGAGACTCGGATCTGATCCTTGGTCTGCCATGGCTTCAAACTCACAATCCGCATATCGACTGGGGGACGTTGACACTTACGTTCCCAGATCATCGATATCCCGTGCAGGCTAGCATGCGCGCTAGAACACGGACAGCACAAAGACCTTTGCGGAAAAGGCCTACACACGTTGAAGTGGCATACTGCTATCGTCTCCAGACAGAGGAGGATAGTCCAGTGTTCCAAATTCCCAATGAGTACCAGGAATTTGCGGAACTTTTCAAAGAGGAATCAATCGAGGATTCTCTTCCACCACACCAACCATGGGATCATGAGATCAAGCTCAAAAACAACGAACAACCCAAGAAGTTCAAGATCTACCCGCTGCGCGAAGATCAGCTTGAAACCCTTCGTGAGTACATCGACGATTTCACGAAGAAAGGGTTTATCCGGGAGTCGAAGTCACCCGCCGGATATTCAGTTTTCTACGTACCCAAGCCCGATGGTTCACAACGATTGTGTGTCGACTACCGACATCTGAACGAGATTTCAGAGAAGAATGCGTACACGCTGCCTTTAATCCAGGAGTTGAGGGACAGACTCCAAGGAGCCAAATGGTTCACAAAATTCGATATTCCTGCGGCTTTTCATCGAATTAGGATTAAGGAAGGTGACGAGTGGAAGACAGCATTCCGCACTCGCCTTGGGCACTACGAATACCTTGTCATGCCCTTCGGATTGACAAACGCCCCTGCTACGCTGCAAGCCTATATGAACAATGTTCTTCGTGAACATTTAGACAAGTTTGTGTCTGTTTATATGGACGATATTTTGGTTTACTCTCGAACGTTCGAAGAACACGTCAAACACGTTCGAACAGTCCGCCGCGCACTGATGAAATTTAACTTACGGCTAAAACCATCGAAAAGCGAATTCCACAAGCAACGAATCAAGTTCGTTGGATGTTTTGTCTCTCAAGCTGGACTTGAGATCGATCCGGAAATCTACCAGAAGGTCCGCGATTGGCCAGTACCCTCGAACGTCAAAGGAGTACAGTCATTTCACGCCTTCGCAAACTACTACCGACAATTCATCGAAGGCTTTTCCGAGGTTGCAGAACCCCTTACGGGATTGATGAAGAAAGGGATTACTTTCGAATGGAATGAGCATGCGCAAAAGGCCTTTGACGCACTCAAGACACGGTTAACCACACCACCTATTCTGCAACTGTTTGACCCAAAAAAAACAGCCACAGTCGAGGCGGATGCATCCGATCGAGCCCTCGGAGCATGCCTCAGCCAACTCGATTCAAATGGAAAGCTAAGACCGGTAGCTTACCATGCACGAAAATTCCTGAAAGCAGAAATCAACTACTCCACGTCAGACAAAGAACTTATGGCAATAGTTGATGCCTTCAAGCACTGGAAGCATTATCTTGAAGGAGCGAAACACAAGATCACTGTGTATTCCGACCATAAGAACCTGCGGAATTTCACGACAACAAAGGAATTGAATCGACGGCAACTAAGATGGTCAGAAGAGCTGTCATCTTACAGTTTCCAAATCCTTTACAAGAAAGGAAAGGAAAATATCAACGCCGATGCATTAAGTCGAAGAGAAGACTTTATGGCAGGAGAAAAAGAGAGAGTCGAACGCGCTTTATTCCGACAGGAAGGTAATGCCCTTATACACCAGGTATCATTACTCCAGTCTGGAAAGCCCTCTTATTGGCAAGAGGTCAGGAACGCGCAACAAAAGGATCCAGATGTACAAGGCTATATTCAATCAGCGGATCTGAATACCCGTATTGAAGATGGCTTGTTTATCTTCAACGACCTGGTATATCTTCCCGCAAGCCTAAGGAAACAGTACATCCTACACCAACATGAATCTCCGCTTAACGGTCATTGCCGACCAGAGATTGTCCTTTCACGACTCCAGAATACCTTCTACTTCCCTCACATGCGACAGGAAGTTTTCAAGGAAATAGGAAAGTGTGTTCTTTGCAAGAAAGCCAAATACGAACGACACAAGCCCTACGGACTTCTCCAACCCAACAAAGCGCCTCACGGCGCATGGAAAACCATATCCATGGATTTCGTTGGACCTTTGCCACCTTCTCCAAGCTTGGATGGTGTTCAGTACGAACACATCATGGTTGTGATAGATCGACTCACGAAGTACGCGATCTTTATCCCACTACCAAAAGGCTACGACACGCGATACTTGGCAGGAGTATTCGTACGAGATGTCGTCAGCAAGCATGGCATTCCTGATAATATTATCTCAGATCGAGACAGCCTCTTCACCTCTCATTTCTGGGAAGAGCTCTGTGAGATGCTAAAGATCAGAAGAAGTTTATCAACAGCTTACCACCCTCAGACGGATGGACAAACAGAAAGAATGAACCAGACAATGGAACAGTACCTTCGCATATACGTCGATGACGATCAAAGCAATTGGGTATCGCTTTTACCTCTTGCAGCATTCGCTTATAATGCTACTGTTCAAGACACCATCAGGATGTCTCCATTCTTTGCTAACTTTGGACGAGAACCTCAATTCGAGATTGAGCAAGGAAACCTATTACCCACAGACGCAACGGTTGTTGCATCTGAGTTGTCACAGCTTCACGACCAATTGAAGTATGACATTACCTTCTTGAACATGCGCATGGCTATGCGTGTGAATCAGAAAAGAACATTGGGACCTGTTCTTAAGAAGGGGGATAAAGTTTACCTATGGCGACGCAACATCAAGACAAAAAGACCAAGCGAGAAACTTGACTTCAGAAAGCTCGGCGCTTTCGAAATCGACGAAGTTAAAGGTGCAGTCAATTACAAACTCAAGCTACCTAAGGGAATGAGAATACACCCGGTATTCCATGTCTCCCTGCTTGAACCAGCACATCCAGACGCCCCGCTTGACCAAAAAACGATACTCCAAGGCGATCAACTCGAGCCTGAGTATGATGTCGAAACTGTCGTTAACCATGCTATTGTGCAACGTCAGCACAAGTACCTCATTAAGTGGAAAGGCTATCCTACCTCGGAAAACACTTGGGAGCCTATGTCACACTTGAAGAACTCTCTCCAAGCTCTGCGGGATTTCCATCGGGAACATCCAGAGCATTCCAGACCTCCATCCCTGAAGTCTCGATCGAACCAGGGAAGACGGAAAGATCGTTAGAAGCTTCGGCGAGCTCACCGTTCGAAAGCCCACCGTTTACTCTCCGTTCCTCTTCCTCCTCTTCCTCGAGTTCCTCTAATAAACAAATTGTTTTCGTTTTTGCTCTCGCCTCAGCCAACTCCAAGATTTTGCGATTCCTTGATATCCGAGACAACAACTCTTGTTGCTCACTCAACACTCTTTGCATTTCAATAAGGATTTTCCCCAGCTTCTCCTCGTCACGAGATAACGACTTCTTTGTTTGTTCTCTCGTTTTGTCTAGGGAAGCCCAGGACACATCGACACACTTAATTCCCTTCTTGGCGCAGCTTGCGCATTTCAGCGACTTCGACGACGGCATAATGATGCAAAGTATGTTATGTTTGAAGCAGTATTCGCAGGCGATAGCGGATGGATCACCTTGTTGTTCGATCTCGTCGGCGATACGTTTGCGTCGTAAAGATGATGCAGAAGACATCTTTGGTTTTCTGTGCGGGGTCCGTGTGACCTTAAGTAAGCGCTGTGGGACCAGCTTACTAAGAAGGAGGGCTATGTTACGGATACTGTCACGTGAGCGTGTACAGGATCATATTTGATGCATTCGTATGCATTTGGATTCCTAAGTGCATACCATCATGTCTTCTTATGATTGGATGATTGTTACACGGGGTTGAAGGATCACGTGGTTGATCATTCTTGGCAAGGTAAGCAGAATGAACGTTTGTGTTCATTCCGCTCAGGCTGTTCATCATGATCGGGATGATCATAATGAACGGAGGATTTTCATAGAGATGGGATCTCTATATAAAGGACGAGACACTGCTCCCTCAGTATCTCGTATCTTCACTCTCATAGTTACTTCGCTATTGCTTTAGTTACTTAGCACAATTCACGACTCTTATATCTCACAAACTTCGCTACACCTGTTTGATACGATATTGTCGCCCCAGGATTACTTGAACCTCACTGTACGGAATAGCCAATTCCAGCTATATTACTTGAGCCATAGCCTCTGCGTAACACATCGCTTCCACGGTATCTAACAAGAAGATGGCATTTGGAAGAGTCTGCACGTACGAGTGCTTCATTGGGGCAAAGACCCTGGACGCGGAGGATGCATAGCCCCCAGTTTAGGGCCTGGATTGGAGGCTATCTGCCTATGTCGCTGTAATTATATAGTTAATCTGGTGATAGAGCTAGATTTGTTGTTGTTTTTGCGGCGATGCGGCGATGCAGTGCACGTGACTTTGGGGGGGGGGGATCTCCCCGCCAAAAACCAAAAAAAGGGCTGAAATTTACAATAGACTGAATGCTAGATTGTTTACGAACTTTTTTTGAGTACAATGAGAATTCCTGAGAGAAATCCCGTAAAAAACGGTGATTTGGTTGTATTTTCCGTGATTTTGGCGTTTACAATGTGTTGGTGACCGTAGTGAGAGGGGACTGGTGCAACCAGGTCAGTCCTAAGAGAGAATAGTACGTGCAGGAGTCACGTGATATTCCCACAGTTCCCACAGCACTTGGCATTCCACAGTGTGGGAAGTGTGGGAAGAGCCAAGAGGTGTGGGAATACACCTTGGCACCCAGAACCAGAAGGGTATATAGGGAGGACGTTGGACGGACTTTCCTTTCTCTCTTCGTGGTTATCTCATGTTATGTTTCTAACATAGGAGCTTCTTCAACCTACTACAGTAACGACCTTTTACTTAGATACAATCAAGCACAAGTCATATGCACACGAAGCAAGCCCACCCCCAACCTTCATACTAACCGACAAGCGTTCAGGATTGATCTGAGGATCAAATCGGTTAGGCGACAACTTGAATTGAGAGATACATCGGACGGCTAGGATCTAGTGAGCCTCCAAAGAACCTGAGCAAGGGAATGTACTTAAGGTAAGTACTTCCAGACTGATATTGCCCTTACCCCAAACCCGCGGACCAGAACAAGAGAACACAGGTGTCAAGAAGGTCTTGACATAATCAACTGTGTTGAGAAACGAGTTCCCCGTAACAACTAATTCGAGCAATTTTAAAGGCGTGAAGGAACTCAATTTTGTCGATATAATTTATGCCAAGCCTCATATATTCCGAGACTTGGTGGCCGTAGGTACGCTTGAGGACCGAAAAACAACCAATATCGAGAGATTGAAGAAGATGTGATGAATGCGGTGGCATACAAAGAGTAATAATCATCCGGTCTGCACAAAATTGATCAAATCTTGGCGTTGCGTGGCTGCCGTGGCCATCCAGAATTAGTAGTCGATAACTACCAACCTTTCTTGCAGCTGTATTTGGCTCGAAAACCTCTTTTAACCAATGTAATCCAAGCTTGTTATTAGTCCATTCATTTGTACTCAAAGCGATTGTCCAATCAGGCGGTAGATTGTTGTTTTCCTACCAAGATGATTTATGTACCTTGCCTTTGAATATCACCATCGGCGGGAGGCTCCAACCCAGCGCATTGATCGATTCGATTGCCGTAACCCATTCGCGATCGCCAGGCTGTAATTGAGGGGGTCTGCCACGCCTATCTGAGGCAGTAACTACGCGTGAGGTACTTGCAAGGCCCATTGCAAAGCCGGTTTCGTCGAATCTGTAGATATCGTTATTGAGGATGCCGTATTTAGCGATTGTGTTTTGTACAAGCCGAAACCAGGCCCCAATAAGGGCTGGATCTTCGCATCTTGCCCTTTAATTATCATAGCTGCGTGAATATCGCGATTTGAGGCTAGGGCGGCGGTTGATGTATCGCTGAGGCCAATTGACACCGATTTTGCAATCTGAGCCTACACGCTGCTCGAGTACGATTTTTGCCGCATCGCGTACCCCAGTAACGGTCAATGGATAACCTCTTTCATCCATAGATAGTATCCAATACTCAACGACCTCCTCTTCCGTATCCGTAAGCTTTTGGCAATTTGGGCGCGAATCGACGCGTGAAGCGCGTCCGCTAAGGCGGGAGGCAAGGGAAGTAAATGGGACAGAATAGGCATCAGCGGCCTTTCGAATACTTGGAAAATGGCCATTCAAATAAGCATCATGAGCAAGGAGTAGTTGACCCTCTTTCTGGGCCTTTGTATTGACTAGTTGTGGTGGCATTGTGGGTTAATCGATGAGGATACCAAAATGTGTACCGCTCGATGGTGGATTACGTTATTCCTAACCTCAAATCTGACTGCGCAGGGCGCTCGGACCCACCATCCCATCTCAATTTCTACGTATACACCAACTTATCGCTCAATTTACCACCACCATGGCGCCTAGAACATCCAAAAGAAAGACTGCAAGGCGAGAATATGATACCACGAAGAGAATGCGATTTTTTCAGGCCTGGGATTGCAAGAATGAGGCCGACGGCGTCGGTACAATCGCATACCTCCCTGAAATCAATATACCAACTTCTACCGCACGTAGTTGGCTTAAACTACGAGAACTTATTGGTGATGCAGCATTCAGATCACAGAGAAAGAGCAGTTGCATCATAGGGCGGCCTACCAAAGTATCTGCTTCAGATCTTACCCGCCTTACGAACCAAGATGACCCTATACACGAAAAAGGCTGGCAGGAACAAGCCAATTCCTGCCCCGGCAAGCCTTCCGCAAAGACATTACAGCGTCACGTATACAATGCAGGGACTAGGCGATTCAAGAAGCGTTATCAGAAGCAGATATCCCAGGCAAATCGGCCAAAGAGGGTTGAATACGGTAGAGAACACGAGAAAAAGACCATACTAGGCTTCTGGAGTTGGATTTGGTTCACAGATGAAGCTCATTTTCAGTCAAAAGAACTCGCCAATGCACCTGAATATGAGCTACGCTTTACAGGGCAAGAGAGAGGTGTCAATGAGGAGCTAGAAGGCGTTTTAGATGTTACTATTCACGTCGCCGGCGGCATCTCATACAACAAGAAAGGAAACCTCATATTCTACAAGGATCCGGCTGAGCCATCAGAGAAGGTCCGTAGGCAAGTCAAGCAGCCTAAACAACTCAAATACGAGCTGGATTCAGTGTACCAAGCCCGGCTGAAGGTCTGGCAAGACCTTAAGGCAAAGGAGGACGAAACACCAAAAGGAAACTGCATGACACAGGTTTTCTACGCCAAAAAGATACTGCCGCAACACATTGAAGCTATTCAGGCCTTGGAGAAGCGTCACCAGCGCAAATACTGGCTTCAAGAGGATGGTGATCCTTCTCACGGAATCAAGTCGCCTAACAGTGACCCTGCAGTCATAAAAAGAGAAGCAGACCTTCTATTACTTATTCACCCTCCTCAATCATGTGATCTCAATCCCATTGAGTCTTGTTGGAACATCATTAAGTCCAGATTAGCTGGCAGGAGGTGGTCGTCGGTGGCTCATTTCAAGGCTGAAATCCAGGCAGAATGGGACAAGATAACGCTCACAATGATACGGAAAAGGATCAGAGAGATGCCAGAGAGATGTAAGATGATTCAGCAAAAACCAGAGATTCATTGCAAGTCAAACGTGTGGTAAATAGCATAATACATTCAAGTTCAAAAGATGGGATGGTGGGTCCGAGCGCCCTGCGCAGTCAGATTTGAGGAACCCCGTGCTTCACAGCCGCGAGTCACGTGACAATACCTTCGAATCACCCTCGATATCGATAAATTTCTGGCAATATTCTTCCCCATCAGCCATCTCATACAGAAACCGATGCACCAACATAATTCGCCTCCACCCAGCCACCATCAACATACCATTCCTATTTGGTCACAAATCTACTCTCATCCCCAAGCAAAAAGGCAATACTCGCCGTAATCTCCTTAAGCTGCGCATACCGCTTGATAATCGACGTCAAGTTATCATCCTCAGTCATGGTCCACGCCTCCCACTAGGAAGAATGAGAGGCTGCTTGATCATGTCGGTATCGATACAACCCGGACACAGCAGATTGACTCTGATTCCCTTTGCGCCGGCCTCAAATGCGGCACATTTTTTTGGCAGGTAACACAAGCCGAATACAAGACCTTACTCTAAGTAAATCGACTTGTAATCGTTGCCATGGACTGAGAAAAATGCTAACTTCACGCTATCAAACTTAGTGTACTGTTCCAGTGAAGATCTTTTACATGCTCTCGTCCGATTTTGCGACACTGTCGTTGCTGGCGCTATACTACTCCTTGTCTCCAGATCGAACATACCGCATCGCGATCAAATACATTGGCGCATGTTTCGTCCTGTATGCGGTAGTGTACGCTTTGATAAGCATCTTCAGTTGCCGACCAATTTACGCTACCTGGGATTTGAAGGCGTTGGCAACTGCATCTTGCATCAACAAAGAAGGGTTTTTTCTGACGGCATCCATAGCCAACGTATGCATGGACATCGTTATCTTGGTGATGCCGTTGCGTATTGTCGTTCCGCTTCAGGTCCCCATGCGTCAAAAATTTACCTTGCTCATTCTATTTGCAACTGGTGGGGTGTAAGTCGCTATCATCTGGGCATCATCTTTTCGCTGAATCTTTATTAATTCTTGTTAGCGTCATATTTGCTGCAATCTACAACTGCATACTCACGATCAAGCTTTTTGGCGGCGACGATTACACCAAGGGCCTCGCACATGAGCTGTCGTGGATGTACGGGGAGCTCGCCGGATGTGTAGTATGTGCATCAGCGAGTTCGCTGAAGCCTTTTTTTGTGCGATATATCCCATTATTGATCAGCTCGCATTTTTTCAGCACTGGTGGCTCGACCAATCCCAGCGACCAGCTCTCTCGGATAGGAAAACTCGATCGAATGCGCTAAGATGTATA
Source organism: Venturia oleaginea (assembly GCA_013176395.1). NCBI lineage: Eukaryota > Fungi > Ascomycota > Dothideomycetes > Venturiales > Venturiaceae > Venturia > Venturia oleaginea. Next base: position 78,889 of record JABMLP010000020.1, on the reverse strand, counting down.
CGAACTCGATTCCTTTGATGGTGCAAGGGCTGAAAAGAAAAACGTGGGCGACGATGACGAGACACAACTTTGGGCTGGGCCTGTCAACGCTGCCACTGTCTCGGCTACAGGAATAGCAGCCGAACATGATTCTAGCACTGTATGTCCTAGTACGTTTGGGGATTCTTCCAAGACGGCTGTTCCTGCCAATCAGAAAGTCTGTAGAAGTGGGATCAGCGTGGTTTCAACAACTTCTGTGGCCTACGCTTAGCAAATTGATCCGTGAGAAACATATTGAGATGGATGGCAGTGGCTCGAGAGGACGAGGATTTTTGAGATTGCGGCAAGCCCATATCAAGCTCATTCACATGTTTGCGTCAAAATGCGCGCACGGCAGGACAGTCATCAATTGCGAGTTGATGCTTCACGCATGGAATGGAGTACTTCATGATGGTGTAACATGCCTGGGGAGGCAACTTCGTGAGATGGTACGTGTCGATGGGAATGAGGGTTTAGCTTGATGGTTGGATGAAACCTGATACGCCTGAATGCCGAGCCTGAGGTGGACGGGTCTCGCTAAAACTTCGGACCGATAGAATAGAATACCGGCAGTCGCTTCGCGTCTCAATTTTCCTCTTCAACCTCTTCCTTCTCCTCCACTCACCGATCCATCCCTTGTTTAATTCTCTCAGTCTCGTCAGCTTCGGCCCTGTGCGAGAGCAGGACGCTATTGAATGCTGGGCTCTCTCCTGCGCCACAACGGTCCCTCTATCCCTCGGGTATATATACTCGTATATGCAGAAAGATAACTTCTTGATCCATGTTATGGCTTCGTCCTACCTTCAACGTGCGGCTGACTATCTCCCTTACTTATCACTATCAAAAATAACGACATTGGCAAAGTATTCCACCGATGTAATTGGGCGTCTATACCTCTGTTTGTGCTCTGTTAAGCCACATATAAGGCTTTCCTCTCGCTGTACCGCTTTCTGTTCTCGTCCAGCGGCACGGTCCAGAACGGGCGGCTTGGCGGCTTTCACTGCTCGTGGTAGATGGAAGGGTTGCTCCTGTTCCAAGCATGGTGAGGATGTCTTCGTAAGCATTGGGGAATCGGACAACGCAGGGTCGGTGTCTTCGGCGCTGTTATTGGTGTCTCCTTGTGGCACTTGCTTCGCTGAATAGCAAGTTCAGAGAGTGACAAGACCGGGCAGTATGTGTTGTGGCACATTCAATTCGGGCTTCAGTGATGATGTATGTAGGAAGAGATCGAGGCTGACCATACCAATCTAAGAATTCTCTGTCCACGAATTTCTCCATTAGATTCCCTCTACTACATTCTCCACCTTCAGATCATGAAATTTTTCCAGCCACTGCTGCCTGTCGTTGCGACCATCATTTTCCCCGGCAGCGTTGAAGCCGATATTGACCCAGACAGCTTCTCAGGTGCTCTTCTTAGACGAGATGGTCGTTGTCATTGGTGACGGATCTGCTGGTGCGAGTTTCCCGTCAACTCAGGCCTGACCATTCTAACATTTGTTAAGACCTACTCCGCCGTCCGTCTTTGCAAGCTAGGAAAGACTGTCACACTCATCGAAGCCCAGTCTGAGCTTGGCGGCCACACCCAAACGTTCGTCGACCCGGCCACTGGAATTTCCTTCGATTATGGAGTTCAGATCCTGAAGGACATCCCCACCGTGCAGAGCTATTTGGCTCATCTCGGTGTCGCTGTCACTCAGATTGACGCTTCATTCTACCCTCTTACTACGCCAGCCGACCTCGCTTCTGGTACCACCATTCCTGCAACTTCTGTCGATCAGGCTGCTTTTGGTGCTGCATTCCAGGTCTACCTTACTCAATTGGCTAAATATCCCTTCCACCAGGCTGGTAGTGATTTGCCATCACCTATCCCAGCTGACCTCCTTCTTACGTTCGGCGACTTCGTCGTAAAGTACCAACTCGAAGCCATTGCCTTCACCATCTCATCCTACTTGGGTGGCTTTGGGGATCGAATTAGTGTTCGTATCTTTTATGTCATGAAGTATTTCGATGCCACCACCGTTCAAGGATTGCTCGGTCATTTCTCGACAACCACGGCCCACGAAAATCAGCAGATCTATGCCAAGGCTGCTGCATACCTGGGTTCAGATACACTCGTGAGCAGTACTGTATACGCCATTCAACGTGACATTAAGCTGCCCAATGGTACTGTTATACCAGTCGCTGTAATCGCCAACACTCCTGATGGCCCCCCAAGCTCATCATCGCAAAGAAGCTCGTAATGGCCATCCCACCTAAGATGGAGAAACTGTCGCCTTTGAACATGGATCTGGACGACAACGACAGAGCTCTCTTCAACCAGTTGAGCAATTCTTATTACTGGGCGGGTGTCGTACGCAACTCTGGAATTCCATCTAACACAAGCTTCATCAACGTCAGCCCGACTGGCCAATATGGTATCTCTGGTCCACCATCTACGCTTTTGATCACATCCTCCAGTACTTCACATCTCCACGAGGTCTTCTACAATAGCGCCACATTGCTCACCGATAACGCCGTCAAAGCCAACATTCTCGCCGATATTGCTAAGCTTGTCACTGCCGGTGGTTTCCCAGCTCATGCTCAGCCTCAGTTCGTAGCTTTCCAAAACCACCAACCATATCAACTCACTGTTCCAGTCTCTGCTATTACTAGTGGGTTTTATACTAGTCTAAACGCGATTCAGGGAAAGACAAATACCTGGTGGACTGGCGCTGCTTGGGTGGGGCATAGTTCGAGTTCGATCTGGGATTTCACCGAGAAGATGATTATTCCTGCTCTTACTGCGTAGGCGAGGCAGCTTTGGATGGTCCTGGCATGCGCGGATCACCAGTCCACAAATCCCTGGCAGTGAATAAAGCTACGATTTTCAGCTCCCTTGATATCGTACAGTCGATCGCCTATCAATGACCCGTTTTCAAAAGCTTTCCATAACAAAGAGTGGAGAAAATGGAACGCGTTCGTGTGATGGTTGTCTAGGAAGGTGGGGGCGGGATAGCTTTACCTCGAATATTTTAGGCCTCAAATTCCGGATTGTAAATACCATAACTTAGCACATGGTGCATGGAAACCATAACAGCATTTACGTAACCTGTTTGATTCACGCCCATACCGACGATCTGTACATCCTGAAGTAGCCCATAAATTCAGATGCGCCGGGAGTTGAACGGTTCCTCGCGAAACCACAATGCAGATAATTGAGGGAGATAAGCGGAGAGTGCTGGAGGCGTGGGACAAAAGATGAATTGAAGACGCAAATTGATCAAAATCTGAAGCATTTCGTATACGCCTTCAAAACATGCCCTTGAACCACTTCATCCATGGAGCAAGGGTGCCTTCGAGTTTAGCCTAGAATTGGTTGGCTTGTTCATCATGGCCGACATGTTTTCACCTTCTGTGCGATGTGTTGCTCCTCTATCGGTTGGAAGATGATTATACCTCGATGACTTTGGTTTTGATATTATTGATGCAGTTCGCGGTCAAGTTGGCGCGCGACGCGTTTTATATTGGACCCCCACACCCCCCCTTAACAAAGTCGTCGAAGGTGTAACTTCGCTCAAACTCCATCTCACACCATTCAACATGCTATTATAGCAGCTTCAAGCAGAAGCTTTATTCTTTTCTCCTAACAATCTCTCCAATATGCGGTCCAGCTCGCAGCGCCGCGGTTTACTCCTCTCCCTAGTCCTGGCCGCAGTCTTCACCATCCTCTATCTGTCCTCCTACCACTCAGATCCACGAATCCCGCAACCCAAGAATCCTTCCTCCAACACCCCCTCATCCAAAGGCCCCAACCTCACCGGCCACGTCATAGCCCCCAAACTCGGCAACGAGACCCTAAAAGCAGAACTCGGCCGCGCCGCCTGGAAACTCTTCCACACAACCTTCGCCCAGTTTCCCGACAAGCCCACCGAAGACGAATCCTCCGCTCTGAATACATATATCCACCTCTTCCAACGTCTATACCCTTGTGGCGAATGTGCCGAGCATTTCGGCGTCATATTGAAGAAGTTCCCGCCGCAGGTGGCGACAAGGAGTACCGCTGCCGCGTGGGGATGCCATGTGCACAACGAAGTGAATAAGAGTTTGAAGAAGAAGTTGTTTGATTGCAGCAACATTGGAGACTTTTATGATTGCGGGTGTGCCAAGGATAGTAAGGATGCCATCGGGAAGGAGGCGCAGAAGACGTTGAAGGTGGGTGGAGCGGGTGGGAGTATCACGGATGCATTTAGGGAAAAGGCTGGTGGGCAAGCCGACATGGAGAGGGATGGGTGAGTCGTTGTCTTTTCCTTTGGATTTAGCATTTCTGACCCCTTTCTGCAACAGCTGGACGAAAGGTGGTTGAATTTCCTATTGTTTGGGTACCTCATCTTACCGAAGCGACGCCTTTCTACACTGTTGGATGGTATTGTCAGGCGTTCATGGACATTGGGCGCTTTCATCTAAAAATGCCATCTTACGAACTATAACCGCCGGGAGGTGTACTTTTTTCAGGGACTCGGCCTTTGCGAGCCATCATTCGGATGTTTAGATATTACTTATGATCGTTCCCCAAGGCCATAACTTCAAACCAAATTGAATCTCGATACTTCAATCACAGCTCATCATGTCACGAGATCTGGGTTGACATCCAAGGGAGAAGCGAATCTCGGATGCACTCAGAACAACCTCTTCATTAACCCGAACATGAATCATAGTCGTGAGAATCAAGAATATTTACTCAGCTCTTCGCGACAATCATCAGTTTAGCTGCAGCTGACAGAGGGTTTAGTGATGTACAACCTGAAAGGTTCGGCAAGCAACACAGAATTAAGCCAGGAGCCAGTAACTATACATCGAGGCAGTCTTGATCATCTTCCAGTTCATGGATTTGCATGACTGCGTTTTGCAGTCGAAATTGCGAAACGTGATTCTCGGTGAACTCGAGACTCATTAGCTCATTTAAGCCCGAACCGCGGAACCTAAACCGGACTTCACGGATACCCCAAGGGTATTTATATAATCATCATACCTGATTCTTTGTGATCAAGATCAAGAAATCTCATAACAATATCTTCCCGGATCGTATTTTTTAGTTTAATTTTCTGTTTTTCCATCACCCTTGAGGAACAACACATCTCCGAGGCCTCAACCGCCCAATATGGCTCCAAACCCGTCAACTTCGATTCCCTCTCTTCGAAACACTCCTCCATGTCCAAATTACGGCTGAAGGATATGGATTCAGGAAAACTTGGTCACCAAATTTTATCCCACACACCATTTCCGTCCAAATCATACACCCGAATTATGCTCGGCAATAAAGAATGAATTTCATACTGCCCTCCAAAGCCCATTCACTCGCTTTTCAGGCTTCACAACCCTCCCAATGGAAGATCCCAATGCTGCAGCAAAAGAACCTACCCGCTGTATCAAATAACAGGGTTTCGTGGGCACGCTTATGGATTCTCTTGCTGATGGGAAATTCTACAATGGGAAAGAGTATGATGTCTTTTAGACGACTGCTGAAGATTTGGAGGTACTTGTTTATATCCACCCCTGTTTCATCTTAAAGGAGATGATGAAAGCGAACTATAGATCCCGGAGTTATGGGGCCGAAGTGGCGACATGACTGAGTGCTTTTGTGTTTGGGTGGCATCTTGGGACTGGGTATGTTTCTGGGTATGTTTATTCTGGTCCCTTTTTCTTCCTTTCCTGCCCTGCATTGCCAATCTTCTCTCTTCTGGTGTCGAGATCGATATGTCCTCGCCGCCGTCATCTTCGATCATTTCCCGACACTCAAAATCGTATTAGGCACATAAGCGAACTACTCCCCTACGTGATGCAGCGACGTGATGCAACGACAAGAAAAGGCCACATCCAATTGGCCACACATGAGCCGTCCCTTGGGTCAAGTGTGCAACGAAAATGTATGGGTCACGACGAGTGGGATGTTAGATACTGCACCTTTGGAGTTGCTTTTGAAAGTCAGTCCACGCAATCACATTTTGTTTTCTGTGGATGATCTATTCTCTGATAATGAAACGGGATTGAAGTTTGTGGAGGCCATTGAGAAGGAAGGGTCAAGGTCTGGATCCAGAGACAAAAGCTTGATACCAAAATGGACTCGTCCTAATCCAGATTAATATTGTTAAATTTTCGGCAAACATCAAGAACGAAATCGCTAGAAAATTACCGATATCGATCTAGATTTGATCAGTCTCAATTTGTTTAAGCTACACACACACGTGGATTGATGGCACCAAATGACCATGTGAGATCTCTCATTGACGACGACATACTGATCAAGATGTAGTACGAAAAACACTTAAGCTCAGAACCAAAGAATGACAGCCCTCCAGTTAATATCCCTAACATCTCACACCCCGAAGACACACTTCAAAACAATCTTTCGTCCCACCCGACCTCGAAGCACCCTCCGTCTACAGAAGGAAGTAGCTCCTCTTTTTGCCAGACTTTGCCTTCGTGCTGCGCTCACGATGGGGAGGATTTTGAGTGGTTGGAGGAAACGGACACGGCGTTGTGGCGTTGCCACCACCTCGTCGTCTCCAACGTCCTCGACTCCTTCAACGGCTCCATACGCCCCTTCTCTGGGTTCCTCGAGCATGACAGTATCCTTCGTCTCTTGAAGCTGCACGCCTTCCATCTCGTGGTTCTCCACATCTCCTGCCTCCCGAACATAACCTCCAAAGGTAGGAAGGTTGACAGTCTGGTCGCTTGCATTTGTATTGTGGCGATACCACCGCTTTCCTTCCGGGTGAGCAGGATTAATTTCAAAGTCCATTCTCTTCCCCGTCTTGCTTTTAGTCGGGCAAGGATCATGCTTCGCATTAGGGAACCGGTCAACTGCCTCTGTCGATGGCGCCGTCGTACCGTTCAGAACACGCTTCTTTCGCTCCTTCGCCACCAATCTCCGTACCTCTTTCTCCGCTGCGAGCTTCGCCTTCCTCGTAGCTCTTGCATCTTTCAAGATGAGTGGTTTGAGTTCTTGGGCCCTCATCTTCCGATCCTTGTCTTCTGCCTCGCGCTTGGCTTCGAGTGATGCGTGGCCTTGGAGGTCGATCGCGTCCTTGGCGAGGAGCAGGCCCTGGTTGTAGAAGAACTCGCAAGGCTCACAAAGATGGATGTGTTCATCAAGAATGATGTGAACGCGGTCGAAGAGATGCTTCGCGCCGATAGCGCCGGGGCAGATGCTGTTGCTGGAGAGTGTTTTAAGGCATTTTTCTTAGAGTCCAGTGAAGCGGTGGTATTTGCACGCGCCGATGGAGACGAATTGGCGGCACATCTGGGTGGGGAGGCCTTGGGGTTGGCAGTAAATGATGGCTCAAGTGCCTCGTGATGATGATATTGCGTGTTCTCGCGTGGATGGCAAATAAACACGTCCGTCGTACATTGGGATTCATGTGTTGCTGTTGTTGGTCAACACACTGGATTCGTTGGACTCGAGAGGAAAGGAACGATCGTCGAAGTCTTTCAAACTGGCAACCTGTCTCGACATGCGCGAACGATAACACCATGACGAAGCGGCAGGGCAAGCCACATCCATCTTACATTTAGGAAAGGTTCTGTCTCATCAGCAATCCTGGAATCTAAAATCGCAGCTTGCGTGTCCACTATGGTTATCTCCTGTAACACGACTGTATAGACCGCTTCCCCGGTTTGGTTCAAATCTTTCATTTGAGTCTCCTAGCCGAGAACATGCCGGACGCCATACTAGTGAATCTATGATGACAATGATGCATCCGGTGACTCCTTCCAAAATCCGTGTAGACCCATTCCAACATAGTACATCTTCTCTTCTTCCCTCTTGACTTGGATGCTCCTCCACCTGGTATCTTTCCTCCTCGCTCAGTCTTGTCGTCCCTTCAGCAGACGCTTTGTGACCTTGTCCTTTTCGACAATATAGACGTGTGCTCCCCAGCCAGACAAGGCATCACGATCCACAGCGCTGAGGAGTGCTTGTGAGATGGTCTCGAAGAGCTCGTCCGGGCCCTTTGATTAATCATGTTAGCTTTGTGCAATGACTCTATTCTCAATGTCTTCGTACCAAATCTGGCTCCCAGAGACCTTCACACATTCCAAACAGCTGATCACTCGCCGTTCCGCTCACAATGAAGTCTTTTGCGAAATCGATACATCCAATACTATCAAAGCCGCAAATGAATGGCTTCCCGCTCGTATGGTTGATGCCCGCAATTACTGGAGAGACAAAGTATGGACCAAACCTCCTCTCATACAGACTGCTGGAGACGAGGTTGGCCATGGTTTGGGGCGAGATGGCGCGTTCCTCGCGAAGACGGTACATGTTCACCTTGTAGCGGAGAAGGTCGGAGACGGTTGAGATGTCAGTGGCGAGTCCGGAAAGACCTAGGTAGACGTCGCCGAAGGGGAAGATCTTGGGGTAGTTGTTGGAGACGGTGAGGGCTTGGAGACCAAGACGGAGATCGCAGGCTATGGCTACACAATCTTTTCCGACCATGGCGACGCAAGCACCGCCGTTGATGGCGAAAGGTGATGCCTAGACCATTGTTAGCTGATGGGTAATAGCTTTCGGCGGTATGGGGATGTGGATGATGGGGTGGGATGGGGTGTCGTGAGGCGGTAGTCCTTATTGGTATAAGATTAGTTGTATGAAAGATGCTGAAAGTCCTGTTGATATCAGAAAGTATTCCGGCTTACCATATTGAATTGTTGGTTGTATGTTGTTGTAGGAGCAAGGCAGTAGCAGCCGCGTTGGGCGAAGCTCAAAAGTGCCATGACTCGTACCCGTGTTATCCTAAGAGTAAACTCCAACTCAAATCCGTTCCCATCTCTAGCACGCATACCCCACACAATGTCTGCCATTGCTGCCGCATCGAGGGACACCCTACGATGTCTAAAGAAGGATCCATGGTCGACCCGAAAATCATTGGTGCAATGCACTGCATCACCGGCGAGATGTACGGCTCGATCTATGGCGACAGCCACATTACCTACGAGCCATTTCAGACCCCACGAATCCGTTTCCACCCCATTGCCTGACGAAAGGAAAGCAGAAAGGAAAGCAATCAGGCTCGAAAGGAAAGCAATCAAGCTCGGAGAGACGCTGCGAAAGACGCTGCCTTCAACCCTACTCGAATTCTTCCGTCGTTTCCCACCCTCAGATTCCTATGCAATGGGGCCGCAAAGACCTGCCAGACCGACGGGGAACCCAAAACCAGAAGAGATCCTTCTAGCATGCACACCTCTTGCCGATCCTACCTACAATCCTTTTCAAACCTGGAAGAATCCCATAACCGGCAGGTGGAGACCGCCTATGTTTTCCTTGCGCAGGCAGGCGGAGCTGGTCAAAAAAGCCATGAATTATGGAGTCGCCGAATTGCTGCCACATACAAATAAGATGCCATGGGTGAAGGCCCAGAAACGTGAGGAGCAGGGATTGAGAGTCAAGGGTACGGGTGTGGGAGAGAAGGTCAAGGGTAAGGCATGGGAGAGAAGCGTCAAGGGCAGACTGGAAAAGCGGAGGCGAGCTATGCTGGAGATGCCAAAGTTGGTGCAACAGTGGAGGCAGGTGAGTTTCTGCGCCATAGATTCCTGGACATGGACAAATGCTAACCATCTCACAGAGAGGACACGGTCGTGGATGGAAGAAGTGGCCAAAGTGATCAAATCTTTTCTATTGTGGCCCCTTTCATAGTCGAGCTATATTGGCATAGCAGAAATTTGCCATTGTATCATATGAGTGTTGCGACATGGCCAAAAAAAAATTACATTGTCATACTCCCTGTAGTATCATTTGACACAGTGAGCGACAAACCCTAAGTAGTTGATGTGCCATGTCTGAGTCCACACAAGGAAAGTAACAAATGAGGTCGCGTTCGTAGTGTAAGACTTCGACTAGCAGACGACTCCATACTTTTGGGAGCAAAGGTGAACTGGACATCTTGTCTTGGGGCTTGATTTTTTTGATTGATTTTTGTTGAGGTGATGAACAAGCAGCTCGTTTGTAGTGAATCTGGAAAGGCCAGCTCTGACTTCGATACATTCGACATAAAATTCTAAATGGAATTGCGATAAGATCAAATGGTCAACACGATTGAGTACATAACCATCGCGTATCTTCTACCGCATTCTCCAACCTCAAAATCAGAAGAACTCTTTGAACCATTAACGTATTCCACCACCCGAACCGCCACACCACCCAACCAGCCAAAGTCTCTTGGCACGACCAGCTCATGTTACGACTCTTCAATTTTATCGCTATCAACAATAGATTCCAAGTCTGTCGTGCTGCTATCTGATTCAGAAAAGATCTCAATATCCTTTTTACACGTTCGCGCATTGTGCCCAGTCGCGCCGCAGTTCCCACAGCGCCTTTGAGTTGGTCGGGCTGTTTCTTGATCACCACTACTACGAGTATTCTTTGATCCCTGAGGCGCAACAGACGCCTCAGCAGCTACCCGCGCTGCTGCAGTCCCATACACCATAGTACCAACTTGCTAGATCCGCTTTCTTTTAAGCGATTTTCGCTTCGTCATTACTGCCAATTGCTCTTCAAGCTCGTGGTTTCGTGCGACAAGTAGGGCGTTCTGGTGCAGCCTCAATTCAGCGCCTTTAACAAGCTGTGAAAAGCCTGCCTGCGCAGTAACTGGTGACCGAGTAAAAGACTCGCTTACGAGCTTGGGTTGGAATCCAAATTCATGAGTATTGCTTGGAGTCTTTGGCTGCCACGGCGTTTCTAGGAGACGGGGTTCTGGCGGGATACGTAGCCGTACTTCAAGGCGATCCAACGCTACCTGCGCGTTAATAGGGACTAGCCCTACTGCCTCAAAGGCCTTTCGACAATTCTCTTCCGTGAACACGTCGAAAAACGCGTCTTTAAAGGCAGGGAGAAAGCCTTCCTTGTTGATATGGTACACGCGTCGGCGCGCCAAGTCCCGGATGCGTTGGGAGTACTTGCGCTTTAACGGCGAGAAGCAGACCACGTCAAGGGTCTGGAGTATATGCGACGAGTGCGATGGCATGCAGAGGGTTAGGATCTTATTTTCGAGACAGTACTCCTTGAAATCCTGGCTGAGATGGCTCTCATGGCCGTCCAAGATAAGCAGCCTGTATTTCCCCCCCCCCACCTGCCGCGCCTTTGTATGCGCGTCAAAATGCTTCAACCACTCAAGACCAAGCGCGTTGTTGGTCCAGCCGTTCTCAGAGACCGAGAGGTTCCAATTCCGTGGTATATCTGCCTCCTCATACCACGCATAGATGTGAACGCGTCCTTTATAGATAATAACTGGCGGGGTCGCATACCCAGCTGCGCAGATGCTCTGAATAACCGTAACTGTGACGGCACGGAATATCCATACGAAGGCACAAGGCACTTCAGAACATGTCACCGAATTACATTTAGGATCTAAGGTAGAGAGGTAAGAGTTTCGTAAGGAAACTCCGACTAAGTAGAGAAAGTGCACGAGCCACAGCACGTGATTCAATGGTCACGTGCCGTGCCGTCACAGTAACCCATTCGCGATCGCCCGGCTGGATGAATTCAGGCCTTGTACGCCTTTCAAAGGCTATAACGACCTTCGTTGACCCAATAACGCCCATCTGGAAGCCAATCTCGTCAAAGTTGTGCGTATCCTCATCGTGGACGCCGTACTGTGCCTTAGTGTCTGCAACGAGCTTGAACAACGCGCCAATAACCTCTGGATCTTCCTGTAGTATCCTCTGCCTATCCCTTGCTCGATTGAAGGCTACCTTGAGCTCATCTGAGCGCGTTACGAATCTCTCAGCCCTGTTTTTGCCTACTGGCTCTCCACCGCGTATACCCAGTAGTTTATCCGCCATATCTGCCACCTCACACAGCCGGGGCGCAAATCCTCGCGAATTGAGGTCGAGAATATATTGGATAAGCGTTTGCTCCTCGGTAAGGGTAAGTTTCCGACCGTTTGGTAGTTTTTCGAGGATAAATGGGACTCCTCGGGCGCGATCAGAGAGGTTCTGGTGTTTAACGTTAAAGGCGCGCGCAGCAGCCCGTTGGCTTCGGAATTGGCCGGCTTGGAGGGCTTGGAGGGCAAGCTGAAGTCTCCCTTCGTGTTCAAGTATTAACGAGTTGTGTTGTTGAGACATAATCAGATAATGGTGGAAGTGGTAGTCTTGGCATATTTTGGCGGGTTGGGTGGTGTGGCGGTTCGGGTGGTGGAATACGTTAATCCTACACCAATTAGTATTACAACCAGAAAATTATTGGGCCGTGCGCGAGAACATATTTTGGCATAGGAAGGGAGAGAAAAAAGGGTCGTATTGAGATTTCGGGTATCGTCCAAACCAGTAATGCATGCCACAAGATACAAGCAAAAGACCTTCTCTGAGTGCGGCTTTCTCTCTCTGCTCAATGCCCCCCCAACGCCCCACCCAGATTCCTGACAGCGGTAAATGCAAACAACAAACATAGACAATCCACTGTCAAACAGCGTCCAACTGACATGTACACAATGCTGTCAACGACCTATCTACATCTCCATATCCTCATCCAATCCATTCAACATAGATGGTGCACCAGCACAGCTCTGCTCATAAGCTCCGTAACGATTTGCCATGTCCTCCACAGTCTGGTCACAAGAACCTAAACCTCGGTAGACAGGGTCAGTAGAGTAATTGTACTGAGTCGAATCGTTCGAGGCCGCTTCCGCAGTGGACCTCTCATACTCCCGTTGGGCCAGCAGTTCATACCCGCTGGTCATATACGGTTCAGCTCCGGAACCGTGGCTGCTTCTCCCCCTACTCTCCGGAGCACTTGCCGATCGTTCCATTTCCTGAGCAACCTCCAAAGACATGCTATGGTCCTCCACCTGCCTCTGCTGAACCTTGTTTCCAAACTGTCTCTCCACCATCATTCGTTCGTACCTCAGCCTAGCCATCTGCTCCTCCTGGTTCAAAGTCGTCGCATTCCATGATGCCTGCTCGTTTGCTAAATCGTAGTGACCCACGTTGGGTGGTGAGATACGCCAAAGTTCAAGCAAGCGCAGACGTTGGTCATCGCCTGCATTTCGGAAGAGATTGACTTGGGAAAGGAACAGGGAATCTGGGTCTATGCTGTTTCTATTCAAAATGTCCTTTATCTCGCTATCTGAAAGGAAGTGTACTACGTGCTGATAGGGGCCAGGCTCGGGTTCTGGTGAAGGCTCATTGTGTCTTGGTTTTGGGTTCGGTACGTAATGGGAGGATGCGTAGATGATCTGTGTTGCTGGCTCGCTCGGCTTTTGAAAGAGCTGCTGCTGTTGCTGTTCTGGTGGTGGTGTTGGGTTCGAGAAGTTCATGCTACGGGCGAAGAGTCCGGCCAGTTCGTCTTGCTGCATGACTTCTTGTTGGACTTGACGAGTTTGTACCGCAACACCGGTGGAAGTTGAGCCGCACTACAAGTCAAGTAATAGTTAGCCTTCGTATCATCGACATACAGGGATTAAACTCTGTCTGACGTGGTTGCAATGCTGGGGCTCGGAGAAGACGGATGCTGTGTAGGGGACAGGAGTGTCGTGGAAGCACGTGTCGCAGTGGTGGAGCAAAACAGGCCACATGGTGACTATTGCCGCGGTCAACAAAGGTGTGTTTCTTATTTCGTATTTCGTATTCAAATCGAGGTGTTGTTAAGAGGAAGTCGGAGACGTACCTTGATCAGGGCGATGGTGATGGGGATTCGAGGCTTGCTACGTCAGTTACTGCGTTAAGGAATAGACTTGCAAAGGAAAAAAGAGCCGGACCAGCAGAGGTAAGCAGCAACCAGGTGGTACACAAGCATATACCGCAAGCGGATATCCTTAGATGCTTCTTTTTGAAGGAGCAACTTGATTAGAGAGAGCGGATTGCGTCTACAATGTTATTCTTCAGTAAGCTCCAAGAGCATGTCTCGGTGGTGAAACGTAAGCGGTGAATGAGTTCTGTTGTGGTTGAGATTTGGAAGGATATTGATATCTTAGGCATCAAGACGCGGCTAGACGGCGTGCACAGCCAATAGCAGAGGTCGAGATAGTGTGCGTGATGTACAACTCACGAACGGGCGCGGCTATCTGATCAATGAGCATGATTCAACTCTGTGTCCAGGAGGGTCGGGTGCTTCTATCGAGGAGGGAGAGGGAATGCTGGCAATGGCAGTGCTTATATGCCGCCGTAGGAGAGGGAATGATTATTTACTTGTATATCTTGGCGTATTTCGCACGTGACTGGCGGGACCTTGGAGTTCGCGTCGCTGGTGAGCCTTGAGTGGAGCTTGTATTGCTAGGCCATCTAACAACAGCTTCAATATACCCCGACAATCCCCATCAAACTCAACCTGTTGATTCAACTGAACCTCCTACCACTCACCTGCAACCTCACAACATCTGCCCGTCATGGTACGTCCAGCCTCAACTCTATCCACGAGTTTCCCCTTCGCCCTATTGAAAGCTACATGAGCTCCAATTACATGAGCTCCAATTACATGAGCTCCAATCACTAACCCACCCATCTTGACAGACTTCGATAGGTACCGGATACGATCTCTCCAACTCCGTCTTCTCCCCCGATGGCCGTAACTTCCAGGTACACACAATTCAAACAATGCCCGGACCGCAAACATTCAAGCTCACATCCATCCCAGGTCGAATACGCAGTCAAGGCTGTCGAGAATGGAGGAACTGCAATAGGAATCAAGTGCAAAGATGGTGTTGTCCTCGCACTGGAAAAGCTAGTCTCCAGCAAACTGCTCAAGCCAAACGCCAACAAGCGCATATCAACAGTGGACAGGAATATCGGCGTGGTACGAGGCTAGCGTCAGGTCTGCATATTATCACCATGGAAGCTCATTGTACACAGGTCACATCGGGACTACTCCCAGACGGTCGATTCTTCGCATACAAGGCCCGAGACATGGCTGCCGATTGGCGATCAACCTACAAATCGCCCATCCCCACGCACGCTCTCGCCGACCGAATGGGCAGCTACGTCCAAGCCTACACTCTCTACTCTAGCGTCAGACCCTTTGGAATCACAGGTATAATTGCTGGATGGGACTCGGAGGCTGAAGTGCCTGTTGACGGACAAGTTGGCACTGGGCCAAAGGCCGGAGCTGGTGGCAAGAAAGAGGGCGGAAAGCACGGTGGTCCGTTCTTGTACATGATTGAACCGAGTGGACTATACTGGGTACGGTAGAGAGCATTTCATGATGGACAATTATACTAATGCTGTGAAAGGGATACTACGGAGCAGCTACTGGCAAGGGACGGCAGTCTGCCAAATCCGAGTTGGAAAAGCTGGACTTAGCCGCTAGCAACCTCACCCTTGAACAGGGTGTCAAGGAGGCCGCCCGCATCATCTATCTCGCCCATGAAGACAGCAAGGACAAGGAGTTCGAATTGGAGATGACGTGGATCAGCTCGCTGGATGGCCCAACCAAGGGTAGACACCAGGAAGTGCCCGAGGAGCTGCTGAAAGAAGCAGAGCGACTAGCCAAGAAAGCATTGTACGATGAAGATGATGACGATGTGGCTAAGATGGAGGAGTAGACAAAGTGATCTTGTTGATTACACATTTCTGCTACACCATATGCTCGGAGCTTCGGAGTTTAGCAGGTAGGTAGACAAGCATCTAAAGGGCATTTGCGCTGACGTGCCTAACGATTGTAACTCGTTCTGATAGAGAATCCAGCCATGTTCGCTGGGTGACATTGGTAATTACGAATCTCCATTCAAACCCGACAGCTAAGACATTGACCCAGCGTTTGAAGCAACGTCACGAATAGTACACAGTAGATCGCTTGGTTGGTGCCAGTTGGTCGAAATTGCTTGGGAGTCAACAAGCACGCTGGAGAATCGGGCATGAGATCCAGGACAACAGTCGGTATCGTTACATCGATGCCACATTGTCCCGAGCTCTTAACGAATAGCACATCGGAATTCTGTTCATTGATCCCAGCTCCAAGGCGCCGCTGTAATTCAACTGATAAGATGTCCAATCAGATCCTGTTGGAGACATATTGATGTTACAGCTCCCTGATTCAACATCAAACATCGCAAATGGCGTTTGCGTGCGCGTGGGATACTAAGGCTCGTACAAGGACTCGACAGGGAACGAACAACCTATGTCTCCAATTTCCAAATTTATTTATGAGGAGATGCTAAAACATACTATCGACGTCAATCCTCCTAGGCCCGAGGACGTTGTCGACAACATTCATGGCATGTTCCTTCGCTTTGGTCACGACAACGAAATGTTCTTGAAAGGCATTAGACTGCCTCGAAAACACCGCAGCTTCCGGAAGTATTCTTATGGCTATGTCCTCCTTCGAGGCAGCACACAGCGAAATCGTGGCTTCATCACATCACTTAGCGAAGAAGTTCAAGCCGTCTCCAACATCTTATTTGCTGCCGCACATAAAGACCATGGTGTTATGGTTGAAATCTGCGAACTTTTGCTTGTACCAGAAGTTGACCGTTGCGCAGATGTTGAATTCGCCGATGGCCGAAGAGGTATGTGAGATATTGATGGGCAACGCGTATGGGAGCATTTGAAGACTCTTGGATTTTGGCTCCATTGTGCCCGAGTCGATTACGAGGTTAGGCTTCTTCTTTCGAACCAGGAGACAATTGCTGACAATTTATCATAGGAACCTGCGCTGATTAGTCGGAACGGACTCGTATCTAAGTCTATGCCCACCAAGCTCTGGAGATTCCTTCGCGATATTGCCAAGGTAAATATCATGAGCTTCTCAGAGAGCCAGGCGCGCAAGATCCGCTCTCTACCACTCGTTAGCAACCACTTCTGGACCAAACCTTTCAGCAAGAACATGCAGTGTCTTCTCAACGCCTGTCTCGCAGCGAACCCGCTTACTTCTAACAAGACAATCCTCGCCATCAATGATTGTCACCTCGATCTGGAGATCCACTAAGATGATAGACCTGGCCGCAAGAGTTGGAGAATCGACACGAAGCTCTTTGAAGCTGCCCCCCTTCGCGAGCTAGCTTAGGTTCACTGTGGTTGCAACCAGGACCTCGATGCAATTCCCGATGTACCTGATGATGAATATGTGTTTCTCTGCCATCGGTCTGCAGAGCGGCTGATTGAAGTCATGATCAAGCAGCTTCCTACAAACCAATTCAAGTCTGTTCAAGACGACAAAATGCAGGCCACAGGGAAAGTGGTCGAAGACCAGAAGCGAGCAATGATTGCCAAAGCTTACGAGCTTCTTAGTTCGGAGCCTCTCGCTATCACTTTTGAACAGACAGAGAAAGCTCGAGAGCTGAAGATCTCCTGGGCTTCAGCTGGAATTCCAGTACGCTTCAAGCAAGCACACGGCATGTGGCGAGTAGTCCTTCATCGCAATGTTCCATGTAACTTGAAGTGGCATTCTCTCTTATCTACTGATGGTAACTAAGCCCCACCCTTCTTCGGCATGTAATCAATAGACTGACTTCATTAAAATCTGACTGCGAATGTCTGCGACAGGACATTACGCTTGATGCACAGTCTTGCCTATTCCAGGACTTGGACGAAAACTTGGAATACTTCCCAATGGTGACCGAGCAATAAGCGGTGCTATCTTCGGCGTGCCCCCAACTGCCGTTCAACCTCTTGCACTCAGCGAAGATGAGGTTGTGAGTGACAGTCAGAGTGATACTGATGAGCCCGTGGATGATAGTCGCTCCACCGGCGCAGCGTCTCTAAGTACCCGCTTGTCAACCCCGTCACCGCTTACGCCAGGATCTCCAAGCCGCTGTTTACATCAACTCCCAAACCGCACACCGGCAAGCAAGACACGGGACACATTTTCAGATGCAAGCAACAACAACTCAGCAAGTATAGGTGCAGCTTCAGCTGTATCTCCCGATTCTACGGCGGTGTTCTCGCCACGTAAATGTGCTGTGCCATCAATACCTGCTGAACGGCTTTACAGTATGTCTCACCTCTTACTTTACTCGTCATTGAATGCTACAAACTTGCAGGAAAAGGAACCTAAGCCGATCCACTATCACCAGCTCTTCTATGCCACGAAATCTTTGAAACTAGAATTGCGGTGATGCGATCGAAGGCTTCCTCTTACTTCCCAAGAAGGAGAGAAATCCCCGGGATCGGATTCCAAAAAAGACCGCTTTGTCTCTTGACAATGGCGGTGCCGTCCCGGACCGTCCTTCCAAATGACCCCGATCGAAGTTGACAGATGAAAACTGTTCGGGAAGGCCTTCCAAGCAACCACGTATCCAGTCGACAGGCAAGGGTTGTTTAGAAATCTGCTCTAGCCGACCACAACTAGATTCCTTGGGCTATGTGACTGATGATATAGAGTACAATTGACTAAGGGTCAGGGTGGAGATTGGCTCTGCAATTATGTATGGACAAAGGGATATACTTTGGGGCCCTGGCTTTTTTGACAAGCCTTTTGTGCTTTGGCACGATCTTGGAAGAGCTTGGAAGAGTTTGGAAGAATTTGAATATTGGTGCCACTGCGAGGTTTACACGCCTTTCAATACCTTCGACTTCAGGATTCTGGCTGTCTACTAGCGGTACTTCGATTTATCACCGATATCTTCAATTTTCTGGCGCTCTTTTGAAGCAAATATCGAGTCAGATGAGCATCCTAAATTTTTGATGTTAGTTTTCCAAAGAACATTAATCCAAGGACCAGCGTGGTGCGCAAAATGCTGCTAGTAGATCGAAGAGTAAAGCAGCTATATAAACCGCAATTGATCGGGTATCAGTCTAGCAACTCCTTCCTTGGTGTCACCAAAATTTTGATGTGCTTCTCTTTTTCGTGCACCAGCGCCTCGAAGCCTTGCTCTACGATGTCTTCCAGTGCAATCCTACTCGTCACCATCTTCTCAATACCATCAAACTCATTCTTCACAAAAGCGTCGACAGTTTCCCGGAAATCTTGTTCGGTATAAACCATGGAGCAAACGATGTAGCATTCCTTCATAAAAATGGGCAAGAATGGCATAGTGAACTATTTACATCAACATCATTTCACGCAAAAGAGTAAAGAATGAAACTCACAGGCTTAGTGCCATACATGGCAACGACAACAATCGTCCCCCTCATCTTCACGGCATTGACCCCATCCGCCAAGCCTCTGAGATTCCCCGCAGCATCGAACACGAAATCGACGCCCACGCCACTTGTCCTCTCCATACACAAAGCAGCAACATCCTGGCTCGTGGGGTCGAAAACCTCATCCGCAACCTCGATGTCTTGCTCTCTCCTCCTTTTGGTCGGCTCGGAAATAAAAATCCGGTCTGCCCCGAAACTTTTTAGCACAAAGGTGAGTGCAATGCCAATGGGCCCGCCGCCGAGGATGAGAATGGTTGCACCTCTATAGGTAGGCGTATGGGGCACTTTGACGGCGTGCCATGCTACCGTCAGAGGTTCGATCAGGGCAGCATATGGCAACGTCTCCTCTGGAATCGGATAGAGGAAGGTGGTGTCGATAGTAACTTCCTTTGAAAATCCGCCACCATCACCTGAGAGACCTTTGAAGCCAAGACTGGAACATGAATTGGTTTGATGCGCGATGCAACGGACACAGTTGTGACAGATGTAACGGGGGTCCGCAACGACAGCTTGACCAGACTTGAAGGGTGAATTTGCCGGCGCGGATTTGATAGTACCGCAGAATTCGTGGCCGAGGGTTACTGGGAAGGTTGTTTTGGTGATCGGATGTGGCGCTTTTGTTGTCGGGATGGACATTGGACCTGGATCATATGGTTAGCTTCATGCAATTGCAACGTGCACAGTAGCTTCATCAACCCGTCGCCTCATGAGGGTAGCATCTCATCTGAAATGGCCAGAGATAGTAAGACATCGATGTTAAGTTTGGGCAATTGCAAGCTCATTCACGAATCTTAGATGGAGGTCATGAGGAACTGAATCAGTTAACCCGCTAAACGTATAAGGTTTGATTTACCCTCTTCGTATTCGTGGAGATCGGAGCCACAAATGCCACCCCATGTTATGGAGACAATAGCTTCAGTTGTCTTTTGCGATCGGCTCTGGAACGTCGACGACACGAACGTCTCGATTGCCAAAGTATTGTGCTGCTCTCATGATGGAGGAATTGGTGCTGTAGGATAGTTCGTTGCGAATGAAAGAGAAGGAAGTCACATTTCAAAGGTAGGGTAGAGGTGGAGTAAATCGGAAATCGCTACCCAACGCCAAGCAACCAATCGTTGTCGGTGAGGATAAGCCGGGTCTTGGGGGAATACCGCATTCGGATATAGCGGACCGGCGGACACACAACGTGACTTCACATACGCGTTTACACGGAATGTCGCTAACATGCGTTGTGATCGCAGACACATTGGCCAATTTCGATTTGATTACTAGGAGAACAGAAGACAACACGCGAATACTACCATTTCATCTATACCGTTGCTATCTGGCCTTGTCCAGAGCTTTGTAAGTAGCCATCTCTAATTCCACGAAGCATTTGACGGCTGCTTCATCCCCCGGAGGCAAGATTTGTGTGAAAAAGGCACCTGCAACTCCTGCATTCAAATCAATCCACTATATAACAGTGTTAGCCACGATGATATATCCTCAACTAGTCAAACACCCACCCAATGCGGACAGCTCATTCCAGTCCATTGAATACTTCCAGCACCCCTTCGTCCCTCGAGAGCAGTAAGATTCACAGCACCACCAAGGCTGTGATCGGCCTCAGTCTCGGGCGGATATTCTGGAGCCATAATGTGCTTGAAAACACCTTGCATTATTCCCATCAGGTCTTTACGGTTTGAGGCTTGAGGGCGGAAGAACTCGTCCAACGACGCTTGGCTTAGCAAAGGATGCTTGTCGGACAATAAAGCAGCGAGAAAGAGACCATAGTCTTCCGCCGTGCTATAAAGACCTACTCCACCTAATGCGTCTTTCACAGGGGAAGGAAATAGTGCAGGGCCTGCAGCCAATGGAGCGCCTGGGATCCTGTATCCTGTTTCCATTTTTGTCGGGAGGTCTGAACGTTTATCCAAGTGAAAAGTTGTGTTTTTCATTCCTACCATGGCGCAGATGTTTTCCTGGATGTATTCTTCGAGCGTTTGCTTTGTTATCACTTCAACGACCCGGCCGGCCCAGTCAATTCCCGTTCCATAAGCCCAGGAGGCACCAGGTTCGAAAAGGAGAGGTAGATCGTAATGGTCCATGCTGTCGGGGAACTGAGCAGCGCGGCCATGATATGCAAGATACTCCTGTAACAGTGGGCACATGAAGTCGTAATGAAAACCGGAGGAGTGGTTGAGTAGAAGGCGTAGAGTTATGGCCTTGGTAGCTTTCTTGAGAATTGGTTTCCTTGGATTCTTGTAGGAGATGACGTTGGTCATTGGGTTGAGCTCGGCACCGGTAGAAGCTCCGTCGCCGTCGAATCCGATGAGAATGTCTTTGTTGGCGAGAGCTGGGACAAATTTGCCGCAATCGTCGTCAAGACCAATCAAGCCCTTCTCGACTAGCTGCATAGCAGCAACGGAGGTGACGATCTTGCCTTGGGATGCAAGCCAGCAGAGTGTAGTAACGTCCATGGGCGAGTTTGTGGATTGGTCAACGGTTGTGGTTCCGGCAGCGCCAGAATAGATGGTCTCGCCTGGGTTTAGAGGATCAATGGTGGATTTTGATAGCTTGTCGGAGAAACTTGCCATTTCGAGAGACAGCAACGAAGGAGACTCCATGAAGAAGACCTTGAGTGGAAGTGTTCAGTATGTTGTCGAATTCGGCCATGGTGAAAGATGGATAGGCAGTTTATGGAATCAGTGAGCTAGGTGTTGCACTTATATGGCTGAAAGGTGGCTTTGTCAGCTCTGAGCAGTGTTGCATTGCAGGCGGCATGTCTTGATACGGCATGCTTCCGTTCTAGGGAGTGAGGTTTGTGGACCACAGACGGGACGGAGAGAGGTCCATGGCCGCGGGGAGATGATACCGGATTCGGCAAAGTGTGATTCTTACTGGAAGATTTCACAATACAATACACAGCGTATCTGTATCATGTGCTGTATGTTATCCGAGTAAAGAATGACACGGCAGCTGCTGCGTGTAACGGCTACTCTCTTGCTTCCTGATAACAACGCGTTGTCACATTCCTAACGGCCAGGCGCCACTATAAAACTCTGCGGGACAGAGAGACATCTACCCCGCCAAGCTCCCTTCAACAAAGACCATACTTCAATATGCCGCCAATACTGATCTTGATAAGACATGCGCAAGCTCTTCATAACGTCGCCTATAAGTCTGCCCAGCATTCTACACCATATTAGCCATGTACTAACACCGCCTTCACGCGACTATTCACTCCACGACCCTGTGCTCTCCGACTTGGGCATCCAGCAATGCAAACAACTGCACCACCACCTGATCAAGAACGAAACCCTGATCAATGACGTCCAGCTCATCGTCGTCAGCCCCATGAGGCGCACTCTTCAGACTACCGATATCGCCTTGAGTGATTTGATCAAGAAGCGAAGGGTGGATGTCAAACTAGACGGAGGATGGCAAGGTACCATCATCTCGACCCGTCTTGTGCCTTTTCTGCTAACATTTCTTTGACAAGGTGAGTCGCTATTGTAAGAATTCAATCATGTGTGCAAATCTGCAGGACGCGCTGTAGGTATCGTCTTAGCGAGAGCTTCTCGTTTGCACAATTTCCTTCTCTATCCCCTCCATTACACAGACATATCCAACTGACACGACCTAGAAACTAGCGATAAACCATGTGATACCGGGTCTCCCCTCGCCACCATAGCCGCCGAGTTTCCACAATTCGATTTTTCAAAAGTCGACCCCGGCTATCCAACAAAAGAAGGACCATATGCCTTTACCCGCACCGCCGTTCTCCAACGTGGCCAAACCGTTCTTCGCTCGCTTTATCGTCGTCCTGAACGCGTCATCGCTGTAGTCTCCCACTCGGGCTTCCTCCGCACCGCTGTCACGAATAAACAATTTGGCAACGCTGACTATCGCATCTACGATTTTGACGAGCACGTCAAGCCCAAGACTGTCGATGGGGTCGAGATTAGGTTTAAGTTGAAGGAGAGGTACGAGACGGATTCAAAAGGTGGTGGCATGGGTTGGAGTGAGATTGGCCATTTCGGGATAACAGAAGAGGACTTTCCATTGATGGATCCCATCAAGCGTGGCCCTGACGAAGTTGCTGATGAGGTGCCGGAGCTGCGGTAAATGCATCCAAGTCTAAGGCTCTGGGCGCTTCGGGTTAGCGTCCAGACCTTTTGGAATTGCTCTCTATGGACCTTGGGCTAGTCCTCCTGGAATTGGGACGGTTCTGCTAGAGTTGGACTTGGCTCTGCTAGAGTTGGCCTTGGTTCTGCCAGAGTTGGACCAAGTTCTGCTAGAGTTGGACCAAGTTCTGCTAGAGTTGGACCAAGTTCTGCTAGAGTTGGACCTTCTAGAACTGATGTTCTTGGTCTTGTTGGAGCCAGAAGATATTGGTTGAGATATGTCTGCGAGTTAGACTGAGGCCTGATGATTTAAAATTGCTGTAGTAAAATGCTACCATGACAATATTATAGAACTTTGCTTTGCTACAGTATCGTCTTATCAGTATGTTTGCCGGAGAGTAAGTGTTCACTGACATGCTCTCCACTTGTCTTTCAAGCAGGTAGACCAGCGAATCACTCGCTGGCATGCCGGATGAAGGGTATCACCCCGGTAAACAAGTATTACTAAGATCATCAACTGGTCAGAAGCTCAAACAAAGACTCTATCCTTCCCCTTCCTGTTTTGCTAAACAGAATAGGAATAAATCACAGCCAGGTAGAGACGGATTGTTTGCCTCCTGGTCGAGACTTGGGTGGAGAATGAATTTTGGTATTGTAGAATCCAGCACATCCGTATTCTGAAACAATTAAACTGCGAACATCCTGGAAAGTAGATTGTACAGTCAGAAAAGGGCAGCATTATCAGAATATTCCACTTCTCTTTCGAGAGCAACGGCAACTTTTGTTTCCAAAATCAAGAGGAAGAAGTCAAAAAGAGATCGCATGGAAAGTTCTCCTGATTCTCGTCCTAACCACCTTCCTCACGACAAACTGTTTTCGGAGATCCATCCAGCCACCTAACTGTCCTCACTCGCAATTCTTCTTCCAACAACACTCTTCGTCAGCCGTGCTTGCTGCATTCTTTCCAACACCTGTACCGTTCCCCCAAATACAAGACTCCTTTCAACCGCAACGGACCTCCGAGTCCATAACCCGTAGAACGACCTCAAACTCATGGCGCCGTCCAGACCACGCAGCGATGCATCAGCATTACCAAACGCCTCTGTTCCATTGATTGGTTCAGGCATCCGAGGCTTTGAGGCGCTTCCAAACAACCGAGTCGTGCACTCGTGCAATTGCGACGCTCGCTCTTGTCCCGGCATTCCCTTCCCTTCTCACCTCATCCCAATGACATCGAGGGCCACCATGATGTGTAGGAGGATTGTTACCATTTTCTTCTTGACAACCCACAACCTGAGTACGCCTTCATCTCCCAACGCCCATCTGTAGTCGATGATAACTCTTTTCTGTCAATAGTCTGCGAAAATTCGCTGATCCTATCAATCTCTATCACTCTATTCATTTAGCTCTTCGGGCGGTATACCAAGTGTGGCATCCCCGTGTAATACAGCAAATGGCTAGACGTATAAGGGGATATCTCCATGATTAGCCAACGGTGTAATCCTGGATAGGTTGCGCAAAAGGCTGCCGCTGATGTCCCTCGAAGTCACGGTACGTATCTATAAGAATAAGTCTCGCAGCAACTAGTTGCGACGAACGCTGATGATAGATTAATTGTAACAAGGCTTAAAAATTGCATCGACTTCTAGTACTGTACATTGATACCCTCAATCTCAACCGTACATGTGCCAAGAAACACCCACCATCACGGCAGGGTGGTTTGAGGTATTGCACTTTCTAAACAGATGGTCACCTTATGACGTCTTCTCAATTTCAATTATAAAAGTCCTGCTAGATAAATTTACCAACTCAACCTCAACAGCTCTTCACAGTCCAACACTCCACTACAATTCCTCCCGGTATCTTTCAAAATTCCGAACAACAAATCCACGTCTTAATCGTATTCTAACCCCAATAAAATTAGTTAGCTATTCACAAGCTAAACACTCAATTCTTACTCACCGCCTTTCCGGGTTCTTGATGAATGCTTCGGACACCTTTCCTTTTGCGCTTGTGACACTCTTCAATTTGAACAGCACCTGGTGGGTAAGGGCACGGTGTGCCCACATCGCAGTTATTGAATGAAACGGAAACCTGACCTTTGGGGCATGGATAAATCAGATCCGCGAGCGCTAGGGCTGGGAGAAGGAGGGTAGATAGAGAAAGACGCATGGAGGTAGCTGGCGATAAAGTAATAGTGTTGGTGTTTGGTTTTAGGATGAATGCTGGGTGTAATGAAAGCCAGAGGGAGGGGAGGATGTAGATTTATATTGCGCTTCTGAAGCTAATGAGGACACTCTGCAGGTCAAATGGAAATGTTTTCTAAGAGGCAAGAGATCCGTAGATCAGGACCTGCAGGATCTTCATAGGATTTTTATGAGATTCGGGTTAAAATCTAGATATTTCGTATCACAGATTAGAAACAACATCATGGGGCGTGCTTGAGTGAACTTTTATTCGTCAGTCATATTACATATTCGTCGCAAGTTAAGCGACGTTAAACGACGTGTTTGATGAGCAAGATTTTCATCCCATCTTAGCCCTCATGACACATGCCAATTTGACTTACAGTTTGTGGTCGATAACTTCGAGAGTAAAACAGAGCTAATGTTCCTCAAATCCATGTGAGAAGGATAGAGATTTGGCCATCTTCGTCTATCCAGCCAGCTACCGAACACGATAAGGTTCTTTCCACTCCAACGTACGCTGCGATTATAACCGAGGGACGCTTTCTTTATTTACGTCCACCCAGTTTGTTGACGATCAAGATTGAATATATATGGTGGTTTGTGGAGGCATCCGGAAAAACATTAATTTTTTCAAGTTGATCTGTTCAGAAAATGTGGGAGCTCGCCTGCAATTCTAATCTACGTCCCACTAGTTTCTATTTATTTGGAAGAGATTGTGTCTGTCATGATAACATAAGGTGGCCTAGAGGGTTTAAAAGCTATTCGGACCAACATCTGCAGCCCTTGGCCGTTAATACCATAACGTACTTCACAAGCGAGTGGGCCACCCAAGCGAGTGGGCCACCTCACAAACGTAAACCACCTTCGTAAAAATACTAATAATCAGGATTTATTGTTGTATCTAGGGCTAGGTTAAGCCTGTGCCAACATCCTCTATCTACAAAGAAAACCCCCTCTTTTCGGGGACAAAAACCGTTTGTTTGCTACCCCGGCTGCGGCCCGCGGCATATCCGCGAGCTCTACCATCCTATTCGTATATATCGAAGCGTTTCCGGGTCAACACTGCCTAAGCAGCTTCTCCCAGCTCCCTGGTATCCATTTCAGTCCATTGCCATCCAAGTCCGGGCGTAGTCCGGTCCCGGTCCGTGGTATTTCCTCGAGGCAAGGATCTTGGGACCCTGGGGGGCATCACTTCCGCCCTCTTCTTCCTCCTATCGAGGTAAGACCTACTGTTATAGTCCTGTGCCTTCCAGCTCCGGCGCCCTTCCGAAGCCCGACCGGTTCTCTGTAACTCCTGCGTTTGCTCTAGCAAGGTATGGGAGTACCGAATTCTTCAAAAACCACTGGGACGCGGCTTTGCATTCTTCCCTCGTTCCTAGTAGCCCCTTCACCCCTCGAGAGCCTCCCCTGGCGCTGAATAGGCCTCTCCTATTGAATCTAGTACAGTACATAAAAATGTGTTCTACCGTCTCTTGCTGCCATCCACATTCGCATTCGGGGGTAATCCCTGGGACATGTATCGATGCGAGCCAGGACCGGAGTCCTAGCACTTCGACTCGAAGTAGGAACGTTGTATGTGCTTCTACCTTCGTAAGGCCGTCGTATAGCTCAATTGGGGACTTCTCCCATGGCTCGTTCCAAGTCTTCGCCCTCCGGTTCCGGCCCAGTGCTTCCCATTTTGTACGCCAGATCTCTTCCATCAGCTTCGAGATTTTGCTGGGTAGAACCCGCTTATGAATGTTTCCTCCTTTCCTCGAGTTCCTTACTCGGATTGCGTGCCCCGGGTCTCCCGGTGCGGGGTCGCCTCGAAACCGTCGGGGGCCAGTAGTGCTGCGTATCTCATTGTACGGTCCAATTTCTTGCGTTGTGATCCTCCTCCTCGGGTAGGGGTTGTCAGGGTTGTTCCGTACGGTAGTAATCCGCCTCCGGCGCCACCCGTCAGTATTGATATCCCCGAGGTACTCTCCTTCGGGTGCTGTGTACTCCGGGAGGTCATTGGCTTCCTCCTTCCTCTGGGTATATCTCTTCGCCCGCTTCTCCGTAGACGTATCTGGCTTATATCTGGCCGTAGGCGACCTCCCTCGACTGCCAGCCGGCCGGCGGGGTCTTTCTTCCATCATGATTCCTATCCACATTTTGTTGAGAGCAGCTCTCATCTCTGCTTCTACTGGGTCCTTCTCTACCGAGCCAGTCCTCTCCAGGATAAGCTGTTCTATATACAGGGGTATTGGCTGGAGGAAGAGCTCTCTTTCCATCGCTGCGAGAGGTGTCCTCTTGTAGGCTCCTGTAGCCATTCGGAGGCACTGTCTTTGCACTTTCTCTATCCGTTCCATTAGCGGCGCTCTCATAATTTCTCCTCCCTGGATGTCGTTTGACCCCCAGACCTGGATGCCATATAGCATAGTCGGCCGCACAACCGCGGTATAGACCGTTCGGCTCTTTCGGAAGCTTGGTCCCTAGTTGACTCCAACTATCCGGCCCATCGCTGCCATCGCTGCTCTTCCCTTAGCCTCTGCTTTCGTTATTTGCGCATCCCATTTGAGCTGTGGGTCAAACCACACGCCGAGCAGTCTGAGCTCCTTACTCTCTGGTTTGGTAGAGACTCCATTGATGTTGATAGCCGACTTCATATCTCCCGGGGAGGCCTCGGGGCTGCCTGGCTGCTTGAAATGCATAAGCTGGTACTTCGTAGGATTGAATGCTGCGCCGTGCCTCCTGGCCCATAGGAGGCACTTCTCGTGGGCCTCGGCTAGTCGTCTGCAGTTGTCCGCTGCCAAGGGACCCCAGGCTACGAGGTTTGTATCGTCAACGAACCCAAAGCCGATTGTGTTATCTTGAGGGGTAAGGAATTCTTCGAGGAGCTCGGAGACGAAGAAGAGGAAGAGGATAGGGGAGAGAGGGGAGCCCTGGGGGATACCGGTACGAGCCCGGTACCACTCGCTCTTATATCCCGTGAAGGAGATCTTGGTCTTTCGTTCTGTGAGGAAGCTTTCCACGAATCGGATAATCCACGGCGCTACTCCTTTGCGCCAGAGGATATAGAGCAGTCTTTTCAGAGACACATTATCAAAGGCTGCTGTGAGGTCTAGAGCTAGTATCGATACTACTTTGTGGTTTTTCGTCTTCCAAGCTATTTCGATGATATTCCAGAGGAACGATATGGCTGAGAGGGTAGACCTCTTACGGCGCCCTCCGAATTGATTCCAGGGTAGCTTCGAGCTTTCGGCGACATTAGTGAGCTCTCTAGCAACGATCGTTTCAAGGACTTTCCCGAGCGTATTTTCGAGGGCGATAGGCCGGTACGACCCCAGCGAAGTATAGTCGCCTTTGCTTTCTTTCTTGAGTATGCAAGTAATCGACTCCTTGAGGGTTGGGGTGATGACTCCATTGGTAAGGCTTGTTTGTACCGCTTCGGCGAAAGGTTTCTTAATACAGGGCGCGAGCATCTTCAGGACTTCGTTAGTAATCAGATCCGGGCCAGGGGCCTTGTTGTTTGGTAGATCCTGGAGAATTCCTTCGATGAGCTCCTCTGTGATGTTAGGTATCTTCTCGTTGTCTGTCTTTGTTGCCCATGGGCGGGCCGCTCCCGGCGTCTCTAGGGTATCGCTGAGGTCTGCATCTTGGTCTCCTGGAAAGAACTTTGTCGCTAGGATTCTGGAGATTTCCTCCTTGTTCTTACTCTTGGTTCCTGTTGAAGGATCCACGAGGTTCGGCATTTGTGGGAGCTGTACCGGACCTCGTCGACTCCATTTGCTCATCGTCCACAGCCCTTTGTTGTGTGCTTCTGTAGACTTCTCACAGAAGTCGTCTAGGAATGCTCTCCAGTCGTCGGTGCTAAGCCTTCGCAGCTCTCGGGTTAGGGCCTGTGTAGTGTCGCGGACTCTCTGCTTGTTCGTTTCTGAGAGTCTCCTCCTTAAGAGTACTCGTGCTTCGTTCTTCTCCCGGAGCAGCTCAGCCGCGAGGGGGACCAATCCCGGCGTTCTCTGGTCGCTGTTCCTTTCTTGGGGCATAGCTTGATAAGGGCGTTCATAATTGCCTGCTGGAGGCCGTAGATTTTGTCCTCCTTCTCTTGCCACTTATCCAAAGTAACCATCTCTTGAAGTTTACAAACGTCGAGTTTTGATGTATCGTACCTGTCGGGGGCCCGTGGGGGTATTGCAGTTACGTCGAGGACGATTCTGATAGGGTGGTGGTCTGCAAAGGGGGTCCAGCCTGGTTCAGGATGGCATAGGCGAAGACGGTCCATTACCGTTTCGGTACCGAAGGTTAGATCGATTACGAATGACCTCCCATCTCTCTCCCACGTAGGTTTACCTTTCGCGGTCATCATATATAATTCGCTGTGTTTCGACTTTCTCCCAGAGGTGTGTCCCCTGGCGGTCCGTAGCTGTACCGGCCCCTCCCCATCGGATGTTTTTGGCGTTCATGTCCCCAAGAAGGATGTAGTTTTCCTTGGCCTCTGTAATAGCTCGTGCGATGTCTGGCCAGGCGGGTAGCCGGACTGTGTTAGCTATAGGGTTGTAGACATTGATGATCGTAAGGTTGAAATCTGCGAGTGTAATGTCCAGGGATATCACGTTTGTCCCGTAGAATCGGGCCTCCCACGACCCCGGGTCGATGCCTTTGCTGACTAGAAACGCGACCTTAGTTACTTTGTTTTCTGGGCTGGGTTCGTACGCGAGGGCGTAGCCGGGAGGGCAGTATGTGGTTCGGTTCTTCTCCATTGGCTCCTGGATCGCTACCACCATCTGGGTCTTGTGGTTGAGCTGTTTGAACAGTGGTTGTGCTTTCTTGTAGTTTGCGTTTCCGCAGTTATACTGTATGAGTTCGAATGTTCTGGCTTCGCTAGACATTAGGTGTTCCCGTTGTCCGTGTTCGGTCCGCTTCCCTGTTACCGTCGGCCGTCATGTTGTCTCCTGCCATATCGCTATCAGCTGGCTCATCGGTCCCCTGGGTAGAGCTGATGAGGATACTGTCCGACCTCTGGCAGTCAGTCGGTACGCTGTAGGCCCTAGCGGGGTCCATACTCCTACTGAGGATGTTTGGGAGGCCGGTGAAGGCTTCGCTGATTCTCGACTGCATACCGCCACCGGGGCCAAGCTTCGGTTTGTTCTTTGATCCTAGCGGGCGCCCTACTCTCCGCGCGATTGCTTCCTGGGAGGGTTCCTCTCGGTTTCGCTTTGCCGAGTTCTCTGGGAACGTCTTGGGTACCGCGATATCCACGTGCGGTCCGTCCCTGATCCGTTGAGTCTATAGGATGTAGCTCTGCCTAGTCTCCTGGATGTTGATTAGGTACTTCTCGTATACCTTGCACTTAGATTTCGCCCATGCCGGGTGGGGTCTATCGCAGTTCCGGCACCTGTCCGGTACTGTAGCGGCTATCTTGTAGCAGTCTCTCGTATCGTGTTCCCCTGCACAGCGCCCACAACGGATCGCTCAGGCACCGCAGTGGGTAGCTATGTGGCCCCGTTTCTGGCATTTCTGGCATTTCAAGCACTGCTTTGTCGTGGTGCTGTGGTCGAACAGTCTGCACTGATAGATCTCCCCCTGGATGACTATGCCTTTCCTAATGATCGTGTCTCTGTCCCCGACTGTAGCTACCCCAATAAGGAGGGATCCCCGTTGGTTTGCCGTGGCCGGACCACTCTCGTCCCCTTTCCGTTTTGAGGATTTCCATGCCGCTGATACTATTTTTGTGCTTGGGCAGAGCCTCTGGTTACCCTCGTTCAGGTACC
The DNA here is from genome assembly GCA_013176395.1 of Venturia oleaginea. Lineage (NCBI taxonomy): Eukaryota > Fungi > Ascomycota > Dothideomycetes > Venturiales > Venturiaceae > Venturia > Venturia oleaginea. The sequence continues at coordinate 47,797 of JABMLP010000020.1, read as the reverse complement.
TAACCGCTGCCGTATTGTCCTCGCTCTTTCCGTCTCCGATTCTAATGTTTTTCTTTACTCCAAACACCTCAATAAGGTAGTTCTTTTTGAGTACCACTGTAGTCGTGCCAGGGCCTTGAGTAGCGCTCCTCTCCTTATCTGCTGTAGTTCGAAAGTGGACATCTACTGTGTGACGGCATGGCATGGTGGCCATCTTTGTCACATGACACGTTTCGCAGCCACACTGTGGCGAGAGGAACATCAACTCGCGCGCCCCGTAGTTACTTACTCTCTATCTGATATTCTCTCATCACACTGAGTAAATGGAATAGTTCATTCGACTCTACCTTATATCATCTATTAGATCACCCATCTCTGATCGTGTCAGAGACCATCATGATTCCTTCTTCATCACAAATGCTCCCTGATTCACGACTGCCTTATCTTCAACGACGCCGTCCAGCGCGCCCACGAAGTCGTATGCATCTCCTGTCAAATCGACGCAGGCTGTATCAAACCACACAATCGTAATTGGGAGGAGAATACACAAGCAAACGACCATACAGAATGTACTCATCCTCTAGAACAGGTCAGAGAAATCCTGGTATTTACTAATCATGCTGTGACGTCACAGAACACATAATCAGTGTTAGCAACGCCATTCATACACGTGAGCTGTCTTCGTCAACACACCTATTGGCGGTATAAGAATCATACCCTCCAAGCTCTCTCCGTTCATTTCAATTACTTCCAAACTCGTACACTCATATCCAGCGTAAACACATCGCATAGTCCATACCCATATTAAAGAGATGGTATCTTCCAAGATGTTCAAGAGACGTTCCAACAAACCAGACAAACCGACGACGACGACGGCTCCGTGAAGGTCTCAACCAATATCAAGATGGTCAACACGACCCAGGCCGAATCCGAGAAGACCATCTCCCTCCTTAGCCTTCCACACATATTCCGTTAAATGATTCTGTAGCCCGAGTTCAGCGCCTACATTCCGCTCGACATCAAGTACCGCCGCCGTGGAGAAACGCCCGCCTACATCGACAAATCGACTGTTATATACAAGCTCCGCCATACCTGAGTGTGTCGAGGATATTGACACTGTTACGCAGAAGGCCAAAGATACTTTTGAAGAGCTCCTAGAGGACCCGAATTACTACTGCCAAATGGTGAGTAGGTGTAGTCTGATCTACATGAAGAGAAATAGGATTTGACACTGACAGTGTATCAGGAACTCAACGAGGCTGAGAATTCCATAGAGGCTAACGGCCCATATTTCCCATGTGAAATTTAGGTTGAAAAATGAATAGACAAAGGAGTGCTACTGGAGACTATTTGGAACATCTTGGCTACTTGCAGCCCAGGTTGAATCCACCGTATATCTTAGTAAGCCTGTAATGTTACGGAACTCTACTTCAATGGATATGAACTACATTAGCAAAGACATAAAAGAACGTGAACAGATTCCTGGTCAATTAAGTTATGGGTTACCAGGGATTATCGCCATCGTTCCAGGTGGATATGAGAGCGACGATGCTTGCGATTTCAATGGATGCTCTTGGAAGTAACGTATTTTCGCTCAACAAACACCAACAAAAAACTTCTCTAATCCCGAGCATCGACTCCGCGCACAAGAGGTCATTATGACCACAATGCCCCCTCTCTATACCCTCCCACACGAAGTACGCCAACAAACACTTTACCTAGCTTAACCGAAAACACTTGCCGGTTCACACTTTCGCAGGACTAATAAGGGCGAAAGGAAACCTCTCGGGACCTCGATATTCAGTCCGCATGCAAAAATCTGAAGATATCTTGTCATTTCAGACCTGAGCGCTCCCCGGGCATTTATGCAATGGGAAGGCGAATGAGAATGTTAGATCGAGTTGCCTTTTATACTAGACGCCTTGATAACAACAGTGGCGTGGTGGTGAAGCGATGGTTCTGTCTTCAAAACGGACAAATGTCCATTTGCACCCATCTCCGCTTTACCTTGAGTCCATCTGTAAACTCTCCACTCTTGGTTATTCGCCGATTTTGTAGTTTCAATCATTTCCATTAAAGATCCGCCTGTACCTACAACGGATGCCAACATATCCTATCTGACAAGTCCATTTCAAGTCCAAGTCAGCACTCCCATCTAATATCACCCAGTGCTATTCATTCTCGTGCTTTTAATTTATGCTTCTAGTGTGATGCAGGCGATACACCTGCCAGCGTAGATCGATTCGAACCCAGTCGCCATGCTAAACCCATTCAGAAAACCTCTTTATACAAAGCAGAAAGTCCATAACGCCATGAATGCAAATGTGTTAGTAAATCTCCTCGCTGGTTGTCCTATTCTTCTTCCTCATTCACTTCTCCGTTGGCCAGTTCTCCTGCGGCGTACAAGTTCTGACCCAGGAGTTTATTCATCGTGAACATGTGGACCTTGTCCGTTTTGAAGACTGCTCTCAATTTCTCGTCGCAAATGATATGACGTCCATCGTTGGGGTCCTGGAGTTTGTTCTCTTTGATGTAGGCCCAGATTCTCTTAACGGTCTGAGGACGGGACATTGTGGTTTCGCCATCGAGAAGGGCAGAGAGGGGAGCCGAGAGAGTCATGGGTTTCTGTGAGCGAAAGATGTTAGCTAGTGTTCGAGAAAAGTAACACAGAGGGCCCGTAAATGCAAGTCTTGTTCGACTTCGCCAAAAACCAGAGTTCCTCTGTGAATGATGTCCCTCAACTTAAGATCGATATCGCTAAATTCTGGCAACTTGATTACGAACATTTCCAGAATGTAGGAGTACGATCTTAAGACGAGACATCCAACTGGTCATAGGTGTTCTGTTGAAACGACATGGACTAAAGGCCCGGGTGCTAAGACACTCGAAGCAACATACGTGAAAGCCACCATTCCTCTTGACCTCATTCTTCTCACCTCCCTCGACATCTGAATCTTCGTTCGAACCAACTCGAGCCTTGCTCTTCTTCTTCTCCTTCTTGACTTTCTTTGCAGGCGCGGCTTTCCGCTTGCCGGTTGCGGCTCCACGAGTGGCCCTACCAGCCCTATTCTCTTCGGCTTGCAGGCGTGCAGCAAACGCAGCGTCCGAGTCTTCAGTTGAACGCGATGCCTTTTGCTTCTTCTTGGGTGGAGGTGATGATTCTAGGCTGGAGAGTGTCGATTCCTCGTCTTCTTCCGCGTCAGACAGCGAGACGGATTCTGACTTCACCCGCTTGTTGGTGTTACCGTTCGTAGCTTTCGGGGTGGCCTCTTTCGTGCCATTGCCCGTGCCATTGCCATTGGTCTCGGCCTTGACAATTGCGGGTGGGGTGGGTTCAGAGGGTTTAGGTGCAGGGGGAGCTGCGGCAGCTTCGGTGAATTTGTCGAACCGTCGCATAATGAGGTCCGTGATTGGTTTCTAGATTAGTGAGTATATTACAACTACATTGGTGCCCGTAAGAGGCGGAGGATGGCGGTGCATACCTTTTGCGCAGCAAGGTCGTGGTCGACCTTTGCTTGTAGCCCTTTGCGGATGGCTTTCGCGGAGATGGTATTGAGGTCGGCATTCTTCAGGATATCGTCTATGATGTCCGTGTACTGAGCTTCGGCTTCGGGGGGTACTGATACATGTCAGTATCGGGATTGGAAGAGAATGGTCCCAAACATGAGGGCATTGCACTGGAGGAACATTACGCTTCTCGTCGGACATGTCGCGGGGTGTGGATGGTTTGGCGCAAGTTGGTGGCAGATGAATAGAAGTGCGATGGCAAGCTATTGGCGCGATTTATTGGTGGTCATGGATGAAATGCACAACGGGAATCAAAGCGGAAGCAATTGTCGCGAACCTTTATTGTCTGGTGTTGTTGTTGTTTGATTTGCGTCTCGCGGGAGGCGGGTCGGGTTCAGGTTCAGGTTCAGGTTCAGGTTCAGGGCTGGTTTAAGGTTCCGTCTAGTTTGCAAAGCAATTCTTGGAACTTGTCTAGTGAATTCCTTCGCGAGCAGATTGAGTTGCGAAACAAATACTATGGAATTGTTGACGTTCTTCTATAAATGGAAGCTGGAGCATGGGAGCAGCCGAGCGCGGGAGAGATGCGAATCCAGCCCTCAATGTGGACTCGACCTCGCCGTTCGCGATACCCGTTCGCGATACCCGCTAGCGCCCTTTGGCATGGCAGGAGAGTCAGAATGGAAGCATATAGAGATGTATACCTACCCGGCGTTCCTACTTCTTGAATCACAAAAGCCTGAGAGCTAACCTCTGCATTCCATTTACAGCAATATCTTGACCTTGTTTGCCAAATTAAGCCAACATTTAGTTCTGACGAGTGCCAGCAACTCATAGATAGGTCCGTTTAAAAGAAGAGAAAATGGGACAGCCCGCTATGACTACAACCCAGAATTTTTGAATATGCCCCAATGCTTTTATTCCCCAACTCCCACCAGCTATCCCTACATGTCCATAGTATCATCGTCGTCGTCGTCTTCCGAATCAAGATCAAATGTATCAAATTGCGTTCATCCATGGTTCTTCGTCACCTTGTTGCCTCCTCACGCGTGTCCATTCGCCCCATTCGTGGTCTTGCCGCGACGAGTCGCAACGGCTGCTGCCAATTCCGCAAGGACAGCTTCGGTATCCTCCCAGTGAATGCAAGCATCAGTGATGCTAACACCGTATTTGAGGCCTGCCCTGCCCTCCTTTGGCACTTTCTGGGTTCCTGTAATTACATTAGTGTTTTCTATCAGCCTGTTCTTAGGCAACAAAAACATACCCTCATTAATGTTGCTCTCGATCATCACTCCCATAATAGATTGCTCGCCACCAGCAATCTGTTCAGCAACGCCGTGTGCGACCTTAGGTTGGTTCTTGTGGTTCTTCAACGAGTTGCCGTGGCTGCAGTCGACCATCAAGCGGCTGTTGACGCCTGCTTTATTCAACTTCTCCTTTGCAACGGCGATACTCTTGGCGTCGTAGTTTGTGCCCGTCCTGCCTCCGCGCAGAATACAGAAAGTGTCGCTGTTGCCAATCGTACCCACAATTGCTACTAAGCCAGGCTTTGTGACAGACAAGAACTGGTGCGGGTGCTGGGCAGCTCCAATTGCATCAATAGCGACCTCGAGACCTCCGTCTGTGCCGTTCTTGAAACCAACTGGGAAAGACAAACCAGAAGCAAGCTCACGGTGAAGCTGGCTCTCGGTTGTTCTAGCGCCAATTGCACCAACCGACAACAGATCGGCTAGGAACTGAGGGGAGATCGTATCCAGCATTTCACTGGCAAGCGGCATGCCCTTTTCAGTGAGGTCAACGAAAAGTTGCCTTGATATCCGCAGTCCCTTGTTGATATCGAATGTATTGTCAATCTCTGGGTCGTTGACGAGACCCTTCCAACCGACGGTTGTTCGGGGTTTTTCGAGGTAGGATCGCATAACAATAAGTAGGTCATCTTCGTACTTCTTCTTGAGACCTACAAGACGGTCGCAGTAATCGAGGGCGGCTTGGGGATCGTGTATCGAGCATGGTCCCACGACGACGAGTAGGCGGTTCTTGGGGTCTTTTCCGTTGACGATTTCTACCGATGCATTTCGGCCTGGAAATGTGTTAGATAAAATTGCGGATGCGCTCAGTGAAGTGTAGCACGGCTGTGTACCTGCAAGGACAGTCTCTTTGGACTTCTCGGTCTGAGGAATGTTATGTTGGAGGAGTTCAGGCGACGTGAGAGGGTCTGGTTCCAGTCGGTCAGCTCAATTCGGAGCCCTCATCGTGGTTGAATCTTACTGTAGCCACGAATTCTGAAATCTTCCGAGTTCAGCTTGTCGCCGACCGACTTGTTGGGTATGAAGAACTGTGCGGAAGGCATTTTGTCAGCGACGATATTGCAAGGACGTTTGGAAGGTTTCGGAGAGGGCAACTGGAAGAATGGTAGCTGTGACTGGATCAAATAAGTGGGAGATGCAATTGACTCACGTACCGCCATGGCTTTGCGGCTGCTCTGTATTTTGTTTTCCTGATATGGCTGATTAGTTACACGATAGGGCAGAGAGTGTCTTCTATTGCATTCGTGAATGGCTGATTATGAGTTTATGTTTGGTTCCAGCGGTGAAGAAGACATTGAAATTTGAGATGGCGTAGATGCGCCAAGAATTCGGAGCAGGGGCAAAAAACTTGCACATGATTGAAGAAATTCGGTCTCGACTGATCGATACCATATCCATGAAAGATGGACTGATGCAGGACGCGCATTGCAGCTCAAGAATTCGGTCCCCTTCCGGTAAACGTGGGGCAGTTCTCGACATTCAAGCTCGACGATCAACTGGTGTCGTTGGAGCCGCACCTGCAGTAGCGATAGGCAATGGGCAACTGAACTGACATTGATTCACAACGTCATTCAAAGCTCATAGCTGCCAGCGCTTGAGATGGGATATAAATCAATGGTTAATCTCAAAGCTCGCAGCGTTACTCTGCATAGAGATTGAATATCAACAACAATGGCACTCCAATTATCCTCTCTTAAGACGATCCCTGTCTCGTACGCGACCTGCTCAATCGGATGCAAGGCCGAGCATACTCTCCCAAAAAGGTTAGAAGCCATTGCCAATGCTGGATTCACAGCCATCGAGCTGTCCATGCCGGATATCCTCGAATTCGCTTCCATGCATTTACGCAAAGAAGTCGGCCCATATGACTATGACGATTTGGTCACTGCATCGAAGTTGATCAAAGACATGTGCGATGCGAAGGCATTGAAAGTGCTCATGCATCAGCCTTTTAGCAACTTCGAAGGCTGGGCGGAAGGCTCATCAGAGAGAGAAGATGCATTTCGTCGTGCAAGGGGTTGGGTTAAGGTAATGGAAGCAGCGGGAACAGATATGCTTCAGGTATGTTCTTGAACATCCCTCGTTGTCTGCTTGCTGACATATTTCGATAGGTAGGATCTTCTGATACGCCCAGTCAAAAGATCGGTACAGATCGTAATCGGTTCGTATCGGACTTGCAAGAGCTCGCCACTATCCTCGCCGAGAAAAACTTCCGCATCTGCTACGAGAGTTGGTGCTGGTCAAGTCATGCTCCTGGCTGGGAAGACGTCTGGGATATCGTCCGCAAAGTCGATCGTTCCAATGTCGGGCTTTGCTTGGACACTTTCCAGACGGCTGGGGGCGAATGGGCAGATCCGACGACAGAGTCCGGCTTGATCGGGTTCGTTAGCGAAGACGAGCTAAGGAAGAAGTTCCAGAACAGCTTAGAGCAGCTGAGCAAGACGGTACCAGCCCATAAAATCTATCTGCTGCAGATTTCAGATGCGTACAAGCCGAAGCAGCGCATACGCAAGAAAGAAGATGAAAGCGGCCTTCGACCTAGAGGTCAGTGGAGCCACGATTTCCGACCATTGCCGTTCAACGGTGGCTATTTGCCGGTTGTGCAAGTCACAAAGGCGGTTTTGAAGACAGGGTTCCGTGGTTGGTTTTCGTATGAGGTTTTCGATGGCGGACCGGATGGCAAAGGAAAGGACTACGAGCTCCAAGATTATGCAAATGCAGCGATGGAGGCTCAGAAGCGGCTTATACAAGAGTGTGCCGAGACCTAGTCAGGTGATTGGGTCGTTCTCCAGTCCGGCCAAGATGAGGAGATGGGTGTACTGTAGCAATGAAAATGTCAATGTCAATGTCAATTTCAATTTCAATGTTAATGTCAAATGGTGTCGATGTAATGGCTTCGAAATGCAGCAAACAGTGAGAGAAGAAAACTGGGCGTAGAGTGTTTTTTCGTCGAAGGGAAATCGCCCTCTGTTGATTGGTTCTTCTTCCGGTCTATGATTCTTCGGTCGATGATACTTCGACCACCTAACACTGAACCCAATTTCTCTACACACCTAGCCACCCATCATGTTCAGATCGGTCGGCGCTGTCGCTCGACAGACGCTCACTCACACGACAAAGGTACGCTGCCATTGATGCCGACAGGACGACACTGCTGATGACTTGTCTTCTCACAGCGCGCCGCTTCTACCTCCACAAACTCCGCCGCCGAAGCAGCCTCGTCGAAATGGATGGCCGGGGGCGCTGCCACCGCTCTTGCCATCGGCTCTGGAGCTTGGTATAATCATCAATTCGGACGTCCGGCACATGCTATGACACCAGCTGAGGAAGGGTATGATCTGATCTGAGCCTAGGGGAGGTCAATTGATGGAACTGATGGCACAACAGTCTTCACCCAACCGCATACCCATGGGAGCACATCAAGTGGCACAAGACCTACGATCACCAAACCCTCCGACGTGGATTCCAGGTTTACCGTGAGGTCTGCGCCTCGTGCCACTCCCTCCAGCGTATCCCATACCGATCCCTCGTCGGAACCATCCTCACAGCCGACGAAGCAAAAGCACTGGCTGAAGAGAACGAATACGACACCGAGCCCAATGACCAGGGGGAAACCGAGAAGCGATCAGGAAAGCTCTCGGATTACATTCCATCCCCCTACAAGAACGATGAAGCCGCCCGCGCCGCCAACAACGGAGCTTTGCCACCAGATTTGAGTTTGATGATCAAGGCCAGACACGGTGGTTGCGACTACATTTTTAACTTACTTACCGGATACCCTGAAGAACCACCGGCGGGAGCCGTCGTTATGGAGGGCTTGAACTTCAATCCTTACTTCCCTGGTACCGGAATCGCTATGGCTCGTGTTCTCTACGATGGTCTCGTTGAATACGAGGATGAGACTCCGGCTACCACGTCACAAATGGCCAAGGACGTTACTGAGTTCCTCAACTGGGCTGCCGAGCCAGAGGCGGATCAGCGAAAGAAAATGGGCTGGAAGGTTATTTTCGTCACCGGTGTTCTTTTCGGGTTGAGTGTCTGGGTCAAGCGGTGTGTTATGGCGATCCGAGGACGCAAAGGACAGTGCTAACGAGCGGCATAGATACAAGTGGTCTCCAATCAAGACCAGGAAGATCGTTTACAACCCACCAGTCACCTCGGCACGCGAGCCAACCGCTACCCTCCAATCCATCAAGGACCAAGCCAAGCGATCTTGAAATAAGTCTCGAAACGAGAAAGAATGAATTGTAGACTTTGAGACGAGTTGGAAGGATGGAGCATGAAGGGAAGACTGGTTTAAACCTGTACAGCGTAACTCCATCTTCGAGCGCACATAACCCCCCAATTGATCTCTTCTTTCTTTATTATGTGCTATACAATGAGCGGATAGTGGACATTCAAAAGATGATATCATTTGTACTGTGGTTTGCCTAAATAATTTTTTGTGACATTTCGATCTTCGGAAGTCTAAGTCAAGTTGTCAAAAACAACGCACCTTGAGGTTTGACGTTTGCCTAGCTCGTGAACAACACGAGGCCTTCCATAGATTGATGTTCGCGAAAGAAATGAACCCAAAACTATATATTTCTGACTAAATCTACCGTGGTTTTTTACTTAACGTGTTTCACCACTCACTTGGCCACCCCAACCACTAAATCTCAAGTCATCGTGCGATAAACCTCCCACCAATACAGCTTTTACTTAAAATAATTCTGACAATACATTCTTTACGTATTTGGGCATCGATTAATCTTATGACCTTGAATACCGCAGCCACTACATGTTGGTAATGCTCGCTGTCGTACGACGACTTCCTGATCTTGAACACTATCTCTAGAGCTATTTTCGCATCCCTCGACCAAGAACTGACCCTGTTGAGCTTTTAAAACGCCTCCACATGCAATATATCGTCTACGATACTGTTGCTTCTGTTTTTGTCGTTGGTTCTCTGTACGAAGCTTCCTATTCTCTTCTGCAAGTATTACTGCTGAATTCATTGCGACTTGACATCCTTTGATGAGTTGACCAATTGCTTGACTACTTGGGCTCTGAGATTGGCGATGAAGAAGATTTCAGACGAGCTGAGCCTGCTGCTCAAGCTGAGCTATCATACGAGGAGTTTCTGACGTCCACTGTGCGCTACTCCATGGGGTGTACCTGGTGGTGAGGGCGTCTCTTCAACACGCTGAAACCACGCGTTGATTGTCGCTGGATCTTCGCATTTTGCACGCTGTGAATGGAATTTGCGATTCCACTTTGTACGAAGCTCAGTTTGAGTGGAGATAAAGCGGGATACCCAGTTCTTCCCGACTGGTTGTGGTGGAGGTTCTGTAACACGTTTTTCGAGTAAAACATTTGCCATTTGTCGTACGTCAATAATCTGAGGGGAAAATCCGCGTCGATCAAGGTCCAGGATCCACTGAACTAGAGCCTGCTCTTCATGTAGTTGTAACTTTCGTTTTTTGTGGTTGGATTCGCTCTGTGGCTTGATGCCTTTGAGACGACGCTGAAGTGTAGCTCGAGATATATCGTACAACGCTGAGATTTGACGTTGACTTGAATTTTGATTCTTTTGAAAGCTTTGCTTCGCAAGAAGTAATCTAGCCTCTTTGTGGGCTGATTCGGGGGTTGGTGTTGACATTATCGCAATTATTGTACGAAGAGAATGGACTTTTTGATGGGGTGGCCACCCATAACGCTCTGTATGCCACCTCATTCATCGCATATCCTCCAGCCGCTTGATGTGGTCTGCTTCTACGTCGTTGAAGTGCAAGTACTCTCAACGAGTTCGAGACTTGGCACGCCGACGCGTCTACCATATCAACAAAGAAGGCTTCCTCCCAGCCTTCAAAGACGCGTTTTTCGACGTGTTTATAGAAGAGAACTGTCGAAAGGCTTTTGAGATGGTAGGGCTAGACCCTATCAACGCGGAGGTGGTATTGGATCGCCTTGAAGTACGGCTACGTACCCCACCAGCACCCCCACCACAGGAGATGCCGTGGCAGTCGAAGACTTCAAGCAATACTCTCGAATTTGGATCCCAATCCAAGCTCGTAAGCGAGTCCTTTACTCGGTCACCATTTACTGCGCAGGCTGGCTTTTCCCAGCTTGTCAAGGGCGCTGAATTGATGCTACACCAGAACGCTCTACTTGTTGCGCGCAACCGCGAGCTTGAAGAGCAATTGGCAGTAATGACAAAGCGAAAATGGCGCAAAAGGAAGCGGATCCAGCAAGGTGGTACTATAGAGTATGGGACTGTAGCAGCGCAGGTAGCTGCCGAGGCGTCTGTCGCGCCTCAGGGATCAAAGAAGGCTCGTGGTAGTGGTGGTCAAGAAATAGCCCGACCAACTCAACGGCGCTGTAGGAACTGCGGCGCAACTGGGCATAATGCGCGAACTTGTAAAAAAGATATCGAGATATCACCTGAATCAGATAGCAGCACGACGGACTTAGAATCTATTGTTAATAGCGATTAAATTGAAGAGTCGTAACATGAGTTGGTCGTGCCAAGCCTTTTTGACCAGCTCGGTGGGTTGACTAGCTCGGTGGTGGAACACGTTACAGGCAATAATAACAACTTTTCTCAGGAATAGAAGGAGATTGATAAAAAGCGGAGGAAAAAGATGAACTTATCTATAAGGAAATAGTTACATAAAGGATACTAGTGTTACGGGGAACTCGTTTCTCAACACAGTTGATTATGTCAAGACCTTCTTGACACCTGTGTTCTCTTGTTCTGGTCCGCGGGTTTGGGGTAAGGGCAATATCAGTCTGGAAGTACTTACCTTAAGTACATTCCCTTGCTCAGGTTCTTTGGAGGCTCACTAGATCCTAGCCGTCCGATGTATCTCTCAATTCAATTGTCGCCTAACCGATTTGATCCTCAGATCAATCCTGAACGCTTGTCGGTTAGTATGAAGGTTGGGGGTGGGCTTGCTTCGTGTGCATATGACTTGTGCTTGATTGTATCTAAGTAAAAGGTCGTTACTGTAGTAGGTTGAAGAAGCTCCTAGGTGAGAAACATAACATGAGATAACCACGAAGAGAGAAAGGAAAGTCCGTCCAACGTTCTCCCTATATACCGTTCTGGTTCTGGATGCCAAGGTGTATTCCCACACCTCTTGGCCTTTTCCCACACTTCCCACACCTGATTGATTGATTGATTGATTTTATCCTACTCGGTTGCAGCCGCTTAATCACGCAGCTATGTCCGGTTAGGAGGACTTCATCAGACAGCCGACACGTGATAGATTATATAATCCACCGCGCCCCACTTCGCCCCGTTCACTGAAACAAGACCAGCTGTCCCCTCCGTCCTCCCTCTTTTCCCTTAACCAGTATCTCCAAATGCCCGCTGGCTCTTGTAGATACTGGTTATTCTGCTAGTATATCTGTGCTATGTAGACTCAAGAGGCAATGCCTCGTGTTTCGCTATCCTTCTACCTACAGTCTCCCTCTAATGCTCAGCTTTGTCTATCTGTTTCGCCTTATCCCTCAAGGCCAATGGGTTCCCTAAGTATGTTTCTGCTTGTGAAAGTTGCCTTGCACCAGATTCCTATGCGGCGGTGTATTTGGTTGTGTGATGCTGGAGACAATAGTAACCATCGTAGTCGTGATTTCGCTGCTTGGGTGTGATACTCCGGGTATGCCCGTGGACGAGGCTGTCTGGTAGCTGCCGTATTGTATGGCGCCGATCGTGCTATAGACCTGCCGTCTTATAGTCGGAGCCTACCTGCTGCTAGTCGCTCTCCCTACTTGCTATATCGCGCTCCTACTCTTGCCAATGCCATAACTGGGACGCAACAGTCTGGGGAGAGGCTCAAGGCTACGTCTGCTGGCTTGTAGGGAGGGGATTTGCCGCCAATAAGCTCCTTCTATACGTCCTTACTGCTTACTGTGTTGCGCACCTACTCTTGCCAATGCCATAACTGGGACGCAACAGTTTGGGGAGAGGCTCAAGGCTCTGGACATCAGCTTGCAGCAGGACGGTTTGCGGAGACGATAGTAGATGAGGTTCTCTAGCAGCTGCCGTATCGTGTCGCACCGATTGTGTTGTAGACCTGTCGTCTTATAGTCGGAGCCTATCTGCTGCTAGTCGCTCTCCCTGCTTGCTATATCGCGCACCTACTCTTGCCAATGCCATAACTGGGACGCAACAGTCTGGGGAGAGGCTCAAGGCTACGTCTGCTAGCTTACAGGGAGGGGATTTGCCGCCAATAGGCTCCTTCTATGCGTCCTTACTACTTACTGTGTCGCGCACCTACTCTTGCCAATGCCATAACTGGGAGGCAACAGTTTGGGGAGAGGCTCAAGGCTCTGGGCAACAGCTTGTAGCAGGACGGTTTGCCAAGACGTTGGGAGAGGTTGTCTAGTCGTTGCAGTGGTGTGTGGTGCCGATTGTTGCGCACCGGGCGTCTGGTGCTTGAGTTGTGTTGAAGGTATTGCCGTTCTAGCAGTGACTCGTCGACTCGGAGCGTTGCAGTGTCATCTGGGGTGATGAACTAACCGGGAGATAGTGACTAGATGGTTGCTGTTGTCTTTGGTGGACGCATCGTTCGTGTAGCTTGCTCATGTATTCGTCTGCTTGCTCTGCCGTGGCCGCGACGGCGACTCTAGAGGTATCTCATCGACGCTGAGGGACGCGCGATGGCCTCTAGAGGCCGGAGCGGCCACTGGCAGAGGTGTTTTGATGATCTTTAGATGATACTTCTGTAAATTCCAAAAATTGAGTTCTCGCTGTGTGTGCTGTTTTCACTTCCCACACCTGTAAGCCTTGCCAAGACCTGTGGGAACTGTGGGGATATCACGTGACTCCTGCACGTACTATTCTCCTTTAGGACTGACTCCGTCGCACCAGTCTCGTCCTGTGTGCTCGAAGGATTCCCCTCCATTATCAGTCCTAGCAATAAACTTCTTATCATCCAACCATTCTTTGCGAGTCCTGCCTTCCTGCTCTTCAGCCTTGAGGTGATCTGTAACACCCTCTACTTGGTTAGTTTGACCACGGTAGGTTTAGAATAGGCACCACGGTAGATTAAGTAAAAAACCATTGTAGATATAGTGATGCCCTATAACTAAGTCCAGAAATGAGAAAGCTATCGATTTTTCTAGACGCTATACTTCGACAAATGGGCGGAAGTTCATCATTCATGATCTTAACCGATCGGAGAGGAGGTATTGATGAAAAAGGACATGGCTAGCACTAGCTCCCCTAGATGAGAGAATTACTTACAGTGGAAGCTTGAGTTCATTTCGTTAGAGATTTTTATACAGTGCAGAAAACATAGTCACGATCGAAAAGTAGACCGTGTTCTTCAATCATTCGGCTCGATATTTACCTTTACTATGAAATATAAAGCGAAATGGCAGCCCACCCTATAGCCACCTTTTACACAGTACGCCAGATTTGCGAGCTGATAGAAGAATTCTTTTTGTCCATGGGGGCACCCCAAACACTGATCTCGAGTAGAAATTCCACACAGCTTCGAGTATGTGCCGAAGTATTGAATTTTATGCCCAATTTAGACGCCAAATGACAAGTTGTAGCCAGGTGAAGCAAAGCTGATAACTTATGCCGTACCCACGGAGCAAATGCTCCATCACATGCATCGTATAGTGATTTATCACCTATGAAGACAAGCAGTCCTTCCGCCACACTCGTTGGATTATTTTTGCGCCTTATTGATCGCTTATCTGAGTCTTCGGGCCTCACGCTCGGATTCGAGAAGGCAGAGGATGTCGTTTTCGCGGACTGGGCCCTTGACGTTGCGGATAATGGACTGCGCATGTCAGTATTTGTGTCCCTTGTGCGCATCGTGGGAGAGGGAGGCTCACTCGAGTGGTATCGTCCATGAATTCTACGCGGACCTGGGTTACACCACCGCGAGAACCAGTACGTCCTAGGACACCTAGGGGAATTAGCTTTCGGTATCTTGGCTAGGTTGTAGGTGCGGAGGATTCGTACGGGTCACCTTGACGAGCTTGATTGGGGTCTTGCCACTGCGCTATTGTCAGCTTCGATTCGAAGTCCATTATTTCCTGGGAAGACTTGCGCATCCATGTTTGCGGTAGTGGTGTGTCGAGTTGTGAAGGAGAGAGATACAGGCGGCGGTTAATTTTCGAATTTGGTGTGGCCTCGGTCTCGCCCAGATATTTCACGGCACCGGCGATAGAATATATGTTCAACATGGTATTCTGTTCAGTCCACAACACAAAGATAAACAAGTACTACTAGTGCAATACTGCTATGAAATGCAGAATGCAGCAATGGTAGTCGGATCAGTTGCTGCAGCCGTCCGCGTCTCCAAAATTCATACAAAGAGATCCATGCCCATGCCTATGCCCATGATTTTGATTCTGATTCTGACTTTCTGATATAATATGCCCCACCACCAATCAGTCACAATATATTAATTCTTTCTCCGACGCCATCAACATACTCAATTCCCAGCCCCACTCCTCCACTCCTACACAGCTGATGCCTTCTCCTGGACTCGTGCTCCCCTGTCTATCTCTCTCAATCCCTCTCTGATTATCCCAATCCTCATCCTCAACCCTGCCACCGATCTCGGCCCGTTTTCTTTGCGCCCACTCCGCACAAGTGGAAAGACGCCGGTATTCGCTATTCCTCAGCTACGCTGTGTTGTCATACGCCATCATCTATATACGGAGCGGGGTGCGCGCAGAAAACCACTGGAGCCAGTGTGACATTGCGTTGCATTCAAAAGTACAGAGTCCCCAGTCATGGATCTCGTCAACCAGTACGTCAGCTCAATATGCCTGCAAGAACAAACGAGAGACGGCAGAGTCAAGCTTTGCCAATGCTTACTGACACGTTGGGGCACAGCTTGAACGATCGCTTATTGTTTGCTGTACCAAAGAGTGGGTTCGAGCAGTACATCCAAGAAGAGTTGCAGTTTACTGATATAGATCGCTACAGAGGGACGCCTTCACCAGCCATGTATTGATCTCCTAGCCGGCTCGGATATCCAGTTCCATCGACACTCACGACTGGATATTGCTCTCGTCAAGAACTTTCCTCTCGCTCTTGTATTCCTGCCAGCAGCAGATATCCCCACTTTCGTTGGCGAAGGACGAGTAGACCTAGGAATAACAGGTCGTGACCAAGTTGCTGAGCACGATGCTGCCACACCGCCAACAGATAAAACTGGCGTGGAAGAAGTAATGGATTTGGGATTTGGAAAATGCAAGCTACAAGTTCAGGTTCCGGAGAAGGGACCTATAACGAAACCAGAAGAGTTGGTAGGAAGGAATATCGTTTCCAGCTTTGTCAACCTCTCGGAGAAATATTTTGCAGGTTTGGAATCGAAACACGGAACTCCTACTACGAATGGGGACGCTCCAACGAAGACGACAATCAAATACGTGGGAGGAAGTGTAGAGGCGGCTTGCGCTTTGGGTGTTGCAGACGGCATCGTCGACCTCGTTGGTAAGTTGACGCTTTTACCCTGGTCATATGGAGCCATGTTCTGACTATGGACAACAGAATCAGGCGAGACAATGCGCGTAGCAGGCCTAAAGGCAATCTCCACTGTCGTCGAATCCACTGCCGTCCTCATAAAATCAAAACACCCCTCGGATCCGAAACTAATCGAATTGATCGCCTCACGAATCCGCGGTGTCATCACTGCTCAGAAATTCGTCCTTTGCACGTACAATGTCGAGCGTTCGAAACTCGATGCAGCCACGAAAATTACACCAGGAAAGAGAGCTCCAACGGTCAATCCGTTGGAGGAAGAGGGCTGGGTAGCTGTATCTGTGATGGTGGAGAGCAAGATTATCGCTGATACTATGGATCAATTGGAACAGGTAGGGGCTGAGGATATTCTTGTCACTCGGTTGGAGAACTCAAGGACGAGGTTGATTGTTTAGCTTGTGGAGGGTGGACCTAGAGAATTAGACCTGGAGAATTGCTTTGAAATGTTAGAACTGAGGGAGTTGGATATAGAGGCTGAGAAATGGACAAGGGTTGGAAATGATTTACGGGATGCAGATGACAAGACGGGGGAGAAAAGGGGCCACTTGGATAGCTCGACATTTTAAGATACTCCAAACGGTTTGAATCTTCTCCTTTTCTTTTCAACTTTTGGAGTCGATCATGCCTGGAAATCGAGATTAACTTCTTATATCTGGACTTGATTTCTCACGTACAGAGGGTGACCATAAATACAGTCGTTTCGGGCCGAATAGTAATTGCACATCGTTGATATTCGTAGAGTTCCGGCGTATAGTATCGTCCGATTCTCCCTAGCCTTTCCCCTGCCTCGTAAAGGAATCTTCCTTTCTCCTTCTTCCCTTATAAAAAAAACGGAGTAGAAGGGAGGGAGAAATAAGAACGCAGATTATAAATTGATAGAATTTAGTCTTCTCTACTACCTTCTCCTACAAAAATTAACTCGAAATGTCTTCTTCCAACACCTTACTTACCTATATGCAGTATTTATCCCCCACATCCGCAAGTTATTATGCAGTATAAACGGACACCCTATGTACATCCTTCACCTCAAAGACGGTGAGTGCATGTACCCGCTCCCCCAAAATATACTAATTCAAGATCGAAATCTTTCCCCGCCAGGCCGGTGATCTTTATGTTGAGGTTCCTATATAAATCCCGGTGACTATATTCGAAGACTTCTCAATAATGAGTTACTACACAGCCCCTTGACATGACATTGTACTATAAAGTTGGGTTTTTTTCTTCCAAAAGAAGCACTTGGAATTACTTGAATTTTTCTACTCCCAACTTTCTTTCTTCTTCCAACTCTGCCACCACGTAGGTAGAGACTTGATTTACAATCCATTCCTCGGTTCTATCACATAGTAGAAAGAATCCTGGTTTGTTATCTTTTGTGGCGGACAACTGTGGACGTCGAATGAGACTTGTCGAAGAGGTTGGAAAATTTCACCGTCGGGCCAAAGCGGTAGCGGAAAAAAACCTGGGACTCGATTACATACGGAGAAGTCGTAAGAGAACTGTTGACTTTCGAGAGGTAGAAAGGGAGAAAGGAGGGCTCAGTATCAAGGAATTCAAAATAGAAATGACATCATTCAATTCCGCAGTCGATTGGTGAATAGCTTCTCCGATTCTCCAATATGCTAGGGTGATGTCTTACACTGATGTCCACCATCCATCAAAGAATAGAACCAAGCCATGTTAATCTCATCCCTCAAGAGCCAACCAGCCGTCCCACCGACAAGCTATTTTCCAGCTGGGTATTCTTCATTCCCGCCGCCTCCTTTCCAGCCACCGCAAACCGACGGCTTTTTCATACCAAACATGAAAAATGAAGGACGTTTGTGTGTTGACACATATTCGCCGCTAAATGCGAGAAATAAGCAAAAATCGGGGGAATCGAGGGTAAAACTAAAAACAAACATATCCAACGCAAAGAAACTTTCATGCCCAAAGTCGTGCTCAGCTCCTACCAGAAAATTTTCGCTAATTAACACTAAGCCACATACATCCCCTGGAGCACGAAAGACTCCCACATCTGCGGGAGAAAAACCATACTCCTCTGAGTCTAGCAGCCAGCAACAGAGGCTAGCCAGCAAGCACAAATCAAGCAACTGCCACCAAGACACACCACAATCAAGCAAAAATGCTGAATCGCTTCGCCTTGATGGCGCCCGTCTTCGCCGCCTTTCCGTTAGGCGCAGAGGGGCGTGGCATGGCTTGTCCATTAGGTGCACTAGGCTTGTCCGCCGCCGCCGCCGTTGCTGATTTGGGATTCTTTGCAGACTCAGGTTTTTTTTCCTCTTTTAAAGACTTTGCCCCCTTGGGCCCTGAGCCACCAGCGGTCCACATAAGAAATGTCGTCGGTTGGGGCTTTTTCTTTTTCTTCGGCTTCTCTGGCGGCAGCGCCATTGGTGCCATCATTGGTGGTGGCGGCGGCATCTCCATACCGGGCGGAGGGGGCATCATTGGTGGGGGCGGAGGAGGACCTGGCATACTCATGAGCTTGGCAGCCTTGGACGAAACCTTGCCCTTCTTATCCTTGGGTGGCTTATTCATAGGGGGTGGCATTGCCATGGGAGGCGGACCCATTGGAGGAGGTCCTGGGGGAGGAGGTGATGGCGTTGGAGGCTCGGGCATCGGCCACATGTGCATGGTGATAGCCCAATCCGGTTTGACCATGGACTCATACACTTGTGGAAGAATGATCTCGCCATCAGGACCGACGAGATCGTAATGACCATCGAGCACGTGTTGGCCAATGACATCGACATGTAGGAAAGCTTGCTGGATAAGCGATTCCATTCCCTGTGTCATGTTAGCTTGTGGACCTCAACCGGTCGAGTACTGGGCCATGCCTACCTTCCACGTCTTGCACAGATGCCAGGGGAGACTGAATTTCCTGCCCACCGCATCCTTCAACTTGATGGGCGGTTTGAGCATGTCGTCACCAGGCCTCAGAGCAGCAGCTTCTTCTTCGGCCTTTTTCTTTCCCGCTTCTAGATCTGCTGCCTTTTTTGTGGCTTCTTCGATAGCTTTGTCATGTGCTGCTTTCTCCTCAGCCGTTGCTTTATCATAGGCAGCCTTCTCTTCGGCAGCCTTCGCAGCCGCTGCAGCTTCTGCGTCTGACTTGGCCTTGTCAGCTGCCGCAGCAAGCTCGGCATTCCTCTCATCTTGAGCTTTTTTGGCAGCGGCAGCAGCCGCGGCCGCAGCTTCTTTGGCCTTTTGTTCGGCCTCGAACTTCGCAAGCTGCTTCTTCTCGCGTTCCAACTGCTGCTTGTTGTGTTCAATGATCATTTTCTGCAAAGCATCGAGCTTGTCTTCTTCCTTCTTTTTGGCATCTTCGGCTGCCTTAATCTTGGCGTCTGCAGCTGCCTTCTCTTTTGCGGCGATCTTATCCTTCTCACGCTTCTCCTGCGCCATCAACATCTCTTTGATAGCCTTGACAGACGGATCTTCAGGGGGAGGTGGCGGCGTTTTGGGAGGAGCCGCAGGAGCTGCAGGGGGTGGTGGTGGAGCGGGAGGAGGCGGTGTAGGCTCTGCGGCAGGAGGAGGAGCTGGCGTCGACTTTTTCGAAACGTGTGGAGAAGGTGTGTGATGGGGTGGAGGAGGGTAAGGATAGCCAGGATGGGGAGGATAGCCTGGGGGAGGATATCCATAAGGAGTCGTGGCGCCTGGTGGGAAGCCATTCGCTGGTGGATACCCGCCTTGGGGAGGATATGCACCATACCTCATCATCTCACTGCCCGGAGGAGCTGACGGCATGGATGAGCGATTCCTTCTTTGTCCAAAGTAATTGTCTGGAGGTGCAATGAATGGATTGTCGTTCGCTCCATAAGCCGACGCAAAAGGATCTCTTTGCTGATATGGCGATTGGTATGGCAACATAGCATAGGGGATGGAATCATAGGGGCCGGGTAGTTGTGAGGGATCACCAGGATAGTGTGGAATTCCGCCCCATTGCCCTCCTCCATATCCAGAAGCATATGGCGCCTCCATTCCCCTGCCACGGCCATACCCGCCATCTGGGTAATCGTCTATCTGATCCAGATTGACGGCTGATTGAGGCCGCCTCGGACGAGAAGCGTGCCTGCTCGTACGACGGGCCCTCGCCCGCTGTGGCGGAGACCCCGGGGGTGGATCCGGCACCTTCGGTACTCTGCGCGGCGGCGGACCGCGTCCGACTGGTAATTTTCCTTTTCGAGTGGTAGTCACTGGTTGCCGTGATCTCGAGGCAGACTCTGAAGGTTCAATGTCAAGGCTAGCTTCGTGCCGTCCGCGCGAGGGTTGGATATCCTGTAGGTTGTCCCAGCTACCGCCTTCGTCCTCAAAGTCTTCAGACTCTTCGTCTTCTTCAGACTCGTCTTCGTCCTCTTCTTCTTCGTCGTCGTCGTCGTCTTCGTATTCGTAGTGGTGTCCACGGTGATGGCCCCCTCCGTGCTGTGTGATGTATTCAATATCGTCTTCTTCGCCTTCGGAACTAGTTTCCGCCGAGGAATTGGTATGGTCCAACGTGATGGGATGTGGACTGTAACGGAAGGAATATTAGTGACTGATATTCCATGCCAATCAAAGATTCGGCAAGGCTAGCATAATTGCGGAGGTGTAGTAGACAGATGGTACTCACGTCATGGAAGAAAGGTGTTATCTCACTCTGTACCTCTTCCTGTAAAGAATGAGGCGAGCGCGATATGCAGCGGGATGTTGTGTCAACAATGCACTTCCTGTCCCTATCCAAGGATTCACGAAAAGTATGGGCGACTAGTGGGGGTTAGCCCAATGTCGCGGTAGCAGTAAACGACCTCGACGCGCTGGGCTTCGAGACCACAAAGGGAGTTGACGTGTGAAGATTTTGGACTTTGGGCTTCTACGACCGAATATAGGTCGGCAGAAGGCTTGGAGGAGGGGTTGGGATTGTGGCAACCTAGATGTTTGGTGAGCTTGGGCTGAGTCGACGAAACAGGCGGATGCGTGGCTGGGGAGTTGGGCTCTGAGGTTTAGGAGAAATCCGAGGCAGCGAACCACGCTATTGCTCCTAATGATCGGGGGTCCGTGATTCGAATAGAGCGAGGAGATCCTTGGTGGTGAGGGGGGGGATTTGAGTAGTGGGATGAGTAGTAGCGGAATTGCAGAGGGGGGATCCTTGCTGGCCGACGAACCGGGCTTGTATCGAGGATCGGGCTGCAACTGTGAGGACACTGGAAGTCAGCTTGGAGCAGCGGAAGAATTGCAGAGGAAGAATTGCAGCAAGGGAAGAGGAGAGAATATAGAGAGCAGAAACAACAAGCTGGCGGGCGGGGAATGTGAAAAAAGTAGGACGCCTCTATGCATCGAATGATGGAAATGCTGCACGTAGCTAGCATACAGAGAAAGCCCCACCGCGTCCAGATGCCCAAACATGGCGGATAGCAGTAGATTAGTCAGGAACACGGAGGATAATGAGCACTTACGAGTACCGAAGCGGCCTGACGCTGTCAAAGCCTCCGATAGAGGAATCGAGTGCGAAGTCGAGTGAGTGAGAAGTCGAGTGACAGGTCGAATGAGAAGTCGAAGCTCACGCAGCGGTTGTATCAAGCCGAAAGGGGCAATATAAATGTGGTCTGGTCTTTTCTCGCGGGCTTTCCGGTGAGCACGTATGATGGATATGATGATGGATATGATGATGGCTGTATATGCTGGGACATTGGATGTGTTTGCTTTTGCACGTAGACGATTGCAGGTGATGCAGGAAGCTGTGGTTGTGCTACCGAAGCAACGAGAAGACCTCTTTCTGCTCTTCTCACTCCACCATCCATGTACTCTCGACACATTCGTAGCCATCTCCTGTTCGTGGGCAGACCAGTCATAGCAGGTGAGGCTTCAGTGCGACGTGAGTGCTCCCGCTTCTCTCCACACCTGGGCTGCCACGAGCATCTTGTCAGCGCCCAAGTTGTGGACTGATGCCGACTGACAAAGCCCGACTACGTACCACTGGCCATGTTTGAGACATGGTATGAGTCGTGTCAAGGGATTGGACATTACCAACGCGCGTCAGTCTTGTTTTAACAACCAATAAATACACGCCTCTAGTAAGGACAGTTCGCCAATCAGCCATTTCAGAGCTTGTCCATCAGCTTACCAACAAATGAATACCAATCGAAAAGTTGAAACAAGACTGACGCGCGTCTGTACAAGCCTGACCCGATGTCCCGAATACTAGATACTTAGATATCCCACTGCACCTTGCCATTATAGTGGCCCACCTATTCGATCTCCTAAATAATGTCCCTTCCTCTTACTATGCAAAATGCTACTACCAAGATCACGAACCACAACCTCTGTTGAAACCGGAACCGAATGAATCAAGTTCCAAGATTCTGAGACCCAATTCGCACGTGATGACCCCACTTTGGTTTTCTTCAGGCTCGCTTAAGACAAGATCTACCTTTCGTTCGTTGGTTGCGAGTTGCGACTATCGTAACCGTAACCTCTGCACAAGCGTCCAATAATCTACCAGCCAGCCACCATCCACCATGATCATGACCGTCACCGTCGCCGTCAAGCGTCCCAGAGCTGCATTCATTTCAAACACCCTACTTCCACTCATACCTGGGAAGGACCTCCGAGCCACTCCAGAAGCACCATGCGAGCTCGCGAGACACACGTAGCTGGCCAAGCTGCTAGTCAAGCCCGCTTTCGCTTTCTACCAATCCTCTGTCTCTGTCTTCTGCCTCAAGCTATTTTCATCGCCACAACCCTCTTCGTCCTCAAATCCCTCCGGACTGCTTTGTTTCAACATTCGATACGAAATGCCGTCGGAAGGAAGCGCATTCTGGTCACTGGTAGCAATTCTGCTTCCATCCTAGGGATGGCAAGAGCACTTGAAGCTGCAGGTCACCAAGTATACGTTATCGACTACGAGCGAGCCCCATTTTCAAGCCCCCTCCGCTGCTCAAACGCCATCGCGAAGTTTGTTGCCTTGCCAGATGGCCAATTAGCTTCCAGCCTGACGGCCATCAAAGCAACATTTTTTTATCTAGGCGCCATTGTTAACATTTCTTTCGACATCAGCCAAAGACAGCCACTTGCAAACCTGTTGGCAACAATACTGCAGCTTATCGAAACCCAAAAAATTGAGCTTTGGATACCTATCCAGGAGAACCGTCTTCAAACTGTATTGCAAACCAAAGAAATCGTTACGGAGCATTCCTCATGTCGGATATATGGGCCTGATGCCGAAGTAATTCGACTCTCACAAGACCAAGATCTTTTTTTTCACCACGTCGATCGACTGGAGCATGATATTCAATGTTCCCGTCCTGTCATGGTCAGAAGCCGGGCAGAAGTACATCGTATCCTATCTAGAAATATCACTGGACAAAAATACATTCTTGAGAAGAAGGCTTCGCCGCTGAAGCTGCCGCTTATGACCCCAGCACCGGGAAAGATCGAGCTGGACCTCAACTCAAGATTCTATGGAACGGCAAAAGACCTGCCTGTCAATCAGCGATACACTCTTCCACACTCGTCCCTGAATGAGACATATTCTTTGGTCGCAGCTCTTACAATCTCCCGCGAACAGCCTTGGCTGATGCAGCAAGTTGTCGAGGGCAGGCCCGTCAATGTTTCCGCCCTGGTGATCAACAATACTGTTTCCACCATCACGGCTAGCATTTCGCCACAAATGACCGCCTTTTCACCATCACACGTGAGCAAAATCAGCCGAGGCCAGGCACAAGTGTGGCGGAACAGGGAAAATTGGCCGCAATCTGACAGCACAAGACTCGATCCAGAATCAGCGGCTGCCCAAACTCTGCTAGAATTCACCGAGAAATTTTCACGTCAACTGCCAACGAGTACGAACGCTCAGCTCAATTTGCAGTTCGTGTTGAATGAATTCACTACGTCGGATGGCATAGTGCAGAAAATATGGGCCATCGGCTGTGATTTTGAAATATCCCCGCTGTTGATTCAACGGGCTCTGGATTCTGGGCAGCTAAGATCCGTCGGGGCTGCGTACGCATGTGCGTTGAACGGCGGGACAGCACTTCTATCAGCACCTGCTACCAACTCTGAGAGCCACGACACACTGGCGACCTATTCTTTGCCTGCAGCCGCATACCAAAACTTGTTTCTGCCTATCATGACAATGATGCTATTCCAAGCCTCGCCCAAAGCAATTCTGACCTGGCTTGGCTGTGTTTCTCAATCAAGTCGCTTTTGGACGGGAGGAAATGTTCGATGGAAAGGATCCTCTACCTTGGTTGTGGAGATGGCTTGTTCAACTTCCTTTCGAAGTAACGACAGATTTAGGCGAGTACACCATCGATATTCTCGTCAGAAATTTAAAGCAGAGGCAACACAGTCGAAATCGACACGAATTCGGATGAGCAATGTGGTGATTGGCAGGATTGGGCAGTCCTGGGCTACGTGGAAAGTCGCATGGACCGATTTAGGGTTGAAGGTTGTGATAATGGTTAGTTGCATTCTCCTTAGGTATGAACAATGAGTGGGCTCAAGAATTAGGTCAACAGCAAAGCAGCGGCATGATTGTTAGAATTGTAACCAATTGGACATCTTCCGAAGCCGTGTCTCATTTGCACTTTCAGTCTGAGGAAAGGTCTCTCGCTCACCCCTGTCATTGCAGACCAGTACTTGGCCTCCAATGTCCAACATGCTCCGTGGTCATGCCTATAAGATCATGATATGGGCTTTGTACATGGGGCACTGACTACCGTATATTCCGAGATTGGCTATGGAGGAGAACTTGTGGAGGTGATCTTCTCCTCAGAAGTATTTTTCGGGATCAGCCGTTGTACGCATTTTATCCTCTACCTCTCAACCTGCGGGAAGAAGGAGAAGAGAGGAGCATTATAACGCTTTTCTTCGATCTCCTTAATTTTTCTTTCGTTTTAACTTCGCTCTTATTAAGTATCTTCTTCGCTCTTCATTAAGAAAAAAAAAGTTTGAATTATAGAAGTAGACTTTCTACTCTAGGAGGGTAATGTTGTATCCTAGGTTATTAACTTTTTTAGAACTACTATTTTTTCTTAGATATCTATCTTTTTATAAACGTATTCCACCACCGAGCCGGCCACTTTTCCTTGGCAGAGCCCTCATCCTCTTCAACACGCAATGTCTCAACAACGCAATGCGATAGCCGTTGAAGAAGAAGGCAGAATTGATCTCGCTGTTCAGGCCTATACCTCTGGCCAATTTCAAAGCCTACGGCGCGCTGCTGCAGCCTTCAACATCAAACACCAAAGGCTCTCTGATCGGCTCTGTTGATTGATTGATTGATTTTATCCTACTCGGTTGCAGCCGCTTAATCAGGCAGCTATGTCCGGTTAGGAGGACTTCATCAGACAGCCGACACGTGATAGATTATATAATCCACCGCGCCTCACTTCGCCCCGTTCACTGAAACAAGACCAGCTGTCCCCTCCGTCCTCCCTCTTTTCCCTTAACCAGTATCTCCAAATGCCCGCTGGCTCTTGTAGATACTGGTTATTCTGCTAGTATATCTGTGCTATGTAGACTCAAGAGGCAATGCCTCGTGTTTCGCTAACCTTTTACCTACAGTCTCCCTCTAATGCTCAGCTTTGTCTATCTGTTTCGCCTTATCCCTCAAGGCCAATGGGTTCCCTAAGTATGTTTCTGCTTGTGAAAGTTGCCTTGCACCAGATTCCTATGCGGCGGTGTATTTGGTTGTGTGATGCTGGAGACAATAGTAACCATCGTAGTCGTGATTTCGCTGCTTGGGTGTGATACTCCGGGTATGCCCGTGGACGAGGCTGTCTGGTAGCTGCCGTATTGTATGGCGCCGATCGTGCTATAGACCTGCCGTCTTATAGTCGGAGGCTACCTGCTGCTAGTCGCTCTTCCTACTTGCTATATCGCGCTCCTACTCTTGCCACTGCCATAACTGGGACGCAACAGTCTGGGGAGAGGCTCAAGGCTACGTCTGCTGGCTTGTAGGGAGGGGATTTGCCGCCAATAAGCTCCTTCTATACGTCCTTACTGCTTACTGTGTTGCGCACCTACTCTTGCCAATGCCATAACTGGGACGCAACAGTTTGGGGAGAGGCTCAAGGCTCTGGACATCAGCTTGCAGCAGGACGGTTTGCGGAGACGATAGTAGATGAGGTTCTCTAGCAGCTGCCGTATCGTGTCGCACCGATTGTGTTGTAGACCTGTCGTCTTATAGTCGGGGCCTATCTGCTGCTAGTCGCTCTCCCTGCTTGCTATATCGCGCACCTACTCTTGCCACTGCCATAACTGGGACGCAACAGTCTGGGGAGAGGCTCAAGGCTACGTCTGCTAGCTTACAGGGAGGGGATTTGCCGCCAATAGGCTCCTTCTATGCGTCCTTACTACTTACTGTGTCGCGCACCTACTCTTGCCAATGCCATAACTGGGACGCAACAGTTTGGGGAGAGGCTCAAGGCTCTGGGCAACAGCTTGTAGCAGGACGGTTTCCCAAGACGTTGGGAGAGATTGTCTAGTCGTTGCAGTGGTGTGTGGTGCCGATTGTTGCGCACCGGGCGTCTGGTGTTTGAGATGTGTTGAAGGTATTGCCGTTCTAGCAGTGACTCGTCGACTCGGAGCGTTGCAGTGTCATCTGGGGTGATGGACTAGCCGGGAGATAGTGACTAGATGGTTGCTGTTGTCTTTGGTGGACGCATCGTTCGTGTAGCTTGCTCATGTATTCGTCTGCTTGCTCTGCCGTGGCCGCGACGGCGACTCTAGAGGTATCTCATCGACGCTGAGGGACGCGCGATGGCCTCTAGAGGCCGGAGCGGCCACTGGCAGAGTGTTTTGATGATCTTTAGATGATACTTCTGTAAATTCCAAAAATTGAGTTCTCGCTGTGTGTGCTGTTTTTTTTCGATCGGCTCTGTGTCACGGTACGACCGCGGACAAGTCCTTCCCGCCGTTGGGGTGACCCCACGGCACGTGATCAAGGCAGAACCGGAGTTCTGCCGAGGAAAGGTTTTAAAGCCTACGTGGCTTCAACCAATTCGTAGCTTCTTTGAGCTACGTCCTGTCGTTAACCTGCCTGTTGGTTTGCCTGCCAGTTCGTATATAGCCTGTTGAATGATACCTGTTCCTGCTGCTGCTCCTTCCTCCTGATACCCGAACCCGCCCCGTGACACTCTGCGGAATTACCTCTCGATCTCAAACTCGCCCAAACTCCCATAAGCTCACTGCAACAGAAGGGCAAACGCTTGTCCAATATATCCTCGACCTCGATTTGCGAGGATTTGCGAGGATTTGCGCCCCGGCTGTGTGAGGTGGCAGATATGGCGGATAAACTGCTGAGTGTACGCGGTGGAGAGCCAGTAGGGAAAAACTGGGCTGAGAGGTTCTTAACGCGCTCAGATGAGCTCAAGATAGCCTTCAATCGAGCCAAGGATAGGCAGAGGATACTACAGGAAGACCCAGAGATTATCTGCGCGTTGTTCAAGCTCGTTGCAGATACTAAAGCCAAGTACGGCATCCACGACAAGGATACGCACAACTTTGACGAGATTGGCTTCCAGATGGGCGTTATTGGGTCAATGAAGGTCGTTACAGTCTCTGAAAGACGTACAAGGCCTGAACTCATCCAGGCGGGCGATTGCGAATGGGTTACGGTTATTCAGAGCATCTGCGCAGCTGGGTATGCGACCCCGCCGATTATCTACAAAGGACGCGTTCACATCTCTGCGTGGTATGAGGAGGCAGATATACCACGGAATTGGAAGCTCTCGGTTTCTGAGAACGGCTGGACAAACAATGCGCTTGGTCTTAAGTGGTTGAAGCACTTTGACGCGCATACAAAGGCGCGTCAAGTAGGGGGGTAATAGGCTGCTCATCTTGGACGGCCATAAGAGCCATCTCAACCAGGATTTCAAGGACTACTGCCTCGAACATAAGATCATAACGCTCTGTATGCCACCTCATTCATCGCATATCCTCCAGCCGCTTGATGTGGTCTGCTTCTCGCCGTTGAAGTGCAAGTACTCTCAACGAGTTCGAGACTTGGCACGCCGACGCGTCTACCATATCAGCAAAGAAGGCTTCCTCCCGGCCTTCAAAGACGCGTTTTTCGACGTGTTTACAGAAGAGAACTGTCGAAAGGCTTTGAGATGGTAGGGCTAGTCCCTATCAACGCGGAGGTGGTATTGGATCGCCTTGAAGTACGGCTACGTACCCCACCAGCACCTCCACCGCAGGAGACGCTGTGGCAGTCGAAGACTTCAAGCAATACTCAAGAATTTGGATCTCAATCAAAGCTTGTACGCGAATCTTTCGCTCGGTCACCAGTTACTGCGCAGACTGGCTTCTCTCAGCTTGTCAAGGGCGCTGAATTGATGCTACACCAGAACGCTCTACTTATTGCACGAAACCACGAGCTTGAAGAGCAATCGGCAGTAATGACGAAGCGAAAATCGCGCAAAAGGAAGTGAATCCAGCAAGGTGTTACTATAGAGTACGGGACTGCAGCAGCGCAGGTAGCTGCTGAGGCGTCTGTAGCGCCTCAGAAATCAAAGAAGGCTCGTGGTAGTGGTGATCAAGAAATAGCCCGACCAACTCAACGGCGCTGTGGGAACTGCGGCGCGACTGAGCACAATGCGCGAACGTGTAAAAGGATATTGAGATATCTTCTGAATCAGATAGCAGCACGACAGACTTGGAATCTATTGTTGATAGCGATAAAATTGAAGAGGCGTAATATGAATTGGTCGTGCCAAGGAAAAGTGGCCGGCTCGGTGGTGTGGCCGGCTCGGTGGTGGAATACGTTATATACAACTAAGCTGGCGAGATTCACTAAATTCGATCCCTTACTAGATACCCCTCGTAATACACTGAAAAAGTTTACCGTTTGATTCGGTAAAGAGGTATTGAGATACTTTGTTCGAGAACGAAAGAGAAGTAGCGGGTGAGGCTGAGAGCAAGTAGCGACGATGGAGGAAGTCTGGGGAGAGAAAACAACTATCTTGAGCTTGAAATATCTAGGTAGTAGGAGATACAATACTACAAGAACGGCCCGCCGCAAATAGATTCTATCAAGTATCAGGCAAGAGTTTCCAGGATAGACTATTCTACTAAGCAGTCGCAAGACCCAACTTGATCGCTTCCTGTCTCAATTCCTGCAACTCCTTCTCCAATAACTTAGCATCTTCGTTGTGTTTCTTCATGAAGGCTCCGAAGCTCGTCGCGGTGGAGACAAATCCGCCCGCATTGGAAACACCCTTGGGTGCATTGAGTTCATTAAACTTGTCGTTGGCCTCAAGCGAAAACTTATCCTGCTTCGCTTTGTACACATCGTACTTCTTTTGGAATTCTTCTGGGAAGACGCCAGTCGCTTCCTTTGAGACGACGGGTGGCGAGCCAGTTGGTGCGTCGTACTTGCCAGTGTACACAGGTGGACCAGGCACAATCTAGGATGGAGTCAGCGACAAGAACATGCAACAGGGAAGATAATTGACCTACGTAGTTGTCCCATGTATCTTTCTTTCCGAGGAAGAATTTGACACCAGGATCGGCGGGCTGGTATGCACCGGGGAATTTGACACCTTCGGGCTTGGCGTTTCCGTTGCCAGTGATTTCAACGTTGAAACAATGACTGTAGAACTGCGGTCCACCGAATGAAGCTGGTAGCGCCGGCGAATTGCCGTGGAGTGCAAGCAGCTCTGTGCGGAAGATGTACATGCCAGGTTTAATGTCACTTGGGATCTTGACCACGTCGGTGCGATTGTTGTCGAGGACTTCTTCATTGGCCCACTTCTTCTTGGTCTTATCGAAGCCTTCGCCTTTAATCTTGAAGAAGGAGACGTCCTGCGGTTTTGTTTCTGGTGTTGGAAGTTCTCCAAGGTACTATGGCGAAGGTCAGCTTGTTCGATGCAGGTGGAGAGGAACTCCGTACCGAAAGAACAGGTCCGTTGTGCATTCGGATTATTCCACTCCAGTGAATGACTACGTCTGACCCCGCCCGAGCGACGGCCTTCAACGCTGGTGGTTTTGGGTCGATTCCGCCTGTGCCAATATTAGCTTCGGTTGAGTGTGACAAAAATCCAGGGATAAAACATGCAGGTAATGCCTGGGTCAAGTACGTTTACGATTGCTTGCCATGGCTCTGGCTTTCCGCTTGTGCCAATGTTGTTGGTGTAAGTCCACTCGATGCGTTTCGCTCCGAGCTGAGCGTCGAATCTCGCATCGCGAGCTGGGTAGCTAGTGCCATCAAACTCGATAGTCCAAACCGCGCTGTGAGCAGCAACGTAGCTCATGAGAGCGAATACAGAAACGATTGTCTTCATAATAAACGATGAAATCTGGATGTTGCAGGAGGAGACGAAGGAAAGATGGACATGTTTAAGTCGGGAAGAGTGTTCAACATATATACATACTCTTTACTTACCAATCGACTATTATGTTAATATTTCGTAGCAAACTCGTGTTGTTGTTAGCAGTCCATGGCAGGAAGTTCCGGGGAGATTGCCCGGGGCGTGTGTGTGATAGTGGTGAGACGGTCTCCAGAAAGGAAAAGTGCTTCTCTATGATTCGCAAACACGCAACACTAATTAATTGAGATCTGAATCGAGTCGCTTGAAAGTTGTGGTGATGGTAGACTGAGTTTCATCTGTATTGGCGTTGACTCGACATCCGTGCCATAGTCCACGGAACACACATTACAACTGCTCTAAACCCCCAATAAACCTATCTAGCGACTCCGTACACTCCGTTTCATCAACGCCATGCAAAAGCCTATTCAACATGACGAACATGTTCTCCACCCTTCTTTTCTCGGTGCGCTGCTCCAATTCCTTCGACTTGACACCAGCAATCTCAAGCACCGACCCAGGGACATTGGCTAGCCTTGCAACATTCAGGCCATAGGAGCGATGCGCGACACCCTCCGCAACTTCATACAAGAAGGTGATCTTTTCTTCGCAGTCTTCAACGAAGCGCATGTGCACATTCTTCAGACCCTGTACGCCCAAAGCATCCTCCAGCCGCGCAAGCTGTTGATAGTGTGTGATGAACAAGGTCATGACGCTTCTTTCCACAAGTTCGCGAAGGACTGCCTCTGCAATGGCGACCCCGTCATGTGTACTTGTGCCTCGTCCTAGTTCGTCTAATATGACTAGAGATCGCGGCGTAGCTTGCTTTAGGATATCACTCGTCTCACCGAGCTCAACCATGAAGGTTGACTCGCCACGCATCATGTTGTCAAATGCTCCCATGCGTGTGAAGACAGCATCGAGCATTCCTAATTCAGCAGAATCGGCGGGCACGTAAGAGCCGATTTGCCCCATGATCGAGATGAGCGCCACAGATCGAACATACGAAGACTTGCCTCCCATGTTTGGCCCCGTGATGAGGAGGGCTGATGGATCGATGGTATTAAATTTTTGTCGATTGGAGAGTAAAATATCGTTGGGGACGTAAGAATCAAGGAGAAGTTGTTCGACCATCGGATGGCGACCACCGGTGACATGGATTTGCGTTGACGAGACGAAGCTTGGTTTGCAGTATCCAGGCTGGGAAGCCACTTCAGTGAGTGACAGCAAACAGTCCAACAGTGCCATGGCTTGGATGCAGTCGCGCAATGGTTGATGGAGGCTAGATATCTCGCGGAGAAGTGCCGTAAATGCCTTATCACAGGCTGCAGCGAGGGCTTCTTTGTGTTGATCTCGTTCTCGGAGCATCTTTACCACTTCTGGTGTATGGAAACGAGAGACCTTCTTAGTCTTGCTGATTACAATCCAAGAGGCAGGCACCTTCTTCAAGTTGGCCACCGGTGAGTTATCCACCTCGATGAGAAATTCAATGCCAGCAACGGCAGCGTATTCGACCTTTTTTTCCCCCAGAATGGAAGCAGCGACAGCGCGATGCTCGTCGAGCTCGTGTTCGACGGCAGCGATACCAAGTTTGTGATCTGTAATATCGTCTGTTTCGTGCTCGTCAAGGAAGAACGAGTATTTGTCGTCGTCTTTGGCTGCTTGCATATTGATGCGATCGAGGAACTGAACGATCTCCTCCCCTGTGCGTGGTAGTAGGGCAATCGCATCATTCAGCAATGATGATTCGAACCCGGCATCCTTTGGTGCCTTGACATGAGGAAACTCATTGGCCGCGTGCTGCAAGATTTGCAAGAAGCTTAGAAGTTCGGGTCTTGAGGCCTTCTCGTAGTAGATCCGAACAAGCACCTTCTCGAGATCGACTTTGACCGATGAGAGGACTTTCTTGATTCTGTTAACGTGTCTGGTATGTTCACCATCAAGAAGCTCCTGAACGGCAAATGTCCGTTCCTCGAGCTTTGACTTGTCTAGCAAAGGTCGGCCAACCCAGTTCCGCAGCATGCGTTTGCCAAAGCACGTCTTTGTTCGATCGAGAGTCCAGAAGAGACTTCCTTTCTCGGTGTTGTCAGTCTGGTTGGTATATATTTCCAGAGTGTTCAAAGTGTTGCCGTTGAGCAGCATATGTGACCGAGCGCTGAAAGACTGGAAGTTCTTGGTGAGGTCAAAAACGTGTTCTAGTCCATATTCAGTGAGGTGCGTGATCATGGCTGAAAGTACAATCGTGATGTGGTCTGAGAGTTGATGTACTTTGTCGAGAATCTGGCTCCTCTGCTCTTCGTTTGATGTACTGGTGCTGGATTGCATCTTGTCCGCGTAGAAGCTCGAGATGTGACTATATGCTTGAGCGGCGATAGTCTTTGATTTTTCCACACGCTCAACCCGAGCTTGATCACCGAAGACGTTCGACCTGCTTCCAGAAACATGCTTGATCAGTTTCTCGGTCGCACTCGAAAGCGCTCCGACGATGAGGTATTCGCAAGGCGCAATGTGCAGCAACCGCGTTTCAATTTCGCTCCGCATGAATCCGTCCTCGAAATCATCGTAGAGAATGGATCCTGTGGCAGGCTGGACTGCAACAATACCAACGCGTACCTTCTCATCGTTGCCCCAGCCTCGCGCATTGGATTCTGTGAGGCACAATAGGTACCCAGTCGCGGGCGCACCAGCAGGAGCTGCCACAGGGCCCTCGAGTCCTTCCAGATCATCCACATACGTTCCCTTAGTGTACAGGTTCGTGAGCTTCCGCACGAAGGGGGCGTTCCGGTTATCTCCTGCAGCTTTGAGAGCAGCGGTTTCAACCTGCCTCACGACTCCCACCTTGTGGCCCGCCGACACCAGTCTCTTGACATGTACGTGTAATCGAGCGACTGGGAAAGATGCCGATGCAAACTTGGAATAATTGGCTTCGGATGGATGCTCGTCGTACCTGAATTTGCCGGGTATGCAGACAATGCTCAAAACCTTCGCAGCAGTTCTCGCGTCCTCCCCAAAGAAGCGAAACTTATATCCGACCTCGTACAGTATGACTGTATCCAGAAGTTTCCTCTTGATTTCAAGGTACTGCTGTTCCATTGGTGTGAGTTTGCCGTTTGCTCTGGCTCCTCCCTTCTTCGCCTTTGGCCCTTTCTTTGGTTGCGGCTCTTCGTCCTCCTGCTCCTCCTCGTCATCGCCTTCGCCTTCCGCCGGCCCATCCTCACCTATGACATGGTTCCTTCTCCTGAGCTCAGCGATGCTGTCTGGTCGACCCAATTTCTGCACGAATCGTTTGTGGAGCGTCTCATTCCGTCGCTTCTCAGACTCTGGCTGTTCGTCTACTGCATCTTCGGGCACGACCGGGCTACTCGAGAAAATGTATTTCGACGTTCGCTCTGACCTTGGAGGCGCATCATGTGAAATTTGCTGTTCGCTGCTCACGCGTTGTGTTGTTGTATTATCCTGGTCCAGCGTCCGTCTCGCTCGCTTTGGATCTCTCCCCTGATTCTCAACATCACTGGTTGCTGACTTTGCATGCCTCTTGCTGCCATTCGCGTGGGATGCTTGAGGCGTAGGTCCTTCTGCGCTTGGTGCTGGAGTGTTGTTGAACCGAGGTGGAGTTGGAGTTGGCTTCGGTCCGTCGGCGACGGTGGATTTGGGGATGAAGAAGCTGGAGATGGACTGCTGCTTCTTTGCTTGGGATGAGGGAGGATGCGATGGGCTGCTCTTGGAAGGCGCCATGGTTCAATTGCTCGTTGGGTGCGCTGCGAGTTGTTCTCCTTGAGCGGACGCGTTGACTTTGGCGCTCTGGACACCAAAAATCGTGACGGAGCATTTCTCGTCGCAATTCCTCCCTCATCCAATTAATACAAACAATTGCCCGGCTAAAAGATTTCCATGCCATGTCTTCAATTCAGTGCCCCTCGAAGTATGTGGAAACCAAAAATGTCCCATGACCAAAGATGTCCCATGTCAGAGCGATTGCACCTACAAAACCTGCTTCTCTCCACGCTCACCAAGAGACTTAAATATTAATGGATTTACCATCTGAACTCGAAGCTTATTCTATGCTAGTGCTGCAGCGACCTCGAATCGGCTCGACGATTCCTCCCCACAGTCATCCCTTGGGCGATGGAGGTCAGTCTTTGGTTATAGCCAGGACGAGGCTGAAGATGAGCTTGACCAGCACCGACTAGATCTTGAACGCCCACGCATTTCCGAGCAAAATTGGGCCCTGGTGCAACATGTTTTCCCTGAGGACGACAAAGAGTTCACTATTCCTCTAAAAATAAGTGTCCTCTTCCATGGAAACGAATCGATATGAGGTGGTGCGCTGGGTCACCTACATGATCAAGGCACCACTGCATGTAGACGATCTGACATTTAGAAGGTGTTCGCTTCGACCGCCATGGCTCAAAAATACAGACTTTTTTGGTGTAGAGATCTTACCAGGGGCTCAATTTGGGTTAGCGCCTAGTTTTACAGATTAGCAATTGGTTTGTTCACTCGGTAAGATGGCATTCTATCGTTACTGTTATAAGTCGCTGGCGGCGAGGATATTCCTACCGCTTCTTCTATATCGCGTCTGCTAGATTCGCTTCGCCGCCCCCATTTCGCTTACGTACAGGGTCTGTAATAGGAGGTATCACGATACCGTAATACCTCCTCCGTGATACCTCCTCCTATTGCAGACTCTTCACGTAAGCGAAATGGAGGCGATGGCAGATTCCAGATAGGTTCCTGGGCCCTCCTGTTCAAAAACCTGCTAACGTGTTTCACCACCGAGTCGCCAACCCCACCGAGTCGCCAACCCCACCGAGTCGCCACCCCACCATCACCAAAACGCCTTCGCAGCGATACAGCGCAATACTACAACAAAATATTAGACTATAAGTAACAGTACTCTATTCTTTGGAAGCACTATTATTATCTATGTCCTCTATTCTGCCTTACAGGTTCGAGAGTTATGCCCAGTCTTGCCGCAATGCCCGCAGTGCCTCTCTGCGCGTACCCTCTGTGACGGTCTATCACCTTCGTCACAACTATTAACCACTGTTGCAGTAAATAAGTCAGTTACCTCACCAACTGTTAATAAGGTCTCCTCTACTTGTAAGTAGCGTCGCTTGCGACTCCGGCGCTTTGTTGAGGCTTCGACTGCGTCTTGAAGGCGGTCAATTTTCTCCTGCATTAATACCATATTATGAGCTATCTGCTGAGCACCCTTACTCAGCTGCTTGACCTGCTCATCAAGAGAACTTGCTGGAGACCCTTGATGGATTTTCATACGGTTTTGAATTAGTATTGATTGCGCCTCCATCTCGTTGTATGTATCCTCATCTAGAATACCATACTTTGCCTTCGTATTCTGAACCAGCGTAAACCAGGGCTGGATAACCGCCGGGTCCTCGCAGGCAGCTCGCTGGCGATCATACGGATGGCTCCATCGCGTTCGCAGCTCAGGAGTACGCTGGACAAACCTATCAACCCAATGCTTGCCAACAGCCCCTCCACCACGCTCTCTTAGCAGTTTATCAGCCATATCTCGTACGTCTGCCTTTGAGGAGGGTATACCGCGTACAGACTCCTCAAGAACACGCTTTACGATAACCTCCTCCTCTAGCTTTGTAAGGCGCTTTGCGTTTGGCTCGCAGTCGCGTCGGGGGCGTTTTCCAGCGCGTCGGTCCACGAGCGTTCTTCGAGGGACTTTGTAGATTGCTGCAGCGCGGCTACTACTTTGAATTTGCTGAGAATTGATGTCTTGGATAGCAAGCTGTAAATCACCTTCAGTATAAGATGTTTGAAGTAGGCGTTGTCGTGACATTACGTGTAGTTGTCGCATAGGTGTTTTGGTTGGGTTGGGGTGGCGACTCGGTGGGGTTGGCGACTCGGTGGTGAAACACGTTATAGAAGTTGTTTTTAGCATAGATTCGGCCGTACGAAGCCTTGAAACTCCTATGTTAGCCTAGCTACTGTATATACTAATTTTTTCCAGACTATATATTTTTTAAGCGAACGAAACGGTTTCAACCTTACATTTTGACCCCGATCTGGGATTTAA
This sequence comes from Venturia oleaginea, assembly GCA_013176395.1. Taxonomy (NCBI): domain Eukaryota; kingdom Fungi; phylum Ascomycota; class Dothideomycetes; order Venturiales; family Venturiaceae; genus Venturia; species Venturia oleaginea. The sequence continues at coordinate 11,176 of JABMLP010000020.1, read as the reverse complement.
ACGAACCAAACTCATAAATGGGTCTAGATTGAGCCTACATCGCAGATTTGGGCCCCGAACCGAACACGTTCTTGGATTCATTGATGACGAGGCATACGGTTGTGGGAGGAATATGGAGAGATTGTACTACGGCTTTCGGTAGTGGGGAATGAAGAGTGGTAATGAAGTAACTGCTAGGGAGTAATAGTCGAACCCGTACGAAGCGTTTATATGAATTGACTAATCTTGGTTATCCCTATCTGATTTTCGGAGCGTCCGAGTGACCCCGGGCTCTCGGTAGGCTCGTTCAGCCTGGCACACACGCTGTTTGTGGCTGTGGTTAGAATGCAAAGACCCTCCACGCCACAATCGCAATGAAATCACACAGATCACCAGATAAGGGATGGCTAGATTGTATAAAAGCGAAACATGCGAGTTCTCCTATACTATCCTCCAACCAACCACCGTAAAACAAAGTCCACTAATCCCAAACAAGCCAGCACTCGCGAAGAAAGGCAGACCCACCAATAACTCTCTCTTCGAATCCAAACCCCAAGCCAGCACCTTCGGGAACAACAAACTAGCACACAACTTGCCAAAAATACTAGTCATACTTAACGTCGCCATGACCCTCGCAACCTGTCTCTTCTCCACCAACGACACAATGAAGGCCTGCGTCGCCGTCGGCAATCCCTCTCCAAACAGGTAAGCAACCACACCGCCCACAAACGTCAAAGTGGTTTTGCTGAATCCAATCATCAAACTCCCCAGCGTGAGCAGCAAGGCACTACCAGCCATGATGGTGAAATGTCCGTGGCCGCTTGAACCAAAGTACTTCGCAGCGGCAGAATTAAGAAAAGGTAGAACGAAGGAGAAATAAGCGAGCATTAACACGCCCTGGATTGAAACAATCGACGAGGCTTCGGGGAAGGACCAATGGAGTTTTATGACTGGGTATTGGACGAGGCCGTACCAGTCTATGGCTTTGATGCCAGTGGATGCAAGCATAATGGAGAAGGAGAGGAGCGACATATTTAAAAGACCGATGATGGAGATTGAGTTGGAGATAGCGGAGAGGTGGGTATGGAGGAAACGAGTCACTGGATTTTCGGAGTGGTGTTTTGGGTCGTCTCCTTGTTCTTGTAATGTTGGTGATGATGATCCGTTCTCTGTATCTGAGGATTTGAGTTTGCTTTCATGTAAAGTCTCGGGCCATAAAAAGATGGCAATGAAGGCGGTGAGGACCGACATTCCAAGACTGACAGCAAGATTGACCTGCGGTGTTCCACCTTTGCCGTCAAGATTCATAAGCCACGCGCCGATAAGCGGACAAAACGTTTGCGCAAGGAATTGCATCGACGTCGTGAGAAAGAAGAGAGAAGATCTCTCAGTCCTAGACGGAATAACATCCGTATAACTTGCAAATAGCATAGCGAGTCCGACATCAAAATTGCCACCGAAAAGCCCCGGCAGCCCACTGAGATAAAGCATCCAGATTGGGACTTTTGGGAACGCAAGATCTGAGTCGATCAGCACTGAGGACGGCATATGAGCGGAAATGTGGAGTAGACTCACAGAATGCAAGCCAAGCGCTACAAGAAACAACGACATTAACCTTGTGCATAACAATCACAACTTTCCTCCCCCAGCGATCCGCCACATAGCCCAAGGGCACAGCACCAACCATGGCGCTCAACATGCGCACAAACATGATTAACCCCGCCGTTCTTGCAAGATGCTTCTGAATCGAGTCGTCTTTGCACATATGTTCGGGGATATGCTTTCCGAGGTTGACGAGATCAGAGTCGCGTGCTAGGTAATAATTGTAGCAGTACATGGATTCAATGGCGCGCATGGTAGCGACTTGTTTGACGAAGTATTCAGCTTCGTTTATCAAGATTAAGGTGCATCCGAGTAGAGGAACCCATTTGTATATGGGAGATATGGTTGTAAAGGACGGGAGGAGGTTGAGATGCCATGCTCTTTTCTTCTCTTCATTGTCAACTCTTGCATTGGATGGCCTGCGAGCGAGGAGCGGGTCGCGTTCTGACATGGTAGCGATGCGGGAAAAGTCAAAGAAGTAGAAGCGGAAAAATAGGCAGAGTGTAAAGGGAAGAAGGTGAGCTTGCAGGTGTTTGTGAGGTGGACTGCATCGATGGGTGTGAAATCTGCACGCTAAGGCAGAATGAGGCAAACCTGTTGACTGTTCCCGAACTCCGAAGCTGCACTCACGTCGGCATGGTCTAATATAGGGCGCATCTCTTTGCATTGCCGTGTCAGCATTACCATCAAAAACTGCCATCGGCCAAATGCATCCTGCATCGCCGTTAGCGATGCTGGAAGAAAGTCTGTTGACACGATAGCAGTTTCGTTCTACCCAAAATGACCAAATGGTTGGGAGTTTCCACCTGAAAATTTGTATGGATCGCCTTGTTGCCTGAGAAATATTTTGTTAGAAGCCTCCGGTTGCGTACAAATCCAACCGGAAACTCATGCTCCCAGGACGGATTTTGCCCAAACTCGAGAATACCGTTTGGAATGTACATGCGCAGACATTGGCAGAGTTGCATGCAAAAATTCCTTGTTATTGTCGCGCAAGTTGAGGGTGAAGTTTTGGACGAGGCATTAGGGAAAATCAGCGAGGAACACCAAAACTGCAGCTGGCTACCGTTGAACAATAATAAAAACCACGTCGAGATAAGAATTGAAGCTAGTATTTAGATTCATTTGGATGTAACTAGACAAAATGAAATGTATATGGATGCATTTGGAGTTCGTTGCAGTCACGTGAGGAGCGAATTCAGGTATGTTCAGCGTGAACGGGATCGGGAATCGCGGAGAATATACGCGTGTAAGGGAGGGTCCATATAACAACACCAAACCCAGACAAAAGTTTATCGATTTTTGGACTTGTTGACCCGCTTATTGATGAAACCAACCCCAACCCGATCCCAGTTTACAGTCGCATTTTGATCGTATGTATTTTGATCCATTTGGATACATTTAGATGCATTTGAATACGTTTAGATGCATTTGGCTGTACCCAGACTGTTAACAGTTCATCGAGTTTTTGACCGGATTATTGAGACGCGCATTGATGAATCCAACCCCAACCCCAACCCGGTCGCGTACAATTTGGAAAGGGGCCCATGTAATGTCATAGGCGTTGCCCGCAATACGCCATCCAAGTAGATTAAGAGAAGAAGGCGAGTAGATAGGACGCGTCGCAATAACTTCCGATTTTTTTTGGATCCATTAACCACTATTGTGTAGAGTCGTACGTTCGTTTCGATCATCGTCTTTAAAGAAACATTGGCAACTATTGAGCAGAGTCGCATATTCGTTCCCATTAAGGTATCCAGAAGTCCAGATCACACATCACAATCGTATCCAGGAGTTTCGTGTTGCCCATCATGACGGGCGTTGCGACGAAGTATTTTACGCGATTGAGAGAGCACGAGGTAATTGTATGCAAGGAATGCAAGTACGCAGTATGGCCGAAAGAGGTGGATTCACATTTGCGTGGTAATCATCACAAGACGAAAAAGGAGGAGCGCCGGTTGGTACGAGAAGCGATCAATTCACCGGGGCGAGGATTTATTATGAATCCAGTAAAGTTCACAGCACCCGTCGAAGTGGATAAGCCCATACCCGAATTGTCGTTACACGAGGGTTGTATGTGCAAGTTGGAGGACGGGAAATGCGGGCAGATTTACACCAGTAGAGAAGGGTTGAGAGTACATTGGAGAGAAGAGCACAAGTGGAGGATGTTGGCGGATAAGAAGCAAGGAGGGCGAATGAACAGTACGGAGAAGAAGGTAGCAGAGCAGCGATTCGAACAGGCATGCGAGAGGGTCTAATGCCAGCGATTTTCCCAAGCCAACACGGGTCGCAGTATTTCCGCATCGTACAACAGGCGCCAGCCCAGGACCCGGAAGGAATCAGCCGTTGGGAGCGGATCAAGCGCAGGGTCAATGCGAAATTCGACGCGATCCAGGAAGAGGCGAAGAAGACGGTCCGGGGCAGCGAGAGGGACGAGGTGAACCCATGGTTGCAGCGGACAGGATGGGAGAAATATTTGGAGGTGCACAATCGGGAAGAATTGTTGGCATTGGTGGAGAAGCCAGGCAGTAACCCGGAGAAGGACGAGCAGTTCGAGGAAGTAGTTTGGAACGTAATGACACAGGTGGCCATGACCAGCCAGGACACCGTATCCAACACGGGAGTATTCGTACGGATGGAAGTAATTCGCACCGAGGAGCACCAAAGGCGATATACGCCGTTGGAGACGTATTGGGATCCGGAATCGATCGACAGGCGAGCGCAACCGTGGCAGCAGGTATTGATGTTTTTCGTGAGAAGCCAGCGATTATCGGAATGGAAAGCACCGCCGTATAAGTTCACAAGAGCGCAGACACGGGCGTTTGAGAAGTTAGTCGAAGAGGTGGAGTTCGTTGACGAAGGAGAAGACCAAGAAGGAGAAGATGGAGGGGAGGAAGATGCAGGAATAAGGGCAGTGCAGCGGGCATGTTTGAATTTTTGCATCGCGTTGTTGAACCAGCAGATCTAGTACAGCGAGTACGAGAGCGCGTTAGTATGCGCGTTGGCCGTTTTGGGGTTGAATGAAAGAGGTTGGAGAGAGCCGGTTTCATACCCGGCCATATTGTCGAGCGTAATCAAATGCGCGCGGTTCATGGTGATCCAGAAGGCAGTAAAGATTGCAGGACCCCCGGAGAGCGATGGATTTTGCGGTGTAGATGCCATGGATTTCGACAGTGACAGCGATTATGGAGTGAGGTTAGTAGCAGCGCGCCAAGCAGCCCATTGCAGTCCCAGCATATGCATATCCCAACGTCAGTCCCAGCAAGGCGGGCCAAGCCGAAAGAGCGCAGTTGTTTGTATTGGGTCGAGAGGATGACGAGCACGTTCATGGTCAGCGGAAGCAGAAGCCCCAATACATAGATTCTTGGGGATTACGCCGTAATCCGATTTATCATTGGTTGATTCGGACTTATCGATAAGAAGCACAGACATTGTCCACCATAATCTACACCAAAATCCGTTTCACAAGATTCTCTACCATTCCACCTATTGTAGACACCCAAAACACCACTGATAATGTCTAGTACACCATATCAACTACCTTCGTTCTTAAGTGCCCGCACAGATTCCTGCGTGGTTGTCTGTTCTGACCATGGCTCGTCTTAGGTGAAGGCAAATTTGGATCGACACCTTCGCGATGCGCACCTTCTCAACTCAAAAGCGAGAGCCCCTGTCCTTGCGCACATCAACTCTATCGGTATTGCCAATGGGATAGAGGATGTAGTCGGTCCAATTGACAGAATTAGGCCAATTCCTGGTCTCCCTATTTACCTTGCATTTCTTTGTCCTTTCGACAATGGGGACTGCCGCCACCTCTCCGTCAACAAAGACGCTATGAACAAACATTGCCGGTCTACACACCATGTAGAGTCGGGGTTAGAAGGAAGACCTAGAAAAGACATTTTAGTTCAGGCGGGATAGTCCCAACTTCGAGTTCAGACATTGTTTGCGGAAAAGAAATCGATTGATTATTTTATTGTAAATATTGAACAGGAGGAAAATGACCACGAACAGACCAGCCCAGCACTTTCGATAAAGAATCTGCAGCAACAACAACGCCAAAGAAAGAACACTATTCCATTTTCTAATAGTGCTGCCGATATTCTCCAACAGAGCTATACGCAGGCCCAGGAGGAGCATATGCAATGGTATACCACGGTAGAGAAGATTGAACATGTGTCTGAGTTGACAGCATTTCTGCGCGAATCAGGCTATCATGCTCATCTTAAAGGCGTGGAAGTTGGGGAGATTTCGCTAGCTTATCGACTGCCCGTTGCCGACAAGGAGCCGATACTTTCAGTGGTATGCAGCAGTGTCAATCGGGTTCTTCGCAAAGCCATGCAAGTGCTGAACTTTGACAAGATGGAGGAAAGGCAGCTGAGCAAGCTGAACGCAAAACTCTTGAATACTTTCAGGCGATCAGAGATATCGCAAGATGCAATCAAGCCATTGCAGAACCCCAAGTCAAAGCAGACATATATCGGAACAGCGCAGAATTTGGTCTGTTATTATTCTCGAGTCACAAGCCAGCAGTATCTACAGCAAAAGAAGATGTTCAACCCAACCTCAAGTCAAGTTTCACATTGGGAGACAACAAAGGGTTGTGCAGAAGCTATTTTCCAGTCGACATGTGGAGAAAGATCCAAGCTGGATGAAGAGGAGCGGCTCTCCCAGCTAGAAGAGCAGCTCGATCGGTCCGTACTCATATTTCTTCTCGAGTTGGTTCAACATCGACTCCAGCACAGGGCATTTGATTCAGCGATCATCTCCTTTGCAGCCGTGATTGCTTGGGACTGTCGGAACAATACGTGGGTGGAGATTGGAGACCACACACGTGATTTGGCGCAGATTGTGTACGATGTCCAATTGGTTCTGTTGCAAGACTGTATAGAGGTTACAGAAGAAGATAGCATGGTAGATTCCAGTGAGTATCTGGTGGATTTCAGGGATCGTTAGCTTCTGAAGGATAGACGTGGGCCGATCGGCGAGCTACTCTCGCTGAGGCTACATGCAGGCTGTGACGGCATTGCATGGTGGCCATCTTTATCACATGACAACGTGTCGCAGCCACACTGTGGCGAGAGGAACATCAACTCGCGCGCCCCGCAGTCACTTACTCTCTATCTGATATTCTCTCATCACACTGAGTAAATGGAATCTTAGTTCATTCTGTCTGATTCAATGCTCGCCGTGACATTATATCAGATCAACCCTCACGCTTAGAACAGCGACAAATAGTTCCAGATTGTTTACGACAATAAGCAGTCAAAACCGACCCCGACCTGACCAGAGACACCGACCAGTCTCACAACCTTTTTTCTTTGAGCCGACCATTGCTCAACACATGATACCAACCTGACCAGAGACACCGACCAGTCTCGCGACCTTCTTTGAGCCGACCATTGCTCAACACACGATACCAACCTGACCAGAAACACCGACCAGTCTCGCGACCTTCTTTGAGCCGACCATTGCTCAACACACGATACCAACCTGACCAGAGACACCGACCAGTCTCGCGACTTTTTTAAGCCGAATAGGGTCACCTCGACGCCATTCCTCCTAATACCGTACGATTTGTCATGGCGCCGTTCCGCTACAGCGACGACACGCCTATGACCCAGCTCCGAGAGACTATTGAGGCTGCAGAGACCCCAGAAGACTTCGTTAAGTTGATCGTCCGGCCCACAGAATACAATGCCGACAAAGCTACTCGTGTCGCTCACAGCAGGAAGGAGGATACTGATAACCTGGTAGTGGTAGTCCCATGGACAGACAGGAGTAAAGGCTTTACTGTCAACGAAACAGAAATCAAGAGGGCTCTAGCAGACGACACGGTGAGACCACAAATTATTACCGAAGTAGTACGCTGGTGTAATAGCAACAACATCAAGCAACAGCAATTAGAATTGTACCTCGACATAGTTAAGCAGCTAGCAGCGAAAGGAGCAGACTTGCTACAGGCCCAAGACTCCAAGATTATCGAGAAGGCAGACGAACTGCGACTGCAGTCAGCAATGCTTGATAGCTCCGACGAGCGTATCAAGGAATTGGAGGCTCGTCCAATAGTAGGAGAGTTGGCTACAGAAAAGGAAGCGTATACGGTGTTATACGACAAATACGAAGCTCTTACCATCAAATACAATGCGACCCGACAGAGTTTGCGACAGAACCTCATATCGGGTGACGACTTGTCCGGATTTGGTTCTCGATCGGAAGGCGGCTTTTCGAAGATCAAACTTCCACACCCTGACCTATTGACCGACAAATACACTCCTACGGAGTACAAGCATTGGCGCAATGCGATGGAAAACAAGCTGAAGGCAGAGGGCTACGACGACGAGATGTCTGTTGCCTACTTTATGAATCTTGTAAAGGGACCTAATGCAAAAGACGCCCTACTACTCATCAATGCGGCCGACCGTACAATGGACAAGGTATGGAAGGTTACCACTGAGCGATTTGCAGACCCGTTTGAGAAGCAGAACGCAAAGAAGGCGTACAAGTCGCTGACTATGAAGCCCTACACCGACTTCCTGAACTTCAAGAATCAATTTGAGACCCTTGCGATGCAGTGCAAGGTAGACAAGGACGATTGGAAGGAGGATATCCACGAGAAGCTGTATACCCGCCTCAAGGAAGGTACAGCAGGAGAAGCCGGCGACCCAGATCTGACCTACGAGAAGCTGTGCTTTAAGGCATCCAACCTTTCCCGAACCTACATCCAGACACAAGAAGAGCGCAAGGCTCTCGACGCTGCAACTACGGCCAAGAAGAACAGCAATTCGAACGGCAACCGACAGAACTCCTCGAACAACACCGGTGCAGGTACGAGCACGTCTCAAGGGCAGTCCAGCGGTGGTGGAAACAATGGATTAGGTGGAGGTCGACGGGAGCGAGACCCCGAAAAAGCGCGCGCAGCATTCAATCGCTACAAGGACGTAGGATTAAACATTGATCAGGCGGTCCAGTTGGCTCAGGAGCGCAAGTGTTTCAAGTGTGAGAAGGAGGGACATTACATGAAGGACTGCCCAGAGGCCTCCATCTCCGTAATGGATGGCGCTGGCGGGATTGAGTCAGAACACCCAAAAGCATAGACCTGGTAAAAGTCACCATGCCAGGTCCTAGCAATCGAGATCTTTCTTTCCGATATCAGGTGCAAAACTTCAATGTCTCATCTCTTAAGTTGTTCGGCGGCAACGCTTTCACTTTCGATGTTATCCTCTACTTCAACGGCATGGGTGTCCGATCCCGAGCTCTTCTTGATACCGGAGCAAACGGTTATGCCTTCATTAACCGACGATGCGCACAGAAGCTGCAACACCTACTCCCAAACGTGGATCGACGAGCCCTCGAGACACAAGCTACGGCGACCGGTTACAAAGGAAATCAGGAGGAGGCAATATCGCATGCGACGCTGTTGCACATGGAAATCGACGGAAGGCAGGAGTACAACGTTCCTTTCCTGGAAGTAACATTGGGACACCACGATGTAATTCTGGGAAGGACGTGGATGGCTCACAACAAGGTCCTACCGGATCTCGAGATGCAGCGTATTATCTGGAAGGATGGCCGAAAGAGAGAGACAGCGATACAGAAGGTAGTGATGTTGGAGGAGGATAGGAAAGTGACGGTTAATTCGGAGGCTATCCAGAACAATATCGACAAGAGAGAAAGGAGGATGAGACAGGATGATCGTCGGAGAGCCGGCAACCAGGCTAAACGGTTTCGGGACAACGTACAGCTGCTCAAACGGCCGAAATCGACCCGACCTCAATCTAACGAACTCGAGCCATCGATAGTAAGAAACGCGGAATCAACGCCACTGGTACGCGAGAATGATACGATCGACACTTCAGAAGAAGACGTCTCTGTAGACTCGGAAAGCAACACTGATAGTAGTTGTTCGGACCTCTCCAATTTCGGTAACTACCAAGAAGAAGACCTGCCGGTCAGATGTTACCAGACACTGAAATGGGAGCAAGCAAGAGGCTACCGCATCATGGATAAGCAATTAAAGGCAGCCGGTACTGATATTAACGTCTTGGATTTCGGACACGATAGCTCAAAGATTGCGGGTAAGAAGCTTGACCTCTGTATGATCAACTCTTCAGGTTTCCGCTTGAACTTAAAAGACAAAGAAGTCACCGCTGGATCCATATCCTTGTATGAAATCGAAAAGAGGATGAGTGAGCTCAGGAAGGAACGAGGAATCGATTCCACTGAGGACCACCATGACCGGCTGAAAATCGCCCTAGCAGCACTGCAAGGTGAACTCCCAGAGGACGAATCCCCGGAGATGAGGACAATCATTGAGAAGAAGCTACCTAATAAGCATATACTATACAAGGACTGCTTCTCAGAAGCAGACTCAAATCGACTGGCAGAACACCGAGAAGGCGTTGACTATGTTATTGTGTTGGATGAAGGAAAGGCTGCGCCCGGTTTCTGTCCACTCTACAATATGTCCTTGGATGAGCTACAATTTACCAAAGAATGGCTCTTGAAGAACTTGGAATCGGGCTTTATTGAGACCAGCTCGTCACCATTTGCATCACCTGTGCTCATTGTCAAGAAGCCCACGCCCGAGGGGGAGAAGCAGAAGTTCCGCTTCTGTGTTGATTACCGCAGACTCAACACGCTCACAAAGAAAGACCGATATCCTATTCCGCTCATCACAGAGACAATGGCTAGATTGTCAAAGGCCAAGGTCTTTACAATGCTAGATATCCGACAAGCTTTCCATCGAATTCGGATGGACCCGGACTCTGAAGACCTCACTACGTTCCGAACTCGCTACGAAAGCTTCAAATGCAAAGTCATGATGGAAGGATTGGTCAATGGACCTGCTACATGGCAGAGATACATGAACACCATCCTGATGGACTACCTCGACGACTTCTGTACCGCTTACCTTGATGACATTTTGATCTATTCAGAGGACCTCTTGGAGCATACGGCTCACGTACACAAAGTTCTTGAACGACTACGCGCTGCAGGACTCCAGGCAGATATCAAGAAAAGCGAATTCGATGTCACTGAGACAAAGTACCTTGGATTTATCATCAGTACCTCCGGTATACGCGTCGACCCAGACAAGGTAGCCATCGTCAAACACTGGAAGCAACCACGAACCGTGAAGCAGATTCAGTCTTTCATGGGTTTCTGTAATTTCTACAGACGCTTCATACGAAATCTTGGAAGGCTGGCAAAACCACTTATCAGGCTAACCAGAAAGGATGCCCCTTTCGACTTTGATGAAGATTGCATGGAGTCCTTTGAGAAGCTCAAGCATGCATTGACAACAGCTCCGTGCCTAGCCCTCTATGACCCATTCGCCGAAACCCGAATGGAGACCAACGCATCCGATGGAGTAGTAGCAGGCACACTCTCCCAACTTGGAAAGGGTTAGGGTTAGGGTTAGGGTTAGGGTTAGGGTTAGGGTTAGGGTTAGGGTTAGGGTTAGGGTTAGGGTTAGGGTTAGGGTTAGGGTTAGGGTTAGGGTTAGGGTTAGGGTTAGGGTTAGGGTTAGGGTTAGGGTTAGGGTTAGGGTTAGGGTTAGGGTTAGGGTTAGGGTTAGGGTTAGGGTTAGGGG